>CM042690.1:284060464-285260464 GCA_023614405.1 Avena insularis
TGAGAGTAGATCATAGTGAGTGGCAATACGCGATTCTTCGCCCGTGTCGCCATCGGGTAACGACAATAAAATGGCTCGTGAATAGGTTGAAAATTGGCCAGCATCACCGCCTTGTGTGTGATCAGAGGCGCCCAGAAATGAATACTAAAGCTGGATTCTGCTTGATCCATAGCCTAGCGATCATCTTGACGGTATTAATAACATTTTTGTTTGCTCTAACCGGATGTCCTTTTATCCAAAAATCATACCCACGACTAACATACCATGCAAAAAATTCTAATCTTCAATGGTATCTTCATCTTCTACCATATGTGTTGTTGTTCTTATGAATTTTGGAGCATCGTAATGTAGTACTTCATTGTACATAGAATTCACTTTAAGTCAAATTGCTTGTAAAAAAATCCCAAGATTCTGCCACCTTGCTTAGTTGTCCTAGAATGCAAAAATCGGGGCAAGAGAAAAACTGCTTGTTGATGAAGTGTTTGATTATGCTGCATTTGTACTCATGCATCTGATTGTATAATTGAAGTTGTACTCCCTTACCTCAACCTCGAGTTGACAAAAAATTATTTAACAAAATAAGTGTCTTTGGCTTATTTTGCATATCTCAATATTTGCATCATTTCAAAAGCAAAAGCCAAGATCGCCTTGACTACATGAAGTATTTTCATAGCATCTATGGAGATCTCTATGCTATCATCTCCCTATGTTTCAGGATAAAACTTCAAATAATCTTTACCTCTAGTTTTCCAAAACTCCTTATAAAACTTTGGATTCCCATCTTGGTAGAAGTACCAAGATTTCTACCTACTGCCAAAACACAACCTTTTCAAAATACCCATCCTTACTCTGTTAAGCTTGAATGTACCTTTAGTAGTAGACTTTAGGTGATAGAATATATGAATGGCCTTGATCTGCTATTTGATTTTTTCTTGTTTGGGAGTTAGTATGAGCTACCCTAGGGGCTTATGTTTAAAGGTCTAAACCAAACCAACAGTGCAACCTCTAATCTTTAGGAGAAAATCATCAGCCCATATCAGAAGATAACTTCTCTCCACCATGATCAGGATCATCTTGGACCAATACATAAAACCCCTAACCCTTGATCTAAGGATTACTACCACCTACCATCACCCCTTACCAGATGTAAACCACCATATCCTATTATCTCTTTTGATGAATGGATTCATTCACCAACATTCCCAAGCACCTTGCAATCCTTGGTCATTACACCTAGACCCACTTTGTTTTCTTTAGTAGATTCATTTCTAAGCTCACTTTCTTCTTATAGTTTCCCACCGGTGGTTTGAGACCACCTCCAGCCCTTGATTCTTCCTATATTACCCACTCTTCAACATCATCCACTTGATGGTGAGTTTGAACCCTTACTTCCCCTAAAAAACATCCTCTCTAGTACCCTAGTCAAAAACACCAAAACTACCAAAATTTGACTTAGTCTCGAACCCTTATCTAGATTCATTATTTGAGACTCAACCTTTCCAAACCCATGAGCCTTTTTGGAAATGCATCTGAACCATTTTGTAGTACATCATGAGTACTACTAAATCCTACAATTTCCCTTTGCTAAACCCCTCTTTGACTCACTCATCCTTGATGGTTTTGTAGGCAATAAGATATCTATTTTGCCAATCCTAACAACATGCCAACTTTAGCAGAAGCTCACATCCTCTTGCCACCTTATTTTTGACAACCCTTGGCATGGTGGTGAACTACTAAACATGGTTTATCAACCCATGCTTCACTGGTTCCCTTTGGATCCTTGTGCTTCTCCAACCAACCATGCTTTGGAGGTAAGATGATGTTATGTGTTGGCAGTCTTAATCTCAACAAAGTTTGAAATCTTTTCTAAGAAAACTCAATCATTATTATGATCAACTTCTAGTACATCCCTAATATACACCATGGACTATCCATCCATATGTCCCATGATCAAAAGGTACCTTGAGTCATTTAGTATGGATTGATGAAGGGAGACATGCTTGATGTTAAGCAAGATCACTAAATCACCCGAAATCAAATTTCCTCAATTTGATTTCACCTCAAAACCAACTAGTGATATCTTAATAAACCCCCTAAAATACTTGATCATACCAACATCATCCTCCATCATCAACTCCTTGATTGTGATGGTTCTAAAATAGAATAAATCAGTAATCCCCTCTACCTAATCCACTTTAGCACAACCTCTAATCACCATAAGTACTTGATCAAACATTCGAGCAACCTCACCACTCCCCTCTGGTCAAGTACACTGTAGCACTACAATGCTAGACCCACCTCTTTTGTCTATTTGCACTTAGAGTGGAGATTAAGAGAGAAACACAATATATTGAAAATCTTGTAACATAAATGCAGTAGTAGCACCTCCCCCTCCAGCCAATAGGTGGGCGTGTACCTGAACCCACATCCTTCCCCTACCCCACCTGGACGTTGCCTCAGCTAGCCCTAAGCCCCACTCCCTCTAATTCTTTCCCATGCCCGAGGCAAGAGAGAGTGGCCTATTCACTCCCTTGTCCCTAGCAGCTTGTCAAGAGCCTCACACGCATCCCCCACGCCCTCTTCTCGACCCATCCCGAATGGACTCGGTGCACCATGGTCATGCTTCCCCTTGGTTTTAAGGCATCATCACCCCCTGAATCTCCCCCTCTGGCTCATTTGCTCCCCCTACAATCCACTACACACCCCTGAACGCCACTCCTTCCCCTCTGCTTTGCCCTGACCGGAAGAAGGGAGAGAAGCTCGCTCGGCCATTCTCAAGTTTTGGGTGTAGATCTTCCTCCACTGCTCCTCCTCCGTTGCATGTTACCGCTTAGCACTACCCGTATGCATCTAACCCTCCTCTTTATCTTGATCAAGACGGACTCCACCGACCGCCACCATCGAGCTCCGTCAAGCCTCTCTCAGCCACCATCATGAGAGCCCCCTCCCGAAAGCGTAACCTTCCTTTCCGCCCATCCCTGGGGTCCCTACGGAGCACCGTTTCCTCTCCGCCGTTGTCGGGTCACCGACCAAGCTCTAGTAAGCCGCCCCACCCATCGCAGTCATCGCCTAGGGTTTCCTCCCCTCTGTCCCGAGGAGAGGTAGGAGACGAATCCTGGACCGCAGATCTTCCTCTAATCGGACGGACAAGGGCATATGATACCCCTTCATTTCCCTAGGTCGCCGACGACTGGGCCCGTGGCCAGGCATTCAAAACACCTTCATGTGTGCCACGCATGTGTCGCGTCTTGGGCCGACCCATTTGGTCTACAGCATTGCGGCCTATTCTATCTTTTTCGTCTCCTTTTTATTCTTTTCCTCAAAATCCACAAGTATGCCAACTAGTTTAAATAGAAACGAAAATGATAAGTGCATGAAACTACTTAGATCGAAATTCTGGCATGTTAAACAACATTTTTTCTAATATGCAGAACAGTATGCCAGCCAAAATAATATCTATATTTATAATATTAAATTATATGCCTAAATGTGTCTTTTACACTATATGTTTATCTCTGGGGGTTTAGTAACTCCAATTGGAGTGGTACCTTTTTGTACTGAAAGGTACTTCTAGTACCTTACATACCCCTTTGACCCTACCCCCCAAGCCTCATGGTTTCCCATATCCAAATTAACAAAATCAGCCTAATGCGCCTTTAGGATTTTCTCTAGGACAAAACAAGATGGGTATTAACCTAATTCCAACTCTAATAATGGATGAAATGTAAGCTCTATCGAAAACTAGAAGGTCAATAATTATTGAGGCTTTCATAAATTTTGGAGATTTAAATACTTCTGCATGTGTATATGTTACCAATTAAATCATTTCAAGAGTTCTATAAGTCATAAATTGGTAAATCCAATTTCTTCTGAAAGGTATTTTATAGGCCTAACTTGTACCCTTTGATTCATATCAATATCCCCTCAGTTTAATCTGGTTATAAATACAAAATAACTATAGAACCGACTTTGGGATTTTCCTAAGGGCATTCTGATAAATTTTTTGAGGTGAATGCAACTCTTAATGAACCAGTACCTAAAACACTACATAAACATCCAAAGAAATAATGATTGGACTTACAGATCTTTTATGGATATTTATTCCCTAAAACTAGGGTTTATTTCACTAAATAATTGAAAGTCATAAAATGATGAAACCACTTTTGGTGGCTTTGTTCATTTAAAACCTATCTGATGGTATCATTGTAGCACCTTGATATCTTACTGAACAAGGCCTTGGTTAAAATCCCCTGATTGATGTAATGTTGGACTAATAAATAAATAAAGCATCCCACAAATCCAAATAATGTAATCCCACTTGCTTGACCCCAAAGTAATCAAACCTATCTGATGGTATCATTGTAGCACCTTGATATCTTACTGAACAAGGCCTTGGTTAAAATCCCCTGATTGGTGCTTGTTTGCTAGTATTGATTATGGTATGGTTTGTTTGCATGGATGCTCAATAGCCGGAGATAGTTGCGATTGTGGTGACAACTAGAAGGAGGGATCATATATTTGTGATTTTCTCTATTACTGGTTATCTAAGAAGAACAAGTCTAGGGACTTATTGCCGATCATAAGCAAGCCACCATTCCTGAATTCTGATACTTACCCTACTACTTTTACTACATATTTTGTATCTCACTTATAAATTGCATTATTATCTGCATGTCTTGTTTTATAAAAACTGCACCAATAATTTGGATCCTCCAATTTATGACTTGGTGTCCCATATGACACCCCTGATGTATACCTACCATTCATCCCTTTAGACTAAGAGTATGATGGTTAGCATCCTACCTCATTAGAGACCAGATTAGCTAAACCAAACTATTTTGGGATTTCATACCGCTACAAATGTCCTAAAAATATTTTGGAAAAACTCTGGGGAAGAGGCATTGCTTCCAAGTGGATGTTTTAAAGCAAGAGAAGTGATGAGGAAGACTGAGAATGAGGAACTAGATGTTGAGAAGGGATGTTCTACGCCTTTACCAGAACAACTTATCCGTGTAGCCACATTACCATAGGAGCTAGGGCATAGCTCGTAGTTTGTTTGCTTTAGCATGGGCAACCCTTACACATGCTATAGGGGAGAAATCCTCCAATCTATGGGCTCTCTCCTATAAAGATCTACGGATATGGAGTTTGCAGATGTCAAGGACATGCCTGTGCAACAATTGGGTCTCCCGCGGATAGTATGACTTAGGTAGTACGGAAGGAAGTGGAGTCACCAAATTAAGGTATTTCCCAAGTTGTGGTTTGGGTATACGCGTGTACGGAAGGTAGGACTATGGTGCGGGGCGCCACATACTTGTGTCGGCGAGGACGAATCCAAAAGGGAATGGTTCCTTTGCTAGGGTCAACAAATGAAAGGATATCTTTGATTATCCGAACCCCCGTTTACCGTGTGTAACAGGTCGTGGTTTAATCCTGGTGGATGTATTGATTCTTGTGGGTAAAGTGCTGTAGAGTATAACCTATTCGAATAGTCGTGTCCACGATCAAGGACGGTTGGAAAGGTGATTGCTAGGAGTACCCAAATGGTGGTATTGAAAGGATGGATGAAAGTATGGAGGTCCTGAGAGGACCTAAGATTAAGGCTTTGTTTTGACCAAAGATGGTCGAAGATGTTCAAAAGGTGTTTCTCTCTAAAACTATTTTCAAAAAGGTTTTAAACAAAGATATGGAGATATCCAGATTCTAAAATGGAGACATGTTTCCAAAACTCCTTTTCAACAAAGATATAGAGATGCCATATCTACTAGAGAAATCTAGGCTTTCCAAAACAACCCTAGATAGAGCTATCTTGCCACAACCATACTGCATTATCTTGCTTAACTTATCTTGGTGGTTTGCAAGTACATCCAAAGTACTCACTGGCATTGTCCCTGGCTATTTACTTGACCAGACTTTCAGAAGCTAGAAGATGGAAGATAAGGTGACGTCTATACGAGCTAGGTCGTCTTCCCAGTAAGTTGCCTATAGGTTAAGGCATGATTGGGCTCTGCGTTTGATGAAGATCCGATGTTGAAGATTATGTAGCCATAATGGCATCTATGTAAGTCTTGTATTCATTTATTTTTGGATGATCTAATGGTACTTGTCTATTATGTTCCACGGCTCACTGATCATGGGAACGTGGATATGTGCATAACATGGATTTTTCGGACGATAAATCCAGGGGACCCACAAAATTCCACTAAAATTCATCTAGCTCATATGTTAGCTGTATGATCGCTAACCGCTCCTGTAGAGTGTACCACGAGGCAAGGCGTGCCCCAATGTGATCTCATATAAAATTCACGTTGGGAGGAGAGGTACTTAACACCTCTGCGATTGTATTCCTCTTATTACGTGCTATGTTGTAAATGGCGAGATATTGTTCCATAAGAGGTGAATTCCCCAGATAGGAATCCTCCCAGAATCTCTTCTCCAAACCACCCTTAATAAGTAAATATCCAAATCAGAAGAAAGATTTCTTTTCCTGCATTAGACCGCCCAAAAGTGTGAATCCCCTGGTTTCCAGTATATTTAGGATACAACTTTTGAACCTATGTACTTCCTTCTCAAGAGAGTTTGTCATACTCCATCCTTAGTTAATAGCTTGAACAACCATTTACCTAGAAGTGTAGTATTTTTGGCTTCGAGATCATGGATCCCAAGGCCCCCTTGGTCTTTTGGACGGCATACTACATTCCATTTTGCCAGTCTATATTTCTTTTTTTCCGAATCTCCTTGCCAAAAGAATCTCAAGCGATAATAATCAAGTCGCTGGAGAACTCCTTTTGGTACTTCGAAGAAGGATAACATATACAATACCATGTTAGTGAGGACGGAATTAATAAGAACTAGTCTTCCACCAACTGAGAGGAGTTTTCCTTTCCAGCTGCTCAGACGTTTATGTAAACATTCCTCAACCATTTTCCATTCTTCATTCATGAGTCTTTGATAATATATTGGTATTCCCAAATACTTCATTGCAAATTGGCCTTGTTCACATCCAAACAATTCGGTATACTGATCCATAGCCTCTTTTGCTTCTCCAAAACAAAACAACTCACTCTTATGGAAGTTTATTTTTAGACCCAAAAGTTTCTCAAACTCTGAGAGAATTAGCTTCAGGTTTTTGGCCTTTTCGATATCATGTTCCATGAAAATAATTGTGTCGTCGGCATATTGTAGGATCGATAGTCGCCCATCTATAAGATGTGGTACGATCCCACCAATTTTCTCATCATTTTTGGCTCGCTCTATCATTATGGCCAACATATGTACCACAATATTAAATAATATCGGGGATAGGGGGTCACATTGACGTAATCCTTTCTTTGTTTGGAAGTAATGGCCGATGTCATCATTGCCTTTTATAACAACACTACCTCCTTGTACAAAGTTCCGTATTAAATCTTGCCACTCAGAAGAGAAGCCTTTAATTTTAAGAACTTGAAAAAGAAAAAGACATTTGACTTTATCATAGGCCTTCTCAAAGTCAATCTTAAAAATCACTTCTTTCAAATTTTTACGGTGTAGATCATGAACTGTCTCATGCAGGGTTACTACTCCATAGAGTATATAACGACCTTGCATAAAAGCTGTCTGATTTGGATGTAGAACATTGTCTACCACCGAATTTAAATGGATGGTCGCCGTCTTTGTGAAAATTTTGAAGCTAACATTAAGGATACAGATCGATCTATATTGTTGAATTCGTTCCGCATCCTTAACTTTAGGCACAGAATAATTTCACCAAAGTTGGGCTTAAAAAGGTTGAGTTGTCCTTTATGTAGATCATTGAACAACACTAGTAAATCTGATTTTATAATATCCCAAAAGGTTTGATAAAACTCCACTAGGAATCCATCCAGACCAGGGGATTTATTATGTTCCATTTCAAAGATTGCATTTCTTACTTCTTCTATGAAGGGAGCAGTTAAGAAAGCATTCTCATTGGAAACATGTGGGATATCTCATGTTTGTATTTCATTCATAGAAGTGTTTGCTTCCTCTGGTGGTCCAAACAGGATCTTATAAAAAATTGTAATATATCTTTTCAACTCAGCTTGACCCTCGATTATACCTCATCCTAATAAAGCGTATGTATATACTTCTTCCTATGATGGCCATTAGCCACCATATGGAAGTATCTAGTATTACTATCACCTTCTAGGATGAACTGGGCTTTTGATCTTTGATACCACTTTATTTCTTCCTCGCGTAGCAGGCTAGCTATCTGTTCATTTACTTTGTTTTTCAACTCAAGCTCATGTTGTAATAGCACCCGCGTCTCCGCAACGAATTCAAGAGTATCAATTATCTCAGAGAGTTGCTTCTTTTCCTTCTTGTAAATACCACTTATATGCCTTGCCCATACTCGTAGGTGTTTCTGTAGATTACGGATTTTATTATTCCACCTTAGGATAGGTGTGCTCCCAACCACTTGTCTGCTCCATACTTCCTTGATCATGTCTTCAAAACCATCACGGGATAGCCACCCTAATTCAAATTTGAAAGGGGTTTTCTTCCTGTGTAGCTTATCAGATCAAGTGTCTAGAAGTAATGGGGCATGATCAGAGAGTTTTTCTATACATTTCATGGCGCGTACTGACACCATAGGGTACTTTGTTTCCCACTCGGCATCCATTAGTACGCCATCCAACTTCTCGTATGTAGGCACTGGTCTATTATTTGCCCATATGTATTGCCTTCCAGTCATATTTACCTCTCTTACATTCAAGTTGTCAATGACAGCATTGACCAAGAAAGCCCAATAACCATCGAACCGATCATTGCTTTTATCTTGCCAGAACCTAAGGATATTAAAATCCCCTCCTATTAGCATAGGCTGTGGGTTGTCCTTGGCAAGATTCACCAATTCTCTTAGGAAAGTAGCCTTATGCTCCACTTGGGCGGCTCCATACACGGCTACGAGGCTCCATATGGAATGATCTGATTTATTTCGGAGGTGGAATTTAATGTGAAATTCCCCTATCGAGTATTCCATCAATTCCAAAGAAGAAGCTCGGACACCAAGTAAACTCCCCGCAGACCTACAGAGCGGTGGTATCCATTTCCAGATGAATTCGATCGCACATGTTAGGTGGTTTAGAATATGCATCTTAAAATCTTTGTTACCAGTTTCCGTGATCGCGATAAAGTCCAACTCATGATCGTTAGTATAGTCGGCAATAGGTAAATGTTTAGCTAAGTCGCATAGACATCTACTATTCCATATTTTGCATCTCATAAGGAAACATCAGAGGATTTAGACACTCTCGCCCTTTTCGACGGTACTTTAGTTTTATTTACTTTGTGAGATTTGGTCCTGCGAGTGGAGGACGTTAGATCACAAAAGGATCCCAGCTTCGACTCATCCAACCTCACCTCTGACACCACACCAACTAAATGTGAGAGGAGCTTACTATCATAGGTAGTGTGATCCTCCTCATCATCAAGTTCGTGATCAGTTAGGTAGCATTTTTCTTTTGAAGAGACCTTACTCCTATCAAATTCTACATGTTTCAGAGCATTAACCGAGATACCTCATCTACAATAGAACCTAGATTGACTCCTAGTGCATTCAAATTATAAGAAATACGTGCACTAGGAAAAGACATAAAGGACTTATGTGATGAGGTACCTTGGGAGAATTCTAGGTTGCGTGTAGCTTGAAGACGCATAGCCTTCGTGAGAGAATCCTCATCGATAGGAGTAGCTCCACCCTCTGACATGGGGTGCCTCCCTATGCGCCTCAATGGGGTGGAACACGCCACCTGGACCTCCAGAATCGGAGTGTGCGGTGACGGTGTAGAAGGTGCTACCTTCATTGTGTCGACAGGGGACAACGAAGTTGGAGTAGAACTGCCCCCCTGGTGTTGTATTGCCACCCGCCTAGTAGCCTAAGTCGGTGAAGCAGCCCATGTAATCTACCCCTGTGAAGTGGCCTGCTTGCCAGAATCCTGTAACCCGCCTTGCTAGGCCGGACGACACTGCACACCAGTGGCCCGCCTGGTGTAAACCTGCTGCTGGCCCGCCTGCGTAGCCCATCACATGTCCAAGCATGGAGGGGAGGTCCTAGCCTGGCGCGGTGAAGGGCTGGGTGCGGATCGCACAATCTCCTAGCACAGTTGCAAGGACGCAAAAGTAGTCCAGCCTTGGCACATAGTCGAGCGAGATGTCTCTGGCGCGTGCAGTGTGAGGCAGGGCGATTTCCTAGTATACCTGCTGCAACACTCCCATCCACCACAGAAGTAGCAGCACTCGGCGGTGCTACCGAGGCCATTATCATAGGAACCGGTCCACCTTGCTGCTGTTGCTACGAGGATGACGTCGATCCACTATTTTTTGACCTCTTATTATCCCCCGTAGCATCACCATCTACGCCTTGATTTCCACGACCATCGGACTCATCATCAGGCTTCTTCCACATAAACGGCTTGAAATGCTCTTCAGGCACATAATCCTCACTTTCAAGAACGTAGGTGAATTCAAATCCTTGTAATTGGACAACCAAATTAGAAGCAGAAGCTGAATATTCTCCATTATCATCCACAAAAGCCGAGGTGTCCACCATGCCGAAAAGAATAAGAACCCATGCCCGACACCTCAAACTAAACATATCCACATCAAGTGTCCGTCAATGAGAGAACCCACACCCCAAAGTCCAAGAAAGTGTCGCAGCTCGTAGAAACTTTGGTGACATGCACCCAAACCTGAACCAAATGAAAGACCGGGGCGATCTGGTCCATCCTCCATGCATTGATAGACAACATGACCTTGTTAGCTCTCACCATGAATTCCATACCATTCACATGGTACATGTCCTCCTGAGTTGAAAGGGAAATCTTGAAGGCCTTATCCCCATTAGGTACAGCCTCCCAAGTCCACTGGTTCTGTGTTGGGCACAAATGGACAACTTGTTCTTGGACTTTAGTTGCAAAAGTTGTTCCTTCACATGATATAGAGATGAGTGGAGTGGTCCAAGGGCCTAGAACAAAATTATTCTTAAAGAGATGGATAGGCAGCTGATAGAACATAGTGTTGGCATGGCCTGAACACAACATCTTCACCAGAGGCCTCGGTTGCTTCAACACTAGACAGCGCCATGAGTCATGATTGTCCTTGTCACAGATACAACATCGTCACCACAGGCCTCAGTTGCTTCTATGTTGGCATATGACTTTCCTTTCAATGGTTTTCTATGCCCATTATGAAGCTGGATATGTGCTGCAGTTGATAGTTGGAGGTCGCGAAAATTTTATTCAGTGGGAGCTCAGAACCAAAGTTGTCCTCTTTGTGTTTTGAGTGGTAATAACCAAAGTAGGTCTCGCTACATTGACCTTGTTGTCTGTTAGAATACTTTGGTGTTGATTCTCTACTCAGAGTAAATATTTTGTTTCATGGCTGATGTAGAGATTGATTTTGGGAAGAAGAGAGCGAGCAGTGCCGACCGTCATCATGCATCCTTTGTCTTACAAATGGAGGCCTTTGTTGTATCTGAATGATGTTCATTTTAGTGTGAGCCTGCATGTAGTGTTTGCTGGTATGAGAGGCTTCGTCTGCTATTATGTTTTGTCCTAGGCAAGATTTGGGCTCTTTGTCCTTGTTATCTGCAAATCTTTGACACTTTACAACACATTGTGTGTAGATGACTGCCATTTCAGATACATGTGTTTTCTCAGGTACATGTATCTGCATAGTAGATAATGGTCAGGCAACCTGTGTTGTCTCCCACTGTGTTTTCTCAGGTACATGTTGGTAGCAAGATGAAAAAAATTATGCTCCATCGTGGTGATTAAATCATATGTTCTTACCAGCCGCAGCTATTGATTTTTGCAACATCATTTCAGATCTTTTGGTACTCTATATTACATATGTATACTAAGCATGTAAATCATGGTGACAGGAAAATAAAAAATAAATAACATATGGAAGAATATTATGTAGTTCAAAAATTGATGGCGGATTGGTTCTTATCAACTCTAATTATTGCATCTTTTAATCATGCTTTACCTTTTAAAATCTTATTTCGGTTGTTCTCTCAATACTTTCAGTTCCGTGTAGCATCATATGTGACCTTAAGACATGAAATAGTTCAGGTTGGTAACCCATCATACGGTTAGAAAATATAAATTTCCTTGCATATCTTCTAATTATTTTGAGAAATACCATTTATTATATGGGAGGTAGATTTTAGATCCCATGCTCTTTATCATCTATTTGTTTTGACCAAGGATTTACTACAGGCTGATTTATGCTTTGCTTTTCAGGAGTGTAGCCTTTTGGTCACACGAGTCGTTAGTAGTTGTTCGCTTCCTGTTATCTATCTAGGTGGGATGTAAGGATCATGGTGTGCCCTTTTGTAGTTGACATATAAATTTGGTTTGATGCTATAAATTACCCGGGGAAAGATTGCTGTAAATTACTAGTTTCATGCCATTATCTATCTATTAATGTGATTTTATTGATGGTTACCCCTTGTAGATTTCTTGGGAAAAATACCGTTGTTCTTCTCTAGTTTGATGCCATTATCTCTTAGTAGTTATTATCTACATTGAAAGTATCGTTGCTTCTTTTCAATTCCATTCTTTATTCATGGCATTGTCAGCATACATTGTCTTCTCGGAAGATTAGTACATCGTTTTATATGGTTGCAATGGAAATTCATAAAAATATCATCGGTTTACTTTCTACTTTTTGATAGCAGTATACACAATAGAAACCGAAGCGAGAGCCACGGGGTCGTGCGCCAAGGTGCACCCCTAAATCTAGTCTAAGTATAAGAGTTTTATGCCAAGCCATGACACAAACATGATCCTACCTAATTGATAGATCTTAGTATAACACTGCAATGCCAAGACATAATGACACACTTTGTGGCAAATGTGGGCCCATGCCAACATTGCATGGGCTATAGACTTCTCTTGGTTCGCTAGAAACTCCTTAAACAACTTGTTGTTGTGTGGCTTAGTACTTGGCGAACATGACCCCACCTAGTTGATACATCTAAGTATGAGAGTGCTATGCCAAGACATGATGAGACACTTGTGGCAAAGGTGGGCCCATGCCAACATTGCATTGGATCTAGACCTATCTGAGCTGTCTAGAAACATTCTCATCAACTTCTGGTTGTATGAGTCATCACTTGGATAGAATGATCCTACCTAGTTAATATATCTAAGTATAACACTGCTATGCCAAGACATGATGAGACACTTTGTTGAAAATATGGGCTCATGCCAACATTGCATGGGATATAGACCTCTCTTGGTTCGCTATAAACTCCATCATCAACTTGTGGTTGTGTGGCTCAACACTTGGCCAACATGATCCCACCTAGTAGATACATCTAACTATATGCCAAGCCATAACACACACTTGTGGCAGATGTGGGCCCATGCCAACATTGCATGGGATCTAGACCAATCTTCGCTGTCTAGAGACACCTTCATCAAGTTGTGGTTGTATGAGTAATCACTTGGATAACATGATCGTACCTGGTTGATAGATCTTAGTATAACACTACTATGCTAAGACATGATGAGACACTTTGTGGCAAATGTGGGACGATGCCAACATTTCATGGGCTATAGTCCTCTCTGGTTTCCCTAGAAACTCCTTCATCAACTTGTGGTTATGTCACTCAACTCCATCATCAACTTAGTGGTTGTGTGAGTTAACACTTGGCGAACATGATCCAACCTAGTTGATAAATAGTATGTAGACCAATCTTATCTGTCTAGAAACACCATCATCAACTTGTTATTGTATATGAGTCATCACTTGGACAACAAGATCCTACCTAGTTGATAGATCTAAGTATAACACTTCTATGACAAGACATGATGAGACACTTTGTGGCAAATGTGGGCCCATGCCAACATTGCATATGGGCTATAGACCTCTCTTGGTTGGCTATAAATACCATCATCAATTTAGTGGTTGTGTGACTCATCACTTGGCCAGCATGATCCCACCCAGTTGATACATCTAAGTATAAGAGTGCTATGTGATTGATGGCCCAAATATATCGATCTCGTTGGGGAACCCCAGGAGTAAGGAATGATGAGCACAACAACAAGTTTTCCCTCAGTAAGAAACCAAGGTTATCAATCCAGTAGGAGCAAGGAAACACCCCAAAGGTGTAGCTAGCTAAACGTTGGCAGGGCGCACTACCGGTGCCAGCAGCAACGTGGAGACCTGCACAACACAACCACGGAACTTTGCCCCATACTTGCGATGAGGTTGTCAATCTCACCGGTTTTCCTGAAAACAAATGATTAAACGTATCGAATGG
This sequence comes from Avena insularis, assembly GCA_023614405.1. Lineage (NCBI taxonomy): Eukaryota > Viridiplantae > Streptophyta > Magnoliopsida > Poales > Poaceae > Avena > Avena insularis. Next base: position 284,074,761 of record CM042690.1, read on the forward strand.
AAGGAAGTAATAGTTTGCAGAAAGTAAACACAAAGCAGTAAACATTTTGATTGTAGATTGAAAGTAAAAGAAAGGACCGGGGTTCATAGTTCACTAGAGGTGGCTCTCCTTAAGATAGATAACATGCTGGGTGAACAAATTACAGCGGGGCAATTGACAAACACCGAGAAAGCATACAAGCATATACTAATCATCTTGACTCCTTTGAGACTTGATTGGGCATAACATTATGACTAATAATCCACCTTCAGGTTATCATCTGAACACCCTCCAGTATTAAGTTACAAGCAATAGATTATTGCTTTATGAATTGCGTGTAAAGTAAACAATATGATTGTTCTATGAACAAAGGATTGTTGTTTTCTCGCTAGTAGCAACCGCACATCTAGTACCTTAGAGATTTATGTCACTTCCCCAGATTACCAGAGGCATGAACCCACTATCGAGCATAAATACTAACTCTTGGAGTTGCTAGCGTCTACTTGGCCAAGATAGCTACTAACAACAGAAAGAATGCAAGATCACAAATAACAAAGACATGATAGAATCAATAATCAATCTGAAATAGCATCTCAACATCCATCGGATCCCCGCAAACACAACATGCAGAATTACAAATAGATGATCTTGATCATGAACGGAGCTCACAAGATCTAGACATGAAAGCACAAAGGAGGAGAACCAGCCATCTAGCTACTACATGGACCCGTAGTCCAGAGATGAACTACTCACGCATCACACCGGAGGCTTGAATGATGATGAAGAAGGCCTCCAGGGTGAATTCCCCTCTCTGGCAGGGTGCCGGGCAGAGCTTCAGATCCCTCCCGATCTAGGGATGGAGATGACGGCGGCTACAGACTCTTTCATGGATTTTTTATCGGGTACTTAGGGTTTTGGTATCGGAGGGAATATATAGGCGAAGGAGAGGCCGAGGGTGGGGTCGGCTGCACAAGCCCCAGTGCCGGGCCTGTCCGCTGTGCCAGGTGTGTGGTGTGGCCCCAGCCTCTCTCCGCCTCAGATCAGCTCTAGATGTCTTCCGGTAAAATAGCAACTTTGGCTTTTGTCCCGTCCAATTCCGAGAATATTCATTTTCTGACCTTCCTGGAACCAAAAACAACAAAAAACATGCAGCTAGCACTATGGCTCTTGTTAATAGGTTAGTCCAAGAAATCATATGAAAAGTACTCCAAAGTGTGGACAAAACACAAGAAAGTAGATAAAACCAAGTATGGAACATCAAAAATTATAGATACATTTGCAATGTATCACTATGCCAAGACACGACACAAACTAGTGGTAGATGTGGGCCCATTCCAACATTGCATGGGATCTTGACCTATATTATCTGTCTAGAAACACCTTCATCAACTTGTGGTTTTATGAGTCATCACTAGGACAACATATTCTTACCAAGTTGATAGATCTAAGTATAACACTGTTATGCCAAGACATGATGAGACACTTTGTGGCAAATGTGGGCCCATGCCAACATTGCATGGGCTGTAGACCTTGCTTGGTTGGCTAGAAACTCCTTCATCAACTTGTGGTTGTGTGGCTCAGCCCTTGGCCCATGATCCTACCTAGTTGTTAAATATAAGTATAACATTGTTGTGCCAAGACATGATGAGACACTTTGTAGCAAATGTGGGCCCATGCCAACATTGCATGGACTATAGTCCTCTCTAGGTTGGCTATAAACTCCTTCATCAACTTTTTGTTATGTGACTCAGCACTTGGCCACCATGGTCCCACCCAGGTTATAGATCTAAGTATGAGAGTGATATGCCAAGATATCATGAGACACTTGTGGCAGAGGTGGGCCAATGCCAACATTGCAAGAGATCTAGACCAATCTGAGTTGTCTAGAAACACCTTCATCAACTTGTGGTTGTATAAGTCATCACTTGCATAACATGATCCTACCTAGTTGATAAATCTAAGTAAAAAACTACTATGCCAAGACATGAGGATACACTTTGTGGCGGATGTTGGCCCATGCCAACATTGGATAGGCTTTAGACCTCTCTGGGTTCGATAGAAACTCCTTCATTAATTTGTGGTTGTGTGACTCGGCACATGGCCAACATGATCCCACCTAGTTAATACATCTAATTATTAGAGTGCCATGCCAAGCCATGGCACACACTTGTGGCAGATGTGGGGCCATGCGAACATTGCAAGGGGTCTAGACCTATTTGAGCTGTCTAGAAACATCATCATAAACTTGTGGTTGTATGAGTCATCAATTGGATAGCATAATCCTACCTAGTTGTTATATCTAAGTATAAGACTCCTATGCCAAGACATGACGAGACACTTTGTGGCAAATGTGGGACCATGCAAACATTGCATGGGATATAGACCTCTCTTGGTTGGCTAGAAACTCTTTCTCAACTTGTGGTTGTGTGACTCAACACTTGGCCAACATGAGCCCACCTCTGCTACAAGTGCTATTCCAATACATGATGAGACACTTGTAGCAGAGGTGGGCCCATGGCAACATTGCATGTGATCTAGATCTATCTGAGCTATCTAGAAACACCCTCATCAACTTGTGGTTGTATGAGTCATCACTTGGATAGCATGATCCTACCAAATTTATATATCTAAGTATAACACCTCTATGCCAAGACATGATGACACATTGAGGCAATTGTCGGCCCATGCCAACATTGCATGGGCAATAGAGTTGTTTTGGGTTGGCTAAAACTCCTTCATCAACTTGTGATTGTGTGCTTCCACTACAAGAAATGTCTCGTTCCGCAACGACTTTATCCGACGTTCATCGTAGAAGGCGCGTTTTCCGCGACGAATTTCTCGGCTCAACTGTAGCCGATGGAGATCTTTTTTCCGGTTTAGCAACCTCTACTATGATGGAACCGCTAAAAACATTGAGGAAGCTTTATGGCACGTGAAAGAAGCAAGATTTTCATTTCTCGTAGCGATGTTGACTCATTGAACTCTTTTGAGGCATGTGGTTACCGGGCGTTAGTGTCTCTAGCGGACCATACTTTTCGGTCATGCCTCCCTGATTTGAACTCTATAACGTTGCTCGATGCGTCTACCATTTTGTCAGTCTACTAGGTCCCACATGTAAGCCTCTGATTGGAAGAATCGTGTGTATGATGGAATTTTTTTCCTTCACTGGCTCTGCTCAAGTTGATAGCGTTTATTGATGCATCTACCATTTAATGAACCTCCTGGGACCCACATGTCATCCTCTCATTAGAAGAAATGTGTGTATGATGGAATTTTTTCCTTCGCTGGCGCTACCCTGTTCAAGTTGATAGCGCCGCTTGATGCATCTACCGTTAACCAACCTCCTGAGCCCCACATGCCATCCTCTCATTAGAAGAAATGTGTGTATGATGGATTTGTTTTCCTTTGCTCGTGCTTCCCTGTTCCAAACTTGATAGGATTGTTCGATGCATCTACCATTTAATCACACCGTTGGGCCCCACATGCCATCCTCTCATTAGAAGGAACGTGTATGATGGATATTGTACCTCTACCGTGCCTTCGTGTTCCTAACTTGATAGAGTCTCTCGCTGCATCAGTCGTTTATTTAGGCTGGTGGGTCCCTTATGTCAGCCTCACATTAGAAGAATCGTGGGTATGATGTAATTTTTTCTTTTATATCGCTACCTTGTTTCGAACTAGATATCGTTGCTCGAAGAATCTGCCGCTTCTCACGCTATTGGGTCATCTATTTCAGCCTCTCATTAGAAGAAACGTGTACATGCTGAAATTTTTCTCGCTCATGCCTCCCTGTTTCAAACTAGCAACGTTGCTGGATGCAGCACCTTTATAAGCTCACACTGCTGGGTCCCACATATCAGCCTCTCTATAAATGAAACATTTATTGCTCGATGCAACATCTGTATAAGGTCTCTGCAGGGTCCAACATTTCAGCGTCTCTGCAAATGCATCGTGTGTATGATGGACTCCACTATTTTGACCTTGGCAATGTTTTTGGGTCCCAGATGTTAGCCTTCTCTATGTAAGAAACATGTGTATGCTGGAAAAAATGTAAAGAACGACAGAGATTATATTATATATTATATAGTTATATTGATAAACCTAGGAATCGAACTCAAGACTTCAACAATGGGAACCGTAATGCGCCACACTACACCATAACCATTTATGCCACTCCTAGAAAAGATTAAATTTATAAATGTTGAAATCACTTATTAAAAGTTAGCGACCCTGATGACTTGCCATAAAAAAATGCTAAATGCTCTGTATAAATACATCATGGGTAGGAGAAGCTTGTCCTGTACTTTATCAGAATGGCACGAAAATGCTAAATTAAGACGATTTTGGGTGATACAAAAAATAACTTGGGTCCAATCTTGTGAACCAATGGGGTTCTTATCGTGGGCTCCTTAGTGAAACTTCTTTAATATGGTTCATTTTAAAAAACCAAATAACAATGTGTTGAGGGTTGGTGGCCCACGATCGACTTGAACCCGAAAGCATAAATTAGCGAGTTTTGGGCCATTGGGTAGAATGTAGTACTATTTTCTAATAAGCTCCTCACTGAAAATTCAATGTACTCAATATGTCGGGGGTCAGCAGTCCACCTGACCCAGCAGGCTAAATTTGCAAGGCTTTGGGCCAGTGTTGGGTCGAATGTGCAATATTTTCATTAGGTCCTTAGTGAAAATTCAATGTAGTTGGTACCCCATCCTCAAAAAAACTTAGTTGGTACCCTAAAAAATATATACTCTACTCACCATAAAAGGCTAATTAAGGGATTTTTTTAAGCAAGATTATGGGAAGTTTTTTGTCCGAAGTGGGGTTGAAATATTCGTTTTCATAGGCTGGGTAGTAAAAATACATTGTACTGAAGGTCGATGGTCCACCTGACCTGGCTGTACCTACACCGGATCCAAAAGAACGAAGTTGGAAAGGGAGAAAAGTGACTGATATTGCACCTTATTAAGAGTTTTACATAGCGAGGAACTTGGATAGCGCAGGATTCGAACATGGAAAGTACTAGAGGGAGTTTGAATGATTGAGATAAAATCATGTCATATCAAGTCTTATAGCGTGCAATCATCTATTCATCAAAGGATATATTTCGAGATGGTTTGGGTGGCTTTGAATCGGCCTAAGTGCCCAATCAATTTATGTACTCAAAACCTTGTAATCATGGCATATAAGATGTAGGCGATAGAGACACGGTGGCCTTGACTTGCCCAACTTCAGACTGCTCGGGTAAACACCAGCTTATACTGACCGCTCGAAGTTGTATGCTTCCGTACGATCAAATTAATATATGCCGCAATTAGCGCCAACATGTGGCATTGTCATCATGCAAAAAGGCTCAGAATTCGCACATTTAGTTCACAGTTTCGAACATAATAATACAACCAGTTTGTACACTAGCACATGACAGTACAATGTCCGCACATCAGATCTTGACTTGTTCATGTCACATCAGAGCTTGACTTGTTCATTTCACATATAGAAGAATGAGCAAGGATATATACTATATTGAACAAGTAATTTCATGATAGCGCCAAAAGTATGCCATGTATCAGAGACAATATGGGGTCTCCGTAAACAATTTTATTTTTTGGAAGGGTTTGCATAAACTTTTTTTTAGAAAATCGGCATAAACATTTGCTGCTATCATCCTATGGCGTCTCGGTCTGCTTTGGCGTATCGAGCCAAGTTCAATTACGACCCAGTTAAGGCCTGTTTCATGGACCTATAAGAAGAAGTGACCTACTTTTCCCTATTCGCTAAGAGGAAAGAAGGAATATACCTCTAAAAACACAAAGTTGCACGGGTGTGATGGTTAAAAAAAGTTGCATGAGTCGCGTATATACAAGCCAAAACAATACTAAAAACTATAGTAAAGAAATCATGCTACGAAATAAGCACCGCTACATGGATTAAACCGTGGAAGGCAATTCCAATTACAAAAGCATGGCAGGGCTCATATAAAACGATTCAAGCTACTAAAACTAGTGTACTAATAGTCAAGCTGAACCGCGGATGCAAAAAGATGACATAATAATACACCAGAAATATCCATAGCTCAGTCTAGGGATGGAACCACGAGCCTACCACACCTAAACTAGGACTAAACCAAATTGCCGCCTGTCGCACACTGTTCCAACCATCTTTGGGGACGCTGATAACTGCCACAGGCTCACCTTCAGTTGGCTGCAGGTTGCAGCATTTAATCTGAGGGAATTGTATTCCGCGAAAGCTCATGTATGTTGTGTACACATAGTTTTTCCTCATGGATGGGAACAATGTGTCATCAAGAGCCTTGCATCCATGTTTCTTCATCATCTTGTCAATGATTGGACAATTGAGACCAAGAAACAGAGAGTTGTCGCCCAGGCTATTAACCTTCCTCCAAACGATGACCCCTAGAGGTCTATCAGAGCTAGGATCCTCTTCAAAAATGTAGACATGAGAGGTAGGATATAGGTGTAGGTTAGTCCCATTTTGAGCATGGGGAATGATTCCACCCTCTTCACCATGGGAAACCCCATGCCATATGTTGTAATTATGATCATCAAGCATTCACCATCAGCCGATCGAGCAAGGAACCACATGCCTGGCCGATCATTCACAATAGGTGCTGGGATTAGAAACGAAAGCTCCTTGTTTCCTACAACATTTAAATTCTAGACAAAAAGTGCATTACTGAAATACATATTATAATAGCAGCATTCTTCATTGTTCATGCTAACAGTGTGAATATGCAAATCCTGACAATAATATTACTCAATAAATTAGCAACATTAGAAATTGCATTTCTTATTCTGCTATTCCGAATATTTGGATTTCTTCTTATCTTAGTTTGCTAGTTTTTGTAAGTTTCAAAAGAGGAAGCGCCACTTTTTATTGATATAGAGGCATGTACGCTTGAATCCTATAGGACTAGGGCAGCCACAATGTTGCTATAGCTAAATTTGCAAAAAGGTAAATTTGGCTTCACCACGCAATTTGGCTAGAGTTCCACAATGTAGCTATTCTAAGTTCCTGCATCATTGGGTCATACAGCTGACAAGAAAAGCCTCATTTTTTGACTAAGATATGAGAGAAGAGGACACATGTCACACACATGTTGGATAATCAATGTGGAACCACATTTGGCATTGGAGCACCCTCTTGCTCTAGTTCCTTATTTTGCTCAATTTGGAACCACCTCCACAGTGTAGGGAACTAGTTCCAAAAGCCAAAAAGCAAATATAGAACCACTTTTGGTTACACACTGTGGGTGCCCTTAGATGCCTGCAATATTTTGGATCAAGTGGTGTTTGATTGCATAGGAAAACCAAAGGAATTGTACAAAGCGGTTGGAGTGGATGGAAATTTTCCTCCAAAATAGAGTGAAAAGGAATCATTTGAAGGAATTCCTAAGGATTATACTCTTTAAAAACAAACATAATTTTATAGAAAAAATCCTAAGGATCCAAATCCTACAAAAATCCTACACAATTCCTCTGAATCCCAAGACAAAATCCAAAAAGGAAAGATTGGTGTCCTGCAAAAATCCTACGTGATTCCTACAATCCAAGGAGGGCCTGAAAGTACAAGCAGATAAAGAAACCTGGCTTCATTGTGTTGCGCTCACATTTGAGATGTTGATTAATAATACCTTTCATATTCTGACAACGAATGGACTTACTAGTGCAAGGATGCCATCATACACTATATTTTTGGAAGACATATTACTGGTACTAATTCATTATTGGCAATGGTTCATTCATTTTTTACGACATAAAGGGTGTGCTCATTCAGTCATATGAAAGGTAAAACATAAACAAGGTAGTTAAAGAACAACTTCACTGAATCACTCACAATGTATCATCATGGAACTAGAATTACCTTCCAATTTGGGATCCCAGCAGTAGGTGCATCCTGGACTTGCGACCACAAAAATGAGGCCACCGTGGTCAATGGCATCATAGTCAGTTGCGTCTTCCATGACTTGGATGCTCCAGGACATCTCTAAACTTTGTTGCCGCCTGTGTAGGCGATTTCATAGTCGAACAACGCGAGGAGCTTATAGTCTATGTAACCTCCAGCTTCTATGGGAATTCTACAGATTATGATCTTCAATGGGTCAATACATCCAACTCATGACTTATTGAACTTTTCTCCATACCTGCGGATTTGCCAAAAAAACTTTTCAAATATGCATGAGTTTAGAAATGAGTATAGGTAACTGGGGGAACCCTGGCTGGCTAGTAGCATTACATGTTATATCTTGGATGAGGCGCCTGAATGCCATAAGTATCCGTCGATGGAAGGTCGACACTGATAGGGAGTAGATGTTCACTAGGCACTGTGCCCGTGTTGGTCCACGGCATGAGCAGGTCATTGCTCATGCCAACCTGAATATTTCGTGCATGTAGGGTAGGATGGCGGTGCAGAGGATGGTCGAGGGCACCACGTCATTAATCGTGTCGTGTGACGATGTACCTCATCGCCATAGTGCTCGTCGAACCAATAAGTAGGTTGAGGCATCAGTAGGAAGGGTTCATTCCAATGGTGAAAAGTCCATTTTGTACCTTCATTGTTGGCGATACGATCGTACAGTAGTGATGACCCAAAATATATCGAGCTCGTTGGGGAACCCCAAGAGGAAGGTATGATGAGCACAACAACAAGGTTTCCCTCAGGTATGAAACCAAGGTTATCGAACCAGTAGGAGCAAGGAAACACCTCCAAGGTGTTGTTGCCAACTTGGAATCCTGCACAACACAACCACAGAACTTTTCCCCCAACTTACAGTGAGGTTGTCAATCTCACCGGTTTTGCTGAAAACAAAGGATTAAACATATTGCGTGGAAGAAAGTAAAATCTTGTAGAAAGTAAACAGAAAGCAGTAAACAGTTGTAGATTGATGATAAAAGAAAGGACCAGGGTCCATAGTTCACTAGTGGTGGTTCTCCTTAAGATAGATGACATGTTGGGTGAACAAATTACGCAGCAATTGACAAACATCGAGAAAGCATACAAGCATATACTACTCATCTTGACTCCTTTGAGATTTGATTGGGCATTACAACATTATACATGTAAGTAATCCAACTGCATCTATGACTAATAATCCACCTTGAGGTTATCAATAACCCTCTAGTATTGTTGCAAGAAACACATAATTGCATTATGCATTGTGTAAAGTAAACAATCGATTGTTCTATGAACAAAGGATTGTTGTTTTCTCCCTAGTAGCAACAACACATCTAGTACCTTAGAGATTTCTATCACTTCTCCAGATTACTAGAAGCATGAACCCACTATCGAGCATAAATACTAACTCTTCGAGTTGCTAGCATCTACTTGCCAAAGATAGCTACTAACAACAGAAAGCATGCAAGATCACAAATAACAAAGACATGATAGAATCAATAATCAATCTAAAATAGCATCTCAATATCCATCAGATCCCCACAAACACAACATGTAGGATTACAAATAGATGATCTTGATCATGAGCAGTTCTAGATCTAAACATGGTAGCACAAAGGAGAAGAACCAACCATCTAGCTACTACATGGACCCGTAGTCTAAGGATGAACTACTCACGCATCACACCGGAGGCATGCATGGTGATGAAGAAGGCCTCCAGGGTGAAATCTCCCCTCCGGCAGGGTGCCGGGAAGAGCTTCAGATCCCTCTCGATCGAGGGATGGAGATGACGGTGGCTACAGACTCTTTCGTGGAATTTTGATCGGGTACTTAGGGTTTCTGTATCGGAGTCGATATATAGGCGAAAGGGGAGGCCGAGGGGGTGCCCTAGGTGGCCAGACCACCCCCTGGCGCGGGCCAGGCTGCCTCAGCCAGGTGGTGCTGTCCCTGCCCCTCTCAATCGTATTCGCCCTGTCCCCTCGGTGAAAAACTGACTTTGGCTTTTGTCCCGTCCAATTCCGAGAATATTCATTTTCTGACTTTCCTGGAACCAAAAACAGCAAAAAAAAGGCAATTTGCACTATGTCATCTTGTTAATAGGTTAGTCCAAGAAAGTGTATAAAAAGTACTCCAAAGTATGGACAAAACATAAGAAAGTAGATAAAAACCATGCATGGAACATCAAAAATTATGGATACGTTAGCAACGTATAAAGAAGCTTGCAGCATGCGGCTAGCCTGACGGTGCTGGAAATGTCCAGGCGCTGAACGATGAGTTCGACATCAACCGCGCTGAGTTGATCCCACTTGCATCGCCCGCTGAGCTTCGAATCGACCATCACAGCCGGATGGATTTAGGCGGATGCCAAGTGTGGCTGGTGTTTTCTCAGGAGGGTGCGTTAGGAATGGGTGAGAAGAGAGCATGGGGAGATCGTGGGTGGAGTTGGACTGGGAAGTAGATGGAGGCAAAAGGGAGGAAGATTTTACTTGCTTGCTCTGTCTAGTCAATAGCTGCATCAAGGACACCGCCACCTAGACTTCACTGTTTGTTATACTAGCACACCACACAGCTAGTAATTTGACAATACTCCTACTTACTACGTATCAGAGGTGTAGTATTGTCTAGTCACATCAGTTTGACCAAAGGGTTTTCTTTTTACAGCTTTCATTACAACATATTGTAGTATTTTCAACGGAAAATAGGTGGACGAACTACTACTACTAGTAGTAGCCGCGGCATGGACACATGTTCTTTCATCTTGTTCCCCTACATGCAGAAGTCGTAGCACAGAACCGAAAATATATACACCAGATATAATGCACAATATGGGTGTGTCCGTAGTATTTTTGGCATGTTGCATGTGTTCATATATGTTCTAGTACAAGGTACATGGAATTACATGTATAGCATGCAAATCGCAGCAAAATGGGATACGTGCACGCACACCTCAAGACAGAAACGTGTATGACTTTGTGTGGCTCCGAATCACTAACATGTGGGCCTTATTTAGGTCAGCCCCTATAGCATCCCAATTGTCTAATCATTGTAATGCTACTTTCCTAGTCTATATATTGCTACTTCCTACATATAATTAATTGTATCATCATTATATCATGCTCATGTCACCATGGCACCTTGCATTTGACCATCATATTAAATCCATTTCATTTGACTCTTTCCTCATATTGCATAATATGTATCATTAATATCTGTTTCTTGATATATTGTATTTGTTTTGATATTTGTTAAGTGCCCAATTTGAGTTGAGGGCACCTCTCTTCTTTTTTCCTTTCCATCGATGACATGCCATTCCAACTGTCCATATGGGCTCTCTTAATTTCCACCATATGAAAACAAATGGGTTCTTTATTTTTCTTTATGGATTTTAAATCAAGCCCATTTGGATTCTATGGATCCTATCTTATCTTGTCATTTTATCTTCTACATGCTAGGGCTTGCCACTCTCTTTCTCTATGCATGCGATCATGTCCCTCTATTCTGTCCACATGCAATATGGACTCTATTCCATGCTCACATGAAATGATGCCATGTATGTGCCTATGTTCTTGTTTTAAAATTCTACTAGATCATGATGGCGTAGCGTTGCTGATTTGTGTATTATTGAGGTAATGCCTGGCCCATTTGTGTCAGAGAATTATAATCATAATATGACATGACATATGGAAATTAATTTACATATTGGTCACTTCAGAGAGAATCTCAATTATTTGCCAATTTAAAGAGGGCTTTAATATGTTTGGAGCAATGTAGTACACGTCATGAACGATAGGCCCAATAATAAATCATAACCGAATGTTTGAAGCACAAGCACCCACGAAAATGAGTGTCTAAATTTTCAAATATCAATATAAAGTGCAAAACTTAGTCTACATATTTCCCGAGTCAAAACAGGTTTATCTAATGCAAGTGTGCGGTTTGTATAGTCTCATAGTCAGAAAGTGCATGATACACCGGATGAAAAGTCTAGCAAGTGCGTAGTTTCCTTATTTTTGATTCTGTAATGGATGAAGGCAGAGTCGTCTATAATCAATATGTGGGGCTCAATTCTTGAAGAGAGGCAAAATCTCCAAGTTTGTTCAACAAAACCGAACAACTTATCAAAGAAATAGCAATGGTATCGCCAAGACATGAAAGCAGGATTGAAAAAGGTATCTATTTGACACCGAATTATCAAATCGGTGAAGTGCTAAGCTCACTACAAGTATGCTTGCACATGAAAAAAGAATTCAAATTAGTGCCGGCTCTAAAAAACACCATAGTACTATATACTCAGAACAGAAAATAAATTAGTATTAAAGCTACTTTAGGACTGTTCAAACATGATGGAACACGGTTTTTATCTGATACCATACAAATACCACAGTCCATCGAATTCCAAGGCACAGTTGAAGGATCAAGTGACTAACACACTGCCAACCATATATATGTAGGATGTCCATATCAGAATTTCATAGCCTCATTCGACACAAAAAAAATAAAACAAATGGAAATATAATATTATTGTACTCCATATCTGTATTCTGTCTATTTTTCAGTCAGCGTTCTCGCATATACTTAAGTGTCTTTAGATCCATGCGATTATTGAAGATAATGATAACAGCTAACAAACTGTAGTAGGTAACTAACATCTGCACTTACTACTTCAAAAAAAATAATAGTGTACTTACTCGATCACCAAATATAGATCAGCACATCTTCCTAATCAAATACTTAGCTCTTTCCACTAAGCATTTTTTCTTTGATACCTACACGAGAATATCAATCAATTAAAGGAGAAGATGTCCTGCAGGGTCATCCACAACATTATCTCGAACATACGAATAAGAGAAACGATGTTGAATAGGAACAACTGAAAAAAATCACCAACATTAGTACTATTAGCAGGTTTTTCACTACCCATGGGTTTTCTGTTCGCTTGTTTGAATGCTAGGCACTTCAGTTTTGATTAGAAACATGTTCAGATTTGAACACTTACACCGCAACTAACCAAATTGCAAAAATCAGATTAAAAATACCTTAGCTAACCTTCTGCATCCCTAGAGAGAAAAGGTACGCACCAATACAAAGAGACATGCAAAATAGATAGAACAAACAGAACAATTGATCTGTGAGCATTAGTAAGCAAATATCTTCAAAGAGAATGATCTAATATACACCTGTCCTCAGTCTTCACTGTGTAATAAGCATTAAAAAGGCTGGAGAGATAAAAACCTGCCATCATCTGGTCTTCATCGAAGTACATCAACCTCCATGAAGCTGGTGGTCAGTTGCCCTACAGCCCTGCATACGTCCCCTTTGATCGAATCTGGAGAGTATGTGTAAGAAAAAACGCACATTATGTACGGAGTACCTTCTTCCTGGCCGTTTCGCCCTCAAATGTCCCTTTCTCCTTCCACATCACTGTACTCCACCCTCTGTAGATCCCATCCTGCCAACATGCTTGTACTGCAGCGCTTCTAGAGCACACACACGATGGTGAAGCGGGAGTCGCCATGTCAAGCAAACAAAAGGATATCCATGCATGGAAGACAAGCTGAGAGTCAAGTAGAATATGTATGCAGGTGCCGACGGCAAGTAGGAGCCTTCACGCAAGGATGATCGGGATTTTCTTCATCGAATCCACTTCAGTCGCTACACTGATATATCACTATTACGGGCTTTATAATGCCATGGCCCAAATAACGAGAGCACGGATTTGTTTCAGAGAAGGCCTGTATATCCCACCCACATAGCACGATTGAGTAAATCAATGGTCATTAGCGATCCAAACAACAATCGGATCTAATTTGTGAATCTATGCCTGAGAGATTCTCTGTCCTTCCAAGTTATAATATCCCCAATGTGAGCTTGTATTCAATGGATTTGTCCTCACCAACTTAACTCTCACGCTATGGTTTCCATTTGAACTCATCCTTGCATTCATGCTATCTCTCTTCTTCTTGGTGATCTTCTATCCATCCATCTAATTCATTTCTTCATACCTACCCATGTACTCCTCAGAAGGCCTCTATCTTCTTATTTGTTGGAGTCTATTTGGGCACCCTCTATATTCCGTAGGGCCTCTAGTGATCTACTCCATATTCTTGACACCTCCATATATGAGCACCATATATCGCATACATATATAAGAATGGTTAGATACGACAACTAGAGATAGATTAGGACTTTAGAGATCATCCTAAAGTACTCTCAAGTCATAGGCTTCTTGTCCTCTGTTTGTACGCCTATATATACTCCCCAAGGAGGGTCAAATCAATACAGAAATAATAGGATTCTATATTTCCACATGGTATCAGATGTTACTCCTCACTACCACTCTAGATTTTTTCCATCACTTGTAACGCCTCCTGGAGTAGATTTCACACCCTCTCTCCTCGATGCAACCGGGTCTCACCCATAGACGTGACCGAATTTAGACTAGTTCCTAGATCAAATTTAGTTTTCCAACCATAGATTAGATCAGATTAGGAAATAAATTCCCTACATCGGTATCCAAATCATCCGGCGCAAGTTAATACAGATCGACCTCAGATCATGCATACGGCGCACGCCTCCGGGTCGCGGCGCAGACTCCAAGGCCACACACGAGGCCGCCCTTCTTCGCCGCTGCCACAGGAGGACACGGCAGCATCGGCCTCCATGGGCTCCGGTGGTCCTCCGCGTCAACAACCGCGCGTACTTCAGCAATGCGTTGCCTGATCACGGGAGGAATTCCAGCTCCTGCTCCCGCATGCACAAGAGGACCTCATGCTTTGGAAGAAAAACAGATTTTTTATTCTTTGCGTGCAGGGCTACCACGGACTCCACATCTCCGAGCATGAAGTACGATCTGGTAAACGACGCGGCCATGTACAAGTCTCCACTACGTGAGGATCTGCACTGCACCGAATGTCTACATCAATATACCGATCTATACTGCATCGAGCCGAACTACAACGACCTGAACATCCACGACGTCAAGTTGTACGACTACACCAAGATCTTCGTCGAGCACATCCACAAAGAAGCGACATCAACATCATCCACACGCCAGGCCGGTGTGGGACACGACTTCGACGACTTCTCACGTGCAGGACGGCATCGACAACATTGTCTCTACAAGGGACGCCTTCAAGCGACGCTGTACGTCATGCCTACTGCGACATCGCCGACAGCATTATCGCCAAGGTCTACATCAACGTGGTCTTCATCAACATCTTCGTCAAAACACACCGCCGCAGCCGCTACATCGTCCACACGATGGACATACAACTATGACGCCCTCTGACAGTACAACTGCAAGGCACGACGACGGCATGGCTGCATCCATGACCCTGACGGCTGCATCAACAAACCGGCATCAGAATTGTGATGCCCCTACGACCGCGCATACGGTTCTGGCAAAACCGTGTGTGCTTGGTGGGTTCCTCCGGTCCTGGCAAAACCGGTGGTCTCACTTATGACCGCGTCCAAGAGACGCCCCGACAGTACCTCTAAAAGGTGCAAAACGTCTACAACTGCAACCGTCAACAACAACAAAAAAGCGCTTTTTGCGCCTCCGCAATGCGGCCACATAACACGACTCGACATCGACCACCACCTCACGGCTATGTCATGATCGGCTACCTCGACATATCAAGAACAATGTCTACAACAACTCAAGAACTCCAGTCAATAGCGTCTTCCACACCACTCCGCTGGTGCCAGCCATGATCATATCCAAGATAGACTAGGACTTTAGAGATAATCTTGTACTCCAAGTCATAGGCTTCTTGCCCTCCAAGTTTGTACGTCTATATATACACCCCATGAGGGTCAAATCAAGATTCTATACTTTCCACATACATATATCCATAGGTGCGTGTGCCATTGCACATATGCATGCATTTCACGATTCCACCTCTCCTCTCTCTTTTTCTTTCTCTACACTTGGTGTAACCCAACCGATCAGTGCATCTAGTTTTTCAACATAAAGTTAGCTAGGTAGCACCCTTTTTGTGGTTTCCATCTCTAATCAGCAAGCCAACACATGCTCCCGCCTATCCTGGTCAAGTGGTCATATCTGAACCAAACCGTAGCTGACCCATCTCCCTGTTTCTCTTCCTCCCACGGCCCACGCCCTGCTCGTGACCCCTTTGCCAACCTTTTGCTTCCGGGTCATAAAGCAGGCACCGAGGCCAAGCATCCGAGGCCATCTCCCTCAACCACTCCATCTTATCCCTTTTTCCCCTCTCCAAATCAGAGCTAGTTCGAGGTCATGCCAAGGCTGCCGCTGGGCCTTTCGCCGCTGGTCGTGTCACCGAGAAGATATTGGAGCTGTGTAACTACCTCGGTGAATTACGCTCCTAGTTACAAGCTTTGGATGGCGAGAAATGGTTGAAATAATGGTGGGGCCCAAATGCCACTCACGGGTAGACCTTTCGGCCGTCCCAACCATTTCCACATCGGGACAAGAAGGCGGCATAATCGGCGAAGGGATCAACTACATACACAAATGAGTATGTATGCAAGCCACCATACAAAGTACATCGAGTCATCCCATCTAAAAAGAAAGGAAATATTACAGCATACGGCAAGATCAAATATCCTAGATAGATATAATAGTTTAGGATATCTCCTCATACATCAATCAACAGTATCAGCGAGCGGAAGACAAAATCCGATGCGGATAAGAAGAAAATTGGCATAAGATTCCCCATAAATAAGCGAGATCCATACAGATCTCACGGATCCCGTTCGGAATCTCTACACCAAATGATCGTTGCCCACATCGTCGTCTCTTCCACCAGTATCCATCTTGTGAGTGTACTGTTCATCTCAACCAAATAATTTATCGTGTGAGACCCTAGGGTACTCGGCAAGTCTTTATGCCTCTAAAGGGGACACAACAGGGTGACGCAATTGCAGCAAAAGATAAACCCTAACAATTCTATAGATACTCGCTATCCATCCGCCCAACCAGAGATAGACGGATGTCTGCGAATTGAGAACAACAGTTATAACAGTTATAGCGGTAATCTTAACAGATCCATCCTCCTCCTCGCTTACCGAAGGAAGCGGACAACAACCCCATCATTGGCGGTTTATTATCTATTCCATGAGTGTTGCACTATTTACTAGTCGGTACCTAGTCTAGTCAAATTAAAAGCGGTACTTTAGTTATGCTTGTCTATGATCGAAAACTGTGCTCCAAGTCGTCCATAACACATGGACACGGCTTTGAAAGTTTTACCTGAAGTGCACAAATAGCAACACACACTGATATGCCTCGGAAAAACCAAATCAAAACCTTGAGGCAGTCCGACAAAGCAATTACATGATTCGAAATATTTGAGGCCACCCCATTAAGCTACCAGCAGAAGCTAGCGACTCTGAGAGCGGACTCAAGGTTTGTGTGGCGGTATGCATGGGAACCGAAAGTGTGGCTGGGCTTGTCGTCAAAACGGGTCCGCGGACCTAAATGATGCAGTGTGCGATACCTCGCACAATTTTAAATAAGCGGCAAAGCATGGCATAAATGAGGATAGTAAATAAAACCTCAAACTAGTTTGTGGCCCCAAGAAATAAGAATGAATCAAGCTACGGCTCGGGGGTTCATAAGCCTCCGGATGTGGATATACGAATATTCAAGGAACAGGAATCAAGTACTCGGGGTCCTCGACACAAGTGAGCCTGAAAAACCAAATAGCGAATATGGCTCACCGATGCCACTTTCATTAGTTATCCCATTACTACTCGGGTTAAGTTGTTTAGGTACCTCGTTAGCCATCGGACACTCACATACCCTACACATGTGTTCTCTGACTGCATGGCTCAAGCAACTCCTGTAGTAATGGCTCATGGGATGGAGGAACAAGCTTCGGTGGGGTTTAAAAGTAAAGGCTATGCAATACTTGGGATTCAATTTATTGCAATCGCGACTCTATGATGCAAGAATAAGATAGAGGCAATAGGTACTATATGTATGCAAGCATGTGGTAGTGCTTGCCTGGCAGCTCAGTTGAAGCGAGAGAAGGATCAGGTAGTGCTCTGGTTCTCTTGATATATCCCCTGCTCGGCGTCTATTGAAGAAGAACCAAACAAACAAGGGCCAACATAAATAAAGTGCACAAGCATATGAATAAATGCGACAAGCAAACAATCATGCCATGATGAATGATGCACAAGTTGCATGGCAATAAGGTAGCATGGCATGGGTGAGGTGTGAGATACAAGATTAAATCATTTTATTGAGTTTTGGGCCCATTTTATACTCAACTTAGTTGCTGTACCCTTTATATTTATATGATGCATGCTTCAAATCAAACCATGGAATGCATAAACAGAAAGGTCTCGTCGAGCTAATCATTTTAGACATATCATTTGTTAAATTTGGAGTTATAAAACAAAAGTTATTAATTATTTAAGACAAGAGGGCATTTTATTGTAATTTAAATCAACTTGGAATTTTAAATGTCCAAAATATATTTTGGATTGCATATTTGAAATCCTCACATTTTCTGATTTGAAAACATATATTATATGTATTATTTGGATTAATATTTGAAAAGTTATTTAAGAACGAAATTATATTTGAATTTGAAATAATTAGAAAAGATTTGAATTTAAAACAGAAATTAAATACTTTTATACTCAGGATTAGCTAGACCACAGGACAGCTGTGGGGCCTCTCTGTTGGGATTCCTTGTGAGAAACATTTTACACCATTGCGCTAGCCTCTGCGGCGAGCAGTGGGACCAGCAACCCAGGCCTGTGACAGGCGGCCCGAGGCTGCCAGGTGGGGCTAGGCTGGAGGCAGGTTGAGGTTATAGAAAGCGGGGTTTCTGGAAGAATCTCATGGTGACTAGTGGGCCAGGTGGACCCTTGGTCGATGCTAAAAAAAGATCAGGGTTTAGCAAGCGGCACCGTCTTGTTTCTCTTCTGCCGCGATCAGAGTTGATCACCTGGCCTTGAAGCGAGACTCGAACCTGGGGCGTGATGACTGTGCAGCGCTGAGCAGTCACGGTGGCTCGTGGGTTGGTGCTAGAGAGGTGGTAGCCTAGATGAGGGTTCTGTGAAAAGAGCGCGCCAGCGCGACCTGCCGTGCCTGAACCGGCGTTCGTCTAAGCGAGAGAAAGCGGCGGGAGGTGTCGGCGAGTGCAGCTCACGGGAGGCTGTCGGTGGCGTGGATCGGCTCGGCGTAGGGAAGCGGACAGCGCACGGACCGAGATTAGGGTTTCGGCTCGGCGCTTTGTCTGGCAGCTCCGGTGATCCTCCTCCTCATGGCGTGTTCGAGCGATGCGGGAGCCTCTGGTTCTCTCCAACCACTCCGCAGGCGCGGCGCGACAGGATCAACCGGACGCGGAGGAGGCCGACGGTGGGCGGCTAAGGGGTAGCCGGAGACGGTGGGGAAGAGGGGAGAGGGCAGGCGCCCTGGGGGATCTGGAGATGGTCTGGGCGGGGCAGAGGAGGGAGCTTCTAGGTGGGGTAGGGTAGATGGTAGGCTCGGGCTAGGGTTTGTGTGGAGGAGGGGGTAGCTAGGTGGCATGGTGGGGCCAGCTGGTGGGGCCAGGTCGACCATGTGGTGAGAGAGGGGAGGGGCCGAGAGAGGGGGTAGCTTAGGGTTTAGGTTAGAGAGGGGGTATGGTAGATTAGGTGAGATGGAGAGGTAGGTTTAGGGTTTGAAGACAGGGGGAAAAGTTAGTTGCTAGGATTTTCTTTTGTCAAGATCAAGCCAAGCACAACCCAACCCCAACAAGATCAAGTCTAGGAAAAGAGAGGACAAGGTGATGTGGTTTTATAAAAGATCTACTCAAAATGCAAATACAAACCAAAGCTAGCAAAAGATGGTTCTTGCATGGCCCATGCAATCAATTAATGCCATGCTTATTTTGTGAAAACAAGATTATCACATGGCATTAAACTTAGGCATGCCCACAAGTGGAATAAAACCAAGCCAAGAATTTAAAAGAAAGTCCCAAATGGATTAAATGGAGATGATCACATCTGAGTACAAATGGGTCATGCTAGTGGTATATGCCACTAGGTAGTTAATAAGCCCACATAATATTCCAACATGAGCATAATTCCATGATAATCCATATGGAAGCTAGGCAAAGGGTCCCACCCACAAGGCATGCAAAGGTGGCCATGTGGCTCTCCACATATCCATATTGTGAGAACAACATTTTTGATATATGAGAGCATGTGGAAAAAGAATTGGATCCATCCCAACCCACATGAGCTAGAGGTAAACTCAAATAAAGTGCAAAGCTCATATTTAGTTGGATGGTGGAATTATAAGGTGGTGAAAGAAAGGTAGTGGAGTCAATAAGAGATATGCCCCCAACTCAACTTGGGCACTTAAACAATATATCAAGAACCAAATACAATATCAAGAGGCAAATACAATTAACAATGCATATGAGATAAGAACCAAAACAAAGTGGGTTTTATATGATGCTCAAATGCAAGGTGGCATGATGACATGAGCATGATATAATGATGATGCAACAATTATATATTTGAAGTAGCCATTATATTACTAGACCAAGTAGCATTACAATTGTTAGACAATCGGGATGCTACAACAGGCAATGACTCCAGTTGTTGTTAGTAAAAAGAACACACATGCAATGACACTGGTGGATCCATGTGTGGTCTCTGAAGAGAACACACATGCAATTATATTGGTGGATCCATAGGTGGTATGTGAAAAGAACACACATTCAATGACTCTAGTTGTTGTTAGTAAAAAGAACACACATGCAATGACACTGGTGGATCCATGTGTGGTCTCTGAAGACAACACACATTTCAATGTCACTTGTGAATCCATATGTGGTATGTGAAAAGAACACACATGCAATGACTCCAGTTCTTGTTAGTAAAAAGAACACACATGAAATGACACTATGGATCCATGTGTGGTCTCTGAAGAGAACACACATGCAATGACTCTAGCTGTGGTTAATGAGAAGAACACGCATTTCAATGACACTGGTTGTTGTTAGTAAAAAGAGCACACATGCAATAACATTGGTGGATCCATGTGTGGTCTCTGAAGAGAACACACATTTCAATGACACTGGTGGATCCATATGTGGTATGTGAAAAGAACACACATGCAATGACTCCAGATGTTGTTACTCAAAAGAACACACATGCAATGACACATGTGGATCCATGCGTGGTCTCTAAAGAGAACACACATGCAATGACACTGGTGGATCCATAGGTGGTACGTGAAAAGAACACACATGCAATGACTCTAGTTGTTGTTAGTAAAAAGAACACACATGCAATGACACTGGTGGATCCATGTGTGGTCTCTAAAGAGAACACACATTTCAATGGCATTGGTGGATCCATATGTGGTATGTGAAAATAATACACATGCAATGACTCCAGTTGTTGTTAGTAAAAAGAACACACATGCAATGACACCGGTGGATCCATGTGTGGTCTCTGAAGAGAACACACATGCAATGACTCTAGCTGTGGTTAATGAGAAGAACACACATTTCAATGACACTGGTGGATCCATATGTGGTATGTGAAAAGAATAGTCTTGAAATGACTCTAGTTGTTGTTAGTAAAAAGAACACACATGCAATGACACTGGTGGATCCATGTGTGGTCTCTGAAGAGAACACACATGCAATGACACTGGTTGATCCATATGTCGTATGTGAAAAGAACACACATGCAATGACTCCAGTTGTTGTTAGTAAAAAGAACACACATGCAATGACACTGGTGGATCCATGTGTGGTCTCTGAAGAGAACGCACATGCAATGACACTGGTGGATCCATATGTGGTATGTGAAAAGAACACACATGCAATGACTCTAGTTGTTGTTAGTAAAAAGAACACACATGCAATGACACTGGTGGATCCATGTGTGGTCTCTGAAGAGAACACACATGCAATGACACTGGTGGATCCATAGGTGGTATGTGAAAAGAACACACATGCAATGACTCCAGTTGTTGTTAATAAAAAGAACACACATGCAATGACACCGGTGGATCCATGTGTGGTCTCTGAAGAGAACACACATGCAATGACACCGGTGGATCCATGTGTGGTCTCTGAAGAGAACACACATGCAATGACTCTGGTGGATCCATATGTGGTATGTGAAAAGAACACACATGCAATGAATCTAGTTGTTGTTAGTAAAAAGAACACACATGCAATGACACTGGTGGATCCATGCATGGTCTCTGAAGACAACACACATGCAATGACACTGGTGGATCCATATGTGGTATGTGAAAATAATAGTCATGAAATGACTCTAGTTGTTGTTAGTAAAAATAACACATATGCAATGACACTGGTGGATCCATGTGTGGTCTCTAAAGAGAACACACATGCAATGACTCTGGTTGTTGTTACTAAAAAGAACACACATGCAATGGCACTAGTGGATCCATGTGTGGTCTCTGAAGAGAACACACATGCAATGACACTGGTGGATCCATGTGTGGTCTCTGAAGAGAACACACATGCAATGACACTGGTGGATCCATGTGTGGTCTCTGAAGAGAACACAAATTTCAATGACGCTGGTGGATCCATATGTGGAATGTGAAAAGAACACACATGCAATGACACCAGTTCTTGTTAGTAAAAAGAACACACATGCAATGACACTGGTGGATCCATGTGAGGTCTCTGAAGAGAACACACATGCAATGACTCTAGCTGTATTTAATGAGAAAAACACACATTTCAATGACACTGGTTGTTGTTAGTAAAAAGAGCACACATGCAATGACATTGGTGGATCCATGTGTGGTCTCTGAAGAGAACAAACATTTCAATGACACTGGTGGATCCATATGTGGTATGTGAAAAGAACACACATGCAATGACTCCAATTGTTGTTAGTAAAAAGAACACACATGCAATGACACTTGTGGATCCATGTGTGGTCTCTAAAGAGAACACACATGCAATGACATTGGTGGATCCATAGGTGGTATGTGAAAAGAACACACATGCAATGACTCCAGTTGTTGTTAGTAAAAAGAACACACATGCAATGACACTGGTGGATCCATGTGTGGTCTCTGAACAGAACACACATTTCAATGTCACTTGTGAATCCGTTTGTGGTATGTGAAAAGAACACACATGCAATGACTCCAGTTGTTGTTAGTAAAAAGAACACACATGCAATAACACTGGTGGAGCCATGTGTGGTCTATAAAGAGAACACACATGCAATGACTCTAGCTGTGGTTAATGAGAAGAACACACATTTCAATGACACTGGTTGTTGTTAGTAAAAACAGCACACATGCAATAACGTTGGTGGATCCATGTGTGGTCTCTGAAGAGAACACACATTTCAATGACACTGGTGGATACATATATGGTATGTGAAAAGAACACACATGCAATGACTCTAGAGGTTGTTAGTCAAAAGAACACATATGCAATGACACTTGTGGATCCATGCATGATCTCTAAAGAGAACACACATGCCATGACACTGGTGGATCCATGTGTGGTCTCTGAAGAGAACACACATGCAATGACTCTAGCTGTGGTTAATGAGAAGAACACACATTTCAATGACAATTGTGGATCCATATGTGGTATGTGAAAAGAATAGTCATGAAATGACTCCAGATGTTGTTAGTAAAAAGAACACACATGCAATGACACTGGTGGATCCATGTGTGGTCTCTAAAGAGAACACACATGCAATGAAACTGGTGGATCCATATGTCGTATGTGAAAAGAACACACATGCAATGACTCCAGTTGTTGTTAGTAAAAAGAACACACATGCAATGACACTGGTGGATCCATGTGTGGTCTCTGAAGAGAACACACATGCAATGACACTGGTGGATCCATATGTGGTATGTGAAAAGAATACACATGCAATGACTCTAGTTGTGGTTAGTAAAAAGAACACACATGCAATGACACTGGTGGATCCATGTGTGGTCTCTAAAGAGAACACACATGGAATGACACTGGTGGATCCATAGGTGGTATGTGAAAAGAACACACATGCAATGACTCCAGTTGTTGTTAGTAAAAAGAACACACATGCAATGACACCGGTGGATCCATGTGTGGTCTCTGAAGAGAACACACATGCAATGACTCTGGTGGATCCATATGTGGTATGTGAAAAGAACACACATGCAATGCATCTAGTTGTTGTTACTAAAAAGAACACATATGCAATGACACTGGTGGATCCATGCATGGTCTCTGAAGAGAACACACATGTAATGAAACTGTTGGATCCATATGTGGTATGTGAAAATAATAGTCATGAAATGACTCTATTTGTTGTTAGTAAAAATAACACACATGCAATGACAATGGTGGATCCATGTGTGGTCTTTGAAGAGAACACACATGCAATGACTCTGATTGTTGTTAGTAAAAAGAACACACATGCAATGCCACTGGTGGATCCATGTGTGGTCTCTGAAGAGAACACACATGCAATGACACTGGTGGATCCATGTGTGGTCTCTAAAGAGAACACACATTTCAAAGACGCTGGTGGATCCATATGTGGTATGTGAAAGGAACACACATGCAATGACACCAGTTGTTGTTAGTAAAAAGAACACACATGCAATGACATCGGTGGATCCTTGTGTGGTCTCTGAAGAGAACACACATGCAATGACAATGATGGATCCATAGGTGGTATGTGAAAAGAACACACATGCAATGACTCCAGTTGTTGTTAGTAAAAAGAACACACATGCAATGACACCTGTGGATCCATGTGTGGTCTCTGAAGAGAACACACATGCAATGACTCTGGTGGATCCATATGTGGTATGTGAAAAGAACACACATGCAATGAAGCTAGTTGTTGTTAGTAAAAAGAACACACATGCAATGACACTGGTGGATCCATGCATGGTCTCTGAAGACAACACACATGCAATGACACTGGTGGATCCATATGTGGTATGTGAAAATAATAGTCATGAAATGACTCTAGTTGTTGTTAGTAAAAATAACACACATGCAATGACACTGGTGGATCCATGTGTGGTCTCTGAAGAGAACACACATGCAATGACTCTGGTTGTTGTTAGTAAAAAGAACACACATGCAATGACACTGGTGGATCCATGTGTGGTCTCTAAAGAGAACACACATGCAATGACACTGGTGGATCCATCTGTGGTCTCTGAAGAGAACACAAATTTCAATGGCGCTGGTGGATCCATATGTGGAATGTGAAAATAACACACATGCAATGACACCAGTTCTTGTTAGTAAAAAGAACACACATGCAATGACACTGGTGGATCCATGTGTGGTCTCTGAAGAGAACACACATGCAATGACTCTAGCTGTATTTAATGAGAAAAACACACATTTCAATGACACTGGTTGTTGTTAGTAAAAAGAGCACACATGCAATGACATTGGTGGATCCATGTGTGGTCTCTGAAGAGAACAAACATTTCAATGACACTGGTGGATCCATATGTGGTATGTGAAAAGAACACACATGCAATGACTCCAATTGTTGTTAGTAAAAAGAACACACATGCAATGACACTTGTGGATCCATGTGTGGTCTCTGAAGAGAACACACATGCAATGACATTGGTGGATCCATAGGTGGTATGTGAAAAGAACACACATGCAATGACTCCAGTTGTTGTTAGTAAAAAGAACACACATGCAATGACACTGGTGGATCCATGTGTGGTCTCTGAACAGAACACACATTTCAATGTCACTTGTGAATCCATATGTGGTATGTGAAAAGAACACACATGCAATGACTCCAGTTGTTGTTAGTAAAAAGAACACACATGCAATGACACTGGTGGAGCCATGTGTGGTCTATAAAGAGAACACACATGCAATGACTCTAGCTGTGGTTAATGAGAAGAACACACATTTCAATGACACTGGTTGTTGTTAGTAAAAACAGCACACATGCAATAACGTTGGTGGATCCATGTGTGGTCTCTGAAGAGAACACACATTTCAATGACACTGGTGGATACATATATGGTATGTGAAAAGAACACACATGCAATGACTCTAGAGGTTGTTAGTCAAAAGAACACACATGCAATGACACTTGTGGATCCATGCATGGTCTCTAAAGAGAACACACATGCCATGACACTGGTGGATCCATGTGTGGTCTCTGAAGAGAACACACATGCAATGACTCTAGATGTGGTTAATGAGAAGAACACACATTTCAATGACAATTGTGGATCCATATGTGGTATGTGAAAAGAATAGTCATGAAATGACTCCAGTTGTTGTTAGTAAAAATAACACACATGCAATGACACTGGTGGATCCATGTGTGGTCTCTAAAGAGAACACACATGCAATGACACTGGTGGATCCATATGTCGTATGTGAAAAGAACACACATGCAATGACTCCAGTTGTTGTTAGTAAAAAGAACACACATGCAATGACACTGGTGGATCCATGTGTGGTCTCTGAAGAGAACACACATGCAATGACACTGGTGGATCCATATGTGGTATGTGAAAAGAATACACATGCAATGACTCTAGTTGTTGTTAGTAAAAAGAACACACATGCAATGACACTGGTGGAACCATGTGTGGTCTCTAAAGAGAACACACATGCAATGACACTGGTGGATCCATAGGTGGTATGTGAAAAGAACACACATGCAATGACCTTGGTTGTTGTTAGTAAAAAGAACACACATGCAATGACACTGGTGGATCCATGTGTGGTCTCTGAAGAGAACACACATGCAATGAATCTGGTGGATCCATATGTGGTATGTGAAAAGAACACACATGCAATGCATCTAGTTGTTGTTACTAAAAAGAACACATATGCAATGACACTGGTGGATCCATGCATGGTCTCTGAAGAGAACACACATGTAATGAAACTGTTGGATCCATATGTGGTATGTGAAAATAATAGTCATGAAATGACTCTATTTGTTGTTAGTAAAAATAACACACATGCAATGACAATGGTGGATCCATGTGTGGTCTTTTAAGAGAACACACATGCAATGACTCTGGTTGTTGTTAGTAAAAAGAACACACATGCAATGCCACTGGTGGATCCATGTGTGGTCTCTGAAGAGAACACACATGCAATGACACTGGTGGATCCATGTGTGGTCTCTGAAGAGAACACACATTTCAAAGACGCTGGTGGATCCATATGTGGTATGTGAAAGGAACACACATGCAATGACACCAGTTGTTGTTAGTAAAAAGAACACACATGCAATGACATCGGTGGATCCTTGTGTGGTATCTGAAGAGAACACACATGCAATGACAATGATGGATCCATAGGTGGTATGTGAAAAGAACACACATGCAATGACTCCAGTTGTTGTTAGTAAAAAGAACACACATGCAATGACACCTGTGGATCCATGTGTGGTCTCTGAAGAGAACACACATGCAATGACTCTGGTGGATCCATATGTGGTATGTGAAAAGAACACACATGCAATGAAGCTAGTTGTTGTTAGTAAAAAGAACACACATGCAATGACACTGGTGGATCCATGCATGGTATCTGAAGACAACACACATGCAATGACACTGGTGGATCCATATGTGCTATGTGAAAATAATAGTCATGAAATGACTCTAGTTGTTGTTAGTAAAAATAACACACATGCAATGACACTGGTGGAACCATGTGTGGTCTCTGAAGAGAACACACATGCAATGACTCTGGTTGTTGTTATTAAAAAGAACACACATGCAATGACACTGGTGGATCCATGTGTGGTCTCTAAAGAGAACACACATGCAATGACACTGGTGGATCCATGTGTGGTCTCTGAAGAGAACACACATGCAAAGACTCCAGTTGTTGTTAGTAAAAAGAACACACATGCAATGACACTGGTGGATCCATGTGTGGTCCCTGAAGAGAACACACATCTAATGGCTCTGGTTGTTAGTAAAAATAACATACATGAATGCCTCCGGTTGTTGTTAGTAAAAAGAACGCACGTGCAATGACACTGGTGGATCCATGTGTGGTCTCTGAAGAGAACACACATGCAATGACACTGGTGGATCCATGTGTGGTCTCTGAAGAGAACACACATTTCAAAGACGCTGGTGGATCCATATGTGGTATGTGAAAGGAACACACATGCAATGACACCAGTTGTTTTTAGTAAAAAGAACACACATGCAATGACACCGGTGAATCCATGTGTGGTCTCCGAAGAGAACACACATGCAATGACACTGGTGGATCCATATGTGGTATGTGAAAAGAATACACATGCAATGACTCCAGTTGTTGTTAGTAAAAAGAACACATATGCAATGACACTGGTGGATCCATGCATGGTCTCTGAAGAGAACACACATGCAATGACACTGGTGAATCCATACGTGGTATGTGAAAATAATAGTCATGAAATGACTCAAGTTGTTGTTAGTAAAAATAAAACACATGCAATGACACTGGTGGATCCATGTGTGGTCTCTGAAGAGAACACACATGCAATGACTCTAGTTGTTGTTAGTAAAAAGAACACACATGCAATGACACTTGTGGATCCATGCGTGGTCTCTAAAGAGAACACACATGCAATGACACTGGTGGATCCATGTGTGGTCTCTGAAGAGAACACACATGCAATGACTCTAGCTGTGGTTAATGAGAAGAACACACATTTCAATGACATTGGTGGATCCAAATGTGGAATGTGAAAAGAATAGTCATGAAATGACTCCAGTTGTTGTTAGTAAAAAGAACACACATGCAATGACACTGGTGGATCCATGTGTGGTCTCTGAAGAGAACACACATGCAATGACACTGGTGGATCCATATGTCGTATGTGAAAAGAACACACATGCAATGACTCCAGTTGTTGTTAGTAAAAAGAACACACATGCAATGACACTGGTGGATCCATGTGTGGTCTCTGAAGAGAACACACATGAAATGCCACTGCTGGATCCATATGTGGTATGTGAAAAGAACACACATGCAATAACTCTAGTTGTTGTTAGTAAAAAGAACACACATAAAATGACACTGGTGGATCCATGTGTGGTCTCTGAAGAGAACACACATGCAATGACACTGGTGGATCCATAGGTGGTATGTGAAAACAACACACATGCAATGACTCCAGTTGTTGTTAGTAAAAAGAACACACCTGCAATGACACCGGTGGATCCATGTGTGTTCTGGTGGATCCATATGTGGTATGTGAAAAGAACACACATGCAATGAATCTAGTTGTTGTTAGTAAAAAGAACACACATGCAATGACACTGGTGGATCCATGCATGGTCTCTGAAGAGAACACACATGCAATGACACTGGTGAATCCATATGTGGTATGTGAAAATAATAGTCATGAAATGACTCAAGTTGTTGTTAGTAAAAATAAAACACATGCAATGACACTGGTGGATCCATGTGTGGTCTCTGAAGAGAACACACATGCAATGACTCTAGTTGTTGTTAGTAAAAAGAACACACATGCAATGACACTTGTGGATCCATGCGTGGTCTCTAAAGAGAACACACATGCAATGACACTGGTGGATCCATGTGTGGTCTCTGAAGAGAACACACATGCAATGACTCTAGCTGTGGTTAATGAGAAGAACACACATTTCAATGACATTGGTGGATCCATATGTGGAATGTGAAAAGAATAGTCATGAAATGACTCCAGTTGTTGTTAGTAAAAAGAACACACATGCAATGACACTGGTGGATCCATGTGTGGTCTCTGAAGAGAACACACATGCAATGCCACTGGTGGATCCATATGTCGTATGTGAAAAGAACACACATGCAATGACTCCAGTTGTTGTTAGTAAAAAGAACACACATGCAATGACACTGGTGGATCCATGTGTGGTCTCTGAAGAGAACACACATGCAATGACACTGCTGGATCCATATGTGGTATGTGAAAAGAACACACATGCAATGACTCTAGTTGTTGTTAGTAAAAAGAACACACATGCAATGACACTGGTGGATCCATGTGTGGTCTCTGAAGAGAACACACATGCAATGACACTGGTGGATCCATAGGTGGTATGTGAAAACAACACACATGCAATGACTCCAGTTGTTGTTAGTAAAAAGAACACACCTGCAATGACACCGGTGGATCCATGT
Source organism: Avena insularis (assembly GCA_023614405.1). Lineage (NCBI taxonomy): Eukaryota > Viridiplantae > Streptophyta > Magnoliopsida > Poales > Poaceae > Avena > Avena insularis. Next base: position 284,104,790 of record CM042690.1, read on the forward strand.
GTGTTCTGGTGGATCCATATGTGGTATGTGAAAAGAACACACATGCAATGAATCTAGTTGTTGTTAGTAAAAAGAACACACATGCAATGACACTGGTGGATCCATGCATGGTCTCTGAAGAGAACACACATGCAATGACACTGGTGAATCCATATGTGGTATGTGAAAATAATAGTCATGAAATGACTCAAGTTGTTGTTAGTAAAAAGAACACACATGCAATGACACTGGTGGATCCATGTGTGGTCTCTGAAGAGAACACACATGCAATGACACTGGTGGATCCATGTGTGGTATGTGAAGAGAACACACATTTCAATGACGCTGGTGGATCCATATGTGGTATGTGAAAAGAACACACATGCAATGACACCAGTTGTTGTTAGTAAAAAGAACACACATGCAATGACACTGGTGGATCCATGTGTGGTCTCTGAAGAGAACACACATGCAATGACTCTAGCTGTGGTTAGTGAGAATAACACACATTTCAATGACATTGGTGGATCCATATGTGGTATGTGAAAAGAATAGTCATGAAATGACTCCAGTTGTTGTTAGTAAAAAGAACACACATGCAATGACACTGGTGGATCCATGTGTGGTCTCTGAAGAGAACACACATGCAATGACACTGGTGGATCCATATGTCGTATGTGAAAAGATCACACATGCAATGACTCCTGTTGTTAGTAAAAAGAACACACATGCAATGACACCGGTGGATCCATGTGTGGTCTCTGAAGAGAACACACATCCAATGACTCTGGTGGATCCATATGTGGTATGTGAAAAGAACACACATGCAATGAATCTAGTTGTTGTTAGTAAAAAGAACACACATGCAATGACACTGGTGGTTCCATATGTGGTATGTGAAAAGAACACAGATGCAATGACTCTAGTTGTTGTTAGTAAAAAGAACACACATGCAATGACACTGGTGGAGCCATGTGTGGTCTCTGAAGAGAACACACATGCAATGACACTGGTGGATCCATAGGTGGTATGTGAAAAGAACACACATGCAATGACTCCTGTTGTTAGTAAAAAGAACACACATGCAATGACACCGGTGGATCCATGTGTGGTCTCTGAAGAGAACACACATGCAATGACTCTGGTGGATCCATATGTGGTATGTGAAAAGAACACACATGCAATGAATCTAGTTGTTGTTAGTAAAAAGAACACACATGCAATGACACTGGTGGATCCATGCATGGTCTCTGAAGAGAACACACATGCAATGACACTGGTGGATCCATATGTGGTATGTGAAAATAATAGTCATGAAATGACTCTAGTTGTTGTTAGTAAAAATAACACACATGCAATGACATTGATGGATCCATGTGTGGTCTCTGAAGAGAACACACATGCAATGACTCTGGTTGTTGTTAGTAAAAAGAACACACATGCAATGACACTGGTGGATCCATGAGTGGTCTCTAAAGAGAACACACATGCAATGACACTGGTGGATCCATGTGTGGTCTCTGAAGAGAACACACATGCAATGACACTGGTGGATCCATGTGTGGTCTTTGAAGAGAACACACATTTCAAAGACGCTGGTGGATCCATATGTGGTATGTGAAAGGAACACACATGCAATGACACCAGTTGTTTTTAGTAAAAAGAACACACATGCAATGACACCGGTGGATCCATGTGTGGTCTCCGAAGAGAACACACATGCAATGACACTGGTGGATCCATAGGTGGTATGTGAAAAGAATACACATGCAATGACTCCAGTTGTTGTTAGTAAAAAGAACACACATGCAATGACACTCGTGGATCCATGTATGGTCTCTGAAGAGAACACACATGCAATGACACTGGTGAATCCATATGTGGTATGTGAAAATAATAGTCATGAAATGACTCAAGTTGTTGTTAGTAAAAATAAAACACATGCAATGACATCAGGATCCATGTGTGGTCTCTGAAGAGAACACACATGCAATGACTCTAGTTGTTGTTAGTAAAAAGAACAGACATGCAATGACACTGGTGGATCCATGTGTGGTCTCTGAAGAGAACACACATGCAATGACACTGGTGGATCCATATGTCGTATGTGAAAAGATCACACATGCAATGACTCCTGTTGTTAGTAAAAAGAACACACATGCAATGACACGGTGGATCCATGTGTGGTCTCAAGAAGAACACATCCAATGACTCTGGTGGATCCATATGTGGTATGTGAAAAGAACACACATGCAATGAATCTAGTTGTTGTTAGTAAAAAGAACACACATGCAATGACACTGGTGGTTCCATATGTGGTATGTGAAAAGAACACAGATGCAATGACTCTAGTTGTTGTTAGTAAAAAGAACACACATGCAATGACACTGGTGGAGCCATGTGTGGTCTCTGAAGAGAACACACATGCAATGACACTGGTGGATCCATAGGTGGTATGTGAAAAGAACACACATGCAATGACTCCTGTTGTTAGTAAAAAGAACACACATGCAATGACACCGGTGGATCCATGTGTGGTCTCTGAAGAGAACACACATGCAATGACTCTGGTGGATCCATATGTGGTATGTGAAAAGAACACACATGCAATGAATCTAGTTGTTGTTAGTAAAAAGAACACACATGCAATGACACTGGTGGATCCATGCATGGTCTCTGAAGAGAACACACATGCAATCACACTGGTGGATCCATATGTGGTATGTGAAAATAATAGTCATGAAATGACTCTAGTTGTTGTTAGTAAAAATAACACACATGCAATGACATTGATGGATCCATGTGTGGTCTCTGAAGAGAACACACATGCAATGACTCTGGTTGTTGTTAGTAAAAAGAACACACATGCAATGACACTGGTGGATCCATGAGTGGTCTCTAAAGAGAACACACATGCAATGACACTGGTGGATCTATGTGTGGTCTCTGAAGAGAACACACATGCAATGACACTGGTGGATCCATGTGTGGTCTTTGAAGAGAACACACATTTCAAAGACGCTGGTGGATCCATATGTGGTATGTGAAAGGAACACACATGCAATGACACCAGTTGTTTTTAGTAAAAAGAACACACATGCAATGACACCGGTGGATCCATGTGTGGTCTCCGAAGAGAACACACATGCAATGACACTGGTGGATCCATAGGTGGTATGTGAAAAGAATACACATGCAATGACTCCAGTTGTTGTTAGTAAAAAGAACACACATGCAATGACACTCGTGGATCCATGTATGGTCTCTGAAGAGAACACACATGCAATGACACTGGTGAATCCATATGTGGTATGTGAAAATAATAGTCATGAAATGACTCAAGTTGTTGTTAGTAAAAATAAAACACATGCAATGACACTGGTGGATCCATGTGTGGTCTCTGAAGAGAACACACATGCAATGACTCTAGTTGTTGTTAGTAAAAAGAACAGACATGCAATGACACTTGTGGATCCATGCGTGGTCTCTAAAGAGAACACACATGCAATGACACTGGTGGATCCATGTGTGGTCTCTAAAGAGAACACACATGCAATGACTCTAGCTGTGGTTAATGAGAAGAAAACACATTTCAATGACATTGGTGGATCCATATGTGGAATGTGAAAAGAATAGTCATGAAATGACTCCAGTTGTTGTTAGTAAAAAGAACACACATGCAATAACACTGGTGGGTCCATGTGTGGTCTCTGAAGAGAACACACATGCAATGCCACTGTTGGATCCATATGTCGTATGTGAAAAGAACACACATGCAATGACTCCAGTTGTTGTTAGTAAAAAGAACACACATGCAATGACACTGGTGGATCCATGTGTGGTCTCTGAAGAGAACACACATGCAATGACACTGCTAGATCCATATTTGGTATGTGAAAAGAACACACATGCAATGACTCTAGTTGTTGTTAGTAAAAAGAACACACATGCAATGACACTGGTGGATCCATGTGTGGTCTCTAAAGAGAACACACATGCAATGACACTGGTGGATCCATAGGTGGTATGTGAAAACAACACGCATGCAATGACTCCAGTTGTTGTTAGTAAAAAGAACACACCTGCAATGACATCGGTGGATCCATGTGTGTTCTGGTGGATCCATATGTGGTACGTGAAAAGAACACACATGCAATGGATCTAGTTATTGTTAGTAAAAAGAACACACATGCAATGACACTGGTGGATCCATGCATGGTCTCTGAAGAGAACACACATGCAATGACACTGGTGAATCCATATGTGGTATGTGAAAATAATAGTCATGAAATGACTCAAGTTGTTGTTAGTAAAAATAACACACATGCAATGACACTGGTGGATCCATGTGTGGTCTCTGAAGAGAACACACATGCAATGACTCTAGTTGTTGTTAGTAAAAAGAACACACATGCAATGACACTGGTGGATCCATGTGTGGTCTCTGAAGAGAACACACATGCAATGACACTGGTGGATCCATGTGTGGTCTCTGAAGAGATCACACATGCAATGACACTGGTGGATCCATGTGTGGTATCTGAAGAGAACACACATTTCAATGACGCTGGTGGATCCATATGTGGTATGTGAAAAGAACACACATGCAATGACACCAGTTGTTGTTAGTAAAAAGAACACACATGCAATGACACTGGTGGATCCATGTGTGGTTTCTGAAGAGAACACACATGCAATGACTCTAGCTATGGTTAATGAGAATAACACACATTTCAATGACATTGGTGGATCTATATGTGGTATGTGAAAAGAATAGTCATGAAATGACTCTAGTTGTTGTTAGTAAAAAGAACACACATGCAATGACACTGGTGGATCCATATGTCGTATGTGAAAAGATCACACATGCAATGACTCCTGTTGTTAGTAAAAAGAACACACATGCAATGACACCGGTGGATCCATGTGTGGTCTCTGAAGAGAACACACATGCAATGACTCCGGTGGATCCATATGTGGTATGTGAAAAGAACACGCATGCAATGAATCTAGTTGTTGTTAGTAAAAAGAACACAAATGCAATGACACACACATGCAATGACACTGGTGGAACCATATGTGGTATGTGAAAAGAACACAGATGCAATGATTCTAGTTGTTGTTAGTAAAAAGAACACACATGCAATGACACTGGTGGAGCCATGTGTGGTCTCTGAAGAGAACACACATGCAATGACACTGGTGGATCCATAGGTGGTATGTGAAAATAATACACATGCAATGACTCCTGTTGTTAGTAAAAAGAACACACATGCAATGACACCGGTGGATCCATGTGTGGTCTCTGAAGAGAACACACATGCAATGACTCTGGTGGATCCATATGTGGTATGTGAAAAGAACACACAAGCAATAAATCTAGTTGTTGTTAGTAAAAAGAACACACATGCAATGACACTGGTAGATCCATGCATGGTCTCTGTAGAGAACACACATGCAATGACACTGGTGGATCCATATGTGGTATGTGAAGAGAACACAGATGCAATGACTCTGGTTGTTGTTAGTAAAAAGAACACACATGCAATGACACTGGTGGATCCATGAGTGGTCTCTGAAGAGAACACACATGCAATGACACTGGTGGATCCATGTGTGGTCTCTGAAGAGAACACACATTTCAATGTCACTTGTGAATCCATATGTGGTATGTGAAAAGAACACACATGCAATGACTCCAGTTGTTGTTAGTAAAAAGAACAGACATGCAATGACACTGTGGATCCATGTGTGGTCTCTGAAGAGAACACACATGCAATGACTCTAGCTGTGGTTAATGAGAAGAACACGTATTTCAATGACACTGGTTGTTGTTAGTAAAAAGAGCACACATGCAATAACATTGGTGGATCCATGTGTGGTCTCTGAAAAGAACACACATTTCAATGACACTGGTGGATCCATATGTGGTATGTGAAAAGAACACACATGCAATGACTCCAGATGTTGTTAGTCAAAAGAACACACATGCAATGATACATGTGGATCCATGCGTGGTCTCTAAAGAGAACACACATGCAATGACACTGGTGGATCCATAGGTGGTATGTGAAAAGAACACACATGCAATGACTCCAGTTGTTGTTAGTAAAAAGAACACACATGCAATTACACTTGTGGATCCATGTGTGGTCTCTGAAGAGAACAGACATGCAATGACTACGGTGGATCCATATGTGGTATGTGAAAAGAACACACATGCAATGAAGCTAGTTGTTGTTAGTAAAAAGAACACACATGCAATGACACCGGTGGATCCATGTGTGGTCTCTGAACAGAACACACATGCAATGACTCTAGCTATGGTTAATGAGAAGAACACACATTTCAATGACACTGGTGGATCCATATGTGGTATGTGAAAAGAATAGTCTTGAAATGACTCCAGTTGTTGTTAGTAAAAAGAACACACATACAATGACACTGGTGGATCCATGTGTGGTCTCTGAAGAGAACACACATGCAATGACACTGGTGGATCCATATGTCGTATGTGAAAAGAACACACATGCAATGACTCCAGTTGTTGTTATTAAAAAGAACACACATGCAATGACACTGGTGGATCCATGTGTGGTCTCTGAAGAGAACGCACATGCAATGACACTGGTGGATCCATATGTGGTATGTGAAAAGAACACACATGCAATGACTCTAGTTGTTGTTAGTAAAAATAACACACATGCAATGACACTGGTGGATCCATGTGTGGTCTCTGAAGAGAACACACATGCAATGACACTGGTGGATCCATAGGTGGTATGTGAAAAGAACGCACATGCAATGACTCCAGTTGTTGTTAATAGAAAGAACACTCATGCAATGACACTGGTGGATCCATGTGTGGTCTCTGAAGAGAACACACATGCAATGACACCGGTGGATCCATGTGTGGTCTCTGAAGGGAACACACATGCAATGACTCTGGTGGATCCATATGTGGTATGTGAAAATAATAATCATGAAATGACTCTAGTTGTTGTTAGTAAAAATAACACACATGCAATGACACTGGTGGATCCATGTGTGTTCTCTAAAGAGAACACACATGCAATGACTCTGGTTGTTGTTACTAAAAAGAACACACATGCAATGGCACTAGTGGATCCATGTGTGGTCTCTGAAGAGAACACACATGCAATGACACTGGTGGATCCATGTGTGGTCTCTGAAGAGAACACACATGCAATGACACTGGTGGATCCATCTGTGGTCTCTGAAGAGAACACAAATTTCAATGACGTTGGTGGATCCATATGTGGAATGTGAAAAGAAAACACATGCAATGACTCCAGTTGTTGTTAGTAAAAAGAACACACATGCAATGACACTGGTGGATCCATGTGTGGTCTCTGAATAGAACACACATGCAATGACACTTCTAGATCCATATGTGGTATGTGAAAAGAACACACATGCAGTGACTCTAGTTGTTGTTAGTAAAAAGAACACACATGCAATGACACTGGTGGATCCATAGGTGGTATGTGAAAACAACACGCATGCAATGACTCCAGTTGTTGTTAGTAAAAAGAACACACCTGCAATGACACCGGTGGATCCATGTGTGTTCGGGTGGATCCATATGTGGTACGTGAAAAGAACACACATGCAATGGATCCAGTTGTTGTTAGTAAAAAGAACACACATGCAATGACACTGGTGGATCCATGCATGGTCTCTGAAGAGAACACACATGCAATGACACTGGTGAATCCATATGTGGTATGTGAAAATAATAGTCATGAAATGACTCAAGTTGTTGTTAGTAAAAATAACACACATGCAATGACACTGGTGGATCCATGTGTGGTCTCTGAAGAGAAAACACATGCAATGACTCTAGTTGTTGTTAGTAAAAAGAACACACATGCAATGACACTGGTGGATCCATGTGTGGTCTCTGAAGAGAACACACATGCAATGACACTGGTGGATCCATGTGTGGTCTCTGAAGAGAACACACATGCAATGACACTGGTGGATCCATGTGTGGTATCTGAAGAGAACACACATTTCAATGACGCTGGTGGATCCATATGTGGTATGTGAAAAGAACACACATGCAATGACACCAGTTGTTGTTAGTAAAAAGAACACACATGCAATGACACTGGTGGATCCATGTGTGGTTTCTGAAGAGAACACACATGCAATGACTCTAGCTATGGTTAATGAGAATAACACACATTTCAATGACATTGGTGGATCTATATGTGGTATGTGAAAAGAATAGTCATGAAATGACTCTAGTTGTTGTTAGTAAAAAGAACACACATGCAATGACACTGGTGGATCCATGTGTGGTCTTTGAAGAGAACACACATGCAATGACACTGGTGGATCCATATGTCGTATGTGAAAAGATCACACATGCAATGACTCCTGTTGTTAGTAAAAAGAACACACATGCAATGACACCGGTGGATCCATGTGTGGTCTCTGAAGAGAACACACATGCAATGACTCCGGTGGATCCATATGTGGTATGTGAAAAGAACACGCATGCAATGAATCTAGTTGTTGTTAGTAAAAAGAACACAAATGCAATGACACACACATGCAATGACACTGGTGGAACCATATGTGGTATGTGAAAAGAACACAGATGCAATGATTCTAGTTGTTGTTAGTAAAAAGAACACACATGCAATGACACTGGTGGAGCCATGTGTGGTCTCTGAAGAGAACACACATGCAATGACACTGGTGGATCCATAGGTGGTATGTGAAAAGAACACACATGCAATGACTCCTGTTGTTAGTAAAAAGAACACACATGCAATGACACCGGTGGATCCATGTGTGGTCTCTGAAGAGAACACACATGCAATGACACTGCTAGATCCATATGTGGTATGTGAAAAGAACACACATGCAATGACTCTAGTTGTTGTTAGTAAAAAGAACACACATGCAATGACACTGGTGGATCCATGTGTGGTCTCTAAAGAGAACACACATGCAATGACACTGGTGGATCCATAGGTGGTATGTGAAAACAACACGCATGCAATGACTCCAGTTGTTGTTAGTAAAAAGAACACACCTGCAATGACACCGGTGGATCCATGTGTGGTCTCTGAAGAGAACACACATGCAATAACACTGCTAGATCCATATGTGGTATGTGAAAAGAACACACATGCAATGACTCTAGTTGTTGTTAGTAAAAAGAACACACATGCAATGACACTGGTGGATCCATGTGTGGTCTCTAAAGAGAACACACATGCAATGACACTAGTGGATCCATAGGTGGTATGTGAAAACAACACGCATGCAATGACTCCAGTTGTTGTTAGTAAAAAGAACACACCTGCAATGACATCGGTGGATCCATGTGTGTTCTGGTGGATCCATATGTGGTACGTGAAAAGAACACACATGCAATGGATCTAGTTATTGTTAGTAAAAAGAACACACATGCAATGACACTGGTGGATCCATGCATGGCCTCTGAAGAGAACACACATGCAATGACACTGGTGAATCCATATGTGGTATGTGAAAATAATAGTCATGAAATGACTCAAGTTGTTGTTAGTAAAAATAACACACATGCAATGACACTGGTGGATCCATGTGTGGTCTCTGAAGAGAAAACACATGCAATGACTCTAGTTGTTGTTAGTAAAAAGAACACACATGCAATGACACTGGTGGATCCATGTGTGGTCTCTGAAGAGAACACACATGCAATGACACTGGTGGATCCATGTGTGGTCTCTGAAGAGAACACACATGCAATGACACTGGTGGATCCATGTGTGGTATCTGAAGAGAACACACATTTCAATGACGCTGGTGGATCCATATGTGGTATGTGAAAAGAACACACATGCAATGACACCAGTTGTTGTTAGTAAAAAGAACACACATGCAATGACACTGGTGGATCCATGTGTGGTTTCTGAAGAGAACACACATGCAATGAATCTAGCTATGGTTAATGAGAATAACACACATTTCAATGACATTTGTGGATCTATATGTGGTATGTGAAAAGAATAGTCATGAAATGACTCTAGTTGTTGTTAGTAAAAAGAACACACATGCAATGACACTGGTGGATCCATGTGTGGTCTCTGAAGAGAACACACATGCAATGACACTTGTGGATCCATATGTCGTATGTGAAAAGATCACACATGCAATGACTCCTGTTGTTAGTAAAAAGAACACACATGCAATGACACCGGTGGATCCATGTGTTGTCTCTTAAGATAACACACATGCAATGACTCCGGTGGATCCATATGTGGTATGTGAAAAGAACACGCATGCAATGAATCTAGTTGTTGTTAGTAAAAAGAACACAAATGCAATGACACACACATGCAATGACACTGGTGGAACCATATGTGGTATGTGAAAAGAACACAGATGCAATGATTCTAGTTGTTGTTAGTAAAAAGAACACACATGCAATGACACTGGTGGAGCCATGTGTGGTCTCTGAAGAGAACACACATGCAATGACACTGGTGGATCCATAGGTGGTATGTGAAAAGAACACACATGCAATGACTCCTGTTGTTAGTAAAAAGAACACACATGCAATGACACCGGTGGATCCATGTGTGGTCTCTGAAGAGAACACACATGCAATGACTCTGGTGGATCCATATGTGGTATGTGAAAAGAACACACAAGCAATGAATCTAGTTGTTGTTAGTAAAAAGAACACACATGCAATGACACTGGTGGATCCATGCATGGTCTCTGAAGAAAACACACATGCAATGACACTGGTGGATCCATATGTGGTATGTGAAAATAATAGTCATGAAATGACTCTAGTTGTTGTTAGTAAAAATAACACACATGCAATGACATTGGTGGATCCATGTGTGGTCTCTGAAGAGAACACACATGCAATGACTCTGGTTGTTGTTAGTAAAAAGAACACACATGCAATGACACTGGTGGATCCATGAGTGGTCTTTGAAGAGAACACACATGCAATGACACTGGTGGATCCATGTGTTGTCTCTGAAGAGAACACACATTTCAATGTCACTTGTGAATCCATATGTGGTATGTGAAAAGAACACACATGCAATGACTCCAGTTGTTGTTAGTAAAAAGAACAGACATGCAATGACACTGTGGATCCATGTGTGGTCTCTGAAGAGAACACACATGCAATGACTCTAGCTGTGGTTAATGAGAAGAACACGTATTTCAATGACACTGGTTGTTGTTAGTAAAAAGAGCACACATGCAATAACATTGGTGGATCCATGTGTGGTCTCTGAAAAGAACACACATTTCAATGACACTGGTGGATCCATATGTGGTATGTGAAAAGAACACACATGCAATGACTCCAGATGTTGTTAGTCAAAATAACACACATGCAATGACACACGTGGATCCATGCGTGGTCTCTAAAGAGAACACACATGCAATGACACTGGTGGATCCATAGGTGGTATGTGAAAAGAACACACATGCAATGACTCCAGTTGTTGTTAGTAAAAAGAACACACATGAAATTACACTGGTGGATCCATGTGTGGTCTCTGAAGAGAACACACATCTAATGGCTCTGGTTGTTAGTAAAAAGAACATACATGAATGACTCCAGTTGTTGTTAGTAAAAAGAACAGACATGCAATGACACTGTGGATCCATGTGTGGTCTCTGAAGAGAACACACATGCAATGACTCTAGCTGTGGTTAATGAGAAGAACACGTATTTCAATGACACTGGTTGTTGTTAGTAAAAAGAGCACACATGCAATAAAATTGGTGGATCCATGTGTGGTCTCTGAAAAGAACACACATTTCAATGACACTGGTGGATCCATATGTGGTATGTGAAAAGAACACACATGCAATGACTCCAGATGTTGTTAGTCAAAAGAACACACATGCAATGACACATGTGGATCCATGCGTGGTCTCTAAAGAGAACACACATGCAATGACACTGGTGGATCCATAGGTGGTATGTGAAAAGAACACACATGCAATGACTCCAGTTGTTGTTAGTAAAAAGAACACACATGCAATTACACTTGTGGATCCATGTGTGGTCTCTGAAGAGAACAGACATGCAATGACTCTGGTGGATCCATATGTGGTATGTGAAAAGAACACACATGCAATGAAGCTAGTTGTTGTTAGTAAAAAGAACACACATGCAATGACACCGGTGGATCCATGTGTGGTCTCTGAACAGAACACACATGCAATGACTCTAGCTATGGTTAATGAGAAGAACACACATTTCAATGACACTGGTGGATCCATATGTGGTATGTGAAAAGAATAGTCTTGAAATGACTCCAGTTGTTGTTAGTAAAAAGAACACACATACAATGACACTGGTGGATCCATGTGTGGTCTCTGAAGAGAACACACATGCAATGACACTGGTGGATCCATATGTTGTATGTGAAAAGAACACACATGCAATGACTCCAGTTGTTGTTAGTAAAAAGAACACACATGCAATGACACTGGTGGATCCATGTATGGTCTCTGAAGAGAACGCACATGCAATGACACTGGTGGATCCATATGTGGTATGTGAAAAGAACACACATGCAATGAGTCTAGTTGTTGTTAGTAAAAATAACACACATGCAATGACACTGGTGGATCCATGTGTGGTCTCTGAAGAGAACACACATGCAATGACACTGGTGGATCCATAGGTGGTATGTGAAAAGAACGCACATGCAATGACTCCAGTTGTTGTTAATAGAAAGAACACTCATGCAATGACACTGGTGGATCCATGTATGGTCTCTGAAGAGAACACACATGCAATGACACCGGTGGATCCATGTGTGGTCTCTGAAGGGAACACACATGCAATGACTCTGGTGGATCCATATGTGGTATGTGAAAATAATAGTCATGAAATGACTCTAGTTGTTGTTAGTAAAAATAACACACATGCAATGACACTGGTGGATCCATGTGTGTTCTCTAAAGAGAACACACATGCAATGACTCTGGTTGTTGTTACTGAAAAGAACACACATGCAATGGCACTAGTGGATCCATGTGTTGTCTCTGAAGAGAACACACATGCAATGACACTGGTGGATCCATGTGTGGTCTCTGAAGAGAACACACATGCAATGACACTGGTGGATCCATCTGTGGTCTCTAAAGAGAACACAAATTTCAATGACGTTGGTGGATCCATATGTGGAATGTGAAAAGAAAACACATGCAATGACTCCAGTTGTTGTTAGTAAAAAGAACACACATGCAATGACACTGGTGGATCCATGTGTGGTCTCTGAAGAGAACACACATGCAATGACACTGCTAGATCCATATGTGGTATGTGAAAAGAACACACATGCAGTGACTCTAGTTGTTGTTAGTAAAAAGCACACACATGCAATGACACTGGTGGATCCATGTGTGGTCTCTAAAGAGAACACACATGCAATGACACTGGTGGATCCATAGGTGGTATGTGAAAACAACACGCATGCAATGACTCCAGTTGTTGTTAGTAAAAAGAACACACCTGCAATGACATCGGTGGATCCATGTGTGTTCTGGTGGATCCATATGTGGTACGTGAAAAGAACACACATGCAATGGATCTAGTTATTGTTAGTAAAAAGAACACACATGCAATGACACTGGTGGATCCATGCATGGTCTCTGAAGAGAACACACATGCAATGACACTGGTGAATCCATATGTGGTATGTGAAAATAATAGTCATGAAATGACTCAAGTTGTTGTTAGTAAAACTAACACACATGCAATGACACTGGTGGATCCATGTGTGGTCTCTCAAGAAAACACATGCAATGACTCTAGTTGTTGTTAGTAAAAGAACACACATGCAATGACATGGTGGATCCATGTGTGGTCTCTGAAGAACACACATGCAATGACACTGGTGGATCCATGTGGTCTCTGAAGAACACACATGCAATGACATGGTGGATCCATGTGTTGTATCTGTACAGAACACACATTTCAATGACGCTGGTGGATCCATATGTGGTATGTGAAAAGAACACACATGCAATGACACCAGTTGTTGTTAGTAAAAAGAACACACATGCAATGACACTGGTGGATCCATGTGTGGTTTCTGAAGAGAACACACATGCAATGACTCTAGCTATGGTTAATGAGAATAACACACATTTCAATGACATTGGTGGATCTATATGTGGTATGTGAAAAGAATAGTCATGAAATGACTCTAGTTGTTGTTAGTAAAAAGAACACACATGCAATGACACTGGTGGATCCATGTGGTCTCTGAAGAACACACATGCAATGACACTGGTGGATCCATATGTCGTATGTGAAAAGATCACACATGCAATGACTCCTGTTGTTAGTAAAAAGAACACACATGCAATGACACCGGTGGATCCATGTGTGGTCTCTGAAGAGAACACACATGCAATGACTCCGGTGGATCCATATGTGGTATGTGAAAAGAACACACATGCAATGAATCTAGTTGTTGTTAGTAAAAAGAACACAAATGCAATGACACACACATGCAATGACACTGGTGGAACCATATGTGGTATGTGAAAAGAACACAGATGCAATGATTCTAGTTGTCGTTAGTAAAAAGAACACACATGCAATGACACTGGTGGAGCCATGTGTGGTCTCTGAAGAGAACACACATGCAATGACACTGGTGGATCCATAGGTGGTATGTGAAAAGAACACACATGCAATGACTCCTGTTGTTAGTAAAAAGAACACACATGCAATGACACCGGTGGATCCATGTGTGGTCTCTGAAGAGAACACACATGCAATGACACTGCTAGATCCATATGTGGTATGTGAAAATAACACACATGCAATGACTCTAGTTGTTGTTAGTAAAAAGAACACACATGCAATGACACTGGTGGATCCATGTGTGGTCTCTAAAGAGAACACACATGCAATGACACTGGTGGATCCATAGGTGGTATGTGAAAACAACACGCATGCAATGACTCCAGTTGTTGTTAGTAAAAAGAACACACCTGCAATGACACCGGTGGATCCATGTGTGGTCTCTGAAGAGAACACACATGCAATGACACTGCTAGATCCATATGTGGTATGTGAAAAGAACACACATGCAATGACTCTAGTTGTTGTTAGTAAAAAGAACACACATGCAATGACACTGGTGGATCCATGTGTGGTCTCTAAAGAGAACACACATGCAATGACACTGGTGGATCCATAGGTGGTATGTGAAAACAACACGCATGCAATGACTCCAGTTGTTGTTAGTAAAAAGAACACACCTGCAATGACATCGGTGGATCCATGTGTGTTCTGGTGGATCCATATGTGGTACGTGAAAAGAACACACATGCAATGGATCTAGTTATTGTTAGTAAAAAGAACACACATGCAATGACACTGGTGGATCCATGCATGGCCTCTGAAGAGAACACACATGCAATGACACTGGTGAATCCATATGTGGTATGTGAAAATAATAGTCATGAAATGACTCAAGTTGTTGTTAGTAAAAAGAGCACACACGCAATGACACTGGTGGATCCATGTGTTCTCTTCATGCAATGACTCTAGTTGTTGTTAGTAAAAAGAACACACATGCAATGACACTGGTGGATCCATGTGTGGTCTCTGAAGAGAACACACATGCAATGACACTGGTGGATCCATGTGTGGTCTCTGAAGAGAACACACATGCAATGACACTGGTGGATCCATGTGTGGTCTCTGAAGAGAACACACATTTCAATGACGCTGGTGGATCCATATGTGGTATGTGAAAAGAACACATGCAATGACACCAGTTGTTGTTAGTAAAAAGAACACACATGCAATGACACTGGTGGATCCATGTGTGGTTTCTGAAGAGAACACACATGCAATGACTCTAGCTATGGTTAATGAGAATAACACACATTTCAATGACATTGGTGGATCTATATGTGGTATGTGAAAAGAATAGTCATGAAATGACTCTAGTTGTTGTTAGTAAAAAGAACACACATGCAATGACACTGGTGGATCCATGTGTGGTCTCTGAAGAGAACACACATGCAATGACACTGGTGGATCCATATGTCGTATGTGAAAAGATCACACATGCAATGACTCCTGTTGTTAGTAAAAAGAACACACATGCAATGACACCGGTGGATCCATGTGTGGTCTCTGAAGAGAACACACATGCAATGACTCCGGTGGATCCATATGTGGTATGTGAAAAGAACACGCATGCAATGAATCTAGTTGTTGTTAGTAAAAAGAACACAAATGCAATGACACACACATGCAATGACACTGGTGGAACCATATGTGATATGTGAAAAGAACACAGATGCAATGATTCTAGTTGTTGTTAGTAAAAAGAACACACATGCAATGACACTGGTGGAGCCATGTGTGGTCTCTGAAGAGAACACACATGCAATGACACTGGTGGATCCATAGGTGGTATGTGAAAAGAACAGTCATGAAATGACTCTGTTGTTAGTAAAAAGAACACACATGCAATGACACCGGTGGATCCATGTGTGGTCTCTGAAGAGAACACACATGCAATGACTCTGGTGGATCCATATGTGGTATGTGAAAAGAACACACAAGCAATGAATCTAGTTGTTGTTAGTAAAAAGAACACACATGCAATGACACTTGTGGATCCATGCATGGTCTCTGAAGAAAACACACATGCAATGACACTGGTGGATCCATATGTGGTATGTGAAAATAATAGTCATGAAATGACTCTAGTTGTTGTTAGTAAAAATAACACACATGCAATGACATTGGTGGATCCATGTGTGGTCTCTGAAGAGAACACACATGCAATGACTCTGGTTGTTGTTAGTAAAAAGAACACACATGCAATGACACTGGTGGATCCATGAGTGGTCTCTGAAGAGAACACACATGCAATGACACTGGTGGATCCATGTGTGGTCTCTGAAGAGAACACACATTTCAATGTCACTTGTGAATCCATATGTGGTATGTGAAAAGAACACACATGCAATGACTCCAGTTGTTGTTAGTAAAAAGAACAGACATGCAATGACACTGTGGATCCATGTGTGGTCTCTGAAGAGAACACACATGCATTGACTCTAGCTGTGGTTAATGAGAAGAACACGTATTTCAATGACACTGGTTGTTGTTAGTAAAAAGAGCACAAATGCAATAACATTGGTGGATCCATGTGTGGTCTCTGAAAAGAACACACATTTCAATGACACTGGTGGATCCATATGTGGTATGTGAAAAGAACACACATGCAATGACTCCAGATGTTGTTAGTCAAAATAACACACATGCAATGACACATGTGGATCCATGCGTGGTCTCTAAAGAGAACACACATGCAATGACACTGGTGGATCCATAGGTGGTATGTGAAAATACACACATGCAATGACTCCAGTTGTTGTTAGTAAAAAGAACACACATGCAATTACACTTGTGGATCCATGTGTGGTCTCTGAAGAGAACAGACATGCAATGACTCCGGTGGATCCATATGTGGTATGTGAAAAGAACACACATGCAATGAAGCTAGTTGTTGTTAGTAAAAAGAACACACATGCAATGACACCGGTGGATCCATGTGTGGTCTCTGAACAGAACACACATGCAATGACTCTAGCTGTGGTTAATGAGAAGAACACACATTTCAATGACACTGGTGGATCCATATGTGGTATGTGAAAAGAATAGTCTTGAAATGACTCCAGTTGTTGTTAGTAAAAAGAACACACATACAATGACACTGGTGGATCCATGTGTGGTCTCTGAAGAGAACACACATGCAATGACACTGGTGGATCCATATGTCGTATGTGAAAAGAACACACATGCAATGACTCCAGTTGTTGTTAGTAAAAAGAACACACATGCAATGACACTGGTGGATCCATGTGTGGTCTCTGAAGAGAACGCACATGCAATGACACTGGTGGATCCATATGTGGTATGTGAAAAGAACACACATGCAATGACTCTAGTTGTTGTTAGTAAAAAGAACACACATGCAATGACACTGGTGGATCCATGTGTGGTCTCTGAAGAGAACACACATGCAATGACACTGGTGGATCCATAGGTGGTATGTGAAAAGAACGCACATGCAATGACTCCAGTTGTTGTTAATAGAAAGAACACTCATGCAATGACACCGGTGGATCCATGTGTGGTCTCTGAAGAGAACACACATGCAATGACACCGGTGGATCCATGTGTGGTCTCTGAAGGGAACACACATGCAATGACTCTGGTGGATCCATATGTGGTATGTGAAAATAATAGTCATGAAATGACTCTAGTTGTTGTTAGTAAAAATAACACACATGCAATGACACTGGTGGATCCATATGTGTTCTCTAAAGAGAACACACATGCAATGACTCTGGTTGTTGTTACTAAAAAGAACACACATGCAATGGCACTAGTGGATCCATGTGTGGTCTATGAAGAGAACACACATGCAATGACACTGGTGGATCCATGTGTGGTCTCTGAAGAGAACACACATGCAATGACACTGGTGGATCCATCTGTGGTCTCTGAAGAGAACACAAATTTCAATGACGTTGGTGGATCCATATGTGGAATGTGAAAAGAAAACACATGCAATGACACCAGTTCTTGTAAGTAAAAAGAACACAAATACAATGACACAGGTGGATCCATGTGAGGTCTCTGAAGAGAACACACATGCAATGACTCTAGCTGTATTTAATGAGAAAAACACACATTTCAATGACACTGGTTGTTGTTAGTAAAAAGAGCACACATGCAATGACATTGGTGGATCCATGTGTGGTCTCTGAAGAGAACACACATTTCAATGTACACTGGTGGATCCATATGTGGTATGTGAAAAGAACACACAGGCAATGACTCCAGTTGTTGTTAGTAAAAAGAACACACATGCAATGACACTGGTGGATCCATGTGTGGTCTCTGAAGAGAACACACATGCAATGACATTGGTGGATCCATAGGTGGTATGTCAAAAGAACACACATGCAATGACTCCAGTTGTTGTTACTTAAAAGAACACACATGCAATGACACTGGTGGATCCATGTGTGGTCTCTAAACAGAACACACATTTCAATGTCACTTGTGAATCCATATGTGGTATGTGAAAAGAACACACATGCAATGACTCCCGTTGTTGTTAGTAAAAAGAACACACATGCAATGACACTGGTGGAGCCATGTGTGGTCTATAAAGAGAACACACATGCAATGACTCTAGCTGTGGTTAATGAGAAGAACACATATTTCAATGACACTGGTTGTTGTTAGTAAAAAGAGCACACATGCAATAACGTTGGTGGATCCATGTGTGGTCTCTAAAGAGAACACACATTTCAATGACACTGGTGGATACATATATGGTATGTGAAAAGAACACACATGCAATGACTCTAGATGTTGTTAGTCAAAAGAGCACACATGCAATGACACTTGTGGATCCATTCGTGGTCTCTAAAGAGAACACACATGCCATGACACTGGTGGATCCATGTGTGGTCACCGAAGAGAACACACATGCAATGACTCTAGCTGTGGTTAATGAGAAGAACACACATTTCAATGACATTGGTGGATCCATATGTGGTATGTGAAAAGAATAGTCATGAAATGACTCCAGTTGTTGTTAGTAAAAAGAACACACATGCAATGACACTGGTGGATCCATATGTCGTATGTGAAAAGAACACACATGCAATGACTCCAGTTGTTGTTAGTAAAAAGAACACACATGCAATGACACTGGTGGATCCATGTGTGGTCTCTGAAGAGAACACACATGCAATGACACTAGTGGATCCATATGTGGTATGTGAAAAGAACACACATGCAATGACTCTAGTTGTTGTTAGTAAAAAGAACACACATGCAATGACACTGGTGGATCCATGTGTGGTCTCTAAAGAGAACACACATGCAATGACACTAGTGGATCCATAGGTGGTATGTGAAAAGAACACACATGCAATGACTCCAGTTGTTGTTAGTAAAAAGAACACACATGCAATGACACCGGTGGATCCATGTGTGGTCTCTGAAGAGAACACACATGCAATGACTCTGGTGGATCCATATGTGGTATGTGAAAAGAACACACATGCAATGCATCTAGTTGTTGTTACTAAAAAGAACACAAATGCAATGACACTGGTGGATCCATGCATGGTCTCTGAAGAGAACACACATGCAATGAAACTGGTGGATCCATATGTGGTATGTGAAAATAATAGTCATGAAATGACTCTAGTTGTTGTTAGTAAAAATAACACACATGCAATGACACTGGTGGATCCATGTGTGGTCTTTGAAGAGAACACACATGCAATGACTCTGGTTGTTGTTAGTAAAAAGAACACACATGCAATGCCACTGGTGGATCCATGTGTGGTCTCTAAAGAGAACACACATGCAATGACACTGGTGGATTCATGTGTGGTCTCTGAAGAGAACACACATTTCAAAGACGCTGGTGGATCCATATGTGGTATGTGAAAGGAACACACATGCAATGACACCAGTTGTTGTTAGTAAAAAGAACACACATGCAATGACACCGGTGGATCCTTGTGTGGTCTCTGAATAGAACACACATTCAATGACACTTGTGGATCCATATGTCGTATGTGAAAAGAACACACATGCAATGACTCCAGTTGTTGTTAGTAAAAAGAACACACATGCAATGACACTGGTGGATCCATGTGTGGTCTCTGAAGAGAACACACATGTAATGACACTGCTGGATCCATATGTGGTATGTGAAAAGAACACACATGCAATGACTCTAGTTGTTGTTAGTAAAAAGAACACACATGCAATGACACTGGTGGATCCATGTGTGGTCTCTAAAGAGAACACACATGCAATGACACTAGTGGATCCATAGGTGGTATGTGAAAAGAACACACATGCAATGACTCCAGTTGTTGTTAGTAAAAAGAACACACATGCAATGACACCGGTGGATCCATGTGTGGTCTCTGAAGAGAACACACATGCAATGACTCTGGTGGATCCATATGTGGTATGTGAAAAGAACACACATGCAATGCATCTAGTTGTTGTTACTAAAAAGAACACACATGCAATGACACTGGTGGATCCATGCATGGTCTCTGAAGAGAACACACATGCAATGAAACTGGTGGATCCATATGTGGTATGTGAAAATAATAGTCATGAAATGACTCTTGTTGTTGTTAGTAAAAATAACACACATGCAATGACACTGGTGGATCCATGTGTGGTCTTTGAAGAGAACACACATGCAATGACTCTGGTTGTTGTTAGTAAAAAGAACACACATGCAATGCCACTGGTGGATCCATGTGTGGTCTCTGAAGAGAACACACATGCAATGACACTGGTGGATCCATGTGTGGTCTCTGAAGAGAACACACATTTCAAAGACGCTGGTGGATCCATATGTGGTATGTGAAAGGAACACACATGCAATGACACCAGTTGTTGTTAGTAAAAAGAACACACATGCAATGACACCGGTGGATCCTTGTGTGGTCTCTGAAGAGAACACACATTCAATGACACTGGTGGATCCATAGGTGGTATGTGAAAAGAACACACATGCAATAACTCCATTTGCTGTTAGTAAAAAGAACACACA
Organism: Avena insularis; assembly: GCA_023614405.1. Taxonomy (NCBI): domain Eukaryota; kingdom Viridiplantae; phylum Streptophyta; class Magnoliopsida; order Poales; family Poaceae; genus Avena; species Avena insularis. Next base: position 284,126,431 of record CM042690.1, read on the forward strand.
TGCAATGACACCTGTGGATCCATGTGTGGTCTCTGAAGAGAACACACATGCAATGACTCTGGTGGATCCATATGTGGTATGTGAAAAGAACACACATGCAATGAAGCTAGTTGTTGTTAGTAAAAAGAACACACATGCAATGACACTGGTGGATCCATATGTGCTATGTGAAAATAATAGTCATGAAATGACTCTAGTTGTTGTTAGTAAAAATAACACACACGCAATGACACTGGTGGAACCATGTGTGGTCTCTGAAGAGAACACACATGCAATGACTCTGGTTGTTGTTAGTAAAAAGAACACACATGCAATGACACTGGTGGATCCATGTGTGGTCTCTAAAGAGAACACACATGCAATGACACTGGTGGATCCATGTGTGATCTCTGAAGAGAACACACATGCAATGACTCCAGTTGTTGTTAGTAAAAAGAACACACATGCAATGACACTGCTGGATCCATGTGTGGTCTCTGAAGAGAACACACATCTAATGGCTCTGGTTGTTAGTAAAAAGAACATACATGAATGACTCCAGTTGTTGTTAGTAAAAAGAACACACGTGCAATGACACTGGTGGATCCATGTGTGGTCTCTGAAGAGAACACACATGCAATGACACGGGTGGATCCATGTGTGGTCTCTGAAGAGAACACACATTTCAAAGACGCTGGTGGATCCATATGTGGTATGTGAAAGGAACACACATGCAATGACACCAGTTGTTTTTAGTAAAAAGAACACACATGCAATGACACCGGTGGATCCACGTGTGGTCTCCGAAGAGAACACACATGCAATGACACTGGTGGATCCATAGGTGGTATGTGAAAAGAACACACATGCAATGACTCCAGTTGTTGTTAGTAAAAAGAACACACATGCAATGACACCGGTGGATCCATGTGTGGTCTCGTAAGAGAACACACATGCAATGACTCTTGTGGATCCATATGTGGTATGTGAAAAGAACACACATGCAATGAAGCTAGTTGTTGTTAGTAAAAAGAACACACATGCAATAAGACTGGTGGATCCATGCATGGTCTCTTAAGACAACACACATGCAATGACACTGGTGGATCCATATGTGCTATGTGAAAATAATAGTCATGAAATGACTCTAGTTGTTGTTAGTAAAAATAACACACATGCAATGACACTGGTGGAACCATGTGTGGTCTCTGAAGAGAACACACCTACAATGACTCTGGTTGTTAGTAAAAAGAACACACATGCAATGACACTGGTGGATCCATGTGTGGTCTCTAAAGAGAACACACATGCAATGACACTGGTGGATCCATGTGTGGTCTCTGAAGAGAACACACATGCAATGACTACAGTTGTTGTTAGTAAAAAGAACACACATGCAATGACACTAGTGGATCCATGTGTGGTCTCTGAAGAGAACACACATCTAATGACTCTGGTTGTTGTTAGTAAAAAGATCATACATGAATGACTCCAGTTGTTGTTAGTAAAAAGAACACACGTGCAATGACACTGGTGGATCCATGTGTGGTCTCTGAAGAGAACACACATCCAATGACTCTGGTTGTTGTTAGTAAAAAGAACACACATGAATGACTCTAGTTGTTGTTAGTAAAAGAACACACGTGCAATGACACTGGTGGATCCATGTGTGGTCTCTGAAGAGAACACACATTTCAATGACACTGGTGGATCCATATGTGGTATGTGAAAAGAACACACATGCAATGACTCCAGTTGTTGTTAGTAAAAAGAACACACATGCAATGACACTGGTGGATCCATGTGTGGTCTCTTAAGAGAACACACATTTCAATGACACTGGTGGATCCATATGTGGTATGTGAAAAGAACATACAAGAAATGACTCCAGTTGTTGTTAGTAGAAAGAACACAAATGCAATGACACTGGTGGATCCATGTGTGGTCTCTGAAGAGAACACACATTTCAATGACAGTGGTGGATCCATATGTGGTATGTGAAAAGAACATACATGCAATGCATCCAGTTGTTGTTAGTAAAAAGAACACACATGCAATGACACTGGTGGATCCATGTGTGGTCTCTGAAGAGAACACACATGAAATGACTCTAGCTGTGGTTAATGAGAAGAACACACATTTCAATGACACTGGTGGATCCATATGTGGTATGTGAAAAGAATAGTCTTGAAATGACTCCAGTTGTTGTTAGTAAAAAGAACACACATGCAATGACACTAGTGGATCCATGTGTGGTCTCTGAAGAGAACACACATGCAATGACACTGGTGGATCCATATGTCGTATGTGAAAGGAACACACATGCAATGACTCCAGTTGTTGTTAGTAAAAAGAACACACATGCAATGACACTGGTGGATCCATGTGTGGTATCTGAAGAGAACACACATGCAATGACACTGGTGGATCCATATGTGGTATGTGAAAAGAACACACATGCAATGACTCTAGTTGTTGTTAGTAAAAAGAACACACATGCAATGACACTGGTGGATCCATGTGTGGTCTCTAAAGAGAACACACATGCAATGACACTGGTGGATCCATAGGTGGTATGTGAAAAGAACACACATGCAATGACTCCAGTTGTTTTTAGTAAAAAGAACACACATGCAATGACACTGGTGGATCCATGTGTGGTCTCTGAAGAGAACACACATGCAATGACTCTGGCGGATCCATATGTGGTATGTGAAAAGAACACACATGCAATGAATCTGGTTGATGTTAGTAAAAATAACACACATGCAATGACACTGGTGGATCCATGCATGGTCTCTGAAGACAACACACATGCAATGACACTGGTGGATCCATATGTGGTATGTGAAAATAATAGTCATGAAATGACTCTAGTTGTTGTTAGTAAAAATAACACACATACAATGACACTGGTGGATCCATGTGTGGTCTCTGAACAGAACACACATGCAATGACTCTGGTTGTTGTTAGTAAAAGGAACACACATGCAATGACACTAGTGGATCCATGTGTGGTCTCTGAAGAGAACACACATGCAATGACACTGGTGGATCCATGTGTGGTCTCTGAAGAGAACACACATGCAATGACACTGGTGGATCCATCTGTGGTCTTTGAAGAGAACGTAAATTTCAATGACGATGGTGGATCCATATGTGGAATGTGAAAATAACACACATGCAATGACTCCAGTTGTTGTTAGTAAAAGAACACACATGCAATGACACTGGTGGATCCATGTGTGGTCTATGAAGAGAACACACATGCAATGACATTGGTGGATCCATAGGTGGTATGTGAAAAGAACACACATGCAATGACTCTAGTTGTTGTTAGTAAAAAGAACACACATGCAATGACACTGGTGGATCCATGTGTGGTCTCTGAACAGAACACACATTTCAATGTCACTTGTGAATCCATATGTGGTATGTGAAAAGAACACACATGCAATGACTCCAGTTGTTGTTAGTAAAAAGAACACAGATGCAATGACACTGGTGGAGCCATGTGTGGTCTATAAAGAGAACACACATGCAATGAATCTAGCTGTGGTTAATGAGAAGAACACACATTTCAATGACACTAGTTGTTGTTAGTAAAAAGAGCACACATGCAATAACGTTGGTGGATCCATGTGTGGTCTCTGAAGAGAACACACATTTCAATGACACTGGTTGATACATATATGGTATGTGAAAAGAACACACATGCAATGACTCTAGATGTTGTTAGTCAAAAGAACACACATGCAATGATACTTGTGGATCCATGCGTGGTCTCTAAAGAGAACACACATGCCATGACACTGGTGGATCCATGTGTGGTCTCTGAAGAGAACACACATGCAATGACTCTAGCTGTGGTTAATGAGAAGAACACACATTTCAATGACATTGCTGGATCCATATGTGGTATGTGAAAAGAATAGTCATGAAATGACTCCAGTTGTTGTTAGTAAAAAGAACACACATGCAATGACACTGGTGGATCCATGTGTGGTATCTAAAGAGAACACACATGCAATGACACTGGTGGATCCATATGTCTTATGTGAAAAGAACACACATGCAATGACTCTAGTTGTTGTTAGTAAAAAGAACACACATGCAATGACACTGGTGGATCCATGTGTGGTCTCTGAAGAGAACACACATGCGATGACACTAGAGGATCCATATGTGGTATGTGAAAAGAACACACATGCAATGACTCTAGTTGTTGTTAGTAAAAAGAACACACATGCAATGACACTGGTGGATCCATGTGTGGTCTCTAAAGAGAACACACATGCAATGACACTGGTGGATCCATAGGTGGTATGTGAAAAGAACACACATGCAATGAAACCGGTGGATCCATGTGTGGTCTCTGAAGAGAACACACATGCAATGACTCTGGTGGATCCATATGTGGTATGTGAAAAGAACACACATGCAATGCATCTAGTTGTTGTTACTAAAAAGAACACACATGCAATGACACTGGTGGATCCATGCATGGTCTCTGAAGAGAACACACATGCAAGAAACTGGTGGATCCATATGTGGTATGTGAAAATAATAGTCATGAAATGACTCTAGTTGTTGTTAGTAAAAATAACACACATGCAATGACACTGGTGGATCCATGTGTGGTCTTTGAAGAGAACACACATGCAATGACTCTGGTTGTTGTTAGTAAAAAGAACACACAGGCAATGCCACTGGTGGATCCATGTGTGGTCTCTGAAGAGAACACACATTTCAAAGACGCTGGTGGATCCATATGTGGTATGTGAAAGGAACACACATGCAATGACACCAGTTGTTTTTAGTAAAAAGAACACACATGCAATGACACCGGTGGATCCATGTGTGGTCTCCGAAGAGAACACACATGCAATGACACTGGTGGATCCATAGGTGGTATGTGAAAAGAACACACATGCAATGACTCCAGTTGTTGTTAGTAAAAAGAACACACATGCAATGACACCGGTGGATCCATGTGTGGCCTCTGAAGAGAACACACATGCAATGACTCTTGTGGATCCATATGTGGTATGTGAAAAGAACACACATGCAATGAAGCTAGTTGTTGTTAGTAAAAAGAACACACATTCAATGACACTGGTGGATCCATGCATGGTCTCTTAAGACAACACACATGCAATGACACTGGTGGATCCATATGTGCTATGTGAAAATAATAGTCATGAAATGACTCTAGTTGTTGTTAGAAAAAATAACACACATGCAATGACACATGTGGAACCATGTGTGGTCTCTGAGGAGAACACACATGCAATGACTCTGGTTGTTAGTAAAAAGAACACACATGCAATGACACTGGTGGATCCATGTGTGGTCTCTGAAGAGAACACACATCTAATGACTCTGGTTGTTGTTAGTAAAAAGAACATACATGAATGACTCCAGTTGTTGTTAGTAAAAAGAACACACGTGCAATGACACTGGTGGATCCATGTGTGGTCTCTGAAGAGAACACACATCCAATGACTCTGGTTGTTGTTAGTAAAAAGAACACACATGAATGACTCTAGTTGTTGTTAGTAAAAGAACACACGTGCAATGACACTGGTGGATCCATGTGTGGTCTCTGAAGAGAACACACATTTCAATGACACTGGTGGATCCATATGTGGTATGTGAAAAGAACACACATGCAATGACTCCAGTTGTTGTTAGTAAAAGGAACACAGATGCAATGACATGGAGGATCCATGTGTGTTCTCTTAAGAGAACACACATTTCAATGACACTGGTGGATCCATATGTGGTATGTGAAAAGAACACACAAGAAATGACTCCTGTTGTTGTTAGTAGAAAGAACACAAATGCAATGACACTGGTGGATCCATGTGTGGTCTCTGAAGAGAACACACATTTCAATGACACTGGTGGATCCATATGTGGTATGTGAAAAGAACATCAGCAATGAATCCAGTTGTTGTTAGTAAAAGAAAACACATGCAATGACATCAGGATCCATGTGTGGTCTCAAGAGAACACACATGCAATGACTCTAGCAAAGGGTTAATGAGAAGAAGACATAGTTCAATGACACTGGTGGATCCATATGTGGTATGTGAAAAGAATAGTCTTGAAATGACTCCAGTTGTTGTTAGTAAAAAGAACACACATGTAATGACACTAGTGGATCCATGTGTGGTCACTGAAGGGAACACACATGCAATGACACTGGTGGATCCATATGTCGTATGTGAAAAGAACACACATGCAATGACTCCAGTTGTTGTTAGTAAAAAGAACACACATGCAATGACACTGGTGGATCCATGTGTGGTCTCTGAAGAGAACACACATGCAATGACACTGGTGGATCCATATGTGGTATGTGAAAAGAACACACATGCAATGACTCTAGTTGTTGTTAGTAAAAAGAACACACATGCAATGACACTGGTGGATCCATGTGTGGTCTCTGAAGAGAACACACATGCAATGACACTGTGGGATCCATAGGTGGTATGTGAAAAGAACACACATGCAATGACTCCAGTTGTTGTTAGTAAAAAGAACACACAGGCAATGACATCGGTGGATCCATGTGTGGTCTCTGAAGAGAACACACATGCAATGACTCTGGTGGATCCATATGTGGTATGTGAAAAGAAAACACATGCAATGAATCTAGTTGTTGTTAGTAAAAAGAACACACATGCAATGACACTGGTGGATCCATGCATGGTCTCTGAAGACAACACACATGCAATGACACTGGTGGATCCATATGTGGTATGTGAAAATAATATTCATGAAATGACTCTAGTTGTTGTTAGTAAAATAACACACATGCAATGACATCAGTGGATCCATGTGTGGTCTCTCAAGAGAACACACATGCAATGACATGTGGATCCATGTGTCGTCTCTGAAGAGAACACACATTTCAAAGACGCTGGTGGATCCATATGTGGTATGTGAAAAGAACACACATGCTATGACACCAGTTGTTGTTAGTAAAAAGAACACACATGCAATGACACCGGTGGATCCATGTGTGGTGTCTGAAGAGAACACACATGCAATGACTCTGGTGGATCCATATGTGGTATGTGAAAAGAACACACATGCAATGACTCCAGTTGTTGTTAGTAAAAAGAACACACATGCAATGACACTGGTGAATCCATGTATGGTCTCTAAAGCGAACACACATCCAATGACTCTGGTTTTTGTTAGTAAAAAGAACACACATGAATGACTCCAGTTGTTGTTAGTAATAAGAACACACATGCAATGACACCGGTGGATCCATGTGTTGTCTCTGAAGAGAACACACATGCAATGACACTGGTGGATCCATAGGTGGTATATGAAAAGAACACACATGCAATGACTCCAGTTGTTGTTAGTAAAAAGAACACACATGCAATGACACCGTGGATCGATGTGTGGTCTCTAAAGAGAACACACATGCAATGACTCTGGTGGATCCATATGTGGTATGTGAAAAGAACACACATGCAATGAATCTAGTTATTGTTAGTAGAAAGAACACACATGCAATGACACTGGTGGTTCCATGTGTGGTCTCTGAAGAGAACACACATGTAATGACACTGGTAGATCGATGTGTGGTCTCTGAAGAGAACACACATGCAATGACACTGGTGGATCCATGTGTGGTCTCTGAAGAGAACAAACATTTCAATGACGCTGGTGGATCCATATGTGGTATGTGAAAGGAACACACATGCAATAACACCAGTTGTTGTTAGTAAAAAGAACACACATGCAATGACACCGGTGGATCCATGTGTGGTCTCCGTAGAGAACACACATGCAATGACACTGGTGGATCCATAGGAGGTATGTGAAAATATGTACATGCAATGACTCCAGTTGTTGTTAGTAAAAATAACACACATGCAATGACACCGGTGGATCCATGTGTGGTCTCTGAAGAGAACACACATGCAATGACTCTGGTGGATCCATATGTGGTATGTGAAAAGAACACACATACAATGAAGCTAGTTGTTGTTAGTAAAAAGAACACACATGCAATGACACTGGTGGATCCATGCATGGTCTCTGAAAACAACGCACATGCAATGACACTGGTGGATCCATATGTGCTATGTGAAAATAATAGTCATGAAATGACTCTAGTTGTTGTTAGTAAAAATAACACACATGCAATGACACTGGTGGATCCATGTGTGGTCTCTGAAGAGAACACACATGCAATGACTCTAGTTGTTGTTAATAAAAAGAACACACATGCAATGACACTGGTGGATCCATGTGTGGTCTCTGAAGAGAACACACATGCAATGACACTGGTGGATCCATGTGTGGTCTCTGAAGAGAACACACATGCAATGACTCCAGTTGTTGTTAGTAAAAAGAACACACATGCAATGACATCAGGATCCATGTGGTCTCTGAAGAACACACATGCAATGACTCTTGTTGTTAGTAAAAAGAACACACATGCAATGACACTGGTGGATCCATGTGTGGTCTCTAAAGAGAACACACATCCAATGACTCTGGTTGTTGTTAGTAAAAAGAACACATATGAATGACTCCAGTTGTTGTTTGTAAAAAGAACACACGTGCAATGACACTGGTAGATCCATGTGTGGTCTCTGAAGAGAACACACATCCAATGACTCTGGTTGTTGTTAATAAAAAGAACACACATGAATGACTCCAGTTGTTGTTAGTAAAAGAACACACGTGCAATGACACTGGTGGATCCATGTGTGGTCTCTGAAGAGAACACACATTTCAATGACACTGGTGGATCCATATGTGGTATGTGAAAAGAACACACATGCAATGACTCCAGTTGTTGTTAATAAAAAGAACACACATGCAATGACACCGGTGGATCCATGTGTGGTCTCTGAAGAGAACACACATGCAATGACTTTTGTGGATCCATATGTGGTATGTGAAAAGAACACACATGCAATGAAGCTAGTTGTTGTTAGTAAAAAGAACACACATTCAATGACACTGGTGGATCCATGCATGGTCTCTTAAGACAACACACATGCAATGACACTGGTGGATCCATATGTGCTATGTGAAAATAATATTCATGAAATGACTCTAGTTGTTGTTAGTAAAAATAACACACATGCAATGACACATGTGGAACCGTGTCGTCTCTCAAGAGAACACACATGCAATGACTCGTTGTTAGTAAAAAGAACACACATGCAATGACATGGTGGATCCATGTGGTCTCAAGAGAACACACATCTAATGACTCTGGTTGTTGTTAGTAAAAAGAACATACATGAATGACTCAGTTGTTGTTAGTAAAAGAACACACGTAATGACATGGTGGATCCATGTGTGGTCTCAAGAGAACACACATCCAATGACTCGTTGTTGTTAGTAAAAGAACACACATGAATGACTCTAGTTGTTGTTAGTAAAAGAACACGTGCAATGACATCAGGATCCATGTGTGGTCTCAAGAGACCACACATTTCAATGACACTGGTGGATCCATATGTGGTATGTGAAAAGAACACACATGCAATGACTCCAGTTGTTGTTAGTAAAAAGAACACACATGCAATGACATTGGTGGATCCATGTGTGGTCTCTTAAGAGAACACACATTTCAATGACACTGGTGGATCCATATGTGGTATGTGAAAAGAACACACAAGAAATGACTCCTGTTGTTGTTAGTAGAAAGAACACAAATGCAATGACACTGGTGGATCCATGTGTGGTCTCTGAAGAGAACACACATTTCAATGACACTGGTGGATCCATATGTGGTATGTGAAAAGAACATACAGGCAATGAATCCAGTTGTTGTTAGTAAAAAGAAAACACATGCAATGACACTGGTGGATCCATGTGTGGTCTCTGAAGAGAACACACATGCAATGACTCTAGCAGTGGTTAATGAGAAGAAGACATAGTTCAATGACACTGGTGGATCCATATGTGGTATGTGAAAAGAATAGTCTTGAAATGACTCCAGTTGTTGTTAGTAAAAAGAAAACACATGTAATGACACTAGTGGATCCATGTGTGGTCTCTGAAGGGAACACACATGCAATGACACTGGTGGATCCATATGTCGTATGTGAAAAGAACACACATGCAATGACTCCAGTTGTTGTTAGTAAAAAGAACACACATGCAATGACACTGGTGGATCCATGTGTGGTCTCTGAAGAGAACACACATGCAATGACACTGGTGGATCCATATGTGGTAAGTGAAAAGAACACACATGCAATGACTCTAGTTGTTGTTAGTAAAAAGAACACACATGCAATGACACTGGTGGATCCATGTGTGGTCTCTGAAGAGAACACACATGCAATGACACTGTGGGATCCATAGGTGGTATGTGAAAAGAACACACATGCAATGACTCCAGTTGTTGTTAGTAAAAAGAACACACATGCAATGACATCGGTGGATCCATGTGTGGTCTCTGAAGAGAACACACATGCAATGACTCTGGTGGATCCATATGTGGTATGTGAAAAGAACACACATGCAATGAATCTAGTTGTTGTTAGTAAAAAGAACACACATGCAATGACACTGGTGGATCCATGCATGGTCTCTGAAGACAACACACATGCAATGACACTGGTGGATCCATATGTGGTATGTGAAAATAATATTCATGAAATGACTCTAGTTGTTGTTAGTAAAAATAACACACATGCAATGACATCAGGATCCATGTGTGGTCTCTGAAGAGAACACACATGCAATGACATCAGGATCCATGTGTCGCTCAAGAGAACACACATTTCAAAGACGCTGGTGGATCCATATGTGGTATGTGAAAAGAACACACATGCTATGACACCAGTTGTTGTTAGTAAAAAGAACACACATGCAATGACACCGGTGGATCCATGCGTGGTGTCTGAAGAGAACACACATGCAATGACTCTGGTGGATCCATATGTGGTATGTGAAAAGAACACACATGCAATGACTCCAGTTGTTGTTAGTAAAAAGAACACACATGCAATGACACTGGTGAATCCATGTATGGTCTCTAAAGCGAACACACATCCAATGACTCTGGTTTTTGTTAGTAAAAAGAACACACATGAATGACTCCAGTTGTTGTTAGTAATAAGAACACACATGCAATGACACCGGTGGATCCATGTGTTGTCTCTGAAGAGAACACACGTGCAATGACACTGGTGGATCCATAGGTGGTATATGAAAAGAACACACATGCAATGACTCCAGTTGTTGTTAGTAAAAAGAACACACATGCAATGACACCGTGGATCGATGTGTGGTCTCTGAAGAGAACACACATGCAATGACTCTGGTGGATCCATATGTGGTATGTGAAAAGAACACACATGCAATGAATCTAGTTATTGTTAGTAGAAAGAACACACATGCAATGACACAGGTGGTTCCATGTGTGGTCTCTGAAGAGAACACACATGTAATGACACTGGTAGATCCATGTGTGGTCTCTGAAGAGAACATACATGCAATGACACTGGTGGATCCATGTGTGGTCTCTGAAGAGAACAAACATTTCAATGACGCTGGTGGATCCATATGTGGTATTTGAAAGGAACACACATGCAATAACACCAGTTGTTGTTAGTAAAAAGAACACACATGCAATGACACCGGTGGATCCATGTGTGGTCTCCGTAGAGAACACACATGCAATGACACTGGTGGATCCATAGGTGGTATGTGAAAATAACACACATGCAATGACTCCAGTTGTTGTTAGTAAAAATAACACACATGCAATGACACCGGTGGATCCATGTGTGGTCTCTGAAGAGAACACACATGCAATGACTCTGGTGGATCCATATGTGGTATGTGAAAAGAACACACATACAATGAAGCTAGTTGTTGTTAGTAAAAATAACACACATGCAATGACACTGGTGGATCCATGCATGGTCTCTGAAAACAACGCACATGCAATGACACTGGTGGATCCATATGTGCTATGTGAAAATAATAGTCATGAAATGACTCTAGTTGTTGTTAGTAAAAATAACACACATGCAATGACACTGGTGGATCCATTTGTGGTCTCTGAAGAGAACACACATGCAATGACTCTAGTTGTTGTTAGTAAAAAGAACACACATGCAATGACATCAGGATCCATGTGTGGTCTCTGAAGAACACACATGCAATGACATCAGTGGATCCATGTGTGGTCTCTGAAGAGAACACACATGCAATGACTCCATTGTTGTTAGTAAAAAGAACACACATGCAATGACATGGTGGATCCATGTGTGGTCTCAAGAGAACACACATGCAATGACTCAGTTGTTGTTAAAAAAGAACACACATGCAATGACATCAGGATCCATGTGTGGTCTCTAAAGAGAACACACATGCAATGACTCTGGTTGTTGTTAGTAAAAAGAACACATATGAATGACTCCATTGTTGTTAGTAAAAGAACACACGTGCAATGACATCAGGATCCATGTGGTCTCAAGAGAACACACATCCAATGACTCTGGTTGTTGTTAATAAAAGAACACACATGAATGACTCCGCTTGTTGTTAGTAAAAGAACACACGTGCAATGACATTTGGTGGATCCATGTGTGGTCTCCAAGAGAACACACATTTCAATGACACTGGTGGATCCATATGTGGTATGTGAAAAGAACACACATGCAATGACTCCAGTTGTTGTTAGTAAAAAGAACACACATGCAATGACACCGGTGGATCCATGTGTGGTCTCTGAAGAGAACACACATGCAATGACTCTTGTGGATCCATATGTGGTATGTGAAAAGAACACACATGCAATGAAGCTAGTTGTTGTTAGTAAAAAGAACACACATTCAATGACACTGGTGGATCCATGCATGGTCTCTTAAGACAACACACATGCAATGACACTGGTGGATCCATATGTGCTATGTGAAAATAATAGTCATGAAATGACTCTAGTTGTTGTTAGTAAAAATAACACACATGCAATGACACATGTGGAACCATGTGTCGTCTCTGAAGAGAACACACATGCAATGACTCTGGTTGTTAGTAAAAAGAACACACATGCAATGACACTGGTGGATCCATGTGTGGTCTCTGAAGAGAACACACATCTAATGACTCTGGTTGTTGTTAGTAAAAAGAACATACATGAATGACTCTAGTTGTTGTTAGTAAAAAGAACACACGTGCAATGACACTGGTGGATCCATGTGTGGTCTCTGAAGAGAACACACATCCAATGACTCTGGTTGTTGTTAGTAAAAAGAACACACACGAATGACTCTAGTTGTTGTTAGTAAAAGAACACACGTGCAATGACACTGGTGGATCCATGTGTGGTCTCTGAAGAGAACACACATTTCAATGACACTGGTGGATCCATATGTGGTATGTGAAAAGAACACACATGCAATGACTCCAGTTGTTGTTAGTAAAAAGAACACACATGCAATGACACTGGTGGATCCATGTGTGGTCTCTTAAGAGAACACACATTTCAATGACACTGGTGGATCCATATGTGGTATGTGAAAAGAACACACAAGAAATGACTCCTGTTGTTGTTAGTAGAAAGAACACAAATGCAATGACACTGGTGGATCCATGTGTGGTCTCTGAAGAGAACACACATTTCAATGACACTGGTGGATCCATATGTGGTATGTGAAAAGAACATACATGCAATGAATCCAGTTGTTGTTAGTAAAAAGAACACACATGCAATGACACTGGTGGATCCATGTGTGGTCTCTGTAGAGAACACACATGCAATGACTCTAGCAGTGGTTAATGAGAAGAAGACACAGTTCAATGACACTGGTGGATCCATATGTGGTATGTGAAAAGAATAGTCTTGAAATGACTCCAGTTGTTGTTAGTTAAAAGAACACACATGTAATGACACTAGTGGATCCATGTGTGGTCTCTAAAGGGAACACACATGCAATGACACTGGTGGATCCATATGTCGTATGTGAAAAGAACACACATGCAATGACTCAGCTTGTTGTTAGTAAAAGAACACACATGCAATGACATCGGTGGATCCATGTGTGGTCTCAAGAGAACACACATGCAATGACACTGGTGGATCCATCTGTGGTAAGTGAAAAGAAGAAACATGCAATGACTCTAGTTGTTGTTAGTAAAAAGAACACACATGCAATGACACTGTGGATCCATGTGTGGTCTCAAGAGAACACACATGCAATGACACTATGGGATCCATAGGTGGTATCTGAAAAGAACACACATGCAATGACTCCAGTTGTTGTTAGTAAAAAGAACACACATGCAATGACATCGGTGGATCCATGTGTGGTCTCTGAAGAGAACACACATGCAATGACTCTGGTGGATCCATATGTGGTATGTGAAAAGAACACACATGCAATGAATCTAGTTATTGTTAGTAAAAAGAACACACATGCAATGACACTGGTGGATCCATGTATGGTCTCTGAAGACAACACACATGCAATGACACTGGTGGATCCATATGTGGTATGTGAAAATAATATTCATGAAATGACTCTAGTTGTTGTTAGTAAAAATAACACACATGCAATGACACTGGTGGATCAATGTGTGGTCTCTGAAGAACACACATGCAATGACATGGTGGATCCATGTGTCGCCTCAAGAGAACACACATTTCAAAGACGCTGTGGATCCATATGTGGTATGTGAAAAGAACACACATGCTATGACACAGTTGTTGTTAGTAAAAAGAACACACATGCAATGACATCGGTGGATCCATGTGTGGTGTCTGAAGAGAACACACATGCAATGACTCTGGTGGATCCATATGTGGTATGTGAAAAGAACACACATGCAATGACTCCAGTTTTTGTTAGTAAAAAGAACACACATGCAATGACACTGGTGAATCCATGTATGGTCTCTAAAGCGGACACACATCCAATGACTCTGGTTTTTGTTAGTAAAAAGAACACACATGAATGACTCCAGTTGTTGTTAGTAATAAGAACACACATGCAATGACACCGGTGGATCCATGTGTTGTCTCTGAAGAGAACACACGTGCAATGACACTGGTGGATCCATAGGTGGTATATGAAAAGAACACACATGCAATGACTCCAGTTGTTGTTAGTAAAAAGAACACACATGCAATGACACCGTGGATCGATGTGTGGTCTCTGAAGAGAACACACATGCAATGACTCTGGTGGATCCATATGTGGTATGTGAAAAGAACACACATGCAATGAATCTAGTTATTGTTAGTAGAAAGAACACACATGCAATGACACAGGTGGTTCCATGTGTGGTCTCTAAAGAGAACACACATGTAATGACACTGGTAGATCCATGTATGGTCTCTGAAGAGAACACACATGCAATGACACTGGTGGATCCATGTGTGGTCTCTGAAGAGAACAAACATTTCAATGACGCTGGTGGATCCATATGTGGTATGTGAAAGGAACACACATGCAATAACACCAGTTGTTGTTAGTAAAAAGAACACACATGCAATGACACCGGTGGATCCATGTGTGGTCTCCGTAGAGAACACACATGCAATGACACTGGTGGATCCATAGGTGGTATGTGAAAATAACACACATGCAATGACTCCAGTTGTTGTTAGTAAAAATAACACACATGCAATGACACCGGTGGATCCATGTGTGGTCTCTGAAGAGAACACACATGCAATGACTCTGGTGGATCCATATGTGGTATGTGAAAAGAACACACATACAATGAAGCTAGTTGTTGTTAGTAAAAAGAACACACATGCAATGACACTGGTGGATCCATGCATGGTCTCTGAAAACAACGCACATGCAATGACACTGGTGGATCCATATGTGCTATGTGAAAATAATAGTCATGAAATGACTCTAGTTGTTGTTAGTAAAAATAACACACATGCAATGACTGGATCCATGTGTGGTCTCTGAAGAGAACACACATGCAATGACTCTAGTTGTTGTTAGTAAAAAGAACACACATGCAATGACACTGGTGGATCCATGTGTGGTCTCTGAAGAGAACACACATGCAATGAAACTGGTGGATCCATGTGTGGTCTCTGAAGAGAACACACATGCAATGACTCCAGTTGTTGTTAGTAAAAAGAACACACATGCAATGACACTGGTGGATCCATGTGTGGTCTCTGAAGAGAACACACATGCAATGACTCCAGTTGTTGTTAGTAAAAAGAACACACATGCAATGACACTGGTGGATCCATGTGTGGTCTCTAAAGAGAACACACATCCAATGACTCTGGTTGTTGTTAGTAAAAAGAACACATATGAATGACTCCAGTTGTTGTTAGTAAAAAGAACACACGTGCAATGACACTGGTGGATCCATGTGTGGTCTCTGAAAACAACGCACATGCAATGACACTGGTGGATCCATATGTGCTATGTGAAAATAATAGTCATGAAATGACTCTAGTTGTTGTTAGTAAAAATAACACACATGCAATGACACTGGTGGATCCATTTGTGGTCTCTGAAGAGAACACACATGCAATGACTCTAGTTGTTGTTAGTAAAAAGAACACACATGCAATGACACTGGTGGATCCATGTGTGGTCTCTGAAGAGAACACACATGCAATGACTCCAGTTGTTGTTAGTAAAAAGAACACACATGCAATGACACTGGTGGATCCATGTGTGGTCTCTGAAGAGAACACACATGCAATGACTCCAGTTGTTGTTAGTAAAAAGAACACACATGCAATGACACTGGTGGATCCATGTGTGGTCTCTAAAGAGAACACACATCCAATGACTCTGGTTGTTGTTAGTAAAAAGAACACATATGAATGACTCCAGTTGTTGTTAGTAAAAAGAACACACGTGCAATGACACTGGTGGATCCATGTGTGGTCTCTGAAGAGAACACACATCCAATGACTCTGGTTGTTGTTAATAAAAAGAACACACATGAATGACTCCAGTTGTTGTTAGTAAAAGAACACACGTGCAATGACACTGGTGGATCCATGTGTGGTCTCTGAAGAGAACACACATTTCAATGACACTGGTGGATCCATATGTGGTATGTGAAAAGAACACACATGCAATGACTCCAGTTGTTGTTAGTAAAAAGAACACACATGCAATGACACCGGTGGATCCATGTGTGGTCTCTGAAGAGAACACACATGCAATGACTCTTGTGGATCCATATGTGGTATGTGAAAAGAACACACATGCAATGAAGCTAGTTGTTGTTAGTAAAAAGAACACACATTCAATGACACTGGTGGATCCATGCATGGTCTCTTAAGACAACACACATGCAATGACACTGGTGGATCCATATGTGCTATGTGAAAATAATAGTCATGAAATGACTCTAGTTGTTGTTAGTAAAAATAACACACATGCAATGACACATGTGGAACCATGTGTCGTCTCTGAAGAGAACACACATGCAATGACTCTGGTTGTTAGTAAAAAGAACACACATGCAATGACACTGGTGGATCCATGTGTGGTCTCTGAAGAGAACACACATCTAATGACTCTGGTTGTTGTTAGTAAAAAGAACATACATGAATGACTCTAGTTGTTGTTAGTAAAAAGAACACACGTGCAATGACACTGGTGGATCCATGTGTGGTCTCTGAAGAGAACACACATCCAATGACTCTGGTTGTTGTTAGTAAAAAGAACACACACGAATGACTCTAGTTTTTGTGAGTAATAGAACACACGTGCAATGACATCAGGATCCATGTGTGGTCTCAAGAGAACACACATTTCAATGACACTGTGGATCCATATGTGGTATGTGAAAAGAACACACATGCAATGATTCCAGTTGTTGTTAGTAAAAAGAACACACATGCAATGACACTGTGGATCCATGTGTGGTCTCTTAAGAGAACACACATTTCAATGACACTGGGGTGGATCCATATGTGGTATGTGAAAAGAACACACAAGAATGACTCCTGTTGTTGTTAGTAGAAAGAACACAAATGCAATGACACTGGTGGATCCATGTGTGGTCTCTGAAGAGAACACACATTTCAATGACACTGGTGGATCCATATGTGGTATGTGAAAAGAACATACATGCAATGAATCCAGTTGTTGTTAGTAAAAAGAACACACATGCAATGACACTGGTGGATCCATGTGTGGTCTCTGTAGAGAACACACATGCAATGACTCTAGCAGTGGTTAATGAGAAGAAGACACAGTTCAATGACACTGGTGGATCCATATGTGGTATGTGAAAAGAATAGTCTTGAAATGACTCCAGTTGTTGTTAGTTAAAAGAACACACATGTAATGACACTAGTGGATCCATGTGTGGTCTCTAAAGGGAACACACATGCAATGACACTGGTGGATCCATATGTCGTATGTGAAAAGAACACACATGCAATGACTCCAGTTGTTGTTAGTAAAAAGAACACACATGCAATGACACTGGTGGATCCATGTGTGGTCTCTGAAGAGAACACACATGCAATGACACTGGTGGATCCATATGTGGTATGTGAAAAGAACACACATGCAATGACTCTAGTTGTTGTTAGTAAAAAGAACACACATGCAATGACACTCGTGGATCCATGTGTGGTCTCTGAAGAGAACACACATGCAATGACACTATGGGATCCATAGGTGGTATCTGAAAAGAACACACATGCAATGACTCCAGTTGTTGTTAGTAAAAAGAACACACATGCAATGACATCGGTGGATCCATGTGTGGTCTCTGAAGAGAACACACATGCAATGACTCTGGTGGATCCATATGTGGTATGTGAAAAGAACACACATGCAATGAATCTAGTTATTGTTAGTAAAAAGAACACACATGCAATGACACTGGTGGATCCATGTATGGTCTCTGAAGACAACACACATGCAATGACACTGGTGGATCCATATGTGGTATGTGAAAATAATATTCATGAAATGACTCTAGTTGTTGTTAGTAAAAATAACACACATGCAATGACACTGGTGGATCCATGTGTGGTCTCTGAAGAGAACACACATGCAATGACACTGGTGGATCCATGTGTCGTCTCTGAAGAGAACACACATTTCAAAGACGCTGGTGGATCCATATGTGGTATGTGAAAAGAACACACATGCTATGACACCAGTTGTTGTTAGTAAAAAGAACACACATGCAATGACACCGGTGGATCCATGTGTGGTGTCTGAAGAGAACACACATGCAATGACTCTGGTGGATCCATATGTGGTATGTGAAAAGAACACACATGCAATGACTCCAGTTTTTGTTAGTAAAAAGAACACACATGCAATGACACTGGTGAATCCATGTATGGTCTCTAAAGCGGACACACATCCAATGACTCTGGTTTTTGTTAGTAAAAAGAACACACATGAATGACTCCAGTTGTTGTTAGTAATAAGAACACACATGCAATGACACCGGTGGATCCATGTGTTGTCTCTGAAGAGAACACACGTGCAATGACACTGGTGGATCCATAGGTGGTATATGAAAAGAACACACATGCAATGACTCCAGTTGTTGTTAGTAAAAAGAACACACATGCAATGACACCGTGGATCGATGTGTGGTCTCTGAAGAGAACACACATGCAATGACTCTGGTGGATCCATATGTGGTATGTGAAAAGAACACACATGCAATGAATCTAGTTATTGTTAGTAGAAAGAACACACATGCAATGACACAGGTGGTTCCATGTGTGGTCTCTAAAGAGAACACACATGTAATGACACTGGTAGATCCATGTATGGTCTCTGAAGAGAACACACATGCAATGACACTGGTGGATCCATGTGTGGTCTCTGAAGAGAACAAACATTTCAATGACGCTGGTGGATCCATATGTGGTATGTGAAAGGAACACACATGCAATAACACCAGTTGTTGTTAGTAAAAAGAACACACATGCAATGACACCGGTGGATCCATGTGTGGTCTCCGTAGAGAACACACATGCAATGACACTGGTGGATCCATAGGTGGTATGTGAAAATAACACACATGCAATGACTCCAGTTGTTGTTAGTAAAAATAACACACATGCAATGACACCGGTGGATCCATGTGTGGTCTCTGAAGAGAACACACATGCAATGACTCTGGTGGATCCATATGTGGTATGTGAAAAGAACACACATACAATGAAGCTAGTTGTTGTTAGTAAAAAGAACACACATGCAATGACACTGGTGGATCCATGCATGGTCTCTGAAAACAACGCACATGCAATGACACTGGTGGATCCATATGTGCTATGTGAAAATAATAGTCATGAAATGACTCTAGTTGTTGTTAGTAAAAATAACAAACATGCAATGACACTGGTGGATCCATGTGTGGTCTCTGAAGAGAACACACATGCAATGACTCTAGTTGTTGTTAGTAAAAAGAACACACATGCACTGACATCAGGATCCATGTGTGGTCTCTGAAGAGAACACACATGCAATGACACTGGTGGATCCATGTGTGGTCTCTGAAGAGAACACACATGCAATGACTCCAGTTGTTGTTAGTAAAAAGAACACACATGCAATGACACTGGTGGATCCATGTGTGGTCTCTGAAGAGAACACACATGCAATGACTCCAGTTGTTGTTAGTAAAAAGAACACACATGCAATGAAACTGGTGGATCCATGTGTGGTCTCTAAAGAGAACACACATCCAATGACTCTGGTTGTTGTTAGTAAAAAGAACACATATGAATGACTCCAGTTGTTGTTAGTAAAAAGAACACACGTGCAATGACACTGGTGGATCCATGTGTGGTCTCTGAAGAGAACACACATCCAATGACTCTGGTTGTTGTTAATAAAAAGAACACACATGAATGACTCCAGTTGTTGTTAGTAAACGAACACACGTGCAATGACACTGGTGGATCCATGTGTGGTCTCTGAAGAGAACACACATTTCAATGACACTGGTGGATCCATATGTGGTATGTGAAAAGAACACACATGCAATGACTCCAGTTGTTGTTAGTAAAAAGAACACACATGCAATGACACCGGTGGATCCATGTGTGGTCTCTGAAGAGAACACACATGCAATGACTCTTGTGGATCCATATGTGGTATGTGAAAAGAACACACATGCAATGAAGCTAGTTGTTGTTAGTAAAAAGAACACACATTCAATGACACTGGTGGATCCATGCATGGTCTCTTAAGACAACACACATGCAATGACACTGGTGGATCCATATGTGCTATGTGAAAATAATAGTCACGAAATGACTCTAGTTGTTGTTAGTAAAAATAACACACATGCAATGACACATGTGGAACCGTGTGTGGTCTCTGAAGAGAACACACATGCAATGACTCTGGTTGTTAGTAAAAAGAACACACATGCAATGACACTGGTGGATCCATGTGTGGTCTCTGAAGAGAACACACATCTAATGACTCTGGTTGTTGTTAGTAAAAAGAACATACATGAATGACTCTAGTTGTTGTTAGTAAAAAGAACACACGTGCAATGACACTGGTGGATCCATGTGTGGTCTCTGAAGAGAACACACATCCAATGACTCAGGTTGTTGTTAGTAAAAGAACACACATGAATGACTCTAGTTGTTGTTAGTAAAAGAACACACGCAATGACATTTGGTGGATCCATGTGTGGTCTCTGAAGAGAACACACATTTCAATGACACTGGTGGATCCATATGTGGTATGTGAAAAGAACACACATGCAATGACTCCAGTTGTTGTTAGTAAAAAGAACACACATGCAATGACACTGGTGGATCCATGTGTGGTCTCTTAAGAGAACACACATTTCAATGACACTGGTGGATCCATATGTGGTATGTGAAAAGAACACACAAGAAATGACTCCTGTTGTTGTTAGTAGAAAGAACACAAATGCAATGACACTGGTGGATCCATGTGTGGTCTCTGAAGAGAACACACATTTCAATGACACTGGTGGATCCATATGTGGTATGTGAAAAGAACATATAGGCAATGAATCCAGTTGTTGTTAGTAAAAAGAACACACATGCAATGACACTGGTGGATCCATGTGTGGTCTCTGTAGAGAACACAAATGCAATGACTCTAGCAGTGGTTAATGAGAAGAAGACACAGTTCAATGACACTGGTGGATCCATATGTGGTATGTGAAAATAATAGTCTTGAAATGACTCCAGTTGTTGTTAGTAAAAAGAACACACATGTAATGACACTAGTGGATCCATGTGTGGTCTCTGAAGGGAACACACATGCAATGACACTGGTGGATCCATATGTCGTATGTGAAAAGAACACACATGCAATGACTCCAGTTGTTGTTAGTAAAAAGAACACACATGCAATGACACTGGTGGATCCTTGTGTGGTCTCTGAAGAGAACACACATGCAATGACACTGGTGGATCCATATGTGGTATGTGAAAAGAACACACATGCAATGACTCTAGTTGTTGTTAGTAAAAAGAACACACATGCAATGACACTGGTGGATCCATCTGTGGTCTCTGAAGAGAACACACATGCAATGACACTGTGGGATCCATAGGTGGTATGTGAAAAGAACACACATGCAATGACTCCAGTTGTTGTTAGTAAAAAGAACACACATGCAATGACATCGGTGGATCCATGTGTGGTCTCTGAAGAGAACACACATGCAATGACTCTGGTGGATCCATATGTGGTATGTGAAAAGAACACACATGCAATGAATCTAGTTGTTGTTAGTAAAAAGAACACACATGCAATGACACTGGTGGATCCATTCATGGTCTCTGAAGACAACACACATGCAATGACACTGGTGGATCCATATGTGGTATGTGAAAATAATATTCATGAAATGACTCTAGTTGTTGTTAGTAAAAATAACACACATGCAATGACACTGGTGGATCCATGTGTGGTCTCTGAAGAGAACACACATGCAATGACACTGGTGGATCCATGTGTCGTCTCTGAAGAGAACACACATTTCAAAGACGCTGGTGGATCCATATGTGGTATGTGAAAAGAACACACATGCTATGACACCAGTTGTTGTTAGTAAAAAGAACACACATGCAATGACACCGGTGGATCCATGTGTGGTGTCTGAAGTGAACACACATGCAATGACTCTGGTGGATCCATATGTGGTATGTGAAAAGAACACACATGCAATGACTCCAGTTGTTGTTAGTAAAAAGAACACACATGCAATGACACTGGTGAATCCATGTATGGTCTCTAAAGCGAACACACATCCAATGACTCTGGTTTTTGTTAGTAAAAAGAACACACATGAATGACTCCAGTTGTTGTTAGTAAAAATAACACACATGCAATGACACCGGTGGATCCATGTGTTGTCTCTGAAGAGAACACACGTGCAATGACACTGGTGGATCCATAGGTGGTATATGAAAAGAACACAC
This sequence comes from Avena insularis, assembly GCA_023614405.1. Lineage (NCBI taxonomy): Eukaryota > Viridiplantae > Streptophyta > Magnoliopsida > Poales > Poaceae > Avena > Avena insularis. The sequence continues at coordinate 284,149,820 of CM042690.1, forward strand.
ATGCAATGACTCCAGTTGTTGTTAGAAAAAAGAACACACATGCAATGACACCGTGGATCGATGTGTGGTCTCTAAAGAGAACACACATGCAATGACTCTGGTGGATCCATATGTGGTATGTGAAAAGAACACACATGCAATGAATCTAGTTATTGTTAGTAGAAAGAACACACATGCAATGACACTGGTGGTTCCATGTGTGGTCTCTGAAGAGAACACACATGTAATGACACTGGTAGATCCATGTGTGGTCTCTGAAGAGAACACACATGCAATGACACTGGTGGATCCATGTGTGGTCTCTGAAGAGAACACACATTTCAATGACGCTGGTGGATCCATATGTGGTATGCCAAAGGAACACACATGCAATGACACCAGTTGTTGTTAGTAAAAAGAACACACATGTAATGACACCGGTGGATCCATGTGTGGTCTCTGAAGAGAACACACATCCAATGACTCTTGTGGATCCATATGTGGTATGTGAAAAGAACACACATGCAATGAATCTAGTTGTTGTTAGTAAAAAGAACACACATGCAATAACACTGGTGGATCCATGCATGGTCTCTAAAGACAACACACATGCAATGACACTGGTGGATCCATATGTGGTATGTGAAAATACTACTCATGAACTGACTCTAGTTGTTGTTAGTAAAAATAACACACATGCAATGACATTGGTGGATCCATGTGTGGTCTCTGAAGAGAACACACATTTCAATGACGCTGGTGGATCCATATGTGGTATGTGAAAGGAACACACATGCAATGACACCAGTTGTTGTTAGTAAAAAGAACACACATGCAATGACACCGGTGGATCCATGTGTGGTCTCCGTAGAGAACACACATGCAATGACACTGGTGGATCCATAGGTGGTATGTGAAAATAACACACATGCAATGACTCCAGTTGTTGTTAGTAAAAAGAACACACATGCAATGACACCGGTGGATCCATGTGTGGTCTCTGAAGAGAACACACATGCAATGACTCTGGTGGATCCATATGTGGTATGTGAAAAGAACACACATACAATGAAGCTAGTTGTTGTTAGTAAAAAGAACACACATGCAATGACACTGGTGGATCCATGCATGGTCTCTGAAAACAACGCACATGCAATGACACTGGTGGTTCCATATGTGCTATGTGAAAATAATAGTCATGAAATGACTCTAGTTGTTGTTAGTAAAAATAACACACATGCAATGACACTGGTGGATCCATGTGTGGTCTCTGAAGAGAACACACATGCAATGACTCTAGTTGTTGTTAGTAAAAAGAACACACATGCAATGACACTGGTGGATCCATGTGTGGTCTCGGAAGAGAACACACATGCAATGACATCGTGGATCCATGTGTGGTCTCTGAAAGAACACACATGCAATGACTCAGTTGTTGTTAGTAAAAAGAACACACATGCAATGACATCAGGATCCATGTGTGGTCTCTGAAGAAACACACATGCAATGACTCAGTTGTTGTTAGTAAAAGAACACACATGCAATGACATTTGGTGGATCCATGTGTGGTCTCTAAAGAGAACACACATCCAATGACTCTGGTTGTTGTTAGTAAAAAGAACACATATGAATGACTCCAGTTGTTGTTAGTAAAAAGAACACACGTGCAATGACACTGGTGGATCCATGTGTGGTCTCTGAAGAGAACACACATCCAATGACTCTGGTTGTTGTTAATAAAAAGAACACACATGAATGACTCCAGTTGTTGTTAGTAAAAGAACACACGTGCAATGACACTGGTGGATCCATGTGTGGTCTCTGAAGAGAACACACATTTCAACGACACTGGTGGATCCATATGTGGTATGTGAAAAGAACACACATGCAATGACTCCAGTTGTTGTTAGTAAAAAGAATACACATGCAATGACAATGGTGGATCCATGTGTGGTCTCTGAAGAGAACACACATTTCAATGCCACTGGTGGATCCATATGTGGTATGTAAAAAGAACACACAAGAAATGACTCCAGTTGTTGTTAGTAGAAAGAACACAGATGCAATGACACTGGTGGATCCATGTGTAGTCTCTGAAGAGAACACACATTTCAATGACACTGGTGGATCCATATGTGGTATGTGAAAGGAACATGCATGCAATGAATCCAGTTGTTGTTAGTAAAAAGAACACACATGCAATGACACTGTTGGATCCATGTGTGGTCTCTGAAGAGAACACACATGCAATGACTCTAGCTGTGGTTAATGAGAAGAACACACATTTCAATGACACTGGTGGATCCATATGTGGTATGTGAAAAGAATAGTCTTGAAATGACTCCAGTTGTTGTTAGTAAAAAGAACACACATGCAATGACACTGGTGGATCCATGTGTGGTCTCTGAAGAGAACACACATGCCATGACACTGGTGGATCCATATGTCGTATGTGAAAAGAACACACATGCAATGACTCCAGTTGTTGTTAGTAAAAAGAACACACATGCAATGACACTGGTTGATCCATGTGTGGTCTCTGAAGAGAACACACATGCAATGACACTGGTGGACCATATGTGGTATGTGAAAAGGACACACATGCAATGAATCTAGTTGTTGTTAGTAAAAAGAACACACATACAATGACACTGGTGGATCCATGTGTGGTCTCTGAAGAGAACACACATTTCAATGACACTGGTGGATCCATATGTGGTATGTCAAAGGAACACACATGCAATGACACCAGTTGTTGTTAGTAAAAAGAACACACATGTAATGACACCGGTGGATCCATGTGTGGTCTCTGAAGAGAACACACATGCAATGACATTGATGGATCCATGTGTGGTCTCTGAAGAGAACACACATGCAATGACTCTGGTTGTTGTTAGTAAAAAGAACACACATGCAATGACACTGGTGGATCCATGCATGGTCTCTAAAGACAACACACATGCAATGACACTGGTGGATCCATATGTGGTATGTGAAAATACTACTCATGAACTGACTCTAGTTGTTGTTAGTAAAAATAACACACATGCAATGACACTGGTGGATCCATGTGTGGTCTCTGAAGAGAACACATATGCAATGACTCTGGTTGTTGTTAGTAAAAAGAACACACATGCAATGGCACTGGTGGATCCATGTGTAGTCTCTGAAGAGAACACACATGCAATGACACTGGTGGATCCATGTGTGGTCTCGGAAGAGAACACACATGCAATGACACTGGTGGATCCATGTGGGGTCTCTTAAGCGAACACAAATTTCAATGACGCTGGTGGATCCATATGTGGTATGTGAAAAGAACACACATGCAATGACACCATTTCTTGTTAGTAAAAAGAACACACATGCAATGACACTGGTGGATCCATGTGTGGTCTCTGAAGAGAACACACATGCAATGACTCTAGCTGTATTTAATGAGAAAAACACACAGTCCAATGACACTGATTGTTGTTAGTAAAAAGAGCACACATGCAATGACATTGGTGGATCCATGTATGGTCTATGAAGAGAACACACATGTCAATGACACTGGTGGATCCATATGTGGTATGTGAAAAGAACACACAGGCAATGACTCCAGTTGTTGTTAGTAAAAAGAACACACATGCAATGACACTGGTGGATCCATGTGTGGTCTCTTAAGAGAACACACATGCAATGACATTGGTGTATCCATAGGTGGTATGTGAAAAGAACACACATGCAATGACTCCAGTTGTTGTTAGTAAAAAGAACACACATGCAATGACACTGGTGGATCCATGTGTGGTCTCTGAAGAGAACACACATTTCAATGTCACTTGTGAATCCATATGTGGTATGTGAAAAGAACACACATGCAATGACAACAGTTGTTGTTAGTAAAAAGAACACACATGCAATGACACTGGTGGAGCCATGTGTGGTCTCTAAAGAGAACACACATGCAATGACTCTAGCTGGGGTTAATGAGAAGAACACACATTTCAATGACACTGGTTGTTGTTAGTAAAAAGAGCACACATGCAATAACATTGGTGGATCCATGTGTGGTCTCCGAAGAGAACACACATTTCAATCACACTGGTGGATCCATGTATGGTATGTGAAAAGAACACACATGCAATGACTCTAGATGTTGTTAGTCAAAAGAACACACAGGCAATGACACCTGTGGATCCATGCGTGGTATCTAAATATAACACACATGCAATGACACTGGTGGATCCATGTGTGGTCTCTAAAGAGAACACACATGCCATAACTCTAGCTGTGGTTAATGAGAAGAACACACATTTCAATGACATTGCTGGATCCATATGTGGTATGTGAAAAGAATAGTCATGAAATGACTCCAGTTGTTGTTAGTAAAAAGAACACACATGCAATGACACTGGTGGATCCATGTGTGGTCTCTAAAGAGAACACACATGCAATGACACTGGTGGATCCATATGTCGTATGTGAAAAGAACACACATGCAATGACTCCAGTTGTTGTTAGTAAAAAGAAAACACATGCAATGACACTGGTGGATCCATGTGTGGTCTCTGAAGAGAACACACATGCAATGACACTGGTGGATCCATATGTGGTATGTGAAAAGAATACACACATGCAATGACTCTAGTTGTTGTTAGTAAAAAGAACACACATGCAATGACACTGGTGGATCCATAGGTGGTATGTGAAAAGAACACACATGCAATGACTCCAGTTGTTGTTAGTAAAAAGAACACACATGCAATGACACTGGTGGATCCATGTGTGGTCTCTGAAGAGAACACACATGCAATGACTCTGGTGGATCCATATGTGGTATGTGAAAAGAACACACATGCAATGACTCTAGTTGTTGTTAGTAAAAAGAACACACAGGCAATGACACCGGTGGATCCATGCATGGTCTTTGAAGAGAACACACATGCAATGACACTGGTGGATCCATATGTGGTATGTGAAAATAATAGTCATGAAATGACTCTAGTTGTTGTTAGTAAAAATAACACACATGCAATGACACTGGTGGATCCATGTGTGGTCTCTGAAGAGAACACGCATGCAATGACTCTGGTTGTTGTTAGTAAAAAGAACACACATGCAATGACACTGGTGGATCCATGTGTGGTCTCTGAAGAGAACACACATGCAATGACACTGGTGGATCCATGTGTGGTCTCTGAAGAGAACACACATGCAATGACACTGGTGGATCCATGTGTGGTCTCTGAAGAGAACACACATTTCAAAGACGCTGGTGGATCCATATGTGATATGTGAAAAGAACACACATGCAAAGACACTAGTTGTTGTTAGTAAAAAGAACACACATGCAATGACACCGGTGGATCCATGTGTGGTCTCTGAAGAGAACACACATGAAATGACTCTGGTGGATCCATATGTGGTATGTGAAAAGAACACACATGCAATGACTCCAGTTGTTGTTAATAAAAAGAACACACATGCAATGACACTGGTGAATCCATGTATGGTCTCTGAACCGAACACACATCCAATCACTCTGGTTTTTGTTAGTAAAAAGAACACACATGAATGACTCCAGTTGTTGTTAGTAATAAAAACACACATGCAATGACACCGGTGGATCCATGTGTGGTCTCTGAAGAGAACACACGTGCAATGACACTGGTGGATCCATCGGTGGTATGTGAAAAGAACACACATGCAATGACTCCAGTTGTTGTTAGTAAAAAGAACACACGGTGGATCCATGTGTGGTCTCTGAAGAGAACACACATCCAATGACTCTGGTTGTTGTTAATGAAAAGAACACACATGAATGACTCCAGTTGTTGTTAGTAAAAGAACACACGTGCAATGACACTGGTGGATCCATGTGTGGTCTCTGAAGAGAACACACATTTCAATGACACTGGTGGATCCATATGTGGTATGTGAAAAGAACACACATGCAATGACTCCAGTTGTTGTTAGTAAAAAGAATACACATGCAATGACAATGGTGGATCCATGTGTGGTCTCTGAAGAGAACACACATTTCAATGCCACTGGTGGATCCATATGTGGTATGTGAAAAGAACACACATGCAATAACTCCAGTTGTTGTTAGTAAAAAGAACACACATGCAATGACACTGGTGGATCCATGTGTGGTCTCTGAAGGGAACACACATGCAATGACACTGGTGGATCCATATGTGGTATGTGAAAAGAATACACACATGCAATGACTCTAGTTGTTGTTAGTAAAAAGAACACACATGCAATGACACTGGTGGATCCATGTGTGGTCTCTGAAGAGAACACAGATGCAATGACACTGGTGGATCCATGTGTGGTCTCTGAAGAGAACACACATTTCAATGACACTGGTGGATCCATATGTGGTATGTGAAAGGAACATGCATGCAATGAATCCAGTTGTTGTTAGTAAAAAGAACACACATGCAATGACACTGTTGGATCCATGTGTGGTCTCTGAAGAGAACACACATGCAATGACTCTAGCTGTGGTTAATGAGAAGAACACACATTTCAATGACACTGGTGGATCCATATGTGGTATGTGAAAAGAATAGTCTTGAAATGACTCCAGTTGTTGTTAGTAAATAGAACACACATGCAATGACACTGGTGGATCCATGTGTGGTCTCTGAAGAGAACACACATGCCATGACACTGGTGGATCCATATGTCGTATGTGAAAAGAACACACATGCAATGACTCCAGTTGTTATTAGTAAAAAGAACACACATGCAATGACACTGGTGGATCCATGTGTGGTCTCTGAAGAGAACACACATGCAATGACATTGGTGGATCCATATGTGGTATGTGAAAAGGACACACATGCAATGAATCTAGTTGTTGTTAGTAAAAAGAACACATATACAATGACACTGGTGGATCCATGTGTGGTCTCTGAAGAGAACACACATTTCAATCACGCTGGTGGATCCATATGTGGTATGTGAAAGGAACACACATGCAATGATACCAGTTGTTGTTAGTAAAAAGAACACACATGTAATGACACCGATGGATCCATGTGTGGTCTCTGAAGAGAACACACATCCAATGACTCTTGTGGATCCATATGTGGTATGTGAAAAGAACACACATGTAATGAATCTAGTTGTTGTTAGTAAAAAGAACACACATGCAATGACACTGGTGGATCCATGCATGGTCTCTAAAGGCAACACACATGCAATGGCACTGGTGGATCCATATGTGGTATGTGAAAATACTACTCGTGAATTGACTCTAGTTGTTGTTAGTAAAAATAACACACATGCAATGACACTGGTGGATCCATGTGTGGTCTCTGAAGAGAACACACATGCAATGACTTTGGTTGTTGTTAGTAAAAAGAACACACATGCAATGGCACTGGTGGATCCATGTGTGGTCTCTGAAGAGAACACACATGCAATGACACTGGTGGATCCATGTGTGGTCTCGGAAGAGAACACACATGCAATGACACTAGTGGATCCATGTGTGGTCTCTTAAGAGAACACAAATTTCAATGACGCTGGTGGATCCATATGTGGTATGTGAAAAGAACACACATGCAATGACACCATTTCTTTTTAGTAAAAAGAACACACATGCAATGACACTGGTGGATCCATGTGTGGTCTCTGAAGAGAACACACATGCAATGACTCTAGCTGTATTTAATGAGAAAAACACACAGTCCAATGACGCTGATTGTTGTTAGTAAAAAGAGCACACATGCAATGACATTGGTGGATACATGTATGGTCTCTGAAGAGAACACACATGTCAATGACACTGGTGGATCCATATGTGGTATGTGAAAAGAACACACAGGCAATGACTCCAGTTGTTGTTAGTAAAAAGAACACACATGCAATGACACTGGTGGATCCATGTGTGGTCTCTGAAGAGAACACACATGAAATGACGTTGGTGGATCCATAGGTGGTATGTGAAAAGAACAAACATGCAATGACTCCAGTTGTTGTTAGTAAAAAGAACAAACATGCAATGACAATGGTGGATCCATGTGTGGTCTCTGAAGAGAACACACATTTCAATGTCACTTGTGAATCCATATGTGGTATGTGAAAAGAACACACATGCAATGACAATAGTTGTTGTTAGTAAAAAGAACACACATGCAATGACACTGGTGGAGCCATGTGTGGTCTCTAAAGAGAACACACATGCAATGACTCTAGCTGTGGTTAATGAGAAGAACAAACATTTCAATGACACTGGTTGTTGTTAGTAAAAAGAGCACACATGCAATAACATTGGTGGATCCATGTGTGGTCTCCGAAGAGAACACACATTTCAATCACACTGGTGGATCCATGTATGGTATGTGAAAAGAACACACATGCAATGACTCTAGATGTTGTTAGTCAAAAGAACACACATGCAATGACACTTGTGGATCCATGCGTGGTCTCTAAATATAACACACATGCAATGACACCGGTGGATCCATGTGTGGTCTCTGAAGAGAACACACATGCAATAACTCTAGCTGTGGTTAATGAGAAGAACACACATTTCAATGACATTGCTGGATCCATATGTGGTATGTGGAAAGAATAGTCATGAAATGACTCCAGTTGTTGTTAGTAAAAAGAACACACATGCAATGACACTGTTGGATCCATGTGTGGTCTCTAAAGAGAACACACATGCAATGACACTGGTGGATCCATATGTCGTATGTGAAAAGAACACACATGCAATGACTCCAGTTGTTGTTAGTAAAAAGAACACACATGCAATGACATCAGGATCCATGTGTGGTCTCTGAAGAGAACACACATGCAATGACACTGGTGGATCCATATGTGGTATGTGAAAAGAATACACACATGCAATGACTCTAGTTGTTGTTAGTAAAAAGAACACACATGCAATGACACTGGTGGATCCATGTGTGGTCTCTGAAGAGAACACACATGCAATGACACTGGTGGATCCATAGGTGGTATGTGAAAAGAACACACATGCAATGACTCCAGTTGTTGTTAGTAAAAAGAACACACATGCAATGACACCGGTGGATCCATGTGTGGTCTCTAAAGAGAACACACATGCAATGACTCTGGTGGATCCATATGTGGTATGTGAAAAGAACACACATGCAATGAATCTAGTTGTTGTTAGTAAAAAGAACACACAGGCAATGACACCGGTGGATCCATGCATGGTCTTTGAAGAGAACACACATGCAATGACACTGGTGGATCCATATGTGGTATGTGAAAATAATAGTCATGAAATGACTCTAGTTGTTGTTAGTAAAAATAACACACATGCAATGACACTGGTGGATCCATGTGTGGTCTCTGAAGAGAACACACATGCAATTACTCTGGTTGTTGTTAGTAAAAAGAACACACATGCAATGACACTGGTGGATCCATGTGTGGTCTCTGAAGAGAACACACATGCAATGACACTGGTGGTTCCATATGTGGTATGTGAAAAGGACACACATGCAATGAATCTAGTTGTTGTTAGTAAAAAGAACACACATACAATGACACTGGTGGATCCATGTGTGGTCTCTGAAGAGAACACACATTTCAATCACGCTGGTGGATCCATATGTGGTATGTGAAAGGAACACACATGCAATGACACCAGTTGTTGTTAGTAAAAAGAACACACATGTAATGACACCGATGGATCCATGTGTGGTCTCTGAAGAGAACACACATCCAATGACTCTTGTGGATCCATATGTGGTATGTGAAAAGAACACACATGTAATGAATCTAGTTGTTTTTAGTAAAAAGAACACACATGCAATGACACTGGTAGATCCATGCATGGTCTCTAAAGGCAACACACATGCAATGGCAGTGGTGGATCCATATGTGGTATGTGAAAATACTACTCATGAATTGACTATAGTTGTTGTTAGTAAAAATAACACACATGCAATGACACTGGTGGATCCATGTGTGGTCTCTGAAGAGAACACACATGCAATGACTCTGGTTGTTGTTAGTAAAAAGAACACACATGCAATGGCACTGGTGGATCCATGTGTGGTCTCTGAAGAGAACACACATGCAATGACACTGGTGGATCCATGTGTGGTCTCTGAAGAGAACACACATGCAATGACACTGGTGGATCCATGTGTGGTCTCTGAAGAGAACACAAATTTCAATGACGCTGGTGGATCCATATGTGGTATGTGAAAAGAACACACATGCAATGACACCAGTTCTTGTTAGTAAAAAGAACACACATGCAATGACACTGGTGGATCCATGTGTGGTCTCTGAAGAGAACACACATGCAATGACTCTAGCTGTATTTAATGAGAAAAACACACAGTCCAATGACACTGATTGTTGTTAGTAAAAAGAGCACACATGCAATGACATTGGTGGATCCATGTGTGGTCTCTGAAGAGAACACACATTTCAATGACACTGGTGGATCCATATGTGGTATGTGAAAAGAACACACAGGCAATGACTCCAGTTGTTGTTAGTAAAAAGAACACACATGCAATGACACTGGTGGATCCATGTGTGGTCTCTGAAGAGAACACACATGCAATGACATTGGTGGATCCATAGGTGGTATGTGAAAAGAACACACATGCAATGACTCCAGTTGTTGTTAGTAAAAAGAACACACATGCAATGACACTGGTGGATCCATGTGTGGTCTCTGAAGAGAACACACATTTCAATGTCACTTGTGAATCCATATGTGGTATCTGAAAAGAACACACATGCAATGACTCCAGTTGTTGTTAGTAAAAAGAACACACATGCAATGACACTGGTGGATCCATGTGTGGTCTCTGAAGAGAACACACATGCAATGACTCTAGCTGTGGTTAATGAGAAGAACACACATTTCAATGACACTGGTTGTTGTTAGTAAAAAGAGCACACATGCAATAACGTTCGTGGATCCATGTGTGGTCTCTAAAGAGAACACACATTTCAATGACACTGGTGGATCCATGTATGGTATGTGAAAAGAACACACATGCAATGACTCCAGATGTTGTTAGTCAAAAGAACACACACATGCAATGACACTTGTGGATCCATGCGTGGTCTCTAAAGATAACACACATGCAATGACACTGGTGGATCCATGTGTGGTCTCTGAAGAGAACACACATGCAATGACTCTAGCTATGGTTAATGAGAAGAACACACATTTCAATGACATTGGTGGATCCATATGTGGAATGTGAAAAGAATAGTCATGAAATGACTCCAGTTGTCGTTAGTAAAAAGAACACACATGCAATGACACTGGTGGATCCATGTGTGGTCTCTGAAGAGAACACACATGCAATGACACTGGTGGATCCATATGTCGTATGTGAAAAGAACACACATGCAATGACTCCAGTTGTTGTTAGTAAAAAGAACACACATGCAATGACACTGGTGGATCCATGTGTGGTCTCTGAAGAGAACACACATGCAATGACACTGGTGGATCCATATGTGGTATGTGAAAAGAATACACAAATGCAATGACTCTAGTTGTTGTTAGTAAATAGAACACACATGCAATGACATCAGGATCCATGTGGTCTCTGAAGAGAACACACATGCAATGACACTGGTGGATCCATAGGTGGTATGTGAAAAGAACACACATGCAATGACTCTAGTTGTTGTTAGTAAAAAGAACACACATGCAATGACACCGGTGGATCCATGTGTGGTCTCTGAAGAGAACACACATGCAATGACTCTGGTGGATCCATATGTGGTATGTGAAAAGAACACAAATGCAATGAATCTAGTTGTTGTTAGTAAAAAGAACACACAGGCAATGACACCGGTGGATCCATGCATGGTCTTTGAAGAGAACACACATGCAATGACACTGGTGGATCCATATGTGGTATGTGAAAATAATAGTCATGAAATGACTCTAGTTGTTGTTAGTAAAAATAACACACATGCAATGACACTGGTGGATCCATGTGTGGTCTCTGAAGAGAACACACATGCAATGACTCTGGTTGTTGTTAGTAAAAAGAACACACATGCAATGACACTGGTGGATCCATGTGTGGTCTCTGAAGAGAACACACATGCAATGACACTGGTGGATCCATGTGTGGTCTCTGAAGAGAACACACATGCAATGACACTGGTGGATCCATGTGTGGTCTCTGAAGAGAACGCACATTTCAAAGATGCTGGTGGATCCATATGTGATATGTGAAAAGAACACACATGCAAAGACACCAGTTGTTGTTAGTAAAAAGAACACACATGCAATGACACCGGTGGATCCATGTGTGGTCTCTGAAGAGAACACACATGCAATGAATCTGGTGGATCCATATGTGGTATGTGAAAAGAACACACATGCAATGACTCCAGTTGTTGTTAATAAAAAGAACACACATGCAATGACACTAGTGAATCCATGTATGGTCTCTGAACCGAACAGACATCCAATGACTCTGGTTTTTGTTAGTAAAAAGAACACACATGAATGACTCCAGTTGTTGTTAGTAATAAAAACACACATGCAATGACACCGGTGGATCCATGTGTAGTCTCTGAAGAGAACACACATGCAATGACACTGGTGGATCCATGTGTGGTCTCTGAAGAGAACACACATGCAATGACTCTGGTTGTTGTTAGTAAAAAGAACACACATGCAATGACACTGGTGGATCCATGTGTGGTCTCTGAAGAGAACACACATGCAATGACTCTAGTTGTTGTTAGTAAAAAGAACACACATGCAATGACACCGGTGGATCCATGTGTGGTCTCTGAAGAGAACACACATGCAATGAATCTGGTGGATCCATATGTGGTATGTGAAAAGAACACACATGCAATGACTCCAGTTGTTGTTAATAAAAAGAACACACATGCAATGACACTAGTGAATCCATGTATGGTCTCTGAACCGAACAGACATCCAATGACTCTGGTTTTTGTTAGTAAAAAGAACACACATGAATGACTCCAGTTGTTGTTAGTAATAAAAACACACATGCAATGACACCGGTGGATCCATGTGTAGTCTCTGAAGAGAACACACATGCAATGACACTGGTGGATCCATCGGTGGTATGTGAAAAGAACACACATGCAATGACTCCAGTTGTTGTTAGTAAAAATAACACACATGCAATGACACCGGTGGATCCATGTGTGGTCTCTAAAGAGAACACATATGCAATGACTCTGGTGGATCCATATGTGGTATGTGAAAAGAACACACATGCAATGAATCTAGTTGTTGTTAGTAAAAAGAACACACATGCAATGACACTGGTGGATCCATATGTGGTATGTGAAAATCATAGTCATGAAATGACTCTAGTTGTTGTTAGTAAAAAGAACACACATGCAATGACACTGGTGGATCCATGTGTGGTCTCTGAAGAGAACACACGTGCAATGACATTGGTGGATCCATAGGTGGTTTGTGAAAAGAACACACATGCAATGACTCCAGTTGTTGTTAGTAAAAAGAACACACATCCAATGACACTGGTGGATCCATGTGTGGTCTCTGAAGAGAACACACAATTCAATGTCACTTGTGAATCCATATGTGGTATGTGAAAAGAACACACATGCAATAACTCCAGTTGTTGTTAGTAAAAAGAACACACATGCAATGACACTGGTGGATCCATGTGTGGTCTCTGAAGAGAACACACAATTCAATGTCACTTGTGAATCCATATGTGGTATGTGAAAAGAACACACATGCAATAACTCCAGTTGTTGTTAGTAAAAAGAACACACATGCAATGACACTGGTGGATCCATGTGTGGTCTCTGAAGGGAACACACATGCAATGACACTGGTGGATCCATATGTGGTATGTGAAAAGAATACACACATGCAATGACTCTAGTTGTTGTTAGTAAAAAGAACACACATGCAATGACACTGGTGGATCCATGTGTGGTCTCTGAAGAGAACACACATGCAATGACACTGGTGGATCCATAGGTGGTATGTGAAAAGAACACACATGCAATGACTCCAGTTGTTGTTAGTAAAAAGAACACACATGCAATGACACCGGTGGATCCATGTGTGGTCTCTGAATAGAACACACATGCAATGACTCTGGTGGATCCATATGTGGTATGTGAGAAGAACACACATGCAATGAATCTAGTTGTTGTTAGTAAAAAGAACACACAAGCAATGACACCGGTGGATCCATGCATGGTCTTTGAAGAGAACACACATGCAATGACACTGGTGGATCCATATGTGGTATGTGAAAATAATAGTCATGAAATGACTCTAGTTGTTGTTAGTAAAAATAACACACATGCAATGACACTGGTGGATCCATGTGTGGTCTCTGAAGAGAACACACATGCAATGACTCTGGTTGTTGTTAGTAAAAAGAACACACATGCAATGACACTGGTGGATCCATGTGTGGTCTCTGAAGAGAACACACATGCAATGACTCTAGTTGTTGTTAGTAAAAAGAACACACATGCAATGACACTGGTGCATCCATGTGTGGTCTGTGAAGAGAACACACATGCAATGACACTGGTGGATCCATGTGTGGTCTCTGAAGAGAACACACATGCAATGACACTGGTGGATCCATGTGTGGTCTCTGAAGAGAACACACATTTCAAAGACGCTGGTGGATCCATATGTGGTATGTGAAAAGAACACACATGCAAAGACACCAGTTGATGTTAGTAAAAAGAACACACAAGCAATGACACCGGTGGATCCATGTGTGGTATCTGAAGAGAACACACATGCAATGACTCTGGTGGATCCATATGTGGTATGTGAAAAGAACACACATGCAATGACTCCAGTTGTTGTTAATAAAAAGAACACACATGCAATGACACTGGTGAATCCATGTATGGTCTCTGAACCAAACACACATCCAATGACTCTGGTTTTTGTTAGTAAAAAGAACACACATGAATGACTCCAGTTGTTGTTAGTAATAAAAACACACATGCAATGACACCGGTGGATCCATGTGTGGTCTCTGAAGAGAACACACATGCAATGACACTGGTGGATCCATCGGTGGTATGTGAGAAGAACACACATGCAATGACTCCAGTTGTTGTTAGTAAAAAGAACACACATGCAATGACACCGGTGGATCCATGTGTGGTCTCTAAAGAGAACACACATGCAATGACTCTGTTGGATCCATATGTGGTATGTGAAAAGAACACACATGCAATGAATCTAGTTGTTGTTAGTAAAAAGAACACACATGCAATGACACTGGTGGATCCATATGTGGTATGTGAAAATCATAGTCATGAAATGACTCTAGTTGTTGTTAGTAAAAAGAACACACATGCAATGACACTGGTGGATCCATGTGTGGTCTCTGAAGAGAACACACATGCAATGACATTGGTGGATCCATAGGTGGTTTGTGAAAAGAACACACATGCAATGACTCCAGTTGTTGTTAGTAAAAAGAACACACATGCAATGACACTGGTGGATCCATGTGTGGTCTCTAAAGAGAACACACAATTCAATGTCACTTGTGAATACATATGTGGTATGTGAAAAGAACACACATGCAATGACAACAGTTGTTGTTAGTAAAAAGAACACGCATGCAATGACACTGGTGGAGCCATGTGTGGTCGAGACCACACATGCAATGACTCTAGCTGTGGTTAATGAGAAGAACACACATTTCAATGACACTGGTTGTTGTTAGTAAAAAGAGCACACATGCAATAACGTTGGTGGATCCATGTGTGGTCTTCGAAGAGAACACACATTTCAATCACACTGGTGGATCCATGTATGGTATGTGAAAAGAACACACATGCAATGACTCTAGATGTTGTTAGTCAAAAGAACACACAAGCAATGACACTTGTGGATCCATGCGTGGTCTCTAAATATAACACACATGCAATGACACTGGTGGATCCATGTGTGGTCTCTGAAGAGAACACACATGCAATAACTCTAGCTGTGGTTAATGAGAAGAACACACATTTCAATGACATTGCTGGATCCATATGTGGTATGTGAAAAGAATAGTCATGAAATGACTCCAGTTGTTGTTAGTAAAAAGAACACACATGCAATGACACTGGTGGATCCATGTGTGGTCTCTAAAGAGAACACACATCCAATGACACTGGTGGATCCATATGTCGTATGTGAAAAGAACACACATGCAATGACTCCAGTTGTTGTTAGTAAAAAGAACACACATGCAATGACACTGGTGGATCCATGTGTGGTCTCTGAAGAGAACACACATGCAATGACACTGGTGGATCCATATGTGGTATGTGAAAAGAATACACACATGCAATGACTCTAGTTGTTGTTAGTAAAAAGAACACACATGCAATGACACTGGTGGATCCATGTGTGGTCTATGAAGAGAACACACATGCAATGACACTGGTGGATCCATAGGTGGTATGTGAAAAGAACACACATGCAATGACTCCAGTTGTTGTTAGTAAAAAGAACACACATGCAATGACACCGGTGGATCCATGTGTGGTCTCTGAAGAGAACACACATGCAATGACTCTGGTGGATCCATATGTGGTATGTGAAAAGAACACACATGCAATGAATCTAGTTGTTGTTAGTAAAAAGAACACACATGCAATGACACCGGTGGATCCATGCATGGTCTTTGAAGAGAACACACATGCAATGACACTGGTGGATCCATATTTGGTATGTGAAAATAATAGTCATGAAATGACTCTAGTTGTTGTTAGTAAAAATAACACACATGCAATGACACTGGTGGATCCATGTGTGGTCTCTGAAGAGAACACACATGCAATGACTCTGGTTGTTGTTAGTAAAAAGAACACACATGCAATGACACTGGTGGATCCATGTGTGGTCTCTGAAGAGAACACACATGCAATGACACTGGTGGATCCATGTGTGGTCTCTGAAGAGAACACACATGCAATGACACTGGTGGATCCATGTGTGGTCTCTGAAGAGAACACACATTTCAAAGACGCTGGTGGATCCATATGTGGTATGTGAAAAGAACACACATGCAAAGACACCAGTTGTTGTTAGTAAAAAGAACACACATGCAATGACACCGGTGGATCCATGTGTGGTCTCTGAAGAGAACACACATGCAATGACTCTGGTGGATCCATATGTGGTATGTGAAAAGAACACACATGCAATGACTCCAGTTGTTGTTAATAAAAAGAACACACATGCAATGAAACTGGTGAATCCATGTATGGTCTCTGAACCGAACACACATCCAATAACTCTGGTTTTTGTTAGTAAAAAGAACACACATGAATGACTCCAGTTGTTGTTAGTAATAAAAACACACATGCAATGACACCGGTCGATCCATGTGTGGTCTCTGAAGAGAACACACATGCAATGACACTGGTGGATCCATCGGTGGTATGTGAAAAGAATACACATGCAATGACTCCAGTTGTTGTTAGTAAAAAGAACACACATGCAATGACACCGGTGGATCCATGTGTGGTCTCTAAAGAGAACACACATGCAATGACTCTGGTGGATCCATATGTGGTATGTGAAAAGAACACACATGCAATGAATCTAATTGTTGTTAGTAAAAAGAACACACATGCAATGACACTGGTGGATCCATATGTGGTATGTGAAAAATCATAGTCATGAAAGGACTCTAGTTGTTGTTAGTAAAAAGAACACACATGCAATGACACTGGTGGATCCATGTGTGGTCTCTGAAGAGAACACACATGCAATGACATTGGTGGATCCATAGGTGGTTTGTGAAAAGAACACACATGCAATGACTCCAGTTGTTGTTAGTAAAAAGAACACACATGCAATGACACTGGTGGATCCATGTGTGGTCTCTGAAGAGAACACACAATTCAATGTCACTTGTGAATCCATATGTGGTATGTGAAAAGAACACACATGCAATGACAACAGTTGTTGTTAGTAAAAGGAACACACATGCAATGACACTGGTGGAGCCATGTGTGGTCTCTAAAGAGAACACACATGCAATGACTCTAGCTGTGGTTAATGAGAAGAACACACATTTCAATGACACTGGTTGTTGTTAGTAAAAAGAGCACACATGCAATAACGTTGGTGGATCCATGTGTGGTCTCCGAAGAGAACACACATTTCAATCACACTGGTGGATCCATGTATGGTATGTGAAAAGAACACACATGCAATGACTCTAGATGTTGTTAGTCAAAAGAACACACATGCAATGACACTTGTGGATCCATGCGTGGTCTCTAAATATAACACACATGCAATGACACTGGTGGATCCATGTGTGGTCTCTGAAGAGAACACACATGCAATAACTCTAGCTGTGGTTAATGAGAAGAACACACATTTCAATGACATTGCTGGATCCATATGTGGTATGTGAAAAGAATAGTCATGAAATGACTCCAGTTGTTGTTAGTAAAAAGAACACACATGCAATGACACTGGTGGATCCATATGTCGTATGTGAAAAGAACACACATGCAATGACTCCAGTTGTTGTTAGTAAAAAGAACACACATGCAATGACATTGGTGGATCCATGTGTGGTCTCTGAAGAGAACACACATGCAATGACCCTGGTGGATCCATATGTGGTATGTGAAAAGAACACACATGCAATGACTCCAGTTGTTGTTAGCAAAAAGAACACACATGCAATGACACCGGTGGATCCATGTGTGGTCTCTAAAGAGAACACACATGCAATGACTCTGGTGGATCCATATGTGGTATGTGAAAACAACACACATGCAATGAATCTAGTTGTTGTTAGTAAAAAGAACACACAGGCAATGACACCGGTGGATCCATGCATGGTCTTTGAAGAGAACACACATGCAATGACACTGGTGGATCCATATGTGGTATGTGAAAATAATAGTCATGAAATGACTCTAGTTGTTGTTAGTAAAAATAACACACATGCAATGACACTGGTGGATCCATGTGTGGTCTCTGAAGAGAACACACATGCAATGACACTGGTGGATCCATAGGTGGTATGTGAAAAGAACACACATGCAATGACTCCAGTTGTTGTTAGTAAAAAGAACACACATGCAATGACACCGGTGGATCCACGTGTGGTCTCTGAAGAGAACACACATGCAATGACTCTGGTGGATCCATATGTGGTATGTGAAAAGAACACACATGCAATGAATCTAGTTGTTGTTAGTAAAAAGAACACACATGCAATGACACTGGTGGATCCATATGTGGTATGTGAAAATCATAGTCATGAAATGACTCTAGTTGTTGTTAGTAAAAATAACACACATGCAATGACACTGGTGGATCCATGTGTGGTCTCTGAAGAGAACACACATGCAATGACTCTGGTTATTGTTAGTAAAAAGAACACACATGCAATGACACTGGTGGATCCATGTGTGGTCTCTGAAGAGAACACACATGCAATGACACTGGTGGATCCATGTGTGGTCTCTGAAGAGAACACACATGCAATGACACTGGTGGATCCATGTGTGGTCTCTGAAGAGAACACACATTTCAATGACATTGATGGATCCATATGTGGTATGTGAAAAGAACACACATGCAATGACTCCTGTTGTTGTTAGTAAAAAGAACACACATGCAATGGCACTGGTGGATCCATGTGTGGTCTCTAAAGAGAACACACATTTCAATGACACTGGTGGATCCATATGTGGTATGTGAAAAGAACACACATGCAATGACTCCAGTTGTTGTTAGTAAAAAGAACACACATGCAATGATACTGGTGGATCCATGTGTGGTCTCTTAAGAGAACACACATTTCAATGACACTGGTGGATCCATATGTGGTATGTGAAAAGAACACACAAGAAATGACTCTAGTTGTTGTTAATAGAAAGAATACACATGTAATGACACTGGTGGATCCATGTGTGGTCTCTGAAGAGAACACACATTTCAATAACACTGGTAGATCCATATGTGGTAAGTGAAAAGAACATACATGCAATGAATCCAGTTGTTGTTAGTAAAAATAACACACATGCAATGACACTGGTGGATCCATGTGTGGTCTCTGAAGAGAACACACATTTCAATGACACTTGTGGATCCATATGTTGTATGTGAAAAGAACACACATGCAATGACTCCAGTTGTTGTTAGTAAAAAGAACACACATGCAATGACACTGGTAGATCCATGTGTGGTCTCTAAAGAGAACACACATGCAATGGCACTGGTGGATCCATGTGTGGTATGTGAAAAGAACACACATGCAATGACTCTAGTTGTTGTTAGTAAAAAGAACACACATGCAATGACACTGGTGGATCCATGTGTGGTCTCTTAAGAGAACACACATTTCAATGACACTGGTGGATCCATATGTGGTATGTGAAAAGAACACACAAGAAATGACTCTAGTTGTTGTTAATAGAAAGAACACACATGTAATGACACTGGTGGATCCATGTGTGGTCTCTGAAGAGAACACACATTTCAATAACACTGGTGGATCCATATGTGGTATGTGAAAAGAACATACATGCAATGAATCCAGTTGTTGTTAGTAAAAAGAACACACATGCAATGACACTGGTGGATCCATGTGTGGTCTCTGAAGAGAAGACACATTTCAATGACACTTGTGGATCCATATGTTGTATGTGAAAAGAACACACATGCAATGACTCCAGTTGTTGTTAGTAAAAAGAACACACATGCAATGACACTGGTAGAATCATGTGTGGTCTCTAAAGAGAACACACATTTCAATGACACTGGTGGATCCATATATGGTTTGTGAAAAGAACACACATGCAATAACTCTAGTTGTTGTTAGTAAAAAGAACACACATGCAATGACACTGGTGGATCCATGTGTGGTCTCTGAAGAGAACACACATTTGAATGACACTGCTGGATCCATATGTGGTATGTGAAAAGAACACACATGCATTGACTCTAGTTGTTGTTAGTAAAAAGAACACACATGCAATGACACTGGTGGATCCATGTGTGGTCTCTAAAGAGAACACACATGCAATGACTCTAGCTGTGGTTACCGAGAAGAACACACATTTCAATGACACTGGTGGATCCATATGTGGTATGTGAAAAGAATAGTCATGAAATGACTCTAGTTGTTGTTAGTAAAAAGAACACACATGCAATGAAACTGGTGGATCCATGTGTGGTCTCTGAAGAGAACACACATTTCAATGACACTGGTGGATCCATATGTGGTATGTGAAAAGAACACACATGCAATGACTCCAGTTGTTGTTAGTAAAAAGAACACACATGCAATGACACTGGTGGATCCATGTGTGTTCTCTGAAGAGAACACACATGCAATGACTCTAGCCGTGGTTAATGAGAAGAACACACATTTCAATGACACTAGTGGATCCATATGTGGTATGTGAAAAGAATAGTCATGAAATGACTCCAGTTGTTGTTAGTAAAAAGAACACACATGCAATGACACTGGTGGATCCATGTTTGGTCTCTGAAGAGAACACACATTTCAAGGACACTAGTGGATCCATATGCGGTATGTGAAAAGAACACACATGCAATGACTCAAGTTGTTGTTAGTAGAAAGAACAAACATGTAATGACACTGGTGGATCCACGTGTGGTCTCTGAAGAGAACACACATTTCACTGACACTGATGGATCCATATGTGGTATGTGAAAAGAACACACATGCAATGACTCCCGTTGTTGTTAGTAAAAAGAACACACATGCAATGGCACTGGTGGATCCATGTGTGGTCTCTAAAGAGAACACACATTTCAATGACACTGGTGGATCCGTATGTGGTATGTGAAAAGAACACACATGCAATGACACTGGTGGATCCATATGTGGTACGTGAAAAGAATAGTCATGAAATGACTCCAGTTGTTGTTAGTAAAAAGAACACACATGCAATGACACTGGTGAATCCATGTGTGGTCTCTGAAGAGAACATACATGCAATGACACTAGTGGATCCATATGTGGTATGCGAAAAGAATACACATGCAATGACTCAAGTTGTTGTTAGTAAAAAGAACACATATGCAATGACACTGGTGGATCCATGTGTGGTCTCTGAAGAGAACACACATTTCAATGACACTGGTGGATCCATATGTGATATGTGAAACGAACAGACATGCAATGACTCTAGTGTTTGTTAGGAAAAAGAACACACATGCAATGACACTGATGGATCCATGTGTGGTCTCTGAAGAGAACACACATGCAATGAGTCTAGTTGTTGTTAGTAAAAATAACAAACATGCAATGACTCTGGTTGTTGTTAGTAAAAAGAACACACATGCAATGACATTGGTGGATCCATGTGTGGTCTCTGAAGAGAACACACATTTCAATGACACTGGTGGATCCATATGTGGTATGTTAAAAGAACACACATGCAATGATTCCAGTTGTTGTTAGTAAAAAGAACACACATGCAATGACACTAGTGGATCCATGTGTGGTCTCTAAAGAGAACACACATGTAATGACTCTGGTTGTTGTTAGTAAAAAGAACACACATGCAATGACTCTGGTTGTTAGTAAAAAGAACACACATGCAATGACTCTAGTTGTTGTTAGTAAAAAGAGCACACATGCAATGACATTGGTGGATCCATGTGTGGTCTCTGAAAAGAACACCCATTTCAATGACACTGGTAGATCCATATGTGGTATGTGAAAAGAACACATATGCAATTACTCTAGTTGTTGTTAGTAAAAAGAACACACATGCAATGATACTGGTGGATCCATGTGTGGTCTCTGAAGAGAACACACATGCAATGACTCTAGTTGTGGTTAATGAGAAGCACACACATTTCAATGTCACTGGTGGATCCATATGTGGTATGTGAAAAGAATAGTCATGAAAGGACTCCAGTTGTTGTTAGTAAAAACAACACACATGCAATGACACTTGTGGATCCATGTGTGGTCTCTAAAGAGAACACACATTTCAATGACACTAGTGGATCCATATGTGGTATGTGAAAAGAACACACATGCAACGACTCCAGTTGTTGTTAGTAAAAAGAACACACATGTAATGACACTAGTGGATCCATGTGTGGTCTCTGAAGAGAGCACACATTTCAATGACACTGGTGGATCCATATGTGGTATGTGAAAAGAACACACATGCAATGACTCTAGTTGTTGTTAGTAAAAAGAACACACATGCAATGACACTGGTGGATCCATGTGTGGTCTCTAAAGAGAACACACATGCAATAACTCTAGATGCGGTTAATGAGAAGAACACACATTTCAATGACACTGGTGGATCCATATGTGGTATGTGAAAAAAATAGTCATGAAATGACTCTAGTTTTTGTTACTAAAAAGAACACACATGCAATGACACTGGTGGATCCATGTGTGGTCTCTGAAGAGAGCACCCATGCAATGACACTGGTGGATCCATATGTGGTATGTGAAAAGAACACACATGCAATGACTCTGGTTGTTGTTAGTAAAAAGAGCACACATGCAATGACAGTGGTGGATCCATGTGTGGTCTCTGAAGAGAACACACATTTCAATGACACTGGTGGATCCATATGTGGTATGTGAAAAGAACACACATGCAATGACTCCAGTTGTTGCTAGTAAAAAGAACACACATGCAATGACACTGGTGGATCCATGTGTGGTCTCTGAAAAGAACACACATGCAATGACTCTAGCTGTGGTTAATGAGAAGAACACACATTTCAATGACGCTGGTGGATCCATATGTGGTATGTGAAAAGAATAGTCATGCAATGACTCCAGTTGTTGTTAGTAAAAAGAACACACATGCAATGACACTGGTGGATCCATGTGTGGTCTCTGAAGAGAACACACATTTGAATGACACTACTGGATCCATATGTGGTATGAGAAAAGAACACACATGCATTGACTCTAGTTGTTGTTAGTAAAAAGAACACACATGCAATGACACTGGTGGATCCATGTGTGGTCTTGTAAGGTCCCCAACCTTTAATAAGATTGAGTCCCCTGTGTTTACAATGCTAGTCCCTGGATCAATAGCTAGCATCCACAGTTTAGATGTAATATCAAGAAACAAAGGTCATAATACAAATTTATAACCAGGAATAAAATAATTTTATTACATCAAACATAGCTCATTGGCTATTTACATTACATTGCAGCGGAATAACTATAGTCATGGGTCCTTCATCTTCAAAGTGCCACAGGCAGATGTTGGTTGTAGACTTTGTAATCTTAATCAATCAATCTTCACTAAAAACAATCAAACCTGCAACATAATAAGTTACAGCCACAAGGGTCAATACATTTGAATTGTATTGGCAAGTTTCACTTTTATGAATAATATGGGTGGATCCTATCAATACATGCAAATTTGGCTAAGTGGAGTTTCAGGCTCATTTGCATAAAGCAATATTTTATCCTATCTTTTCAAAAATGGTTTTTGGTTCTTTGTCAAATCTCCTTTCATAAATCTCTTGAACTCCTTGGTAAAAACCCAAGTGTTTAGGTCTTTTTCAAAAATCTTGAGCACCTTAGTAACTCCAAGTGCATCAAGTTTTGTCAAAATCTCTTGAGCTTCTTGGTAACTCCAAGTGCATCAAGTTTTGTCAAAATCTCTTGAGTTCCTTGGTAACTCCAAGTGCATCAAGTTTTAAAAGTTTTCTTTTAGAAATTAGAATGTCGAGATCTTCCATAGCTTCAGGCCTTTAGTTGCTCAGTATTGTCCATAACCGTGGACACGGCTAAGTACTTAGATTTTATTATCTTCTGAAGTTGTACACTTTACCCACATGTCCCACTCTCATCTTGTTGCCACCAAAGGTCACTGGATTAGTACTCACCAAGATGGAATCTTGGCAGATTGAGAATGTGACGAAGTCTTTCCAAAAGGTCCTCCCATACACCATTGCTAGCTTGTCTTTAGCCCCATGAAGCATTCCAGATCCCCATGTCTGTAACTAAAGACAATGTATGGGTCTTCCTATGTAATTGACTAAGCCGAGCCATAATAGCATGTGGTTGCACAAAGCCACAATTGGAGAAGCATGTTCAATCTCTAAGTTTCCTAGGTGGGTTTTCTTGGAGCACAACACAAAGAGATTGCCATAGAATGGTTCCTTCTGTTGCCACCTTCTCCAAAACTTAAAGTATCCTCCACCTAGGTGGTTCATTGAGTCCTGGTTTTATTATATAAAACACAAGTCCTTTTCTCAACTTTGTAAAATCTCAACATGTATCTCTTTTCAAAATATAGCATGGCTAAGCATGTACAACTACAAGGTTTTCACTAAGTAATGTAAGGGAATCCTATTAGGATTTAGCATAGCATAAGTATAAAAATAGTTTTCATGCATGTTTTCAAAATCCACTAAGTATAATGAAAATAGTAGGACTTTTGTATGATAGTGTAACTTGCCTTTTTGGTAGGGAATGATGGTTCACTCCTTGATCTTGCTAGTCTCACACTTCTCTAACTTCACTACAAGTCAATCAAGCAAACACAAAATCAACTAACATTCCAAACAAAGTCAAACAAACAATTTCACACTCACAAAGCAATGGAATCTAAGTCATGCATAAGCATGCAAAGGTTGGTTCTATTGTAAGGATGGTCTCCACTAGGCTTCTAAACTTTGTAAGTTCCAAATTGGTCATTCACCAAAATGGCAAAGACATTGGTTAGAGGGTTTTGCTCAAAAACTATTTTTAAATCCATCCATCATTTTATGTGGTGGAAAATAATTCTATCAAGGCAAAACTTTATGTTTTTCACCAAATGAGTTGCTATTGCAAAACTTGGTGTTTTGGGTCATGGTTTGGTCCAAAACATTTTCTCAAAGTTTTCTTTACAAAAACATTTTTGTAAACAAAACAATAGTTTTGTTTGGCTAGAAATGGACTAAACTAATTAATCCATTCTAAACCTTTCCAAATTCATTTTCCAAAACAGGGGTTGGTTCCTAGGGTCAGTAAGGTCACAATAAACTAATTGGCAAAGGTTTTAACCTTAAAATCATTTTTAAATGATTTTTCTAATGTTAGCAAGCACACAAAAGAATCTGCAAAGTTAAACAAGCTATCAGGTACTATTTGCTAAACTAAGGGCAGGGTTGGCTAGGGCTTGTCTTGCTGATTCCAACGACATCAAATTTGTAATTTTTGGACGTGTGGATCAAAAGATACAAGGGTTTGAAAATGGCAAAAGTTTCTGTTTTCAAATTCTAATTCAGATCAACTGGTGCCACGCGTCGTTGCCCAATTGGTTGGTACCGGTTCGCAGGGATCAGCATCGTGGAGCATTGGATCTATTTAGATCGCACGGCACAGGGCACGTACCCTTTCGCTGATAAGTGAAACTATTGTGAGCGTTAGATCTCGATCGGACGGCGGTGGGGTGCTCGACCATAGACCAGCGGTGCTCGGATTCTTGGCGGAGCGGATGATCGATGATGATGGTGGCGATAGAAGCGGGAGAGGAAAAGGGGAGGCTCACCGAGTTCGCAGACGCTTGGGGAAGCTCAACGTGCTGATGGGGAGGCAGGGGGCGCACGGACGGGTTGGCAATCTCTCGCCGGAGTTGCTGCGGGCGGCGGTGCTCTCGGGTTGTCGTCGTTGGCGTCGCTCGGGACCGTGCTAAGGCAAAGGAGAGGCGCGGTTAGGTGCGCACGAGGGTCGCGAGTAAGGGAGCATCAAAAAGGGGGCGAGGGGAAGTCTGTGCTCACCGGAAAAGCTTGCCGGAGTCGAGGCCGACGGCGGCGCTGCAGGTCGTCGTCGAAGGCGAGGTTTCAGGGCACCCGTGGTTGAAAGAAAGGCACTGACAGAAGCGTCAGGGAGTGGTGAAGCTGCTAGGGTGCTCGGGGAGGCAAGGCAGTGGCTGGGCTCGCCGGAATTGAGGAGAGAGCTCGTCGGTGACGGCGGTGGTGCAGAGGGAATTGGCGACAGCCTAGTGGCCGAGAGGAAGAGTGACAGGGAAAGGGAGGAGGGGACGGCGTTTAAATGGGCGTTGTCGCTGGACTGAATAAACGGCAAGAACTCGAATTGATGCGAAGCTTTCAACGGGAAACGGCTTGGCCAAGTCTGGGGAAGACGGGGTCGCGGGGAGGACGATGAACAGCTGTCGGTGGGGTCCTCTGGTCAGTGGGAAAAGAAAGGAGGGAGGGGTCCACTTGTCAGTCTCTTTGCGGGTTGTTTAGTCGGTGAGGAAAAACGGTTCGGGTGTGGGAACAGGTGGGGTCTGTTGTCAGCGAGAGGGAGAGAGGAGGAGTGGGTCCTGGTTGTCAGTCTCTGAGTGGGTCAGTTTCTGAGTAAGAAAAGGTTTCTTCGGGGGAGGGGAGAAGTCTGGGCTGGACTGGGCCTTAGTGGGCTGCTGTTGGGCTAGTTGGGCTGTCCTTTTCCTATTTTTTTTTCTATCTGCTTCTTTTTCCTTTTTCTATTTCTTTTCTGTTTTGAATTTCATTCAATTGTTCAAGAATTCAAACAAATTCAAACAATTCAAACAATCACTCAACTTTGTATTTTGAATTTGGTTCTGTTTATCAACATAATCCAAATTTCAAAATAATATAATATTTTTATTTATTTTAGGATCCATTTAATAATTAAATAAAATGGATCTTTAGTTATTAGGGTTTGATTTATTTAATAAAATTTCCATTTGAAATCCAATTATTTTCAAAACCAAACCAGAAGGTTTTATTTGAAAAATAAAAGAATACTTGGAAACTTATTTAAATAAATAAATAAGTTTTGGTGTTTAATTAAAATGGGAAAGCCTTTACTTAAATAAAATTGGATATTTAAATCCTTATTATTTTATTTAAATATTCCTTTACTCATTTTAATCAAAGCAAAACCTTTTAATAAAAGATTTCAAAGTAGTAATAAAATACTTGGTGTTCATTTAAAATGGGAAAAGCCTTTACTTAAATAAAATTGGATATTTAAATCCTCATTATTTTATTTAAATAAACCTTTACTCATTTTATCAAAACAAAATATTTTATTACAAAAGCTTGGCCAAAAATTAATTTGGCTCACCTTTTCATTTGAAAACAAAGTCTTTTATTAAAAGATCTAAATAGTATTTCCAAAACAATTTATTTTTCCTTTATTAAATGTTTATCTTTTTAATCCCTTTAGGATTATTTGATCACCAATTGGTATGGGCTTTTTGGGTAAGGGCTTTATTAGCTTTGGAAATTCAATTTCCTTATCTTTTTATATTCATAAGGTTTTGTCCATGGTTCCAAACTAAGTGAAACCAATCTCTATTGTCTTTCTTGATCCTTTGTGATTATTTGTTGATCAAATTTGGTATGGATCAAATCCATAGATTTGGAGATACTTTGGAAAATGATTTCCTTCCATTAGGGCTTAGGGATTTGGATTTATTTTCCATGTGTTCAAATTTCCAGATACATTCATTGAGGAATGCATTTCCCTTGATTTGGATTTTTGTTGAATTCAAACTTCTACCAAAGTTTGTTCAAGATGGGATTTTAAGTCTCCTTTTAGAAACAAAAGTTTCTTTTCACCCTGATTTTCAACAAAGATTTATTTTGTTTATTTAATTTTCACATTACAAGATTTGGAAAATCTTGGGATGTGACAGGCTACCACCCTTAAAAGAAATCTCGTCCCGAGATTTGGGGAGGCTAGGGTTACAAGTTGGCTCAAACAGCTAGGGTACTACCACCCTTAAAATTTTTTCCAACTAAACTATATCTTGGCTTGCTTGGAATCTTGAGGAAAACTTCTTCTTGTAAAACTTCTGCTTAGTGTCCTTTGTTTCCATTCTTGACTCATGGGCCAAGGTTGAGATCCTTCATAGGCTTGTTTATCTTGCTCTTCATCTTTTCTGGACAATTGCTTACATAGTGTCCTGGTTCCTTGCAATTGAAACAGTGGATATCTTGGAGTTCTTTACGTTGCTCTTGCGGACAAGTTGCTACGTAGTGGCCTGGTTCCTTGCAGTTGTTGCACACTACTTGGCCGATCTCTTTATTCTTCGGGTTCTCTGGGCATCCACTGGGGTAGTGTCCGATTTCCTTACATTTACGACATTGCACAAGGCTCATGTCCTGCTTTGGTTTCTTGGGTTTCTTTGATCCTTTGAATTGGGTTGTCTTGTTTGGAGGTATAAGTGGTCCTTTTCCTTTGTCATCAACATTCTTGGCATACTTGGATCCTTCTTGTTTCCTTTGTTCAACAATGGCATAGATGTGGCATTGAGTAGGTACATGGTCGTTTCCTTCACAAAGGTAACAAGTAACTTGAGATGTGGGGCATTGGCCAACTGGATGTTCCTCTTCACAATTGGGGCATTGATCTTCATGCTCCTTGGAAGTGTGATCCTTGTCTCCACAAATAATGCAAGCTGGGGCTCCATCTAGAATAACATTCTTGTCATCCTTGTTGTCATACACTCTTTTGGGATAGTTTTCTTCCATGCTGATCATTTGATTAGTCACCTTAAGCATCAGTTGGGATTGTTCTTCCAAAAACATTTGCAAGGTAGGGTCTTTATCACTATTGTTGGCTATGAACTGAGTTGTTAGTTGGTTCAACTGGTGTTGGGTTGCTAGGAGTTCTCTCATGTTGTCCTCTTGGTTGTTGTTGTTGTCATCATCCTTGATGTTGGAGTTTCTTGGAGAAGTCATCTGTTTGGGTTGGAGGGGATTAGAATAGGCAAAAGATTTTCTAAGGAAATCAATTTTATTCACACACATCACAAATCACACAAGCAATGTGCAAGCAATCACAAACAAACACTCCACTCAAACAACAGTTTCAAGCACATATTTAGGCAACAAAAATAATTTTTGTTACACCACATAAGTTGGTGTGTTTGACTTATCTATAAATGGTGGTCCATCTACATGGTTCACTTGTGATCTTTCCATCCTTCTTGGTTGATTCTTCTTGAATGAGATCTTTGTTTCCTTGGAGAATTTTTGTGTCTTGGTCACAAATCTTCAAAGGTGATGATGGTTCTTTCTAAGTTGTGTTTCCTTAGTCTTCAATTCTTGAGCAAAATTTCTTGTCTCTCTTGTAGTCCTTAGTAACATCTAAGTTGGGAGTCCTTGTGAACATGCTGAAGATGTTGAAGTCATTAGAGTTGAAGAAGTTGAAGTAGTCCTTTGCACATGGTGAAGTCTTTGGTCATGGGGTAGGCTTCCCATCAAGTTTTGAAGTAGAAGAGAAGTAGAGTTGAAACCAAAAATGATTGAGGAAAGAGTTTACAAGATTGTTTTTGTAAATAAGTTTTGGAACAAATACAACTCCTATTTTTCTAAGGGTTTTTGTCCAATCCTAGGGTTACAAATCCTACAGGCAACACAATGCTCTGATACCATCTGTAAGGT
Source organism: Avena insularis (assembly GCA_023614405.1). Lineage (NCBI taxonomy): Eukaryota > Viridiplantae > Streptophyta > Magnoliopsida > Poales > Poaceae > Avena > Avena insularis. The sequence goes on from CM042690.1 coordinate 284,180,181, forward strand.
CCCCAACCTTTAATAAGATTGAGTCCCCTGTGTTTACAATGCTAGTCCCTGGATCAATAACTAGCATCCACAGTTTAGATGTAATATCAAGAAACAAAGGTCATAATACAACTTTATAACCAGGAATAAAATAATTTTATTACATCAAACATAGCTCATTGGCTATTTACATTACATTGCAGCGGAATAACTATAGTCATGGGTCCTTCATCTTCAAAGTGCCACAGGCAGATGTTGGTTGTAGACTTTGTAATCCTAATCAATCAATCTTCACTAAAAACAATCAAACCTGCAACATAATAAGTTACAGCCACAAGGGTCAATACATTTGAATTGTATTGGCAAGTTTCACTTTTATGAATAATATGGGTGGATCCTATCAATACATGCAAATTTGGCTAAGTGGAGTTTCAGGCTCATTTGCATAAAGCAATATTTTATCCTATCTTTTCAAAAATGGTTTTTGGTTCTTTGTCAAATCTCCTTTCATAAATCTCTTGAACTCCTTGGTAAAAACCCAAGTGTTTAGGTCTTTTTCAAAAATCTCTTGAGCACCTTAGTAACTCCAAGTGCATCAAGTTTTGTCAAAATCTCTTGAGCTTCTTGGTAACTCCAAGTGCATCAAGTTTTGTCAAAATCTCTTGAGTTCCTTGGTAACTCCAAGTGCATCAAGTTTTAAAAGTTTTCTTTTAGAAATTAGAATGTCGAGATCTTCCATAGCTTCAGGCCTTTAGTTGCTCAAGATTGTCCATAACCGGGACACGGCTAAGTACTTAGATTTTATTATCTTCTAGAAGTTGTACACTTTACCCACATGTCCCACTCTCATCTTGTTGCCACCAAAGGCTGGATTAGTACTCACCAAGATGGAATCTTGGCAGATTGAGAATGTGACGAAGTCTTTCCAAAAGGTCCTCCCATACACCATTGCTAGCTTGTCTTTAGCCCCATGAAGCATTCCAGATCCCCATGTCTCGGTAACTAAAGACAATGTATGGGTCTTCCTAATGTAATTGACTAAGCCAGAGCCATAATAGCATGTGGTTGCACAGAAAGCCACAATTGGAGAAGCATGTTCAATCTCTAAGTTTCCTAGGTGGGTTTTCTTTGGAGCACAACACAAAGAGATTGCCATAGAATGGTTCCTTTTGTTGCCACCTTCTCCAAAACTTAAAGTATCCTCCACCTAGGTGGTTCATTGAGTCCTGGTTTTATTATATAAAACACAAGTCCTTTTCTCAACTTTGTAAAATCTCAACATGTATCTCTTTTCAAAATATAGCATGGCTAAGCATGTACAACTACAAGGTTTTCACTAAGTAATGTAAGGGAATCCTATTAGGATTTAGCATAGCATAAGTATAAAAATAGTTTTCATGCATGTTTTCAAAATCCACTAAGTATAATGAAAATAGTAGGACTTTTGTATGATAGTGTAACTTGCCTTTTTGGGTAGGGAATGATGGTTCACTCCTTGATCTTGCTAGTCTCACACTTCTCTAACTTCACTACAAGTCAATCAAGCAAACACAAAATCAACTAACATTCCAAACAAAGTCAAACAAACAATTTCACACTCACAAAGCAATGGAATCTAAGTCATGCATAAGCATGCAAAGGTTGGTTCTATTGTAAGGATGGTCTCCACTAGGCTTCTAAACTTTGTAAGTTCCAAATTGGTCATTCACCAAAATGGCAAAGTCATTGGTTAGAGGGTTTTGCTCAAAAACTATTTTTAAATCCATCCATCATTTTATGTGGTGGAAAATAATTCTATCAAGGCAAAACTTTATGTTTTTCACCAAATGAGTTGCTATTGCAAAACTTGGTGTTTTGGGTCAGTAGGTTTGGTCCAAAACATTTTCTCAAAGTTTTCTTTACAAAAACATTTTTGTAAACAAAACAATAGTTTTGTTTGGCTAGAAATGGACTAAACTAATTAATCCATTCTAAACCTTTCCAAATTCATTTTCCAAAACAGGGGTTGGTTCCTAGGGTCAGTAAGGTCACAATAAACTAATTGGCAAAGGTTTTAACCTTAAAATCATTTTTAAATGATTTTTCTAATGTTAGCAAGCACACAAAAGAATCTGCAAAGTTAAACAAGCTATCAGGTACTATTTGCTAAACTAAGGGCATGGTTGGCTAGGGCTTGTCTTGCTGATTCCAACGACATCAAATTTGTAATTTTTGGACGTGTGGATCAAAAGATACAAGGGTTTGAAAATGGCAAAAGTTTCTGTTTTCAAATTCTAATTCAGATCAACCGTGCCACGTCGTTGCCCAATTGGTTGGTACCGTTCGCAGGATCAGCATCGTGGAGCATTGGATCTATTTAGATCGCGACGGCACAGAACGCGACCCTTTTCGCTGATAAGTGAAACTATCGTGAGCGTTAGATCTCGATCGACGGCGGTGGGGTGCTCGACCATAGACCAATGCCACTGGCGGTTCTTGCGCGAGCGATCGGTCGATGATGGTGCCGGGCGATACAGAAGCGAGAGGAAAAGGGAGGCTCACCGAGTTCGCAGACGCTTGGGGAAGCTCAACGCGGCTGATGGGGAGGCGGGGCGACGCAGACGGGTTGGCAATCTCTCGCCGAGTTGCTGGCGGCGGTGCTCTCGGGTTCGTCGTTGGCGTCGCCGGACCGTGCTAAGGCAAAGGAGGCGCGGTTAGGTGCGCACGGTCGCGGTAAGGAGCATCAAAAGGGGCGAGGGAAGTCTGTGCTCACCGGAAAAGCTTGCCGAGTCGAGGCCACGGCGCGGGCCGCAGTCGCCGCCGTCGGCGAGGTTTCAGGGCACCCGTGGTTGAAAGAAAGGCACTGACAGAAGCGCCAGGGAGTGGTGAAGCTGCTAGGGTGCTCGGGGAGGCAAGGCAGTGGCTGGGCTCGCCGGAATTGAGGAGAGAGCTCGTCGGTGACGGTGGTGCAGAGGAATTGGGCAACCCTAGTGGCGAGAGGAAGAGTGGTCTGGGGGAAAGGGAGGAGGGGACGCTGGCGTTTAAATGGGCGTTGTCGCTGGACTGAATAAACGCGGCAGTAACTCGAATTGATGCGAGCTTTCAACGGGCAGAAACGGCCGGCGAAGTCTGGGGAAGACGGGGTCGCGGGGAGGACGATGAACAGCTGTCGGTGGGGTCCTCTGGTCAGTGGGAAAAGAAAGGAGGGAGGGGTCCACTTGTCAGTCTCTTTGCGGGTTGTTTAGTCGGTGAGGAAAAACGGTTCGTGTGGGAAACAGGGGTCCATTGTCGCCGAGAGGGAGAGAGGAGGAGTGGGTCCTGGTTGTCGTCTGAGTGGGTCGCCGAGTAAGAAAAGGTTTCTTCGGGGGGAGAGAAGTCTGGCCTGGGCCTTAGTCATTGCTTTGGGCTAGTTAATGTCCTTTTCCTATTTTTTTTCTATCTGCTTCTTTTTCCTTTTTCTATTTCTTTTCTGTTTTGAATTTCATTCAATTGTTCAAGCATTCAAACAAATTCAAACAATTCAAACAATCACTCAACTTTGTATTTTGAATTTGGTTCTGTTTATCAACATAATCCAAATTTCAAAATAATATAATATTTTTATTTATTTTAGGATCCATTTAATAATTAAATAAAATGGATCTTTAGTTATTAGGGTTTGATTTATTTAATAAAATTTCCATTTGAAATCCAATTATTTTCAAAACCAAACCAGAAGGTTTTATTTGAAAAATAAAAGAATACTTGGAAACTTATTTAAATAAATAAATAAGTTTTGGTGTTTAATTAAAATGGGAAAGCCTTTACTTAAATAAAATTGGATATTTAAATCCTTATTATTTTATTTAAATATTCCTTTACTCATTTTAATCAAAGCAAAACCTTTTAATAAAAGATTTCAAAGTAGTAATAAAATACTTGGTGTTCATTTAAAATGGGAAAAGCCTTTACTTAAATAAAATTGGATATTTAAATCCTCATTATTTTATTTAAATAAACCTTTACTCATTTTATCAAAACAAAATATTTTATTACAAAAGCTTGGCCAAAAATTAATTTGGCTCACCTTTTCATTTGAAAACAAAGTCTTTTATTAAAAGATCTAAATAGTATTTCCAAAACAATTTATTTTTCCTTTATTAAATGTTTATCTTTTTAATCCCTTTAGGATTATTTGATCACCAATTGGTATGGGCTTTTTGGGTAAGGGATTTATTAGCTTTGGAAATTCAATTTCCTTATCTTTTTATATTCATAAGGTTTTGTCCATGGTTCCAAACTAAGTGAAACCAATCTCTATTGTCTTTCTTGATCCTTTGTGATTATTTGTTGATCAAATTTGGTATGGATCAAATCCATAGATTTGGAGATACTTTGGAAAATGATTTCCTTCCATTAGGGCTTAGGGGTTTGGATTTATTTTCCATGTGTTCAAATTTCCAGATACATTCATTGAGGAATGCATTTCCCTTGATTTGGATTTTTGTTGAATTCAAACTTCTACCAAAGTTTGTTCAAGATGGGATTTTAAGTCTCCTTTTAGAAACAAAAGTTTCTTTTCACCCTGATTTTCAACAAAGATTTATTTTGTTTATTTAATTTTCACATTACAAGATTTGGAAAATCTTGGGATGTGACAGGTCTCTAAAGAGAACACACATGCAATAACTCTAGCTGTGGTTACCGAGAAGAACACACATTTCAATGACACTGGTGGATCCATATGTGGTATGTGAAAAGAATAGTCATGAAATGACTCTAGTTGTTGTTAGTAAAAAGAACACACATGCAATGAAACTGGTTGATCCATGTGTGGTCTCTGAAGAGAACACACATTTCAATGACACTGGTGGATCCATATGTGGAATGTGAAAAGAACACACATGCAATGACTCCACTTGTTGTTAGTAAAAAGAACACACATGCAATGACACTGGTGGATCCATGTGTTTTCTCTGAAGAGAACACACATGCAATGACTCTAGCCGTGGTTAATGAGAAGAACACACATTTCAATGACACTAGTGGATCCATATGTGGTATGTGAAAAGAATAGTCATGAAATGACTCCAGTTGTTGTTAGTAAAAAAGAACACACATGCAATGACACTGGTGGATCCATGTGTGGTCTCTGAAGAGAACACACATTTCAATGACACTAGTGGATCCATATGTGGTATGTGAAAAGAACACACATGCAATGACTCAAGTTGTTGGTAGTAGAAAGAACACACATGTAATGACACTGGTGGATCCACGTGTGGTCTCTGAAGAGAACACACATTTCACTGACACTGATGGATCCATATGTGGTATGTGAAAAGAACACACATGCAATGACTCCCGTTGTTGTTAGTAAAAAGAACACACATGCAATGGCACTGGTGGATCCATGTGTGGTCTCTAAAGAGAACACACATTTCAATGACACTGGTGGATCCGTATGTGGTATGTGAAAAGAACACACATGCAATGATGCTGGTGGATCCATATGTGGTACGTGAAAAGAATAGTCATGAAATGACTCCAGTTGTTGTTAGTAAAAAGAACACACATGCAATGACACTGGTGAATCCATGTGTGGTCTCTGAAGAGAACATACATGCAATGACACTAGTGGATCCATATGTGGTATGTGAAAAGAATACACATGCAATGACTCAAGTTGTTGTTAGTAAAAAGAACACATATGCAATAACATCAGGATCCATGTGGTCTCTGAAGAGAACACACATTTCAATGACACTGGTGGATCCATATGTGATATGTGAAACGAACAGACATGCAATGACTCTAGTGTTTGTTAGGAAAAAGAACACACATGCAATGACACTGATGGATCCATGTGTGGTCTCTGAAGAGAACACACATGCAATGAGTCTAGTTGTTGTTAGTAAAAATAACAGACATGCAATGACTCTGGTTGTTGTTAGTAAAAAGAACACACATGCAATGACATTGGTGGATCCATGTGTGGTCTCTGAAGAGAACACACATTTCAATGACACTGGTGGATCCATATGTGGTATGTTAAAAGAACACCCATGCAATGATTCCAGTTGTTGTTAGTAAAAAGAACACACATGCAATGACACTAGTGGATCCATGTGTGGTCTCTAAAGAGAACACACATGTAATGACTCTGGTTGTTGTTAGTAAAAATAACACACATGCAATGACTCTGGTTGTTAGTAAAAAGAATACACATGCAATGACTCTAGTTGTTGTTAGTAAAAAGAGCACACATGCAATGACATTGGTGGATCCATGTGTGGTCTCTGAAAAGAACACCCATTTCAATGACACTGGTAGATCCATATGTGGTATGTGAAAAGAACACATATGCAATTACTCTAGTTGTTGTTAGTAAAAAGAACACACATGCAATGATACTGGTGGATCCATGTGTGGTCTCTGAAGAGAACACACATGCAATAACTCTAGTTGTGGTTAATGAGAAGCACACACATTTCAATGTCACTGGTGGATCCATATGTGGTATGTGAAAAGAATAGTCATGAAAGGACTCCAGTTGTTGTTAGTAAAAACAGCACACATGCAATGACACTTGTGGATCCATGTGTGGTCTCTGAAGAGAACACACATTTCAATGACACTAGTGGATCCATATGTGGTATGTGAAAAGAACACACATGCAATGACTCCAGTTGTTGTTAGTAAAAATAACACACATGCAATGACACTGGTGGATCCATGTGTGGTCTCTGAAGAGAGCACCCATGCAATGACACTGGTGGATCCATATGTGGTATGTGAAAAGAACACACATGCAATGACTCTGGTTGTTGTTAGTAAAAAGAGCACACATGCAATGACAGTGGTGGATCCATGTGTGGTCTCTAAAGAGAACACACATTTCAATGACACTGGTGGATCCATATGTGGTATGTGAAAAGAACACACATGCAATGACTCCAGTTGTTGCTAGTAAAAAGAACACACATGCAATGACACTGGTGGATCCATGTGTGGTCTCTGAAAAGAACACACATGCAATGACTCTAGCTGTGGTTAATGAGAAGAACACACATTTCAATGACGCTGGTGGATCCATATGTGGTATGTGAAAATAATAGTCATGCAATGACTCTAGTTGTTGTTAGTAAAAAGAACACACATGCAATGACACTGGTGGAACCATGTGTGGTATCTGAAGAGAACACACATGCAATGACTCTGGCTGTTGTTAGTAAAAAGAGCACACATGCAATGACACTGGTGGATCCATAGGTGGATTATGAAAAAAAACACACATGCAATGACTCTGGTTGTTGTTAGTAAAAAGAACACACATGCAATGACACTGGTGGATCCATGTGTGGCCTCTAAAGAGAACACACATGCAATGACTCTAGCTCTGGTTAATGAGAAGAACACACATTTCAATGACACTGGTGGATCCATATGTGGTATGTGAAAAGAACACACATGCAATGACTCCAGTTGTTGTTAGTAAAAAGAGCACACATGCAATGACACTGGTGGATCCATGTGTTGTCTCTAAAGAGACCACACATTTCAATGACTCTAACTGTGGTTAATGAGAAGAACACACACAAAATTACACTGGTGGATCCATGTGTGGTCTGTGAAGAGAACACACATGCAATGACTCTGGTTGTTGTTAGTAAAAAGAGCACACATGCAATAACACTGGTGGATCCATGTGTGGTCTCTGAAGATAACACATATTTCAATGACACTGGTGGATCCATATGTGGTATGTGAAAAGAACACACATGCAATAACTCTAGTTATTGTTTGTAAAAAGAACACACATGCGATGACACTGGTGGATCCATGTGTGGTCTCTGAAGAAAACACACATGCAATGACTCTAGCTGTGGTTAATGAGAAGAACACACATTTCAATGACACTAGTGGATCCATATGTGGTATGTGAAAAGAATAGTCATGAAATGATTCCAGTTGTTGTTAGTAAAAAGAGCACACATGCAATAACACTGGTGGATTCATGTGTGGTCTCTGAAGAGAAAACACATTTCAATGATACTAGTGGATCCATATGTGGTATGTGAAAAGAACACACATGCAATGACTCCAGTTGTTGTTAGTAAAAAGAACACACATGCAATGATACTGGTGGATCCATGTGTGGTCTCTGAAGAGAACACACATTTCAATGACACTGGTGGATCCATATGTGGTATGTGAAAAGAACACACATGCAATGAATCCTGTTGTTGTTAGTAAAGAGAACACACATGCAATGACACTGGTGGATCCATGTCTGGTCTCTAAAGAGAACACACATGCAATGACTCTAGCTGTGGTTAATGAGAAGAACACACATTTCAATGAAACTGGTGGATCCATATGTGGTATGTGAAAAGAATAGTCATGAAATGACTCCAGCTGTTGTTAGTAAAAAGAGCACACATGCAATGACAATTGTGGATCCATGTGTGGTCTCTGAAGAGAACAGACATTTCAATGACACTAGTGGATCCATATGTGGTATGTGAAAAGAACACACATGCAATGACTCCAGTTTTGTTAGTAAAAAGAACACACATGTAATGACACTAGTGGATCCATGTGTGGTCTCCGAAGAGAGCACACATTTCAATGACACTATTGGATCCATATGTGGTATGTGAAAAGAACACACATGCAATGACTCTAGTTGTTGTTAGTAAAAAGAACACACATGCAATGACACTGGTGGATCCATGCATGGTCTCTGAAAACAACGCACATGCAATGACACTGGTGGATCCATATGTGCTATGTGAAAATAATAGTCATGAAATGACTCTAGTTGTTGTTAGTAAAAATAACACACATGCAATGACACTGGTGGATCCATATGTGGTATGTGAAAAGAACACACATGCAATGACTCCAGTTGTTGTTAGTAAAAAGAGCACACATGCAATGACACTGGTGGATCCATGTGTTGTCTCTAAAGAGACCACACATTTCAATGACTCTAACTGTGGTTAATGAGAAGATCACACACAAAATTACACTGGTGGATCCATGTGTGGTCTGTGAAGAGAACACACATGCAATGACTCTGGTTGTTGTTAGTAAAAAGAGCACACATGCAATAACACTGGTGGATCCATGTGTGGTCTCTGAAGATAACACATATTTCAATGACACTGGTGGATCCATATGTGGTATGTGAAAAGAACACACATGCAATAACTCTAGTTATTGTTTGTAAAAAGAACACACATGCAATGACACTGGTGGATCCATGTGTGGTCTCTGAAGAAAACACACATGCAATGACTCTAGCTGTGGTTAATGAGAAGAACACACATTTCAATGACACTAGTGGATCCATATGTGGTATGTGAAAAGAATAGTCATGAAATGATTCCAGTTGTTGTTAGTAAAAAGAGCACACATGCAATAACACTGGTGGATTCATGTGTGGTCTCTGAAGAGAAAACACATTTCAATGATACTAGTGGATCCATATGTGGTATGTGAAAAGAACACACATGCAATGACTCCAGTTGTTGTTAGTAAAAAGAACACACATGCAATGATACTGGTGGATCCATGTGTGGTCTCTGAAGAGAAAACACATTTCAATGACACTGGTGGATCCATATGTGTTATGTGAAAAGAACACACATGCAATGAATCCTGTTGTTGTTAGTAAAGAGAACACACATGCAATGACACTGGTGGATCCATGTCTGGTCTCTAAAGAGAACACACATGCAATGACTCTAGCTGTGGTTAATGAGAAGAACACACATTTCAATGAAACTGGTGGATCCATATGTGGTATGTGAAAAGAATAGTCATGAAATGACTCCAGCTGTTGTTAGTAAAAAGAGCACACATGCAATGACAATTGTGGATCCATGTGTGGTCTCTGAAGAGAACAGACATTTCAATGACACTAGTGGATCCATATGTGGTATGTGAAAAGAACACACATGCAATGACTCCAGTTGTTGTTAGTAAAAAGAACACACATTTAATGACACTAGTGGATCCATGTGTGGTCTCCGAAGAGAGCACACATTTCAATGACACTATTGGATCCATATGTGGTATGTGAAAAGAACACACATGCAATGACTCTAGTTGTTGTTAGTAAAAAGAACACACATGCAATGACACTGGTGTATCCATGTGTGGTCTCTGAAGAGAACACACATGCAATAACTCTAGCTGTGGTTAATGAGAAGAACACACATTTCAATGACACTGGTGGATCCATATGTGGTATGTGAAAATAATCGTCATGAAATGACTCTAGTTTTTGTTAGTAAAAACAACACACATGCAATGACACTGGTGGATCCATGTGTGGTCTCTGAATAGAGCACACATGCAATTACACTAGTGGATCCATATATGGTATGTGAAAAGAACACACATGCAATGACCCCAGTTGTTGTTAGTAAAAAGAGCACACATGCAATGACACTGGTGGATCCATGTGTGGTCTCTAAAGAGACCACACATTTCAATGACTCTAACTGTGGTTAATGAGAAGAACACACACAAAATTACACTGGTGGATCCATGTGTGGTCTCTGAAGAGAACAGACATGCAATGACTCTGGTTGTTGTTAGTAAAAAGAGCACACATACAATAACACTGGTGGATCCATCTGTGGTCTCTGAAGATAACACATATTTCAATGACACTGTGGATCCATCTATGGTATGTGAAAAGAACACACATGCAATGACTCTAGTTATTGTTTGTAAAAAGAAAACACATGCAATGACACTGGTGGATCCCTGTGTGGTCTTTGAAGAAAACACACATGCAATGACTCTAGCTGTGGTTAATGAGAAGAACAAACATTTCAATGACACTGGTGGATCCATATGTGGTATGTGAAAAGAATAGTCATGAAATGATTCCAGTTGTTGTTAGTAAAAAGAGCACACATGCAATAACACTGGTGGATTCATGTGTGGTCTCTGAAGAGAAAACACATTTCAATGACACTAGTGGATCCATATGTGGTATGTGAAAAGAACACACATGCAATGACTCCAGTTGTTGTTAGTAAAAAGAACACACATGCAATGATACTGGTGGATCCATGTGTGGTCTCTGAAGAGAACACACATTTCAATGACACTGGTGGATCCATATGTGGTATGTGAAAATAACACACATGCAATGAATCCAGTTGTTGTTAGTAAAGAGAACACACATGCAATGACACTGGTGGATCCATGTGTGGTCTCTAAAGAGAACACACATGCAATGACTCTAGCTGTGGTTAATGAGAAGAAAACACATTTCAATGAAACTGGTGGATCCATATGTGGTATGTGAAAAGAATAGTCATGAAATGACTCTAGTTGTTGTTAGTAAAAAGAGCACACATGCAATGACACTGGTGGATCCATGTGTGGTCTCTGAAGAGAACACACATTTCAATGACACTGGTGGATCCATATGTGGTATGTGAAAAGAACACACATGCAATGAATCTAGTTGTTGTTAGTAAAAAGAACACACAAGCAATGACACTGGTGGATCCATGTGTGGTCACTGAAGAGAACACACATTTCAATGACACTGGTGGATCCATATGTGGTATGTGAAAAGAACACACATGCAATGACTCCAGTTGTTTTTAGTAAAAAGAACACACATACAATGACACTGGTGGATCCATGTGTGGTCTCTAAAGAGAACACACATGTAATGAATCTAGCTGTGGTTAATGAGAATAACACACATGCAATGACACTGGTGGATCCATAGGTGGATTGTGAAAAGAACACACATGCAATGACTCTAGTTGTTGTTAGTAAAAAGAACACACATGCAATGACAATGGTGGATCCATGTGTGGTCTCTGAAGAGAACATACCTGCAATGATACTGGTGGGTCCATATGTGGTATGTGAAAAGAACACACATGCAATGACATTGGTGGATCGATATGTGGTATGTGAAAAGAACACACATGCAATGACTCTGGTTGTTGTTAGTAAGAAGAACACACATGCAATGACACTGGTGGATCCATAGGTGGATTGTGAAAAGAACACACATGCAATGACTCTGGTTGTTGTTAATGAAAGAATACACATTTCGATGACAATGTGGGTTCCATATGTGGTCTATGAAAATAACACACATGCAATGACTCTAGTTGTGGTTAATGAGAAGAACACACATGCAATGACACTGGTGGATCAATAGGCGGATTGTGAAAAGAGATTTGGCCTCTCTCTTGGTCAAAAATCTCACAAAAGCCCAAACGTGTGGAGATCCCAAACTTGTGTTCACTCTAGGTGCTACGCTCTGATTGGCTGACACAGATGTCACGCAGATCGTCTCCACCAACCGTTGATCCTATGTGATCCAACGGGCAGGATAACCCCTCCCTTCTCCACTTTTTTTATGCATGGTCAATCCGTGCCACTTCTCTATCCGTGCCACCAATACTTTACCTCCATAAACAAGTGAAAATCCATATATATAACTAAAATAAATAAAATAAATGATCATATTTTGAAGAAGCCATCGTCTTCGTCTTCCGGTTCGTCCTCGTCTTCGTTAACGCCATGGTCCCTGCCATCGCCGCCGTTGGTGTCCTCCTCTGACGAATCGACACCACCCTCTTCCTCGAATAAGAGCGCTAGCTCCTCGTCGGAGTCCTCCTCCTCCTCTTCGTAGTCCCACGGGTCCACGTCACTCTCCTCCGCTTCTGCCTCCAACTGATCGATGAGTGCCTCCTCGTTGGCCGAGTTGGACTCGTCCAAATAGCTATATCCTCTCTTCTTCCTGGTCTTCTTCTTGTTCCTCTTCATGTCCGTATTCGCCGGTGCAACACGCGCCCCCGTCCTGGATGCTGCTTTGCGCTCGTCCGACGCTACAGGTACCCCATGCTCCTCCTGCATGGCCGGTACGAGGTTCGACATCGCGGTGTCCTCGAGTGCCGATGTCGATGGATCCTGGCACGGTCGGAGACAACGTGCTGCCTCAGCAGGCGACTCACGAGCATGAACGATGCAGCGAAGAGCCAGGGACACAGGACGGTCAGTGGACGGCTTGGACCTGCCATTGCCATTGCGAGGGGGCATCGTGATCGAGGTAGTTGCTCTGAATGGTTGATGGCGGGTACATAGAGTGGGGTGCCGATCTAATCAAGGATGAGAAGCGGTTTCGTGCGTCGTGTCCACTCATGCATTTGTCGATTCTCAAAAAAAAGAAGTAATATCTCGCGTACTGAACATAATTTGATCACAACAAAAGTGGCACAGCGTATTCTAGACTCATAAATATCCCGTGCGTGCTTGTCACGTGGAGTTCGACAGAGTTCGACGTGCCGCCGTGATCGTGTAGCAGTTGCACGCGTCATTGCCCCATCAACAAGTGACACACACACGCGGGATGTGTGCGCCGATTCCTGTGATGACCACCCAGCTCGCACTCCCCTTATTATATACTGGATTTTGGGCCATGCCGAAGACCATTGAAGTGTCCATCGCAATAAAGACAGGTCCCATCGATTCCCTACCCCTGCCTCCCTGGCTTCTTTGAGAAGGTAGACCGTACACAATGGTCTTGTATAATAGTACTAGTACTACTGGACTACGGTATGTACTCTTTGACTCTTCTCCCACACTAATCACTATCTCCTTCCTCCTGCTGCCGCCACCCTCACCCTGCAAGCCATGGCTCCACTAAGGAGGGGGAGAGGCCGATCGACGATCCTCACGGAGAAAAGGGAGAGAAATCACCATGAGGCACTTCTTGATCTGCCAGCCGCTCAAGCCCACCCTCTCATTGAGGCCCAATCTCCCCCGACAATGGCGCCAAATGTTCTACCAGGCGAGGGCTCCTCCCAGTATGGTCTTCTTGTTCTACTTCTTCTCCATCTCCCACTCCATCATGATCTTATTCAGCTTCTTCTTGTTTTTCTTCTTCTTCTTCTTGCTCTTCCTCTTCTACATATTATAGGCCGGCCGTGGAGCCCGAATCCACCATGACGGAGGTGTTGTAGGACCCGTTCGGCCCCGTTCCATGTCTCAGCGAGGTAGCAAATCTCCACGCTATTATTTCTCCGAGTTGTGATGTGGATTTCTTAGATCCTGTCTGCCTCGCATTGGTTTTTCTTCTTCTTTTGCGAGTTGCATTAGTTTTCATGAATATGACTGGATCTCTTGGTCTTTCCTTAATACCATTGTTCATAGATTCACTATGGATTTTTTGTGGTTAGGATTAGTTTATCGTGGTCATGAATGGATCTCTAGGTCCATTTTTTAACACTGTGGTCAATAGATTCAACGGGGATTTTTTTGATCTGTATTAGTATTCACCTGGAACCTGGAGTGTAATGAAAGAATCCCTATTTCAATTAACATGAACGATGCAGCGATCAAAGGCCGAGTACTGTGACAAGGTGGCCGCGATCAGTTCCAATATTGTCAACCAACATGAGCTTACCCTCACCCAAGCTAATGAGAGCCTACGCAAGAAATTATCTGTGCAGAAGGAGATCTCGCTAGGTTTTACACGTGATGCTGTGAGGCTGCAGAGAGTGCTCGACCGTAACTTGAACAGGCAAGAACAGGCCATCAAGATAATCAACGAGCTCATGTAGGAGAAGAAGAATCTCATGGAAAGGTGCATTCTCCTGCAGGATGAAGTCAGCGAGGCACTCAGAGGACACGTCGAGGACACCAAGGCTACCATCCAAGCCTACCATGACAGGAACCGTTGCCTGGATGCAGTGAAGGAGATGAAGGAGGACATGAGTAGAGGGATCACCGTACTCAAGGGTGTTCAGGAAGAGAACGAGGAGCTAAGGGCATGTCTAGAGGCGTATCGGAGCAATGCCCAAGTTTGATTCTCGTTAGTGGGGACACGAATATCAGTTTGTCCTCCACTCCTTTTGTAATGTTTAGGGTTCAGGGAGAAATGCCCAAGTCTACTTCCCATTATAGGGTGCAATAAGAATCCTAGGGCAACTCCTTATCTATCTGGACATGTGTTGGTGTTCATGTTCATGAATGGACACCATGTGCTCTTTCCATTATGTATATGGACATGGGTTTATGCATTATGAGTTTGCCACTCTCCCACTACTATTTGGTGATATTGGGAAAAACCCATAGCACACTAAACTGCAGATAAATCTTATTTGTCTTTGAAATTGAAATTATGACAGTGCCACTAGTCGATTCATAAAATGTTGATTAGTCCTAGATTGCTTCTTCCTTGAAATTATGACAGTGCCACTAGTCAATTTAGTTAATTATGGAAACTAACCAGCTTGTCCTGGTGAACTGAACAAACCATACTATGTATTTTTTGTTGCAGGGAAAGAGGCGAAAGATCGACCAGGACCTGGCGACCTGGCTAAATGAGATGATAGCAATCCAAAGGGAGAAGCAGAATTCCCAGAAACTAGCCTTTGACCACCTGCGCGCTGAACTCGCGGTCCTTTTTGACAAGTGCCAGAGACTGAAGGAGTTAACGCCCGGGCGGCTTACATGTGAAGGTCGCACCTCGGCTAGGAAGCAGACGGAGATCATGAAAGGGATCTTGAAGGAAAATCGTATGGCTACGGACCAACTTCTCCAATCCGTGACGGAGCGCTAGAACCTACAGCTGAAGCACGACATAGTACTGAAGGAGCAGGCCGATCTTAGGGAGGAAAACAGGCAGCTCCAGGCCAAGCTCGCTTGAACACAACATATGTCTATTTAGTACTAAACTGCCTGGTTTATCCTCTACAGTGGTGATTTTGTAAGCATGAACTTAACTCTATGCATGATGTGTGTGTTCGTCTGAAATTAGATTGCTCGAGGATTGAGTTTGGCTTAGTTAAGAAAGCGCAACTGCAAGTCTTACAGTTAACTAGTTTCAGGCATTGTCACAACATAAATTATTCATCTTGAATTTCCTTTATCCTTTATAGTCTGTCCTTGTTCACCCTCGCGCGCCTTCTTCAGTTCCCTCAATAGATCCGCAATGCAGTACTCTAGCTTCTTCTTGTCTTCCCTGAGCCGATCCCTCTCCTTTTCTGCATTATGAATCAGCAACCTGTGACTATCCTGACGCTTCTTGGAAGTTCCAACAACCAAGCTCCCATCGATTCCGTCAGTTAACTCTGACTGCAAATTCTTGATTTCTTGTTCCAGCTCCTTATTTCGTACCGACAGCTTGTAATTTTTTTAGCTGCATCACTTACATTAGTAAATCTCCCCAAACTTTCCAACTCATACATCTCCCATACCTGTGCCAAACATTTCTTAAGTGCATCTGGCCACTCAAGATCCACCCGCTCTACTGCTTGACACACCGGGCCAACCTAAAAACACACACACTATAGTGTTATGAACATGCACAGTACATTTTACTTCATGTCACAGTTGCACATAATGTAAACAAACTTGATTTGTACAGCCCAAAAACCATCTCTCCCAAAGGTTACGCCTTGAATGCAACATATCTCCTCAGTTTTAGCCCATGGTCACATGGCACTTCTCCATTGAGATCTAGGCCCTCCCATTCGGAGTCGTAGATCGTCCGTGGTACCTATAGTAAACACAAAGCTAAAATCGAACATGATTGCATGCACATATGGAGCTCAGATTGAGAGATTTACCATTGCCTAACCCTAGCCCGAGAAAACAGAGGAACTCACATCATGGAAGGAAGACTCGATGTCGGAGAGAAGGCTGTCGCTGCTCGACTGGTCGTCCTTGCCGTTCAAGGACAACATGACGAATGTGTCATCGCAGGCGACGGCGTCGGCGAGAGAGAGAAAGAGAGAGAGAGAGAGAGAGAGAGAGAGAGAGAGCAGCCCTTCTACCGCTGCAACAATGACTAAATTGGCATGTTACATTAGTTTAATGGATACCATGCCCTTTCCCTGGATTACTGTCTCCTGCCTAATATGGATTCTCTTCATACATTCTCATTTCAAA
The DNA here is from genome assembly GCA_023614405.1 of Avena insularis. Taxonomy (NCBI): domain Eukaryota; kingdom Viridiplantae; phylum Streptophyta; class Magnoliopsida; order Poales; family Poaceae; genus Avena; species Avena insularis. Next base: position 284,197,068 of record CM042690.1, read on the forward strand.
TATTAAACTTGCATTCCCTCCATCCCAATTTCATTGCCTAACGAAAACGTACCAGTATATTACATTATCTAAAGAAAAAAAATCATGTCAACTACAAGGTACTTATGCATTACTTCTTCAGTCATGGTTTCACAAAACATTACATTACAATATCTCAACAAACATAATCATCATGGTTTCACAAAACATCACATTACAATCTCTCAATAAACGTAATCACATAAACAAGTATATTACATCAACTAAAGAAACAAAATCATGTCGACTACAAGGTACTTGCACATCACTTGTCCTGTCATGGTTTCGCAAAACATTACATTACAATCTCTCAAGAAACAAAATAACAGAAACAAGTACAGTACATCATCTCAAGAAACATAATCATGTAAACTACAATGTATTTATGCATCACTTGTCCATTCATGGTTTCACAAAACATTACATACAATGTCCCAACAAACATAATAACAGAAACAAGTACGGTACGTCATCTTAAGAAACATAATCATGTCAACTACAATGTACTTATGTCTTATTACAACAATGATGGTTTTAGTGAGTGACATGTCCGAAAATCTCAATAGCTCGCACAACATTATATCGCAATCTCTCAACAAACATAATCACAGAAACACGCTCTAAATGCAACAAAAGTCAATATTACAAATACAGGCAGGGGAACCCCACGGTCCATATGACAAGCCTAGGGTAGCAGCTCTCATCAGATCTCATCAACGTCGACCACCTCATTCTGTTCAGCCACTACAGGGGCATCTACATCCACTATAAACTGTTCAACAACATCAGAAATGGTACCAAGGAATAACACCTTCCTGGTTCGCTTCTTTCATCGCATAATCTGCATAAGATCTTCAGTATCCAAAACATCTATGAAGTGCTGCTTCTTATGATGCCACCACCGGATTTTTGCCATCTACTTCGGGCCAATACTGATTTCCTTACCGATCATCTCTCTCATTTCATCAAGAGTTATGTTTTTGGAATCGATGGATCTCTACAAGACATGACGAAACTGGCTTATTAACTCCCTCATCAAGTTTTGCCATGTATGAATCCACCTCTATGCGTATACTAAACTTATCTAGATCAGCATCTATTGGTCCGTATTCTCTAGGAGCAGAAGCTCTGGCAGCAAGATCTCTAGCATCTGCATACATATCATCAATCATCTCTTCAACTTTCACCTTACGATCAGTTGCACAACACTCCCAAACCATCTAAAGCTCATGGGAGTGCTCAATTTGCTGATGGGTATCATTCATGTTGCGCCACACCAATTTTTTCCTCTGTCTAGAACCCTAGGGAATTCTAGCGGAAAGCATATCTACCAGCTGCGAAACAGACACAACCTCTTTGCAATTCACAAGTAGATGCACATCTTGCCCGAACTCAACCCTCTCGCAACCAAAATAAAGTTTTGTAGTGTATTGCCGAACATGAACTGTGAACTCATATAGGTCCCTTGTATCAAAGTTGTGCCTAATTTGATTAAAAAGGGGAACTTTTCAGTTCATTCGATTCTATTATGCCATAACTAATCTACTTGCAAGATAAGGCACAAATAAGAAAAATTCACCTCTCGCTCTTCTCCCGGGTTTTTCTTCGAGATCTGGGTGCTGCATCCGCCTACCGGAGCCGAACAATCCGCCGGTAGCCTTGCTTTTCTCTTCAACGTGCTGCTCGTAGGTACCTTGGGAGCAGAATCCTTGCTGGCCTCCTCGCTAACCGGGGCTGAAGACCTTGCCATTGCTACGAATTGAGCCCCAGACTTGGGCCCCGATGGACCCGAATCAGTCGGCAACGTAGCTACAAACTTTGCCTTGCAAGACATGCTGGGCCACTGCCGTCGGATTTAGTGTCGAGGGAGGGAGAAAAAAGGTCCTCTACCGCCGGCAGATTTAGGGCCGGGGAAGGGAAGAAAAGGGACCGCCACCGCCGTAGCAAGATTCAGTGTCGAGAGTTAGGAAAGTATAGTAATGGATTTGCCCCTACGACACGTGCAGGGTGGCTAAGAAGAGTGACCGGCGAAGAAGGGGCACAGCAGGAACTAGTGTAACAGAATATCCTGACTTAACGTGTGCGATTTGAAAATATTGGGTTTGGCAATCATTCACTCGAAAGACCCCTCTCAGCAATTTGCACCCCAACTTTTCGAACCACGGTGATTAAAATCAACTTGGGTACCGTGTTGCCTAGGCGCCCCAACTTTCGGGCCGCAAAATGATATTCTCGACAGTGGCCTTGTGGCTTGGTCTGATTCTGCCGCTCCACATCTCCAACCTCTTGGAGGTTTCAATCCTGTAGGACCTGATGATGGCAAAGTAATCATTCATTGTGGTGTCGAGAAGTTCACTGCAAAATTAGATGATGGCACAGAAAAAATCTATGAAGAAACTGATGTAACCCTTGGCAGATACGATCCTAAAGTGGTAGAATTATCTGACCTGATGGCATCATTACATGGCAAGGTGTTGTGGGGGGTCCTCCTAGGTATCATAGTTGGTATATTTTGGCTACAGGAGCAAAAAGGCTATAAAATTGAAAGATACCAATGATTTAACCGTACCATTTGCAAGGAAATATTATAAAGGTGAAGTGCACATCCACTTGATAGTGCAAATGGTTGGAGAGGAATTGCATTTCAACAATAGAGATGATGGACTTGTAGAAGGGATGCGTGACCTGATCCATGACATCACTGAGGATTGTGCGACTGAGGGTAGCTTCGAACAAAGGAAAGTCTTACAGAGGAGCATCATAAAGAGGAGCAGGAAGAGCATCCCCGGAAAGGGAACCCCGAAGAAGGACATCACAAAGGAGACCACACTGTTGAAGAGGACGTCCAAGAGTCGCACAAAAAAGGCACCATGCAGCAGAGTACACCCCTGAGGTCAATGGATCAAAAAGCCACACCAAACGGTAGCAGAAAAAATGCTAACAGGGCGAGCACGGTGGTGAACACACCCAGGAGTGGTAGCAAAAAGGCTAAGATGGCCAGCACGGAGGATACCACACCCAATGGTAGCAAAAATAGCTAATTTGGAGCAGAACACGCCACTGAGGTCTGACAATAATGTCAGCATGAAGGAGAACACACCCAATAGTAGCAGCAAAAGGGCTAATTCGAAGAAGAACACGCCTCAGAGGTCAGGCAATAATGCCAGCACGCTGGAGCCAACACCTGTGAGGGGAAGCAGGAAGGAGATAATAGCCAAGAGCAGTAGCAAAAAGCCTAGTTCGATGGGGAACAGAACGCAAATGTCAAGCCCGACTGATACCATCAGGAAAGATTACATTAGGAAGGAGGATGTACACAAGAAGAGCAAGAGGGTTCTGTACAATCAACATGAAATAGATTCTGACTGCTATTTGTCTACTGAAGAACCTGGGATGCGTGCAAACATAAGACCACCACATGTGGTTGCGCAGAACCAATAGAGTGTCCGGGAGAAAACTGGGTTGCCGGTGAGGTAGAATGGGCCAATGATCCGGACCATTCGGGCGGAGATGATGGTGCATCCCCACCCCTAGGAGTCAATATGATGTGTGCAGTATTAGGCATTAGAGACGATGGCCAAGATTCTGAATCAGATGAAGAAGAGGGCACTCTAGAGGATCAAGAATCTAGTGATGATGAAATAGACGAGGAACATAATGATGAGGCTGGCATTCCAGTCGATGATTTGGGTGTCGAAGTAGAAGAAATGAAACATAACCACGAGTATACTATAATTTTGGTCGGCACAGAATTCATGAGCATGCATGACTTCAGGATGTCATTCCAAAAAATTTATATCAAGGGGGAGTTCGACGTTCATCGACTGAAGAACACTGCCCAAAGGTATGAGGCCGTTTGCATGTTAATGTGGAAGAATGGATGGGTCGCGGTACATTGTCCATGGAGGATCACAACAAGAGCCTTACCAGCGTCAAAGGAAATTATGGTATTGGGGAAATGAATGTAGCAAACCATTCGAACTTTCTCTCTTTTCACTCTATAACTATAATTGATGTGCAAGATCTTTCTAGCAATGAGTCAACTCCGCGTATCTTGTAAATGAATATATGTTGCAGGTGAACAAAATGGGCCCTCCCCACATGTGTCCGATAGGCAGCACACTGAAATCCTCAATGGCTGATATGGAGTGGGTGGCTATACAAGCTATGTCCGTACTAAAGGATAACCCTAAGGAGACCGCGAAGAATATTCAGACTAGCCTGGTTCTAAATACAACATTGTCCTACCATATTACATGGTTTGGAAAGGTAAAGAGAAAGCTCAGAGGGTCTTGCACGGGGATTGGACCAATAGCTTCAGGATGCTGTACAACTTCAAGGCGGAGGTACAAGCAAGGTGTCCGGGGAGTGATGTGGAGATTGACACCGAATCAGTACATGGGAAAAAAATTCAAAAGATTTTTCATGGCGCTTAAACCTTGCATCTAGGGATTCAAGGATGGCTGTAGGCCATATCTGAGTGTCTGTCCTAACTGGCAAATGGAAAGGCTTCCTGGCATCTGCCACAACACTTGATGGTCACAATAGATGTTCCCAGTGGCATTCGGGCTGTTCGAAACAGAAACAGAGGAAAACTGGGTCTGGTGTATGAGGCAGCTCAAGAGATCAATAGGCCACATGGATCCATTGGATATATCCACGGATGCATGCAAAGGGTTGACGAATGTAGTGAAGGATTTGTTCCCGCGAGCTGAAGGTAGAGAATGTCATGCCCATTTGATGCTCAACTTGTCCTCAAACTACGCAGGAAGCATATTTCGTTACATGTTTCCTGCTGCTAGAGCTTACAAAACTAGTAGCAGCGAATATTTCATGAGCAAGATTTTTGCGGAAGCCCCTGAACTTCCGTAGTACTTAGCCGTCCATCATTAAAAGCTATGGAAGAGGAGTCAATTAAACATTGACATAAAAGTTAATTACATAAACAACAACCTTACAGAATGCCCGAATAACTGGGTGAAGGACATAAAAGTGCGCCCTATTCATATCTTGATGGACAACATACATGGTATGATCATGAAGTTGTTAAATATAAGGAGAGAGATCGGTAGGAGTGTAACATCCCAATTTTAGTAACCTTGCTTAGTTGTCTAGAATGCAAAAATCAGGGGGAACAAAAACTTTTCTTGCTTGATGATGAAGTGCTTGCTTCCTTGTTGATACTTATGCATCTTATTGTGGAATAGAAGTTGTACTCCTTACCGAAACCTAAGTTGACAAAAACTATTTAACAAAGGAAGTGTCTTGGCTTAATTTGCATATTCCCAAATGTTCTGGAATTTCAAAAACAAGAGCCAAGATGCCCTTGATACAACAAGTATTTTAGTAGCTTATATTTACAAAACCATGGAGATCTATAAGCTATCATCTCCTTATGTTTTCAAGATAGAACCTCCAAATCATCTAACCTCTAGTTTTTCCAAAACTTCTTACAAAACATTTGGATTCCAATCTTGGTAGAAGTACCAAGTACTCTTACCTACTTCAAAACCCCACCTATTCAAAATGCCCATCCATACCTCAGGCTAAGCTTGAAGGTACCTTTAGTAGTAGATTTGAGATGATTGTTAGATGAATTGCCTTGATCTACCGTTTGACTTGCTTGAATAAGAAATAGTGTGAGCTACCCTAGGAGCATACTTCAGCAACAAACCACCCAAACAAGGCAACCCTTACTCCCTTGAGTAGAAATCATAAAAACCTAGCAGGAAGAATAACCCATCCCCCTGTTCTCAGGAGCATCCTGTTTAAGCTACATAAAAACCCCTAACTCTTGATCTAAGGCCTAGAGCCACCTCTACTCTCTTCGTTGAGATGTAATCCACCACATCCTATACTCCCCTTTATCAATGTATTCATTCACTAACATGTCCAAGCTTAGATTGATCCTTAGACATTAACTAGACCATCTGCTTTTCTTTATCAGATTCACTTCTAGATCACATACTGTTGATAGTTCCCAAGGTACCAGTGGCCAAATCAAGTCTTGGATATCTTCTATATAGACTACTCTTAAACATCATGCACTTTATTATGGGTTTTGACCCTTGCATCCACTCAAAAACATCCTCTCTTGTACCCTAGTCAAAAACCCCAAATCTGGCAAACTTTGACTAAGTCTGGAACTCTTATCTAGATTCAATCTTGGAGTCTCAACCTCTCTAAACCTATGCGCCTTTTTGGAAATGAATTTGAACCAACTTTTAGAACATCCTAAACACTTCCAAATACCACTCTTTCCCCTAGTTAGATCATCATTGGAACCACTTGTTCTTGATGATTTTGTCGGCAATAAAATAACATTTTCTGCAAATCTTAACGACAAGCCTACTTTAGCAGAAGCTCACATCTTCCTAATATCTTATTTTGGCCAACCCTTGGTATGGTTGTGATCTTCTAAACAAATTCTATACATACCTATTGCCCTTGTTTCAATGGAGCTTGTGATCCAAGAATCCAACAAGGTTTTGAAGGCATAACGATAATATCTCCCTAGATCCTTTAATTCCTTGTTTTCTCCCAAATTCAAGTCTGATTCTCCCAAAACCCAATTTGTTTATATTCTAGTGTTGGTTGAGTGTTAAGTATTTCCTAATATCTAGACATACTTAAGTAAATAAGTGATCCTTGTTTCTCACCAAAGCCAACAACTAAAGAAAGATCATTCTTGGCTAAGTCAAAAATGCATCAAAGAGTGTCAAGTTAGAAGTTATGGTTTAATCAAACCCTAAACCACCTATGCCATGCAAACCCGTGTGAAGGTACCTTGCCATGAATACCTTAAAACCCACTTCTACCTTGGCCTAAACAAGAACCCTAGAACTAATCCCAAGAAGGTTTGCAACACAAGTAAATAAAGAGAAATGGCACCCTTAATTTCATCAAATTTTGGAGAGGCATAACTAGAGTTTGAATGAAAACTAGGAAGCCTACCTATTATGCACATGCTCACCTACAAGACCTCAAGGCAACCCAACCATCACCATGAAAAGAAGTGGCTCGAGCTGCCTACCATCATCGAGCAAAGTTGCTAATCAGCTAAGCCCACCATAGATGACCACACAAGTGTATCAACCCAAAAACTATGGTTGTGGTCGTGTCCATTGTCGAGCACGAGTCCACCCTTGTCCCTTACATGCACCACAACCCCCGCTCGACCAGAACCAGCCCCAAGCTCATCCAATAAGGTGATCCATAGAAAATTTGGCAAATCTTGCAATTAACGTATAGCAGCAGCCCTGTCTCATCATCCTTTCCCCGGGGCCCAGCTCTACGTGCTACAACTCCCTAGGCACGCCCTCGACCTTCCTCTCCCTCACCCTCACCCTTGCACCCCACTTACCACCAACCGGCGCCATCCACATCGGACAGAACCATGCAGCCCACGCCCGCCGTACCATCCGCACGGTGCAAAGCGACCATGAGCTCACGCGGGAGACTTCTCCTAACCCTCCTGACCACCCTACGACTAGACTCACCCCTCATGCGTGCCTGCTCGAGCCCTAGACCTCCCGATCTGTTCTGTTAAACAACTTATGCGCAGACATAAAGCCATACTTCCCTTGCTCCCTCCCGAGGCCATGGTCCTATCCGTCGTGGAGAACGCATCCCCTCGACTCCATGACACCATCCACCGCCCCACCTGGCCAACCCCGTGTGCCCATGCACCCTCCCCACTTCACCATGCTCTCGATGCACCATGGACATGCTCGTCGCGATAAATAGAACCACTGTCTGGCCCGCGTGTGCCAACCACCCCATCCACTCCTTGAGCTCCCCAACACCACCCCAGAGTGGAGGCCGAGCCTCCCGCTCTCTGATACACGCCGACCTCGCTGCACTGTCGTCGTACCGAGGAGAAGAAGAGCGGGTTATGACCAATGCATTCCCTCTCTCCCTCGACCACTTTTGTATGCATGAAAGCACCTCTCTCACCTATCTAACCCTCCGCTGTTTTTTGCTAGGAACACCCTACAACGGCGATGCTGCGGACGGCCGAACTTTTTGTTGCCACCATCGTGCTTGTGACCAGTTCTGGAAGAGATGCCAAGGTTTCTGCCGACCGCCAGACTCCGTCAACCCCTGCATCCGCCCCGACCATCCCCGAGCTTCCCCCAACCCTACGTGAGTCACCCCGTCACTTACCAGCCTTAGCTAGGGTTTGCTAGCGCCACCGTCTGTCGCGCGAACAAGACGAACCCCCGCCGAGATCTTGCGTTGATCCAACGACCCTCCTCCGCGGATACCCCTTCGTCGCGATGTTCCGCTGACCAGTGGCCCTACCTGGCTGATTCGAACTGCACTCCCGCTCGCTCTTCTGCATGCACATGGGCCGGACCATGGAGGTGTTGCCCCAGCCAGCCGATTCCAGCCAACTGCCCATTGTGCCCTTTTCTTTATTTAAATCAAATACAAATCTGATAATTGACCTGTTTGGATTAAATGCAAGAAAAAATGGAAGCTGCTATATTTTGCTCAGATCTATTTTTCCTAGGGTTCCTGAATACCTTCTCTAACATGTAGTACCCTTGGTTAACCAAAATAAGGTCCACATTAATTAATATAAATCACATGCCCAAAGGAATCTTTTTTATAAATAAATTCTCTCAGAGAGTTTGGTAAATCCAAATGGAGTAAACCCACTTTGTACTGTTAGGTACCTGTGATACCTTGCATTCCACAGTGGACCTACCCCTTTCTATTTCCTAGATTTCCCTTGGTAAAAATAAAAAAACAGCCCTAAATTGTACTGAGGAAACTCTTTAGGCCAAACCAAATTGGTACTATATTTTTGGTCAAAATTCTGGTTCACACCAGTCTAAGAGGAAGTCTACATAAACTTCTTTCAGATACATGTCGTTTACAAAAAGTCTCTACTTATCAAAATCAGTGCCCCTTGGGTTGAGACCCTGAGGCAGCAACACATAAAATTTTCAATGCGGTGGAATATTCATGTCTACCGTCTAAACACATACTCCCTCCATTTAGAAATATAAGACATTTTAGCTTTGTGAAATGAATGTATCTAGACGCTTTTTAGTGTATAGGTTCACTCAGAACCTCTTCGAACCTATAGACTAAAATACGTCTAGATATATTCGATTCACAAAGCTAAAATGTCTTATATTTCTGAACGGAGGGAGTACAAAACAGATGACTGGAATTTTGATGTTCTTTGATACCTAAACTTAAGCCTCTTAGTGGGCTCTTCATCTGATGACTAGAGTTCAAAACTGTCATAGATAATGCAAAAATTGTCATTGCTAGAAAGCATTATTGCATCATCACTATAGGTTCCCATCTGTTAAATAGATAGAGACACTGAGCATCTTAATACAATCAACAGAAACACATTTCTTGTTATCGTACATTAATCATATTTATATGTAAACAATTTGAGTACATATACATCTATTAGAGATTTGTCCCACGAAGGAACTAGGGTCCAACGATCTCTTGGTTCATGAGGGAGCTAAACACACAGATCCAAGGAAACTCGGTGACGCCGCGGAGCGGAGCGAGCACATGACAAAGAGGTGACACTGGTGTTTTTTACCTAGGTTCGGGACCCTCGTGAGGAGGTAAAGCCCTTACTCCTGCTTTGTTGTATTGCACACGTGCTTCGCGAGGGTACAATGGAGGATGAACGTTTAGGGTTTTAGATCTCAAGGATCGATCCCTTCTAAGGTAGGAGGTGGGCTCCTTATATAGGGTGACGCTAGGCATCTTCCCCCCATATATGGGCGGGAAGGGCTACCACATTCCCGCCAAAGGACTCTGATATGCTTTGTCTTCACGTGGCCACAAGACAGCTGCAGTGTCGAGGTGGTGGGCGGTCGTCCTCCTGCTTTGCGTCGTCACACTGGTCTTATTGCACCGAAACCTTTGTGTCGGGCGATGCCTCCACCCTGTGTCACTTTATTACGCCTTTGTAAGGGGGGAAACAGGGTGTTCTTTGTTTCCCGAGGTAGACCGATTGCCGCTTGGACCGATCGTTGGCGCGTCGTCTTGTAGGGCACACTCGGGACCAAGGAGATTCCTCCTCCTAGGGCCTTGACGGGAGGCTTTCATCCCGTGTCGAGCCCAGTCTGGTCACCAGCCGAGGCTCTTATCCCCATTCCTCCTCTTGAGGCCCATGTTCCTCGTGAGCCCTCAAGAGGGTGCACCTGGTGGGCCTGGCGACTCGGCAGGACGGGTACCCCCGATGCCAATAGTCCGATAGAAGCCCTCGGTCGCTTGGCATGCATGCATCTGACGAAGCGACGAGGAAGTCAAGGGACCAAGTAGCATCGGGACCACAGGTGGTCATGCCATGGCATGACCCTCGGAGATGCCGTTTGCAGCTTCCACGTGCCTACGCGGGGCGTGGCGCACATCCGATGCGGGAACCGCCGCTTCCGCTACATGGCCTCGGGGGCTGTGTCGCCCATAAAAACCCCAAAGTCGGGGGAATTTGCCGAACTTCATCTTCTTCTGCCGCCATCTAGCCCACGGCTTTGCTCTGATTCCACTTCACTTGCTCCAGCAACACTTGTGATGGTGCTCAAGAGAGCGTATGCCGCCCCTGCCACATCAAGCTTCCCCCTGTCGATCGTGGGGGCCTTGCCACTGGCGACGATCCTCAACAAGGAGGGGCTAGATAAGGTTCCCAAGCTGTTGACCTCTGACTCGAACGAGTAGGACGCCTCGCTAGTGTGGTACTCCGGCATTGGGGAAAGTGGAGCCGTCACGGCCCTAGTCTTCACTCATTCCATCACTACCGGCTTCGTTCCGCCTTTCTCCCTCTTCCTCATCACCGTCCTAGATCACTACTACATGCAGCTCCTCCACCTTCACCCACGAAGAGTGACCCTCCTAGCCGCCTTCGCGTTCTAGTGCGAGGCCTTTGCGGGGTGATGCCATCCTTGGCATTGTTTTGGCACTTCTACTTCCTCCGTGTCCTCTCACTAGAGGACGGCCTCGGTGGCGCCGGGTTCTTTGCCGAAGAGGAGGGGATTTCTTGCTGATTTCCGTTCTTGGAACAGTGTCAGAGTTCCATCGCAACTAGATCTTGGTGAACATCGGCCAGGCCAGGCCTCGGCTTTGCGCTCTCGCGGGGGAGGTGGTGGAGAACCCGGGCTGGTCCCGCGAGGCTGCCACCTGCTTGAGTCTCGAGCCCCTCGTGAGGCGTGTGGCACATTTGAGGGACCAGGGCTTGACTGGTGAGATGGTGGTGTGGGAGTTTCTGCGGCAGCAGGTTGCTCCCCTCCAGGAGCATAGGAGGCCAATCTGGACCATATCGCCTGGCCGTGATGTGGTCAGGCTCTCAGAGGGGCTCCACACCGATGACACGGTGGTTGTCCTCATGCTTCTGCTCTTGGGTGTGGAGGCGGTAGTGGAGCTTCCCTCCGGTGTGTGCCCCTTGTACGTGGAGGGCGACGTGCATGCCATTAGCGCAGGTCTTCCCACCTTCAACGCCAGGGACGAATGCCTTCTGGTCGAGCTGGACAACAAGGACATGGGTCCAGGTGGTGCTCCTGAACCCTCCCGGCTTATTCGACATAGGAGGATGATCAACAGCGTGTCGTATTCGGAGGAGGATGCCGAGGACCTTCCCCGTGCTAGGGTTGGTGTCCCTGCCAGCGGAGCTATCTGTGGGGAGCGCGTCGAGCCTTGGGTGGCAGCAGCTTATGTCCCAACGCAGGTGGCCAAGAAATTCCCACGGCCGGGCAAAGGTGGCGCCTTTCTTCACCTAGGTGCGAGGAGGGCCAACTGGTCCTTGTTGGGAGCAGATGTCGGGTGGTGAGTCATCCTCGTGAGGCCCCCTTTTATCCTTTTCCCCTTCCTTCTTCGTCAGCCCACCGTTCTGGTACAGGTGTGAGAAGAGGAGGAAGACGAAGGCGTCGAAGTCCGGCTCTAGAGAGGCGGAAGGGCGTTCCGAGGGTAACTCCGACCACCTCCAGATCAGGGAGCACTCAGAGGGCTCCTCCCTGTCTCTCCGGGTGAGAGGAGAGACGAGGGACCATTCCATTGACGAGGGTCAGCCTAAATCTGAGGTGGTAGCCGGAGGTGGTGGTACTCTGCCACTCAAAGACCATGTGGGCGCGCAGGTCTCGACCCCATCACCAGCCCGTGGCAGCAGGGAGGAACCAGGCGTTGAAAGCCCTTGATACCATGGAGGCACGAGGCCATGCGTGCTAACCTTGCTATCCCCTGAGGGCGCTTCCCTCGGCAGGTCCAGGCGCCTACATGGCATAGTGGTGGCCTCTCATTCCGTTCTCGATCGGTTCCTTGCCGATATCGCCACGGAGGAGCATCGCCTGACCGGAGCATGGTGTCATCATCACTTGGAGCGGGCTTCTCTTGACCAGGCCTAGGAGCATTAGGGAGCCCATGGCAAGGCGAGGAGCTCCAGAGGCGACCGAGTCCCTAAGGAGGCGCCTCAGGAAGCCTCGGGGACTTCTGTGTTGGCCGAGAACCGGGTCCCTAATAGCTGTGAGATTCGACACATATTTGATGGCTTTTATTGATGGTTTTCTCCCGGATTTGATCATTTTCTAGCTTTACCTAACGCTAATACTTAGGTAGCAAAGAAAACTTGGTTTTTAATGTGTGTTTCATGTTCTGAATATTAACAGAAGTTTTAACTAGAGAAATGCAATATTCTGGAGAAAACAAGCAAGTCTCTCTTTGGAAGGACTCGAGGGGAACTCAAAGAAGCTTTAACGAGCAACTATATGGCAAGAATATTTTTCCGGCCATATAGTTCCCGTCATATAGTTGCCGCCACCTCTGTCTTGTCAAAAGTGACAACTTCCATGAAGGGACCGAGGAAGAAAACAGAACGCAGCAGCCGCCATACCATCCGGAAGGGAGAAAGAAGAGATCCAGAGAAGAAGGGGAAGACATTCTGCATCTTGCTCCACGATCTTCGACCTCCTAGCCAATACACCCCCATAGCCACTACTTGTACTAGAGAGAGGGGGATATCCACCTTGCAAGACTAGGGTTTGAGATTGTTTCTTCCCATCTTGAATTGTGTTGGATATTTTTTTCTATTCTTATTGTGGATCTCCACGGTAATACAAAGATGAATTCCCTTTATTTGATTATATTGATGATCCATTCTTTTCTCATGTGTGAGTAATTCCCTTGGGCATGGGAGATGTAGGGGATTGGTGAGATGTGATGTGCCTTCATATATTTTCCACTAGTTTGTGATTAATTCTAATTACTATATTATGTGTGCTTGACTATCTGTGGGATGCCTAATGCTTGTTGTCCAATTAAGGGCCCAGACAACATGATGCTTTGTTCTACATAGATAAGATCTTGTTCGTTAGTGGACTGGCGACCCCTGGGTGACACGGGGATATCAATGGAAAACTAGTAGACTCGAGGATAACGAGGAACCACTGTGCTTATTGCATTACTCTGATCCAAGGAGCTTAATCTCTAAGCGACCTGAAGGGTCTTAATCGTCTAGTGTCTGACCATGGTTTTGCTAACGGGCTAGTAGGATTATTGAAGTTGGGATGAATTCTACCAAGAGGAGTTCCGGTCAATTATGGTTGCTCGCCTACACATATATTTATAAGATTATAATGGTTACATTTATCATCCATCCACTTGGCACAGTCACTATCACCATGAACTGAATCTCCCCGCGCCTTCTTTTGCCATCTGTAGGAAACAACAAACAACCAAGTCGTTCTTTCCTTTTATGCTTTATATTTCTGAAGTTTACATTTTAGTTCTATTTAAATACATCTCATTTAATCAAAACCCCATTCTTATTTCAACACTTTTAGTCAATTCACTCGAAGACCCGTGGAAACTTCGGGTGGGACAGAGACTTCACCCATAAACACTTACCATTGGGCTCCCTGTGGGATCGATATCTATACTTCGAAACTAGCTACAAACGATCTGTGCACTTGTAGACATCAAGCTATTTTCTGGCGCCGTTGCCGGGGACCTAAGCGCTAAGTGTTTGTCTTTTGAAAATTCAGGTGTTGCTACTACAAAATGTTCTCCCTAGGAGAAAAAGGGTCTACACACTCTAGTAGGACCTATCTACTGGATTATATTGAGCGCATGCCTACTCAAAGGCGCAAAGAAATTATTGAATAACTTTTAAGATCAAATAAAGTTGAAGTTGAAACCTGAGTGATATGATGGAAATCATGTCTATTTACAGGAAAACTCCTATGAAACCTGAGAAAACTCTCAGGGAATACAGTGCTCCAAGTTCTGAATTTCTTAAACAACCAATAGAGTTCCCTAATCCTGGAGTTAGATAATATCGATTTGATGGTGGAATTATTAAAAAATTGCAGGAGAAAGCTTTCAGTGGAAGGGAAGATGAAGACCCAGGAAGACATATTAGAGAGTTCGACGATGTGATAACATTTCTTGGACCAAAAGTTTTTCCAAGAGACTTTTCTCGTCTAAAATTATTTTGTTGGTCTCTTAAAGGTAAAGCTCTAGACAGGTTATATTCTCTCCCTCGCCATTACATTAAATATTGGGAAAACTGCATTGTTAAATTCATAAATAGGTTTAATCCTTATAAAAAGGTAACTAGACTAAGAAAGAATACATGCAACTTTAGTCAGAACGTGGCAGAAAACTACCCACAAGCCTAGGAAAGATTCTTTGGAATGATCAATAGTATTCCTAATCATGGCTATTCTGAACTAACTATTTGCCATTTATTTTACCATGGCCTCAATACTCAATGTAGAGAGTTGCTTGACTTCTCAGCAGGAGGATCAATAAATACTTTGACTATTAAAGAATGTTTGGAATTGATGTCTACTAGGGCTAAGATTGATTCTTTATATAGGACTGATTTTGGCACTAAGCCAGAAAAAGGGATACTTCGGATAACTCCTGATCTTATGCCTGAGGTACGCAAAACAATGAAAGAAAAAGGTATACCTTCTGAACTTGTTAAGGAAAACCAAGTAGATTTGTTACAAGTTTTAACTGAAGAATATGAAACTAGAAAAGTTTTTCAAGAATTAAAACATCGACAAGTGAAATATCATAATAACTTGCATAAGCATTTCCAAAAACACAAAAAGGTTTTGGCGGAACTCACGGAACATTATGATGAGATTGGCCAAGAAAGAAAATTATTTCACAAGTATCTTAGTATGATTGAAACCTAGTGTGACCAAATAGCATCTGGTTATCAAATTTTTCTTCGTGATGATAAAGATATTCCTATTTCTACTAATGTTTTGCCAAGAAGGGGTGTAGTTGTTGACCCTTAGGACCACCGGAATATGAAGCTGAAAAAGAGCGAAAGGAAAAAGCCTTGCTTGAACCAAGCCAAGAAGATGATACATTGGTGGATCCTCAAGATGAAACTAAAAAAAAAGATCAAACCAAGGAGAGCAAAATGATGCACATGATGACCATTATGACTCTGATGCAGAGACAGTTGATCCAAGAGAAGATAAAGAAATAAGCAAGGAAAATGAAGTTGTTGTAGTAGAAAAGAATAAAAGCAATAAGCAACAACAAAAGAAAGCAACAAAAGATCTTGACCCCCATAAAAGTTAAAAGACAAGAGTAAGTCGGGTGAGAAAAGCTTCCTTATCCAGATCAAAAAAAGAAAGCACTGGATCAGGTAATTTATAATTCTTTTACAAAGGCACTTAGTGACCTTCGTGTGGAAATTCCATTTGCGGATGCAATCAAAGTTCCTACTTATACTAAATTCCTCCGTGATATTCTTAGTAGAAAGAAAGAAATAACTGAAAATATTTCCATGGTAACTAGTTATCCTGCTAATGGGAAGCTGCTGTCTAAGTCTGGAGATCCTGGAATACCAACTATTTCATGCTCAGTAGGTAAAACTAATATTCATAATGCCTTGTGTTATCTAGGAGCAGGAGTTAGTGTAATTCCATACTCCCTCTATAAAAGGTTAGGATTAGGGGAGTATTCTCCTACTACTATCACTTTACAGATGGCTGACAAGTCCACTAAACAACCCATTGGTATGATTGAGGATATTTTACTTAGAATAGATGAGCATGTTATTCCCACTGATTTTATTATTCTTGAATTGCCAGAAGATGAAAAATTATCTATAATACTTGGAAGACCTATCCTTAGTACTATAGGTGCATCAATAGATTATGCTGAAGGAAAGATAATCTTCAATGTTTATGATGCTGAAATCATCTGGTATTTTCCAAAGAAGCTAGAAGCAGGAGAAAGATATATTCCACTGGCAAAACAAGTTTATAAGGTAAATGCCTTTGATAAGGGGCAACCCAAGGTAAGAATTCGAGAACAGAAAAAAGGTTGAGTTACTCAACCATTCCTAATAAAGTGTTTAATGGGAGTCAACCAATCTCGTCAATAAAATAGATTAGAGAATAAAAGGTTCATTCCATTCCTTCCACTTTTTCATAGTCATTCTTGGGAAGCGCGCCCATGAAGATACAACTGCCAAAAAGTAGTAGAAACATCGATTGAATGAGTTTAGAATAAGAATAAAAATTAAAGTTTGAGTTTTCCATCTAAAGAAGCTAAAATTTTGCTTTTAATACACCAATGTTGGTCGACAGTTTCTACTATCAATTTTTTGTCAGAAATAAGGTATTTCACTAAGTTTTGGGATAAGAAGGTATTCCCAAAGAAATGGGAAATTTTTGAGGATTACTGATGGTTTAACGACCAACTATAAAGTGGGAATAAAAATTCCGGCCGTATAGTTCCGGTCGTATAGATATCTTTGCCATCTACAAATTTTATTCGAAGACATAGAGAGTTTAATGACCAATTATACAATGGGAATAAAAATTCTGGCCGTATAGCTCCGGTCGTATAGATATGGATGCCTTCGTACAAAATTCTCCGAAAGGTACTAAGAGTTTAACGACCAACTATACGGCAGGAATAAAAATTCCGGTCGTATAGATATCGATGCCTTCGTACAAAATTTATCCCAAAGGTACTGAGAGTTTAATGACCAACTATACGGCAGGAATAAAAATTCCGGCCGTATAGTTCTGGTCGTATAGATATCGATGATATTTTTAGAAATTTAGCTCGAGGGACAGACGGTTTAACAACCAACTATACAGCGGGATCATTGCGATCTGGCCGTATAGTTGCGTCCGTATAGCTATTTTCTGCATAAAGAAACCCTAGTTGGAGGCGCCACCGTAACTATACGGGCACAACAACATCATCCGCCCGTATAGTTCTGGCCGTATAGTTTGGTGTGACCACAAAATCATACCAGGCGCCAAGGTCTTCCTCCCCTCCTCATTATTTCTCTCATATTCTATCTCCAAACCTGTCAAATCCACTTAGTACTCTTGATTCTTCACGGATTTCGTTCATTTGAGTGGGGGAATCAATAAATCGGTATGTTTCTCTCCCTATCCATGCTTTATTTTCAGATTTCCATGGTTGAAACTCTCACGTTGATCTAATGGATGAACACAATCTTATTTTGTTTTACCTATTAATTTCTCACCTTATGATTGAATTTTTCCGCGTAGGATCGTTCATATATCATGTAGAAACTATATGCCTAAGGTTTTATGGTGAAATTTTTCAGTGCATCACGATGAACAAAATCGGTAACCTCTTTCGTTCGAGCAAGCGCCAACAGGGTGAGGGCTCGAGCTCGGGGTCCCGAGCCTCGCGCAACTCCAAGTTGGACATTGTCTCATCGAGGAGGGTGTTGCCCACATGTTGGGTGATGGGCTGGGGTTCCTGCATCGAAACAGGGTTATTGCAGTACTTGTAGCAGCAAATATTTAAGAGTTTGTCCCGATGGGAGCTCGACAAACACGACCTTCACAATCACGTTGTCAATGCGACCACGTACACACCCAAACTGTGGTTTGGAAATAGCCTATTCTACAAGTTGCTAGGATAAATGAATTTAAGATGTTTTGTAATAACTACTACTAGGACTGGAAAGAAAACTAGAACAAGAGTAAAACTAAAAGGAGGTGAATGCAATAAGATGAAATATTAATGTTATGATTCCTCAAGTAATGTTGTGTAAACCGGTGTGCATGATAAGTGATTATGGAATAGTTATTAACTATAATTGTGACGATCCCTCATTTATCATTGTCTCCCACAGTTGGTAAGTGGCAACTAGACAACTCAATTGTCCACACCCTCTCCGGACATGGGTCATCCGTAAGAGAATAGTGTATTCAGGTAACAAGACCAATCAAGGTAAACCAGAGCAAAGGAATTAAGTTCCATAATCCTAAGAAAGTGTGCTAGTCACAAGATATCCCATATGTCACTTTGGGGTCAAGCAATTCGCAACACTATACCTATCTATATCATGAGTGATCTTGATAAATTAAATCTTAATGGGTGGTGCATCCTAAGCTGCTATTGCCTCCGCAAATCACTTATAGCAAATAACCTATTAGTTATACCCACGGACTTGTCAGGCCCATGGAACGAGTAGAGACTAATGATAAGTTTTGTGACACTCCGTGAATCCCTAGTAAATTCCTCAACAATGGATTGGACGTCTCCAATCGCCAGAATAATATCATGAATAGAACAATGTAAAGATAAAGCACAAACATATTAATTAGCAAGAACACACCACACTTCAATTACTCAAATCATCATAACATTAATTAAAGGGGTATCAAGCCATGCTACAACCCATCACGGAGATCATGATGGGGAAGGATGAAGGAGTAGCAGTGATGGAGATGGTGATGACGACGCAGAGATGGTGGTGTCGGCGTGGTGATGGCGGCGTCCTCCTTCTCCTCATCTTCTTGCTTGGATGGCTTGATGGTGTTGATGGAGATCCGGATCTTGGTGGAGCTGTAGAGGCTATGGAGGCGGCACAGCGGAAGGGCAACACCGTGGAGGCGGTAGATGGGATCTAGATCTTGTGTATGGTGTCTTGTGTATATGGTGGCTTCCTTGGGTCCTCCCTCCTTTATATAGGCCTTGGGGTGCCCTAGGGTTCTCCCAATACCGTCATATGACTTAGGGAAGGATCTAGAGCTTTTCTAGGGCGAAATCCTGTCGTTTCCGACCTTTTTGGCAACTATACGGGCGGAGCTATACGACCAAAAATATAGCTCCAGTCGTCTAGTTGCTCGTCAACCAAAAAAATACAGAAGGGGTATGACTCAAATACGAGAAATAAGCAAGAAAGAGGAGGTATCACATTCCTTTCATCAACCTATTTGCAACCTTAAATTTATCCTACAATTATTTATTCGCTTGCACTGGAGTCACTCCCCACTTAGCTTGTTATCCTACAAATTCTATTCCTTTGCTAGTGTCTTATTTTTAGCTTTGAAACATTGAGCAATGAACTTGGTTAAAAATACTTACCACATTTTTACAACAAGAGAAAGCATCTGAAAGATGACTTGAGTCCATGCTTAGCTCAAAGAATTTTATTTTAGAACTACTCCATCCCATTTGACCTTAATATAAAAAGACTTGATAGTACCCTTGATTGAAATTGTTTGATTAAATGGATGCTTCAAAGTAGTAGAAATTATGCCACTACTTTTTCTAATAATTACCATAAGATATTTCTTTACACGTGTCATTACAACTTTGTCGTGCTCCATGGGGAACTATTAACTCTTTTGGCCAATGAACGATCTAAATGTGGGAAACCACTTGATTTCGGCTATTGAGTTATGTAAACGTCTATAGTAGCAATGCTATGAAGGGTATTTTTTTAGTCTCCTTATGGTTTCACGTTACAAGTGAAGTTGTAGTACTCCTCTGGCCCATTATTGCTCAACATCATTTATTGGCATGGTCACGAGTGCATAACACAGCCTCAATTAACATGTTAAAAATAGTGGCATGATTTCTCTATGAAAGAGCTGAAGTTTTTGAAAGACAAAAGAAAGAAAAAAGGTGCTTTGAGAGTCTTGAAATTTTGACATGGGAGTAGATGAGTTGTTCTTAAATTAAATGTTTTGATTCCAACTTGAGTACTTTTAATTGATTAAACAAACAAGAACAACAAAATTTCATCTCTCAACGAATAGAGACACCAAAAGAATTTGTCTCACTTCTCTAGCTAAAACTTTCGACACTTGCTTGGGCATATGATTTATTTGCTAACAAGATATACGTGCCTAGGAAGTGGACTCAGTGCAATCTTGTGAATACTTGTATGATCATATTTAAGATCGCAGGGATTGTTAAGAAAAGAATTTGACACCAATTCAAACTTGTGAGTTCCTTTATTTTTAGACTTGAATCTTCGCTATTCTTCCTTATTTCCTTGTCACTCGAGGGTGAGCAACATATAAGCTTGGGGGAGTTGATATCTATGAGATTCAACACATTTTTGATGGATTTTATTGATGGTTTTCTCCCAGATTTGATCTTTTTCTAGCTTTACCTAACACTAATACTTCGGTAGCAAAGAAAACTTTGTTTTTAATGTGTGTTTCAGGTTCTGAATATTAGCAGAAGGTTTTAACTAGAGAAACACAATATTCTAGAGAAAACAAGCAAGTCTCTCTTTGGAAGCACTCGAGGGGAACTCACAGAATATTTAACGAGCAACTATACGGCAGGAATATTTTTCTGGTCGTATAGTTCCCGCCATATAGTTGATGTCGCCTCTGTCTTGTCAAAAGGGACAACTTCCGTGAAGGGACCAAGGACGAAAACACAACGCAGCAGCGGCCATACCATCCAGAAGGGAGAAAGAAGAGATCTGGAGAAGAAGGGGAAGACGTTCTTCATCTCGCTCCACGATCTCCGACCTCCTAGCCAATACACCCCTATAGCCACTACTTGTACTAGAGAGAGAGAGAGAGGGATCTCCACCTTGCAAGACTAGGGTTTGAGATTGTTTCTTCCCATCTTGAATTGTGTTGGATATTTTTCTATTCTTATTGTGGATCTCCATGGTAATACAAAGACGAATTCCCTTTATTTGATTATATTGATGATCCGTTCTTCTATCATGTGTGAGTAATTCCCTTGGGCATGGGAGATGTAGGGGATTGGTGAGATGTGATGTGCCTTCATATATTTTCCATTAGTTTGTGATTAATTCTAATTACTATATTATGTGTGCTTGATTATCTGTGGGATGCCTAATGCCTGTTGTCCAATTAAGGGCCCAGACAACATGATGCTTTGTTCTACATAGATAAGATCGTGTTCGTTAGTGGACCGGCAACCCCCCTGTGACACGGGGATATCAATGGAAAACTAGTAGACTCGAGGATAACGAGGAACCACTATGCTTATTGCATTAGTTTGATCCAAGGAGCTTAATCGCTAAGCGACCTGAAGAGTCTTAATCGTCTAGTGTCTAACCATGGTTTTGGTAACAGGCTAGTAGGATTATTGAAGTTGGGATGAAATCTACCAAGAGGAGTTCCGGCTAATTATGGGTTGCTTGCCTACACATATATTTATAATATTATAATGTTTACATTTATCATCCATCCACCTGGCACAGTCACTATCACCATGAACTGAATCTCCCCGCGCCTTCTTTTGCCATCTGTAGGAAACAACAAACAACCAAGTCATTGTTTACTTTTATACTTTATATTTCTGAAGTTTACATTTTAGTTCTATTTAAATACATCTCATTTAATCAAAACCCCATTCTTATTTCAACACTTGTAGTCATTTCACCCGAAGACCTGTGACGACTTCGGGTGTGACAGAGACTTCACCCATAAACACTTACCTTTGGGCTCCCTGTGGGATCGATATCTATACTTCGAAACTAGCTACAAACGATCTGTGCACTTGCAGACACCAGTCCCGCCCTTTTGAGGGGAAGGGACTTCCTCCGGGGACCTAGCCCGCGCCTCTCACGACCTCTCTGTGCACGACCACGCGCTCGCATTCTCCGAGAAGAAGGTCGAAGAAGATCGCAGGAGGGTCACTCCGAGGGAGCAGGACATTGCCCTCCACAAGGAAGAATTCCGACTTCATGAGGACGAGGTGCAACTAGAGAGGAGCCGCCCAGAGGAGCTGGAGGCCCAGATGGAGACGGCCCACCAGAAGCTTGAGGAGCGCACGCTCGACGTCGACCATTGTATAGCAAACACCGACGAGCACATCCCCCGCTACTATGCCAAGGTCGTCGAGGAGCGGGAGTAGATGAAGAAGGATAACAAAGCGGTGCTCTCGCAGCTCCGCCTAACCCTCCGAGAGGAGTGGCTAGGGAAGGCCAGGACTCAGGAGGCGTGCTTCCTGGAGAAGAAGGTAAATCTAGAAGGCTCCCTCCACAAGGCGGAGGAACGTCTGGCCTAGGCTCTCGCTAATCTGGATCCCTTGAAGGAGCTGCAAGCCGCCCATCAAGAGCTCCAGAAGCGCTGGGACCTCCACGACAAGGTAGAGTAGGACCTCCTGGTGCTAGAGAAGGAGTGGTGCAAGATGTACCGGGCACTCGCCAAGTGCGCGGCCGCCACTCTTTAGGACTTCGGGGTGACCGACTTCTACACTGAGCCTCTTGTTGATGCCACCACGGATGGTTCCTTCCTATCACTCTTCGATCAGATCACAGCGGCGCTGGAGGGGAGAGCCGTTCTCTACCACGGGTACCATCTGGATGAGGGTCGGAGGATGATGCGGTTCGTGGAGACCCACATCTACTCCGCCCTTTACCATCATGACACCAACTTCCCTTGGAGGGCGCTCTTGTAGAGGGTGATGCACCCCAAAGGGACTCTGCCAAGCAAGATCGCCCACTTCCAGCAGCTCGTGTAGGAGCGCCTCGATGACTTCCTCCCGATATTCGAGCATACTGAAGAGGCCGAGGCTGCTGAGGGGATTGTTGGTTTGCGGCCCGAAAGTTCCTAGGTGAGTGCATCATGGTACCCAAGTTCCCTGTAATTGCCGCGTTTCGTAAACTTGGGCTGCCAACTACTAAGAGGGGCCATTTCGAGGCAAACTCATCTCACCCCTGCCAATCAAACATTCCGTTAAACTGCCCCATGAAGTAGATGGCCAGGACCGACATGTCGGTCATCTATCCGTGACGTGAGCGCCAACGCGGCAACCTCTTAGGAAAATCGAGGAACTAAGTGGATTGGATGCGTTGAACAATTTCACAAATCCATTCCCTCCTTTTCCCTAGCACCGGCGGTGTCGAAATCCACCCTGCAGGTAGAATGATCCCTTTGGACATTTGATTTCCAGTGCCAAGTTGCTGCGCCCAGTGGCTGCACCCATTCGCTGATCCCGAGATCTAATGGCGCATGCCGTAGCCGCCGTTGCGATGCTCTATCTCGCCTCTGCCGCCGACGAGCCGAGCAGCTCGGAGGATGGTAGATCCTACTAGCAAGGAAGAACAAGTTCTGGCTACATGCGGGTGAGCTACCCTTCTCTTTGTTATTCGCACTAATTATAAATGCTAGCTAGCTACTAAAGCTAAAATTGTTTGTTAGACTGATGCTGACAAACATATTTTGTCCACAATTTTCTGTCAAGTGGGATCTCCGCGGACCACCCTTACATGGTTACGGTAGTCCTCTTCAGGTACGACTCTAAATCAGCAAGGGTGAAGGGCAAGTGGTATGGACACTATTTTGTCACGATGGAAGAAGCGCCTGCGCAGATCTGCACTACCTCTGGTATGGTTGCCGCTCTGCGTAATCATGATGAAATATGGCCAAAGCAGACTGCAAATTTTAGCTTCATGGATGAACGTGGCATCATTGTTTCTCTAACGTGTGACAGTCAGCTAATTGGGTTGATGAAAAGGTATGCTTCGGCTTGCTTGTTTGAGCTGAATTGTGATGTACTGGATGTGGAAGCTGTTACAACTAGGAGTCACCCTTCTATTCTTGGACAGGGTGGTCGCTCGAACCCAATTAGCTCCTGGTAAGAAAAAGTCTCTTGGGGTTCACATGTTTGTGCTGAATTGTAATTTTTGTTTTATTTACTCTATAGATATTGGGTAGTTATGCAACAACCCTGTTTCTTTGACAGGAAGCGCCACAAGGTTAGAAACATGACTGTTGGGTCAGTCATTTTGCTGCCCAAAGAAAATAAAAACGAGTGGAAAGATGATGATAGACATGATTCTAGTGTTGATTGTCTCGGCGATGCAGAGTACGTGAAGCTAAGAAAATTGGCACCAAGGAAGAGGAAGAAGGCTGGAAATGAAGAAGCCAGTGGACGTGAAGGCTTGGCACCCAGGCTGCGGAAGAAGGTTGCTGGCAATGGAGATGCATATTAATGTGTTGAACTTGAACCTATATATGTAATTCAGTTAAATTCTAGAGCTCTGTGTGTGGAACTTTGCTGGGCGAAACAATCTACCCATGTTCTCGGAGTAAAATGTACCGCGACTTAGGGTTTGGAAATGCCTGAGTCAGTAGTTGAATCTGAAATTGTGATTGTGCCACTACTATATGAAAACACACAACACCGGTTCCACGATTGCTGAGGGGCAGAAGGTCTCCAAATTCAATGGAATGTAAGTGGCATAGAAATAAATTATTTAAGCTGCTACACTCCACGAAGCAGCAACTTATTTCAGCTGCTGCACAATGACATGGCAACATAAACAGCAATGGCAACCGATAACGCCCAGATGACAAGGAAATCGGTACCACTTTCTGGCCTAATCTTGAGTCCGTCTATCTCACGTCCTCCCTGCTCCTGCATCCCCTGCATCTGGCGAAGCTCCTGGATCTCCAGTAACCGGGTGTACGTGCTTCCACTTTAATAATTATGGTTGTGCCATTTGCATGCGGCACAATCCACGTAGATTACGTTTAAACAAATCACTAATGTCAGAATGCCACCATGATCAGACAAAAGTATGTAATGCGGGGTTAAGAGAGATTAATGGGCGACCAATTTTATCTCCCAGGACTCCGGGTCCACTAGTTCAGACTACTAGGTCAACAAGTACTACTATTACAACTTAAAAAAGCACGGAGCTCAAGCTAAATAGAACTAGTTATCACACATCTCCTTAATCTTCCTAATCGTAGCCTGATGCGCATCTTCCTACGAGAGCAAGGATCAAATCGTCGGCTTCTTCCTTTTAGCATCTTCCTTGCACAACTTCAATTGTTTCTCTGCATTTTTCCTCATACACTTGTCAATACTCGTAGTTGTGAAATGCAGGACTTTGGCCTGGTGAAGATCATTCCTTGCTTGATTCAGTTCTTGCTCTGCTTTAGGCTTCAGGGCCAACAACACGTCCCTCTCCTTCTTGACTTTGCTAACCTTGTCTTGCACCCTCCTGAGATCTCGGTTAAGCTTGGTCGTGTCAACTGGGTCCCATAGCTTCTTCTTAGCACTGTCAAGAAGTGAGCTGACTACAAGTTATTTCAACTCAATAGTCATAACCCATAGTTTGTCCAGCGTTTTCTGCATCGATTTGGGCCACTCTGGATCTACCCATTTGACAACACTGCAAATTCTGCCTTGCATCATTGCACGATGTCCTTGACACCGTAAAAACCTCCTGCATGCGTTTCGTCCTTCGAACGCTACAAATTTAGCGGGCACATATCCATGTTTACATAGCGGAGGACTTTCTTCATCCGCTAAACCGTGATAGTCAGAGTCGTACAACGTCTGGTTGGCCTAACACATCATACGTGCATGAGTAAACATAGTAGATATAGCTCAAAATAGATAGCTGGACACATATGATAGAGATAGAGATGAGATTACTCACATCAAAATCACCATCCCTATCGTCACGACGCATTTACTCACCGTCTCCCCTTGAACCCATGGCGAGAGGGGGGACTGGGGTGGCTTATAGAGAGATAGCTGGAGGCACCATCGGCATGCGACTATGGCAGGATGGGAGAGAAGTGGGGAAAGTGGCTTCGAGGGGAAGGAGGAGAAGTATGGGGAGGAAGAGAAGTAAAGGGGACGTGACACTGCCATATGGCCCACTGAACTCGTGAGTCGTGAAACTCGCAAAAGGGGAGCGGCCGGTGTTGCCAGTTTGTCGCAGAACAGCCTACTCGCGCATCCCTCTCATGAAGACCATCCCAATCGTCCAAGTGCCCCGATCGAATGGTACGTAATAATAATTGATACGTCCATTTTGCATCACTATTCTATGTCTTAATTCACTGTTATTCATTGATATATTTCGTATTGAGAGGTGATACTTATGTTATTTCATCTATTTTTTCATGGTTGATGACTTTTGGACCATGGACCGCTTCAGTCAGGATTCTGATGGAAAAGGTGCTGTTTGGAGGCAAAATTCGCGAAGATCAGAAAATCCAGGAAAATATACGGAAAATCTTATTTTTCCAGAAGACTAAGGATGCCAGAAGATGGAGTGGAGGTGGGCCACAGGGGGACCACACCACCCCATGGCGCGGGCGGCCTAGGCCACTGGAGGTGTGTGGCCACCCCGCCCACTCAGCCTCCCCGGCGATTTCATCCTCCCGAAACCCTAAGACTCGGGGAGGGACCACAGAAATATTCCGCCGCCTCTGCGGGGCGGAAAACACTGAGAGAGAAAGATCTCTCTAGCAGACAGATTTCTGCCGAGGAATTCCTTCCCGGAGAGGGGAGATCATCGCCATCAACACCACCATCAAGCGGGACTTCATCGGGATCATCATCATCACCACCATCAGCACCCTCATCACCATCTCCATATTGCTATAACAATTGCGTTGAATCTTGCATAGTTCATAGGGGAAACTTTCCCGGTGTTGATTACTCTTTGTAGTTGATGCTATTGAGTGAACCGTTGAATTATTGTTTATGTTCAGATTGTTATACATCAATATTCCATCTCTGATCATGATCCATATGATGTCTTGTGAGTAGTTCGTTTTGTTCTTGAGGACATGGGAGAAGTCATGTTGTTAGTAGTGAAGTTGCGTTGAGAAAGATTCAATAGATTGTTATTTAAGTTGTGGTGTACTTCTTCTTGTGGTGTCATGTGAACGTCGACTACATGACACTTCACCTATATGGGCCTAGGGGAATGCATTGTGTATTTGGCTACTAATCGTAGGGGTTGCCGGAGTGACAGAAACCTGAACCCCCGTTAGGAAACCATTGCACAAGGGACGTAAGGGTCTTAGAGTTTAAAGTTGTGGTTAGGTTTCTACCTTAATTACTTTCTTGTACTTACGGATATTTGCAAGGGGTATAATCACAAGTATGTATTAGTCCTAGGAAGGTCAGTACATTAGCACAGGTTCACCCACACAACACTTAGCAAGCTAAAGAAGATTAATCAACTATGTGAAGCGAAAGCACTTGACAGTCTTCACATGTGTCCTCGAGAACGTTTGCTCATCTTAAGTAATACAACCGGCTTGTCCTTTGCTTCATAAAGGATTGGGCCACTTACTGCATTTATTCCTACTGTCTTTTATTTACTCGTACTTTGTTTACTTGCTATATCAAAACCCCCTAAAAATCAGTTTCCTAAGTATTTGCAGAGAATTCCTGATCCATACCACTAGCCAGCACCTTCTGCTCCTCGTTCGGTTCGACACTCTTACTTATCGAAAATACTGCAATACACACCCTATACTTGTGGGTCATCAAGACTATTTTCTGGCGCCGTTGCTGGGGAGTGAAGCGCTATTGGAGAGTGGAACTGGTAAAGGAAACTTCTACTATGAGTATTGTTTTCTTCTGTTAGTTGCTTTATTTTCGTTATGGATAATTCACTGAGTTTCTTATTTGGTAATGCTACTACCACTGCTAAGGTAGTAGATAAGCCACCACCTGCTAGAATGATGTTTTCAAAATACCTACAAGAATTACTGATCGTGTTATGGATAACTACTATGTTGGGGATGGAACTGTCCATCCCGGTGATCATTTACTCTTTATACACGAATTATGCGGGTTGTTCAAGTGCGTGTATTACTACAGATCAAGTTAAGAAGAAGTTATTCTCATTATCACTGAAAGGAAGAGTTGAGGAATGGTATAAGCTGCTGAAGAATGGTCAAGCTCTGGAATGGGAGGAAATAGTGCCTTTCTTTTATTCAAAGTTTTATCCTCCTAGTGAGATTCATAAAGATCGGAATCAAATATACAACTTTTGGCCTCTTGATGGAGAGAGTACAGCTCAAGCTTGGGGGGGATTGAAGTTACTAATGCTCAAATGTCCCATTCATGAGCTCCCCAACAATATTATTATCAATAACTTTTATGCAAGGCTCCCTCTACATGATAAAGATTTATTGGATGCTTCTTACGCTGGATCATTCACTCGCATGAAATAAGAAGCTAAATGGGATCTTCTGGACCGTATTCAAGACAACGCTGAAGCTTGGGAGAATGAAAAAGGTAGAAAGTCAGGTATAAATTATGATTATGAATGCATTGAATCTTTTATGGGAACTGATGACTTTCAAAATATTAAAAATGCTTATGGTCTAGACTCACAAGCTATTGCTTCTTATTTTAAGGCTTTTGCTTCCTATATTGAAGTGCCTAAAAAGAAGTGGAATAAGTATCATGAACCTTATAAAGATATTGCTAAGAGTGTTCCTGCAAGAAATACTGAAGTTTATACTACTAATCATGTTTTACCTAAACCTTATATTGAGAAAATGCCTTTCCTAGTTAAGGTAAAGGAACATTCTATGATGGCTAGTATGGTAGATGAAAGTATGAATAAAGCTGTTGAACCTGATAAACAAATGGTTGATGGACCTATAATAGCAAATGTGAAAGACTTTGTCACCAAGTATGAGAAAGAGGAACACCCTATCCTTTGTAAGGATACCTCTAATATTGTTTCACATAGTAGTGTTATGAGAGCTAGTATTCTTGTGTTTTCTGTTAGAATAAGTGATCATTGCTATGATGGTCCTTGTGATAGCTATATTGTTAAGTTTATGCATGATACTGAAAGCTACTATGAGAGAGGTTAAAGTGTTCTTATGTTTCTCAACAATATAAAGGTTCCCTGTTTTATGTTGAATTTTTTTATATTTCGCTTCTTTTGCCTTCTTATGCAAGTTGCCTTTGGTTTCAATAACTTGTTTGTTTAAAAAATACCCTTGCATAGGAAGTGGGTTAGACTTAAATGTGTGTGTGTTTTTGCTTCTTAATGCTCTCTTTCACTTCAATTCATATCCCTATGAGAGATTCTTCAAAATTATCATGCCCATCTTAATGGCTATAAAGAAAGAGCTTTATGGGAGACAACCCAATTTGTTTTTGCTTTCAGTTTGTTTTTGTTTCTTTGAGTATTGGAAGTTATTACTTCGGTAATAACCGCTCTTTATCCGTTTTGTTTGGTTTTTGTGTCAAGATCAATCTCTAATGAGAGAGAAGTAAGATTTGGGGAAGTTGCTGTCCCGAAACAGATTTTTGTGCTTCACCGTAAAAATTCGTGAGAGACCTCTGTCTGTCAGAGTGAGCTGTAATTTTTTGTTCTTATGCCCCAGGTTGTTATATAACTTTCGTTAGTTTTTCACTTTTTGATTTGAGCAACAGAAGATTTTCCAAAAAATTGATCTTTACCTGCTGGTCTGTTTTGACAGATTTTGCCAATCTTGCATTTGCTTCTTTATTCGATTTCCTTTTTGAATTCTTTTTGGGTTTTCGGAAGTAGTTGCTACAGTATATTTAGTTTTGATGGTTTTCAGTTAGACTCAAAAGGTTTTATCACTTCACTTATACTAATGTTGCTAATGAGAACTCTGTGAAGTTTTGTGTGAAAGAAATTTCCAGGAAGTGGAGATAATGGTGTAAGAAGGAAGAGAAGGGTTTTATGATTCAAGTAATAAGTATAAGAAGATGAAGATATTGATGCTATCCAACTAATTACTCCGGAAGAATCTACTAGATACCAAACTCAGAGACCTGCAGAGTCTGTTTTCAAATAGGTAACAATTCTGGTAAGAAAAGTTCCGTGAAAATACGATCCGACTATATTTTTGCAGTTTTCAGTCGATAAGGAAAGCTACGAAGTGAAAAAGGGACGGAAATGGAGCCAGGGTGGCTCACACCACCCTGTGGCACGGGCCCACCCCTGGCCGTGCCACCAGGTGGTGAGGCCACCCAGGACTCCGCCTCCGACCCGTTTTCACCCAGTACCTTCCTTTTGATATGAAACATCATAATATATAACCCCCCGGATCCCCCGAGGATCATATATCGTGTTTTCGTCGTGTTTTTGTTTCGATCTGTTTCTGCCAGGACATACTCTTTGAAGGCTTAGAAGCACAATGGTGTCTGCCAAGGATAAAGGGAAGGAGCCCATGGAGGAAGACCTCCAAGACCTCGGGAAGGAGAAGGAAATCAAGAGTGAAGGTGAAGAGGAGCAAGGCCAACATCCGCACACCGGCACTACTATTGCAAGCATGGGAGTGGTGACGAAACCTGCCAGGGTTAGAAGGACGACACAGATGCAGACTGGGGGGAAAGTTCCTCGTCACAGTTTGGCTCCAAGGTCACTTCCTCCACACATCAAGAATCCCTTCCATACCTTCATCCATAACCATGCAGGAAAAGAAGACTCCAAGAGGGAAGAACGGAAAAAGAATCACAAGAGCTGGGATCCACAAATTGAAATGATCACGAGCCGTATTGAGCACAACTCGGAGTTGATTCGTACTCTCACTTTTGAGATTGAGGATTTGGGGAAACTTATTAGAGAGCTCATCGAGAGGATACCACCACCGAAGGAGTAACTCGTCATCAGGTTTGGCATCCCCTTGGTTGGCTCCAAGCTTGGGGGAGTGCCGCGGTATCACATCACTATCTTCTATCTTTTTACCTTATTAGTAGAGTCATATCATGAATAGAGGAGTTATTATGTAGGATGGTTTGCATTATGGAAGTGTACCCTCTCTCGTTAGATATGTATCCCTTGGTGTGAGTTGCCGTTATGGAATATTAATGAGAAGTTCTATCATCCACTCTTTTTCATAGCTTATATTAGTTTTCAATTTGTGGTTATATGATTGATCTTGTTGTTAGTATTGGTAGCACTCTGGGATCATTGAGTTAATTTAGTTGGTTTTGGCAAACCTGGCTCGGTCAGTAGCAACACTATTTTTGAGAGTTGAATGAAAAAGATAGAAGTACTCTAGAGTAAAATAATTTCATCATCTTTCTTTCTTGATTTGCTCATAAGTTTAGTATTCTCTAGTTAAGATCTTTTGTGCTTCCAAGGAAGATTGCATGTTTGTCTTTATCACTTGTATGTTTGTTTGTTTCCTTCAACTCTTATACTTGCTACCCAGCCTTGCTAGCCAAAAACCTATACTGAGAGGGTATTCTTCTCGTGCATCCACCTCCTTTAAACCAAAACCTTTGCCATTTGTGTCCACCATACCTACCTATTAGCATTATTGCTATTCCAAGTAAATTCTTGTTTTATCTACCTCCCAAATTAAACTTGTTATGTGAAAATTAGTGATTAAAGCTCTCACGAACTTGATGGCACACTTTACTTTCTTGCATTTAATAAACTTGAACCATTGGGTCCTTCTTTGTTGCATATATGCTTGCGCTTTATGAGTTGAAGTTAGCCGAACCATGTATCATGGGGACCGCTTTCAACACTTCATTGGTACTTGTACCTAGTTGATATCATGTTCTTTTGCTTATGGATCCCGGCAGTGTGAAATAAAAGTGGAACTTGTAAGATCATGGAGTTTATATGTGTGTTAGAGGCCTGGGCCACTAGCCTAAGCCATGCTTAATCATGGTGGAAACTTGCAGCATAACTATAGTGAGAATTCTATGAAGCATCCTCAATAAAAACCTATGAAAATAGCAAATAAAAAGATCGCTGAGATGCTCGCTGTCTGCTTGCCTTGTCATTTTGATTATGGGATAGCTCTTGTGTCATGTGCAAGGGGTACCCTGTTGGCGGTTCTCAATTGTATGCATGTATTTACAATGACAAGAGCTTGCTCGTGACTGAAGTTGAGTAGCATGAGGATCCGTAATCATAAGTAAGGGGCATGAGATTTCAACTTATAACTTGTCAAGCATATCCTCTTAGTTGTGTCACTTTAACCTTAATCACCTAAAGATGCCTATGATAGGGGCAATGAGAGCTGAAAGCTAGTAAGTATCATAATTTTTGGGAGCTCTTTATGAAACTTGCAATCCCTGCTTCCCTTTGTGAAGGGCCTTTCTTTTACTTTGTAGTTGAGTCAGTAAACCTACTCCCTTCTATCTCAGCAAGTATTTTGAGTTGATGTGTTTCATTCATTCATATGTTGATTTATTCACTCATGTTTCTTATGTTCCTTGTTTTGCACATTGCTCTTATCCTGATGTTTACTACTTTGAAAGCTATCATTGAAAAACCAGTTATTTGTGAACTCCAGCAAATTATCAACTATTCTTCGACCAAGAGCTAAGTTAGCCATTACCAATTATGATTCACTTTATGTATCTTTATTGTGTTTCCTTTACTTATTACAAGTTGAGTTATATAATAGTGAGTTGTCTTCTATTATGATCTATGTATTTGATGAATGTGTTGCTTCTTGTCCGTATTCTTTTATCGACTCTTCACTCCATAAACCTGAGGTCATGTTTATTGAGCTCAGTTTCGCTTGGGGACAAGCGAAGTCTAAGCTTGGGGGGAGTTGATACGTCCATTTTGCACCATTATTCTATGTCTTAATTCACTGTTATTCATTGATATATTTCGTATTGAGAGGTGATACTTATGTTATTTCATCTATTTTTGCATGGTTGATGACTTTTGGAGCATGGACTGCTGCAATCAAGATTCTGATGGAAAAGGTGTTGTTTGGAGGCAAAATTCGCGAAGATCAGAAAATCTGGGAAAATATACGGAAAATCCTATTTTTCCAAAAGACTAAGGATGCCAGAAGATGGAGTGGAGGTGGGCCACAGGGGGCCCACAGCACCCCATGGCACGGGCAGGCCTAGGCCGCGCCTGGAGGTGGTGTGGCCACCCTGGTCCACTCCAGCCTCTCCCCTCTGGCGTATATCGTCCTCCCGAAACCCTAAGACTCGAGGAGCAACCACAAAAAGATTCCGCCGCCTCTGCGGGGCGGAAAACACCGAGAGAGAAAGATCTCTCCGGCAGACAGATTTCTACCGGGGGAATTCCTTCCTGGAGAGGGGAGATCATCGCCATCAACACCACCATCAAGCTGGACTTCATTGGGATCATCATCATCATCACCACCATCATCACCATCAGCACCCTCATCACCATCTCCATATTGCTATAACAGTTGCGTTGAATCTTGCATAGTTCATAGGGGAAACTTTCTCGGTGTTGATTACTCTTTGTAGTTGATGCTATTGAGTGAACCGTTGAATTATGGTTTATGTATAGATTGTTATACATCATTATTCCATCTCTGATCATGATCCATATGATGTCTTGTGAGTAGTTCGTTTTGT
The DNA here is from genome assembly GCA_023614405.1 of Avena insularis. Lineage (NCBI taxonomy): Eukaryota > Viridiplantae > Streptophyta > Magnoliopsida > Poales > Poaceae > Avena > Avena insularis. The sequence goes on from CM042690.1 coordinate 284,230,437, forward strand.
TCTTGAGGACATGGGAGAAGTCATGTTGTTAGTAGTGGAGTTGCATTGAGAAAGATTCAATAGATTGTTATTTAAGTTGTGGTGTACTTCTTCTAGTGGTGTCATGTGAACGTCGACTACATGACACTTCACCTATATGGGCCTAGGGGAATGCATTGTGTATTTGTCTACTAATCGTAGGGGTTGCCGGAGTGACAGAAACCTAAACCCCCGTTAGGAAACCATTGCACAAGGGACGTAAGGGTCTTAGAGTTTAAAGCTATGGTTAGGTTTCTACCTTAATTACTTTCTTGTACTTACGGATGTTTGCAAGGGGTATAATCACAAGTATGTATTAGTCTTGGATGGGGCGGTACATTAGCACAGGTTCACCCACACAACACTTAGCAAGCTAAAGAAAATTAATCAACTATATGAAGCGAAAGCACTTGACAGTCTTCCCATGTGTCCTCGAGAACGTTTGGTCATCTTAAGTAATACAACCGGCTTGTCCTTTGCTTCATAAAGGATTGGGCCACTTGCTGCATTTATTCCTACTGTCTTTTATTTACTTGTACTTTGTTTACTTGCTATATCAAAAACCCCTAAAAATACGTTTGCTAAGTATTTGCATAGAATTCCTGATCCATACCACTAGCCAGCACCTTCTGCTCCTCATTGGGTTCGACAATCTTACTTATCGAAAATACTGCGATACACCCCCTATACTTGTGGGTCATCAATAATCATGCAGAACAACTATGTTAGGGCGTCCCTTCTAGAAGACTCGGTCTAACGGCCACCATTGGGGGCCTAAGGTTAGGGCTCTCCAAAGGTTAGGATCCATATGTGGTTTATGAGAATAACACACATGCAATGACACTGGTGGATCCATATGTGGTTTGTCAAAAGAACACACATTCAATGACTCTAACTGTGGATTGCGAAAGGAACAGGCAATACAATTACTCTGGTGGATCCATGTGTGGTTTGTGAAAGAACAGACATTCACTAACTCTAGTTTTGGTTCATGAAAAGAACACACATGCAATGACTCTAGATGTGGTTTGTGAGAAGAACACACATGCAATGACACTGGTGGATCCATGTGGTTAGTGAAAAGAATAGACATCCAATGACTCTAGCTATGGTTAATGAAAAGAACACACGTGCAATGACACTGGTGGATCCATGTGTGGTTTATGAAAAGAACACACATGCAATGAACTCTGGTGGATCCATATGTGGTTTGTGAGAAGAACACACATGCGCATGTGGTTTGTGAAAAGAACACACATCCAATGACACTGGTGGATCCTTATGTGGTTTGTGAGAAGAACACACATGCAATCACACTGGTGGATCCATGTGTGGTTTGTGAAAAGAACAGACATGCAATGACTCTAGCTGCGGTTTGTGAAAAGAACACACATGCAATGACACTGGTGGATCCATATGTCGTTTGTGAAAAGAACACACATGCAATGAATCTAGCTGTGGTTTGTGAGAAGAACACACATCAAGTGAGACTGGTGGATCCATGTGTGGTTTGTGGAAAGAACAGACATGCAATGACACTAGCCGTGGTTAATGAAAAGAACACACATTTAAATGACACTGGTGGATCCATATGTGGTTTGTGAAAATAACTGACATGCACTAACTCTAGCTATGGTTAATGAAAAGAACACACATGCAATGACACTGGTGGATCCATATGTTGTTTGTGGAAAGAAAATACATGCAATGACTCTAGCTGTGGTTAATGAAAAGAACAGATATACAATGACTCTGATGGATCCATATGTGGTTTGTGAAAAGAACGCACATGCAATGACTCTAGCTGTGGTTTGTGAAAAGAACACACATGCAATGATTCTAGCTGTGGTTTGTGAAAAGACACACATACGATGACATTGGTGGATCCATATGTGGTTTGTGAAAAAAACATACATGCAATGAACTCTGGTGGATCCATATGTGGTTTGTGAGAAGAACAAACATCCAATGACACTGGTAGATCCATGTCTGGTTTGTGAAAAGAACAGACATGTAATGACTCTTGTTGTGGTTTGTGAAAAGTACACACATGCAATGCACTGGTGGATCCATATGTGGTTTGTGAAAAGAATAGACATGCAATGACACTAGCTGTGGTTTGTGAAAAGAACACACATGTAATCAAACTGGTGGATCTATATGTGGTTTGTGGAAAGAACAAACATGCAATGACACTAGCTATGGTTAATGAAAAGAACAGACATGCAATGACCCTGATGGATCCATATGTGGTTTGTGAAAAGAACACACACATGAAATGACTCTAGGTGTGATTAATGAAAAGAACACACATGCAATGAACTCTGGTGGATCCATATGTGGTTTGTGAGAAGAACACACATGAAATAACTCTGGCTATGGTTAATGAAAAGAACACACATGCAATGAATTCTGGTGGATCCATATGTGGTTTGTGAGAAGAACACACATGCAATGACTCTAGCTATGGTTAATGAAAAGAACACACATGCCATGACACTGGTGGATACATATGTGGTTAATGAAAAGAACACACATGCAATGAACTCTGGTGTATCCATATGTGGTTTATGAGAAGAACACACATCCAATGACACTGGTGGATCCATGTGTGGTTTTTGAAAGAACAAACATGCACTGAATCTAGGTGTGGTTCATGAAAAGAACACACATCCAATGAGACTGGTGGATCCTTATGTGGTTTGTGAAAAGAACACACATGCAATGACTCTAGCTGTGTTTTGTGAAAAGAACACAAATTCAATCACATTGGTGGATCCATATGTGGTTTGTGAGAAGAACACACATCCAATGATACTGTTGGATCCTGATACATTACAAACGTATCTATAATTTTTGATGTTCCGTGCTTGCTTTATATCTACTTTCTTATCTTTTGCCCACACTTTGGAGTATTTTTATATGTTTTCTAGGACTAACCTATTAACAAGATGCCATAGTGCCAGTTGCCTGTTTTCTTCTGTTTTTGGTTCCAGGAATGTCAGAAAATGAATATTCTCGGAATAGGACGGGACAAAAGCCAAAGTCAATATTTTACCGGAAGACACATGGAGTCTGAAGGAGAGACAGAGGGGGGCCACAGGGCGTCCACACGACCCCTTGGCACGGGCATCCCTAGGCCACGCCAAGGCATGGTGTGCCCCCCGTGGCCGGCCACCGACCTTGCCCCTTCGCCTATAAGAAGCCCCTGGGACGAAACCCCTAAATAAAAGAGCCTCCAACCACGAAAAGTTCCGCACGCCGCCGCCACCGAAGGGGAGATTCAGGGGACAGAAAGTCTCTGTTCCGGCACCCTGTCGGGACGGCGAAGTGCCCCGGGAGCCATCTCCATCGATCTCCACCACCATCTCCATCACTGTTGCTGATTCCCATGATGAGGAGGGAGTAGTTCTTCCTCGAGGCTAAGGGTTCTACCGGTAGCTATGTGTTCATCTCTCTCTATGCATGATCATATTATGATCATGAGCTTTGTAATCAAGTAGATCTACCTTGCTACTCAAGTGCTTTAATAGATCTCTGCTCTCCCCACGTGTGTGAAAGTGACAGCGTGCACACCGTGGTGGCACTTAGGCTAGAGATTACAAATACTTGTTATGAGTTATGTTTGGAGTTGGATGTTTCTATGAAATTGTGGTTTTTGTTGGAACCATATAGATCTCAAGGTGACAGTGTGGGGTTATCTAGATGGGGAAAGAGAACTTTGAGGAGTGCTGTTATAGCCCTACCATGGATTAGAGTGTCCAACCAGAGAGTAGTTCAGAGTAGTATCATAAAGAGAAGATATTTATATGAGAGTGTTCACTAGTGAAAGTATGATCCCTATGCCTTGTTTCTAAACATTGAAACTTTGTTTGCAACTAGATCTATTACATGTTTGCTTGCTGCCATCTTTATTTCAGTTTGCCTTTAGTCTCTTCCACACCATCAAAGTATTTTCTAGCACCGTTGCCTTATATCCATACCACTTGTATTTTACTATCTCTTCGCCGAACTAGTGCACCTATACACCTGACAAGTGTATTGGGTGTGTTGGGGACACAAGAGACTTCTTGTATCTTGATTGTAGGGTTGCTTGAGAGGGATACCTTTGACCACTTCCTTCCTGAGTTTGATAAACCTTGGGTAATCCACTTAAGGGAAACTTGCTGCTGTTCTACAAACGTCTGCACTTGGAGGGCCAACAACTGGCTACAAGAATAGAAGTGCGTAGACATCAAGCTATTTTCTGGCGCCATTGCCGGGGAGGTAAGGCAAAAGGTACTCACATCCTCCGATGTGAGTGCTCGAAGTTATTTCCTTTAGATTCTGCAATTTTTTATTTTCGTTTCTTGTTTTCACTAGTTAGGCTTAATGGAAAACAACAACAAAATTAGAGAGCTTTATAGTATTTATCTTGAGTTAGGACATGAAGTGTTTGAAGAGAAAATTAAAAAACCTATGGAACTTTATTTGCATGCTAATAGAAATGTTGTTAGTATGAATTCTTTGGACACCATTATTGCTAATTCTATGGAAAAGTCTAAGCTTGGGGAAGCTAGTTTTTATGAAAATGATCTTTTTAGTTCCCCATCTTTGGAAGATAGCTATTCTATTGCTTATGATGATACAAAACCTCCAATATATGATGATCACAATGATGAATATGATATTTTCAGTCCACCTACTATTGAGGAGAAAATTAATTATGATTACAATATGCCTCCTATATTTGATGATTATGGTGATGAGAATAATAATGATAGCTATTTTGTTGAATTTGCTCCCACTATAATTAATAAGAATGACTATGTTTATGTGGAGAGTATAAATTCTTTTATGCATGTGGCTCATGATAAGAATGTTTTATGTGATAGTTATATTGTTAATTTTATTCATGATGCTACTGAAAGTTATTATGAGAGAGGGAAATATGGTTTTATGCATCTCAATAATATTAAGTTTCCCCTCTTTATGTTGAAAGTCTTGAAGTTGCACTTGTTTTGCTTTAATATGCTTGTTGCTTTGTGCTTTCATGACTTGTTTATTTACATGATTCCTATGCATAGGAAGTGGGTTAGACTTAAATGTGCTTTGAATTTTCTTCTTGATGCTCTCTTTTACTTCAATTCATATTTCTTATGTGAGCATCTTCTCAAACTATCATGCCTAACTTAAAGGCGTTAACGAAAAGTACTTATTGGGAGATAACCCAAACATTTTAGTTGAGCCTTGGAAGTTATTAACTCGGTAATAACCTCTCCTTATCCTTTTTCTATGGTTTTTGTGCCAAGAATAACCTCTAATGAGAGAGAAGTAATGTTTGGGAAAGTTGCTGTCCCGAAACAGATTCTTGTGCTTCGCTGTAAAAATTCGTGAAAAATCTCTGTAAGTCGGTTTGAGCTGTAATGTTTTGTGCTTCTGCCCCAGGTTGTTACCCAACTTTCGTTAGTTCAACACCTTTCGATTTGAGCAACACAAGGTCTTCGAAAAAATTGGTTTTTACTTGCTGGTCAGTTTTGACAGATTTCTGCCATTATTTGCATTTGCCTCTAAATCTCGTTCTCTTTGAGTTCTCTTTGATCACTTGAACTTTTTAAAGGAAGTGCTACAGTAGATTGTGTTTTTAATGAAAGGTTTGCTGTTTTAAAACTAAAACCAAAAGACTTATTATCTTGAGTACACTAATGTTGCTAATGAAGATTGTGTGAAGTTTTGTATGAAGGAAATTTTAAAGTGTAGGGAAGAGTAATGTGATAAGATGAAGTATGGACAAAGTCTCAAGCTTGGGGATGCCACAAGCTTGATAAAATTAAAGTGTAAGAAATATCCAAGAAGTACAAGCGGGCATCCCCTTCTTCATCAATAAAAATCTCAGGTTTCTTCCAAACACTTCAATTTTATTGTTTCATGCATAGTTGTGTTGTTCTTGGAGCGTCTTCATTTTGTTTTTGGTTTTCGTCTCCTTAGTTTGCTTAGTTTGCTTGAATAAATTGGGTGGACCCCCTCATTCATGCATTAGTTTTCAAATAAAGTTGGTTTGGATTAGAAAAGAGTAGGAAAAGTTCATGCTCAAGTGGTAAAATGGAGTTTGTTTTTGACTGTGGCCTATGCTTTGTCACATCATGCTTGATATTGTTTTGGCTTTATGCTTAGTGATTTTTTCTGCAGCATGACATGTTATAAACAATTATATTGCTTAATGTGCCTTGAAAGAATCATGCGTTGTTTTAGCATATAAAAGCATAATATTGTGGTATTCTCCTTTAATGCTTTATTTGGGTTGACTTGGCGCATGCTCACACCATGTTAAGACTATCCCAAGTCAGCATAGCCTCTATGATCCTTTAGTTTTCAACTTGTAATATCACTTTATGCTTTAATTAATGATGTTTTGTCGCTTTGCATGATTATGGTCATTATTGCTCTCTTAGTTGGTCGCTCCTAGTCTTTTGCTAGCCTCCATAACCAAGTATGAGTTCCACTCATGCATCCAACTCCAAACAAAACCAAGTTATTCCAAATATTCCACCATACCTACCTATTAGCATTTGCTATTCCAAGTATATTCATGTTTTTATCTACCTTCCGAATTAAATTTGTTATGAGAAAACTAGTGATTAAAGCTCTCACGAACTTGATGGCACACTTTAATTTTCTTGCCCCTAATAAACTTCAACCATTGTGTCATCTATGTTTTATATGCTTGCACTTATATGTTGGGGATTAGCAGAACCATGATGTCATGGGGAACGCTTTCAACATTGCACTTGTACATTGTACCTAGTTGATATCATGCTCTTTTGTCTATGGATGTCGTCGGTGTGAAATGAAAAGGGAGCTTGTAAGTCCATGGAGTTATGTATGTGTGTTAAATAAATGCCTGGGCCGCAGGTCTAATCCATGCCTAATCATGGTGGAAACCGGCAGCGTAACCATAATGAGAAATCTATGAAGAATTATTCTTATAAAAAAAGAGATAGAGATTGAGAAAAAAAGAAAAAGAAAAAAGAGATGAGAAAAGAGGAAAGAGAGAAAAAAGCACCATTTTCCCATGGTAAATAAGAAGATTGCTGAGATGCTCGTTGTCTGCTTGGCTTGTCATTGATATGGGGATTCTTCCGTATCATCGGTCAAGGGGTACCCCGTTGGCGGTTCTCTATGATACACATGTACTTACTATGACAAGAACTTACCGGTAACTAAACTTGAGTAGCATGAGGAGCGGCCCTCGTATTCAAGGGACATGAGATTTCCAACTTATACTTTGCCAAGCATATACTCCATGGTTTGTTCAATTTAACCTTAATCACTTCAAGATGCTTATGATAGGGGCAATGAGAGCTCAAAGCTAATAAGTACCATAATTTTTGGAAGATCTTTATGAAACTTGAATCCCTGCTTCCTTCTATGAAGGCCTTTCTTCCACTTTTATATTGAGTCTCCACCTTCTATCTTTATGCACCAATTAAGAGAGCATAGTTTTCATTCTTAGTTCTATGTGCATTGTCCCAAAACTTATTGATTGATTCATAATGTTGATATTGCTTGTTCTTGAACTATTTGTATCTAGTCACCCTTATGAACTTTGAAGGTGTCTTATGCATTTATGTTTTGCTACACTATGAGGGACAAGCTGAATACCATTTTCATTATGTTTTCTATATGTGAAACAAACAAACATCTTGCAAAGCATTGTTATTCATGAATCTTTTGTTTACCTTTTCATGTTACAACATAGTTGCTATGTCTTATTGTTAGAACTATATCTTTCATGCTATGTTGAAATACTATGATCCCAGCTACCAATGTTTTATAAATACCTTGATCAAGATTATGATGGTGCATGCCACCTCAAAAATTATTCTTTTCTTTTTTATCACTTACCTACTCGAGGACGAGCAGGAGTTAAGCTTGGGGATGTTGATATGTTGCAAACTTTTCTATAATTTTTGATGTTCCATGCTTGTTTTAGATCTACTTTCTTATGTTTTCCCACACTTTGTAGTATTTTCATATGTTTCTCTAGGACTAACCTATTAAGAAGATGCCACAGTGCCAGTTGCTTGTTTTCTTCTGTTTTTGATTCCAGGAAAGTCAGAAAATGAATATTCTCGGAATTGGACGGGACAAAAGCCAAAGTCAATATTTTACCGGAAGACACATGGAGTCCGAAGGAGAGACGAAGGGGGGCCACAGGGCGGCCACACCACCCCTTGGCGCGAGCAACCTAGGCCACGCCAGGGCATGGTTTGGGCCCCCTGGCCGGTCACCGACCTTGCCCCTGCGCCTATAAGAAGCCCCTGGGACGAAAAACCTAAATAGAAGAGCCTCCAGTCACGAAAAGTTCCGCAGAGCTGATACGTCCATAACGTATCTATAATTTTTGATGGTTTTATGCTAATAATGTACTTTTGACACTCCTTTTTTATAAAGTTTATGATTTATTTGGACTAACCTACTAATAGTTGTAAAATTGCACAATGTTCTTGTTTTACACTTTGATGTGTAGGAATTACCAAGAATACAAGTGGAAACCTTGTTACAGTCAAATTGGGATTTTTCCAGAAATCTGTCTCAGAACTCTTTTTGAAGATGGTCACGTTTCGGGTCGAAGACGGGTCGAAGATGCTATAAGTTATAATCCTATGATCTATGTCATGTTTGTGTAGTTTCTTTGTTCTTAGATTGAATGGTTGAACGTCTTTGGTTCATTAGAGTTGTATGTTGATATGGTATAGTCCTTTGGTGTCCATTATATATGTGCGCGCATGGATTAAACATCTTATGATTTGTAGTATGTGTAAAAGGAAGGGGGAGTTCTGCCGGAGTGATAGAAACCTGAGGACGCGAACCGGAACGTTGCACGTATGGGAGTAAGAGGACCGTTAAACTTAAGGCTATGGTTGGGGAAACCTTAATGCATTTATTAGTACTTACGGATGTTTGCTAACAATCCAATCATATAGTACATGTAATTCCAAGTAGTGAAGCGCATGTATATTTAGCCTCTCCCACATAGAAAACTGCATCGAAGACAATGAACCTGATCTATTCGCTATTTAAACTTGGACAAAGCCACCACAATTACCACCACTATTCCACACTCATGGTTCTGATAGTTTAGTGTATTTTATTGCTGCAGCAACTAGCTTTACTTTCTTGTTATTTATTATCATGCAAAGCTATCTCTATTACTCGTATTGTTGCTCTAGTTTTATTTCCTAGATAATGCAAACATTTGATGTGCATAGAGTTGTATCAGTGGTTGATAGAATTTGAGAGAATATTTATCCTACCTTTAGCTCCTCGTTGGGTTCGACACTCTTACTTATCGAAAAGGCTACACAGGATCTCCTATACTTGTGGGTTATCAAGACCTTTTCTGGCGCCGTTGCCGAGGAGCAATAGCGTGTGGGTAAATATTCTTGTGTGCACTTGTTTGCTTTATCTCTAAGTAGGTTTTACTTTTAGTTTCAAGTTGTTCTCTATCTTAGTATGGATAGAGAATGCGAATTAGAAAAAAAATAGTTGTACTTGTTACCTAAAAACGTTTTCAAAAAGGAAAGTGATTGGAAAGATGAGTAATGGTTAAGTGGGGGTCGACCTTGAACACTTGTGTTCATACCTATGAAACCAAAACAAATCTTTGCATGGAAGATTTTTAGTTAAAAACTTGTAGGAATGCATGGAGCCTTGAAAAAGAAAGATATTTCTGGTATTGATCTTAATGCTTATTCATTCGAAAATACTTGAATCTTGCTCCTATGCCTAACTTAAAGGCGTTAAAAAAAAGTACTTATTGGGAGATAACCTAAAAGTTTCAGATGAGTCTTGAAAGTTATTGCCTCTGTAATAACCTCTCCTTATCCTTTTTATTTGCTTTTTGTGTCAAGAGTAACCTCTAATGAGAGAGCAGTAATACTTGGGAAAGTTGTTGTCCCTAAACAGATTTTTGTGCTTTCCTGTAAAAATTCGTGTAAAATCTCTGTACGTCGGTTTGAGCTGTGAATTTTTGTGCTTCTGCCCTAGGTTGTTATCTAACTTTTGTTAGTTCAACACTTTTAGATTTGAACAATAGAAGGTCTTCGAAAAAATTGGTCTTTACCTGCTGTTCTGTTTCGACAGATTTCTGCCATTATTTGCATTTGCTTCTTGTTGATTCCTTTTTGGGTTCTTTTTGGGGAATTGAGCTTTTTGAGGGAAGTGCTACAGTAGCTTGTGTTTCAATGGAAGTTTTATTGGTGTTGGAACTGAATCCAAAGACTTATTATCTTGAGTGCACTAATGTTGCTAATAAAGATTGTGTGAAGTTTTGTATGAAGGAAAATTTTCAGGTGTATGGAAAGAGTGATGTAATGAGATGAATAATGGACTAAATATCAAGCTTGGGGATGCCACGTGTGTCACCCAAGAAATATCCAAGAAGTATAAGCGTCAAATCTTGGGGATGCCCAAGGCATCCCCTTCTTCATCAATAAAAATCTCAGGTTTCTTTTAAACACTTCATTTTTATTGTTTCATACACAATTGTGTTGTTCTTGGAGCGTCTTCGTTTTCGTTTGCTTTGTTTTATTAGTATGCTTGAATAAATTGGTTGGACCCCCTCTTTCATACATTATTTTTCAAATAAGTGTGGTTTGGATTGGAAAAGAGTAGGAAAAGTTCATGCTTAAGTGGTAAAAGGAGCTCGTTTTTGATGGTGGTCTATGCTTTGTCATGTCATGCTTGATATTGTTTTGGCTTTATGCTTAGTTATTTTTGCTGTAGCATGACATGTTATAAACAATTGAGATTGCTTAATGTGCCTTGAAAGAATCATGTGTTGTTTTAGCATATTAAAGCATAGTATTGTGGTATTCTCCTTTGATGCTTTATTTGGGTTGACTTGGCGCATGCTCACACCATGTTATGACTATCCCAAGTCACCATAGCCTTTATCATCCTGTATTTTTTGACTTGTAATATCACTTTATGCTTTAATTAATGATGTTTTGTCGCTTTGCATGATTATGGCCATTATTGCTCTTTTAGTTGGTCGCTCCCAGTCTTTTGCTAGCCTCCATAACCAAGTATGAGTTTCACTCATGCATCCAACTCCAAATAAAACCAAGTTATCCCAAAGAGTCCACCATACCTACCTATTAGTATTTGCTATTCCAAGTATATTCATGCTTTTATCTACCTTCCGAATTAAACTTGTTATGAGAAAACTAGTGATTAAAGCTCTCACGAACTTGATGGCACACTTTACTTTTCTTTCCCCTAATAAACTTGAACCATTGTGTCATCTATGTTATATATGCTTGCACTTATATGTTGGGGATTAGCAGAACCATGTTGTCATGGGGAACGCTTTCAACATTGCACTTGTACATTGTACCTAGTTGATATCATGCTCTTTTATCTAAGGATGTCGTCGGTGTGAAATGAAAGGGGAGCTTGTAAGTCCATGGAGTTGTGTATGTGTGTTAGAGAAACGTCTGGGCCACTGGTCTAATCCATGCCTAATCATGGTGGAAACCTGCAGCGTAACCGTAATGAGAAATCTATGAAGCATTCTTCTTATAAAAAAAGAGATAGAGATTGAGAAAAAAAGATATGAGAAAAGAGGAAAGAGAGAAACAAGCACCATTTTCCCATGGTAAATAAGAAGATTGCTGAGATGCTCGTTGTCTGCTTGCCTTGTCATTTTGATATGGAGATTCTTCTGTATCATCGGGCAAGGGGTACCCCGTTGGCGGTTCTCTATGATACACATGTACTTACTATGACAAGAACTTACCAGTAACTAAACTTGAGTAGCATGAGAAGCGGCCCTCGTATTAAAGGGACATGAGATTTCCAACTTATACTTTGTCAAGCATATACTCCATAGTTTGTTCACTTTAACCTTAATCACTTCAAGATTCTTATGATAGGGGCAATGAGAGCTGAAAGCTAATAAGTACCATAATTTTTGGAAACTCTTTATGAGACTTGAATCCCTGCTTCCTTCTATGAAGGCCTTTCTTCCACTTTTATACTGAGTCCCCACCTTTTATCTTTATGCACCAATTAAGAGAGCATAGTTGTCATTCTTAGTTCTATGTGCATTGTCCCAAGACTTGTTGATTGATGCATAACTTTGATATTTCTTGTTCCTAAACTATTTTTATCTAGTCACCCTTATGAACTTTGAAGGTGTCGTATGCATTTATGTTTTGCTAGTCTATGAGGGACAAGCTGAGTACCATTCTCATTATGCTTTCTTTATGTGAAACAAACAAACGTCTTGCAAAGCATTGCTATTCATGAATCTTTTGTGTGTGCCTTTTCATGTTACAACATAGTTGCTATGTCTTATTGTTAGAACTCTATCTTTCATGATTCATGTTTAGAGTACCTTAATCCCAGCTATCAATGCTTTTACAATAATGATGATCAAGATTGTTTCGTCTGGATGTCACCTCAAAAATTATATTATTTTGATCATTTACCTACTCGAGGACGAGCAGGAACTAAGCTTGGGGATGTTGATACGTCCATAACGTATCTATAATTTTTGATGGTTTTATGCTAATAATATGCTTTTGACACTCCTTTTTATATAAAGTTTATGATTTATTTGGACTAACCTACTAATAGTTGCAAAAGTGCACAATGTTCTTGTTTTACACTTTGATGTGTAGCAATTACCAAGAATACAAGTGGAAACCTTGTTGGAGTCAAATTGGGATTTTTCCAGAAATCTGTCTCAAAACTCTTTTTGAAGATAGTCACGTTTCGAGTCGAAGACAGCATCAAACGGAAAACTCTTCAACTACAGATTTGTTGGAAATTTCACGACAAACATTCTGGATATAAAATTTAGCTGATTCTGAGTCCAGACGGGTCTTCTAGGCCCGATTTACTGCAGCCCAAGATGGGGTGACAGAATCCGAGAAGCTATATAAAGGGAGGAAACCTAATTCAGCGAGGGCATCTCCACCCACGAATTTGCAGCCACTAAAGCCACGCTTTTGCCTCCCCCATGGATCCCATCTCCACGGGGGAGGGATCCCAAGAAGCCATGAAGGAAGGGCGCTAAGGGGAGGTGCTCCCCCATGATACCGGCGGCGGGGAAGGAGTCCCCCGTGCTGCCGCCACCGTCGCCGCCTTCTTCACCATCTTCACCGCCATCTCCATCACCTAATCCTCGTAGTATGGAGTGGTTCATCCTCCCACACACCTCTGTAACGTCCTATGTAAACATGGTGTTTGATGCTATAAGTTATAATCCTATGATCTATGTCATGTTTGTGTAGTTTCTTTGTTCTTAGATTGAATGGTTGAACGTCTTTGGTTCATTAGAGTTGTATGTTGATATGGTACAGTCCTTTGGTGTCCATTATATTTGTGCGCGCATGGATTAAACATCTTATGATTTGTAGTATGTGTAAAAGGAAGGGGGAGTTCTGCTGGAGTGTCTAAAACCTGAGGACGCGAACCGGAACATTGCACGTATGGGAGTAAGAGGACCATTAAACTTAAGGCTATGGTTGGAGAAACCTTAATGCATTGATTAGTACTTACGGATGTTTGCTAATAATCCAATCATATAGTACATGTAATTCCAAGTAGTGAAGCGCATGTATATTTAGCCTCTCCCACATAGAAAACTGCATCGAAGACAATGAACCTGATCTATTCGCTATTTAAACTTCGACAAAGCCACCACAATTACCACCACTATTCCACACTCATGGTTCTGATAGTTTAGTGTATTTTATTGCTGCAGCAACAAGCTTTACTTTCTTGTTATTTATTATCATGCAAAGCTATCTCTATTACTCGTATTGTTGCTCTAGTTTTATTTCCTAGATAATGCAAACGTTTAGTGTGTGTAGAGTTGTATCAGTGGTTGATAGAACTTGAGAGAATATTTATCCTACCTTTAGCTCCTCGTTGGGTTCGACACTCTTACTTATCAAAAAGGCTACACACGATCCCCTATACTTGTGGGTTATCAAGCGCTACCGCCACCAAAGGGGAGATTCAGGGGATAGAACGTCTCTGTTCTGGCACCCTGCCGGGACGGGGAAATGCCCCCAGAGCCATCTCCATCGATCTCCACCACCATCTCCATCACCGTTGCTGATTCCCATGATGAGGAGGGAGTTGTTCTTCCTCGAGGCTAAGGGTTCTACCGGTAGCTATGTGTTCATCTCTCTCTATGCATGATCATATTATGATCATGAGCTTTGTAATCAAGTAGATCTACCTTGCTACTCAAGTGCTTTAATAGATCTCTGCTCTCCCCACGTGTGTGAAAGTGACAGCGTGCACACCGTGGTGGCAAATAGGCTAGAGATTACAAATACTTGTTATGAGTTATGTTTGGAGTTGGATGTTTCTATGAAATTGTGGTGTTTGTTGGAACCATCTAGAGCTCAAGGTGACAGTGTGGGGTTATCAAGATGGGGAAAGCGAACTTTGAGGAGTGCTGTTATAGGCCTACCATGCATTAGAGTGTCAAACCGGAGAGTAGTTCAGAGTAGTATCATAAAGAGAAGATATTTATATGAGAGTGTTCACTAGTGAAAGTATGATCCCTAGGCCTTGTTTCTAAGCATTGAAACTTCGTTTGCAACTAGATCTATTACATGTTTACTTGTTGCCATCTTTATTTCTGTTTTCCTTTAGTCTCTTCCACGCCATCAAAGTATTTTCTAGCATCGTTGTCTTATATCCAGACCACTTGTATTTTACTATCTCTTCACCGAACTAGTGCACCTATACACCTGACAAGTATATTGGGTGTGTTGGGGACACAAGAGACTTCGTGTATCTTGATTGCAGGGTTGCTTGAGAGGGATACCTTTGACCACATCCTCCCTGAGTTCGATAAACCTTGGTTAATCCACTTAAGGGAAACTTGCTGCTGTTCTACAAACCTCTGCACTTGGAGGCCCAACAACTGTCTACAAGAATAGAAGTGCGTAGACATCAGATCCATGTGTGGTTTGTGAAAAAACAGACATGCACTGACTCTAGGTGTGGTTATGTAATTCTCTTGCTACTTTTCAAAGGTGCATGTCTCCTATCTTTCATGGTTTTTGTGAGGAAATTGTAGAAGTGTTCATGGATGACTTTTCTGTCTATGGAACTTCTTTTGATAACTGTCTTCACAACCTTGATAAAGTTTTGTAGAGATGTGAAGAAACTAATCTTGTTCTTAATTGGGAGAAATGCCACTTCATGGTGAATGAAGGGATTGTCCTCGGGCATAAAGTTTTTGAAAGAGGCATAGAAGTTGATAGAGCTAAGGTTGAGGCAATTGAGAAGATACCATGTGCAAGAGACATCAAAGGTATTCGTAGTATCCTTGGTCATGCTGGTTTCTATAGAAGGTTGATTAAAGACTTTTCTAGGATATCAAAACCCCTCACTAATCTTCTTCAAAAAGATGTACCCTTCGTTTTTTATGATGATTGTAAGGAAGCTTTTGAAACTCTTAAGAAGGCTTTAACTACAGCCCCTATTGTTCAACCACCTGACTGGAGTCTACACTTTGAAATAATGTGTGATGCTAGTGATTTTGTTGTAGGTGCTGTCCTTGGGCAACAAATTGATAAAAAGATAAATGTTATTCATTATGCTAGTAAGACTCTAGACGCTGCTCAAAGGAATTATGCTACTACTGAAAAAGAATTTCTAGCTGTCGTTTTTGCTTGTGATAAGTTTAGGCCCTATATTGTAGACTCAAAAGTCACCATTCATACTGATCATGCTGCTATTAAATACCTTATGACAAAGAAGGACACTAAGCCTAGGCTTATTAGATGGGTGCTGCTTTTACAAGAGTTTGATCTACATATAGTAGATAGGAAAGGTGCTGAAAACCCTGTAGCTGATAATTTATCCCGATTGGAGAACATCTCTTTTGACCCTATGCATGTTAATGATAATTTCCCAAATGAACAGTTAGCTGCAGTAGGGGTAAGCTCGCGAGGGATCCCTTGGTACACTGACTATGCTAACTTTATTGTCTCCAAGTATTTTCCTCCAACTTTTACAGCTCAGCAAAGAAGCAAATTCTTCTATGATTTGAGGCATTATTTTTGGGATGACCCACACTTATATAAAGAAGGAGCGGATAGTATTATGCAAAGATGTGTTCCAGAATATGAGCAAAAGGAGATATTGCGTAAATGTCATGGTAGTGCTTATGGAGGACATCATGCAGGAGATAGAACTGTGCAAAAGGTGCTACAATCAGGTTTCTACTAGCCTACCCATTTTAAAGATGCAAGAAAAATTGTTTTATCTTGTGATGAATGTCAGCGTGTTGGTAATATTTCTAGACGAAATGAAAGGCCCATGAACTACTCTCTAGTTATTGAACCGTTTGATTGCTGGGGATTTGACTTTATGGGTCATTTCCCTCCTTCGAAAGGTTACACTCATATTCTTGTTGCCGTTGATTATGTTACTAAGTGGGTAGAAGCCATTCTTACAAAGAGAGCTGACGGGGAGACTTCTCTAAAAATGCTTAAGGATGTCATCTTTCCTAGGTTTGGAGTGCCTAGGTATCTCATGACTGATGGGGGTTCTCATTTCATTCATGGTGGTTTTAGAAAGACCCTTGCTAAATATGATGTTAATCATAGAATTGCTTCAGCTTATCACCCCCAAACTAGCGGGCAAGTAGAGTTATCAAATAGAGAAATTAAATCCATCTTGCAAAAGACTGTTAATAGATCTAGAAAAAACTAGGCTAAAAAGTTGAATGATGCTTTATGGGCTTATAGAACTGCCTACAAAAATCCTATGGGGATGTCTCCTTATAAAATGGTTTATGGGAAAGCTTATCACCTACCCTTAGAATTAGAACACAAAGCTTATTGGGCAGTTAAAGAACTAAATAGAGATTGTAAGCTCGCTAGTGAGAAAAGATTATTTGACTTAAGTTCTTTAGATGAATGGAGGAGTGAAGCCTATGAAAATGCTAGGCTCTTTAAGGAAAAAGTTAAAATATGGCATGACAAGCGAATACTAAAGAGAGAATTTCATGTTGGTGAGAAAGTTCTATTGTATAGGTCTCGTCTCAGATTTTTTGCAGGAAAGCTACTGTCAAAATGGGAAGGACCTTTCATTATTGAAGAAGTATATCGTTCAAGAGCAATACAAATTTCTTCTTTAAAAGATAATACTACACAAGTAGTGAATGGGCAGCGACTCAAGCACTATATTGCTGGAGATTCTTACAATGAAGATGTTGATGCCTTTCAAGTTATAACTCCGAAGAAATTCATCAAGGACCAAATTCAGAGAACTGCAGAGTCTGTTTTCAAATAGGTAACGGTTCTGGTAAGAAAAGTTCCGTGAAAATACTATCCAACTATATTTTTGCAGTTTTTAGTCAATAAGGAAAGCTACGAAGCGAAAAAGGGATGCACACGGAGCTAGGGTGGCTCACACCACCCTGTGGCGCGGGCCCTCCCCTGGTCGTGCCACCAGGTGGTGAGCCCACCTCGGACTCCGCCTCTGACCCGTTTTCTCCTAGTACCTTCCTTTTGTTTTGAAACTTCGTAATATATAATCCCCCAGATCCCCCGAGGTTTGTATATCGTGTTTTCGTCGTGTTTTTGTTTCGATCTATTTCTGCCAGGAACTATTCTTGAAGCTTAGAAGCACAATGGTGTCCGCCAAGGATAAAGGGAAGGAGCCTATGGAGGAAGATCTCCAAGACCCCAAGCAGGGGCTGGTACCTTTAGTCTCTTGCCCTGCATCAACGGAAGCCCTACGAGTCACTAAGGAGTTCTGCGATAAGTACCGAGACTTGAGGAGGAAGGTGGACATGCTTTAATGGGAGAATAATAGGCTTCGCAAGATGCTAGAAGATTTCCTCACGTCAACTAAGAAAATATTACCACCACCACTCAAGGAGTAATTCGTCATCAGGTTTGGCATCCCCTTGGTCTGTTCCAAGCTTGGGGGAGTGCTGTCGTATCACATGACTATCTTCTATCTTTTTACCTTATTAGTAGAGTCATATCATGAATAGAGAAGTTATTATGTAGGATTGTTTTCACTATGGAAGTGTCCCCTCTCTCGTTAGATATGTATCCCTTGGTGTGAGTTGCCGTTATGGAATATTAATGAGAAGTTCTATCATTCACTCTTTTTCATAGCTTATATTAGTTTTCAATTCGTGGTTATATGATTGATCTTGTTGTTAGTATTGGTATCACTTTGGGATCATTGAGTTAATTTAGTTGGTTTTGGCAAACCTGGCTTGGTCAGTAGCAACACTATTTCTGAGAGTTGAATGAAAAGATAAAAGTACCTCTAAAGAAAAATAATTTGATCATCTTTCTTTCTTGATTTGCTCATAAGTCTAGTATTCTCTAGTTAAGATCTCTTGTGCTTCCAAGGAATATTGCATGTTTGTCTTTATCACTTGTATGTTTGTTTGTTTCCTTCAACTCTTATACTTGCTACCCAGCCTTGCTAGCCAAAAACCTGTACTGAGAGGGAATTCTTCTCGTGCATCCACCTCCTTTAAACCAAAACCTTTGCCATTTGTGTCCACCATACCTACCTATTAGCATTATTGCTATTCCAAGTAAATTCTTGTTTTATCTACCTCCCAAATTAAACTTGTTATGTAAAAATTAGTGATTAATGCTCTCACGAAATTGATGGCACACTTTACTTTTCTTGCATGTAATAACCTGAACCATTGGGTCATTTTTGCTGCGTATATGCTTGCGCTTTATGAGTTGAAGTTAGTAGAACCATGTATCATGGGGAACGCTTTCAACATCATTGATACTTTGTACCTAGTTGATATCATGTTCTTTTGCTTATCGATCCAGGCGGTGTGAAATAAAAGTGGAACTAGTAAGATCATGGAGTTTATATGTGTGTTAGAGAAACGCCTGGACCGCTAGCCTAAGCCATGCCTAATCATGGTGCAAAATTGCAGCATAACTATAGTGATCATTCTATGAAGCATCCTCAATAAAAAACTATGCAAATAGAAAATAAAAAGATCACTGAGATGCTCACTGTCTACTTGCCTTGTCATTTTGATTATGGGATAGCTCTTGTGTCATGTGCAAGGGGTACCCCGTTGGCGGTTCTCAATGATACACGTGTATTTACAATGACAAGAGCTTACTCGTCACTGAAGTTGAGTAGCATGAGGTACGGTACTCATAAGTAAGGGGCATGAGATTTCAACTTATAACTTGTCAAGCATATCCTCTTAGTTGTGTCACTTTAACCTTATCACCAAAAGATGACTATGATAGGGGCATTGAGAGCCGAAAGCTAGTAAGTATCATAATTTTTGGGAGCTCTTTATGAGACTTGCAATCCCTGCTTCCCTCTGTGAAGGGCCTTTCTTTTACTTTTTAGTTGAGTCAGTAAACCTACTCCCTTCTATGTCAGCAAGTATTTTGAGTTGTTGTGTTTCATTCATTCATATGATGATTTATTCAAGCATGTTTCTTATGTTTCTTGTTTTGCACATTGCTCTTATCTTGATGTTTACTACTTTGAAAGCTATCATTGAAAACCAGTTATTTGTGAACTCCAGCAAATTATCAACTATTCTTCGACCGAGAGATAAGTTTGCCATTACCAATTATGATTCACTTTATGTATCTTTATTGTGTTTCCTTTACTCATTGCAAGTTAAGTTACATAATAGTGAGTTGTCTTCTATTATGATCTATGTATTTGATGAATGTGATGCTTCTTGTCCGTATTATTTTATCGACTCTTCACTCCATAAACCTGAGGCCATGTTTATTGAGCTCGGTTTAAGCAGGGACAATGAAGTCTAAGCTTGGGGGGAGTTGATACGTCCATTTTGCATCACTATTCTATGTCATAATTCACTGTTATTCATTGATATATTTCGTATTGAGAGGTGATACTTATGTTATTTCATCTGTTTTTGCATGGTTGATGACTTTTGGAGCATGGACCACTGTAGTCAGGATTCTGATGGAAAAGGTGCTGTTTGGAGGCAAAATTCGCGAAGATCAGAAAATCCGGGAAAATATACGAAAAATTCTATTTTTCCAGATGATGAAGGAAGCCAGAAGGGGGGCTAGAGATGGGCCACAGGGGGCCCACACCACCCCCTGGCGCGGGCCAGCCAGGCCGTGCCACCAGGTGGTGTGGCCACCCTGGTCCACCCCTGGCACTCCCCTCTGGCATATATTATCCTCCCAAAATCCTAAGACTCGAGGAGGGACCATAGAAAGATTCCGCCGCCTCTGCGGGGCGGAAAACACCGAGAGAGAAAGATCTCTCTGGCAGACAGATTTCTGCCGGGGGAATTCCTTCCCGGAAAGGGGAAATTGTCACCATCAACACCACCATCAAGCCGGACTTCATCAGGATCATCATCATCATCATCACCACCATCAGCACCATCAGCACCCTCATCACCATCTCCATATTGCTATAACAATTGGGTTGAATCTTGCATAGTTCATAGGGGAAACTTTCCTGGTGTTGATTACTCTTTGTAGTTGATGCTATTGAGTGAACCGTTGAATTATTGTTTATGTTCAGATTGTTATACATCATTATTCCATTTCTGATCATGATCCATATGATGTCCTTCGAATAGTTCGTTTTGTTCTTGAGAACATGGGAGAAGTCATGTTGTTAGTAGTGGAATTGTGTTGAGGAAGATTCAATAGTTTGATATTTAAGTTGTGGTGTACTTCTTCTAGTGGTGTCATGTGAACATCGACTACATGACACTTCACCTATATGGGCCTAGGGGAATGCATTGTGTATTTGGCTACTAATCGTAGGGGTTGCCAGAGTGACAGAAACCTGAACCCCCGTTAGGAAACCATTGCACAAGGGACGTAAGGGTCTTAGAGTTTAAAGCTGTGGTTAGGTTTCTACCTTAATTAGTTTCTTGTACTTACGGATGTTTGCAAGGGGTATAATCACAAGTATGTATTAGTCCTAGGAAGGTCGGTACATTAGCACAGGTTCACCCACACAACACTTAGCAAGCTAAAGAAGATTAATCAACTATATGAAGCGAAAGCACTTGATAGTCTTCACATGTGTCCTCGAGAACGTTTGGTCATCTTAAGTAATACAACCGGCTTGTCCTTTGCTTCATAAAGGATTAGGCCACTTGCTGCATTTATTCCTACTGTCTTTTATTTACTCGTACTTCGTTTACTTGCATTATCGAAAAGCCCTAAAAATCCGTTTGCTAAGTATTTGCAGAGAATTCCTGATCCATACCACTAGCCGGCACCTTCTGCTCCTCGTTGGGTTCGACACTCTTACTTATCGAAAATACTGCGATACACCCCCTATACTTGTGGGTCATTAGTGGATCCTTATGTGGTTTGTGGAAATAACAAACATGCAATGAACTCAGGTGGATCTATGTGGTTTGTGAGAAGAACACACATGCAATGACACTGGTGGATCCATGTGTGGTTTGTGAAAAGAACAGACATGCAATGACTCTAGTTGTGGTTAATGAAAAGAACACACATGCAATGACACCGGTGGATCCATATGTTGTTTGTGGAAAGAACAGACATGCAATGACTCTAGCTGTGGTTAATGGAAAGAACACACATTCCAATGACACTGGTGGATCCATATGTGGTTTGTGGAAAGAACACACATGCAATGACTGTAGCTGTGGTTAATGAAAAGTACACGCATGCATTGAACTCTGGTGGATCCATATGTGGTTTGTGAGAAGAACACACATGCAATGACTCTAGTTGTGGTTAATGAAAAGAACACACATGCAATGACACTGGTGGATCAATATGTGGTTTGTGAAAAGAACACACATCCAATGACTCTAGTTGTGGCTTGTGAAAAGTACACACATGCAATGACACTGGTGGATCCATATTTGGTTTGTGAAAAGAACACACATGCAATGACACTAGCTGTGGTCTGTGAAAAGAACACACATGTAATCACACTGGTTGTGTGGGCTCCCCGGATTATTCGTCCGAGGAATCTCTGTTATGCATATTTCCATGTTCCCATGATCAGTGAGCCGTGGAACATAACCGACAGGTACCATTACAACATCCGAAACATAACGAATTACAAGACTTACATAGATGCCATTATGGCTACATCATCATTAGCAGCGGAACATCGCAAAGCGCAGAGCCCAATCGTGCTGCAACCTACAGGCAGCTGATTGGGAAGACTGCCTAGCTCGCTGCACGTCACCTGATTTCTCCCGAAATCGAACCTCTGAAAGTCTGGCCAAGTAAATAGCCAGGGACATAGCCGTGAGTACTTTGAATATACTCACAAACCACCCAGATAAGTGAACAAAGGAAATGCAATTCTAGCTGTGGAGAAATAGATCTATCGGGGGTTGCTTTTGAAAATCCTAAACTAACTTTGAAGTTATGGCATCTCCATATCTTTGTTGAAAAAGAGTTTTGAAAACATGCTTCTATTTTATAAATCAAGACATCTCCATATCTTTGTTGAAAAAGAGTTTTGAAAACAATTTTGTAGTAAAATCCCTTTTTTTAAGCATCTTAGACCCCTTGGGTCAAAACAAAGCCTTCGAACTCGGGTTCCCCTAGAACCTTCATCCTCAAGTACTTGTTTCCCAAACAAGCACAGTTTGGGTACTCCTAGCCAACACCTTTACAACCGTCCTTGATAGTGGACACGGCTATTCGAATAGGTTATACTCTGCAGAGTTTGCACACTTTACCCACAAGAATCAATACATCCACCGCGATACTACCACGGCCCACTACCACTGTAGATGGGGGTCTGGATAATCAAACCTAACCTTTCGCTTGTCTACCCTAGCAAAGGCATGCTTTTCCTCTTGGGTTTGTTCTCCCTGGCAACGAGTATGTGGCTCCCAGCCATAGTCCTTCCTTCCGTACACGCGCATACCCAAGCCGCAACTTGGCGTATACCTTAAATACGGTGACTCCACTCCCTTCCGTACTACCTAAGTCATACCGTCCGCGGGAGACCCAATTGTTGCACCGGATTCCTGCCAGTTCAGGCTCACCCTTGCCGAGGCAAGCGACAGGCTTCAGATCCTTGATCTGGCGGCGCATGCCCGGAATTCCAGGGATCTCTCCCTATAAGCATGGTAGAAGCTGCCTCGGCTAATGCGGACAAACTACGAGTTAAGCCCCAGCACCTGGGGTAATGTGGTTGCATGGATAAAATTGTTCCAGTAAAGGCGTAGAACATCCCAACATCTTCTCGTTTCTCCTCATCACCATTTCTTATGTTAAAACTTCCACTGGGAACGATGCCTCTTCCCAAGGTTTTACAAAGCCGTTTTGAAACCTTCGTAGTGGGGAAAATCCCAAAACAATTTATTTTCTAAAAACTGGGGTTTCCAAGGAGGTAGGATGCTAACCATCGTACTCTAAAGGGGATAAAATGATAGGATCAACGGGGTGGTTCCTCGAAGGACACGAAGTAATAACTTGGAGGAGCCAAGTTACTATAGCAGTATTTATAAAACAAAACATGCTGGTAGATAAATGTAGTTTCTAAAGAGGATATAAAACAGGTAAAAGAGAATAGGACATATAACAGAGTTCAGGAATGGTGGCTTGCCTGTGGTCAGCAATAAGTCCCTGAATTTCTTCAGATGACCAAGAAAATACCCAATAAACAATAATAAGAATTCCCTTCCTTCTTGTCGTCAGACACTCACACTATCGTTGTCATCGGATACACATGCAAGCAGACAATACCACAATCAATACAAGAAATACAAGCATCACACCATACATCAAACAATCATAAAGAGTACTACTGGACTAGGGAGGTTTGGAGAAGTGGGATTCTAATGGTGGAATGTACTAGATTGCCACTGTATTGTTTTCTCTTGGAAGATAGTTGTCTAGGGTAGGTATTTTGAACTTGGATTGGGGGTTTTGAGGTTTGTAGGGTACCAATGTGCAAAAGTGATATCCTCAGATAGATCTTGTCAAAACAAAACTCACACAAGTGGTTTCACTTGATTATCAATTTTCTAGAATTAGTTATGCTTTTAAAGTGGAATAAACTCTAGTTTAAGGAAATAATTCACCAGAAGAGTTATGGAGCTCCAAAAATTATTTCCTTGGATGGTTAGGTAGTGTTTGATATACTGAACCACCTAGAGTTAGAATCAAGTCAAAAGAATTACCAAAATACCCTCAGGAAATTCCCCAAGGCAGTTCTGTACAGTTCTTCTCCTCTTTACCAGATTAAAACTACAGGAGATATGGAGTTGGTTGCAAGGGCATGTGATAGGTATTTAAAATACCTTTCTTTAAGAATTGGATTCACCCTTTTTGGAGTTGCCAAACTCCTGGAGTTATTTATTTAGTGAAAATACCCATCACAGAAGTATTTAAATCACCAAAAATCAACCAGAGCTCAATAAATTCTGAACTGCTCGGTTTTGATAGGTATTGGTACTGGGGTGTACTGGGAGGTGGAATCAGGTCAAAACCAGCTTTGGTTAGACCTGGAGAATTTAATCAAGGCAGATAAAGGTTGGTTTGGTTATTTTTGTTAAAGGCAACATATTGTTCACGTTCGTATAGGACTTCTGCTGGGTGATAGATATTTCAAATACCTTCCAGTAGGACTTTGGTTCATCTCAAATGGAGATGTGAAACTCTCTGTGGAATTTAGTTAGTGTTCTAGACACATTTTAGTAGAATAAATTACAGTGGTTAATGGAATTTAATTTGGGCTTGGGGTTGCCTCTGCATGTTTGAGAAAACATCAGAGTACTACTAGAATTTTAGATCTAGGCATTTGGAATTGATTTATATTTTCAAATGGATTTAAATTGGCTAGCTCTTCTCTGGATCTGGAATAAAAAGAATAAAAAGAAAAGTTCTATGGGCTGGGTTGCAGAGGCTCTTGAGCCAAGCCTGAGGCAAGCTTGAACTGGCAAGCCGGGCGGCCTTGTGCTGAGGCAGGTCTTGAAGCGTGTGGTAGATCTCAGCCGTCCGTTCAAGTGGCGATGGACGGTTCGCGTTCGTCATCTACGCGAGGCAGGGCGCCGGCGGTGAAACCCTAGGCAGCGGCGGAGAGGGAAGGCGGGAGCTCACCAGAGGGTTCGGGGAAGGTCAGGGATGGTGCAGGGCAACGCGGTCGACAACGGCGAGTAGATCGGTGGGCAGCACGACGGCGGAGGCCCACGAGAAGCAGCTCGCGCGACGGCGGCCAAGAGCGACCTCGTCGGAGCTTAATGCCAACGACGGAGGGGTAGGTCCTGGACAGAAAAGAGAGCATGGTCAAGTAGAGGAGGAGGAGGGGATCTCGTGAGCTGACATGCAGAGGGAATGGAGCATAGGGGAGAGGGCCTTGTTCGATTTTTGAGAGGAGGCCGAGAGCTCCTCTTCTGCTTCCTTTGGACATCATAGAGCAGGGGAGAGGGGGTGGTGCTTGGGGGAGGTGAGTGGGAGTGAGAGGAAGAAAATGAGGGCAGAGGCGAGCTGGGGAAGGGTTGCTGGCCTTTATACCAAGAGGGAGGAATAGATGGGGTAAATTACCCTCTTGGACAAGGGGGGGGGGTAATGTTGGCCAGGGATTGGTCCAGAGGGAGGTGGAAAGGGGAAGGATGGGGTTTTGGTCGAGCAGGGGCAGAGTAGGGAGATGTGGTGATTAAATGGGCAAGATCCTTGTAAGATTTTTGTTGCATCTCTCTCTCTTACAACTAGTACAAGGGCAAAATGGGAAGAGCTAAGGTGGTGCTACAGTGCTAGTCGACCAGTGGGTGTCCTGGTACTGAGGATGAGCTTTGATCAAGATTTGATGGAAATTGGAAGTGCTTAGAGTGGTGATTTGCTTAATTGGCAAATTTGATCAAACTAGAGGTTTATGAAGGAATTCCAAAATCTTGCATTGGACCAGAGGAGAAAATGGTGTTGGTAGGTAGATGAGGTCAAGGTAGACTCCTAGGATTTAATTGGGATTTTTATGTGGAGTTTAAGTCCACTTAAATCCATTTACTCAAAAAGGACAGAAGTGATTTGTAGATGATCATTTGATAAATTTCCATTGGACAAGGTTGGATTTTGATGTGGAAAGGTCCCAAATTATAATACACACTTAGGAGAATTTTCCCAAGATTTATTGGGACATAAAAGTATTTAAAACAATTATTATTCCAATTCAGCCATTTAAGGAAATGGACAAAAAGAAATAATAAAGCTTCTCAAAAATATTTATTTTTGATATGGAAATATAGGGTATGATATGTGGAACTCACATGAGCCACAAGTTGGGGAAGTGTTTTGGTAAAAACCAAACTTTCCTTTATGGAGGGAGTTTTGGAGATTTTGACTATTAAGGAAATTAAATAGTTTTGGGGCCATATAATTATGGATAATTATTGGTAAATCTTGAGAGCCAATATAGATGATATAGACAAGGTGTAGCAATCAGTTGAAACCTTGTGGAATGAAATTCCAACTTGAAAAGGATGGAAAGCAAGGGGTTGGTGATCTAAGGTGATGTTATTTTTATACCACCAAAACATGCTTGCATCTAGGATCTCAGAGCTCACCTTGGTGCAAGGGATAGATGGATGGGTAGACCAAGTCATATGGATGATCATGGTAGAAGGAGTTTGAATTAAAAGCATTGGAGGTGATCTAGAAGTGATGGCAAACTTTGTTTAAATTAAGGCTGCCATGCAATATGAGTCATGATGCCTTATAAACCATGTCGGTCTAATCACCACAAAGATACACTTGGAACAAGTGAAGTAGGTTCTGATAGACATCAATGAGTAGAACACAACCATGCATAGATTTGGTCCATAAAGGTTTGTATGGTGGTGTGGGCTTCTAGCAAAGTTGGCATGATGAATAGTTTTGCAGGAAATGTTATTTTCTTGTCTGCAAAACCATCATGGACAAGTGGGTTGGAGGGGGATATAACCAGGGGCTAATGTGGACCTTGGTAGTCCTTAGGATTTATAACAATCTGGTTCAAGTGCATTTCCAAAAATGCACATGGTTTGAGAAAAGGAGGCATTCCAAAAGGTGATTTTGAAACTGTTTCCAGACTTTGTCAAAGTTGGCAGTTTTGAGGATTTTGATTAGAGTATGAGAGGGAATGTTCTTGGAGGAGTTGCAAGGTAACAGAGCTTTACTAAGGGGGTGATATTGAGGTGTATATTTAGTGGAAGGGTTCCAAGCTGTATATTGGTCTTCAGAGACTTGGAAACGCCTAGAATGGAAATCCTCAGGATAGATCTGGTTAAGTGTTTTAGATAAACACCTAGTGGTTAGGGATCACATCTAGACTTGTATTCTTCCTTAGGGATTGAGGAGTTGGAGACATCTTGATCCTAGTGATGAGCTCCTAGAGTGGCTCATACTACTTCCTAAGCAAACAAGTCAAACAGCAGATCAAAACAACTCATCAGACAGCAGATCAAGGCAACTCATCTTATACTAAGCATAACCACTAATGAGGTTACCATCAAGCCTAGCTTGGGGTAAGGTTGGGGAATTTTGAAGAGATTGAGTTTTGAATAAGATGAGGGTTCTTGGTATCTCTACCAAGAGTAGATTTCAAATGCTTTGAACAACAGTTTTGGGAAAACTAGAGGTAAGATTAGTTGAGTGTTTTATCTTGAAAACATAAGGAGATTGTATTATAAATCTCTCCATAGTTTTGTTAACAGAGGCTACCAAAATAGTTTTGGTTACATAGGCATCTTGGCTCCTGTTTTGAAATGCCAGAACGTTTGAGAATATGTAAAGTAAGCCAAGATAGTTTTGGGTAAAAAGCTTTTGTCCACTGAGGGTGAGGTAAGGATTATCCTAAGATACACTCTCACAAGCACAGGTGCAACCAAACAACAAGCAAGCACTGCACTAAAACACAAGAAAAAGTTTTTGTTCCCCCTGATTTTTGCATTCTGGACAACTAATCAGGGTTGCTAAAATTGGGATGTTACAGGTTGATCCATATGTGGTTTGTGAGAAGAACACACATGCAATGACACTGGTGGATCCATGTGTGGTTTGTGGAAAGAACAGACATGCAATGACACTAGCTCTGGTTAATGAAAAGAACACACATTTCAATGACACTTGTGTATCCATATGTGGTTTGTGAAAAGAACAAACATGCAATGACACTAGCTGTGGTTAATAAAAAGAACACACATGCAATGACACTAGTGGATCAATATGTGGTTTGTGAAAAGAACACACATCCAATGCCTCAAGTTGTGGTTTGTGAAAAGTACACACATGCAATGACATTGGTAGATCCATATGTGGTTTGTGAAAAGAACAGACATGCAATGACACTAGCTGGTGTTTGTGAAAAGAACACACATGCAATCACACTGGTTGATCCATATGTGGTTTGTGAGAAGAACACACATGCAATGCCACTTGTGGATCCATGTGTGGTTTGTGGAAAGAACAAACATGCAATGATACTAGCTGTGGTTAATGAAAAGAACACACATTTCAATGACACTAGTGGATCCATATGTGGTTTGTGAAAAGAACAGACATGCAATGACACTAGCTGTGGTTAATGAAAAGAACAGACATGCAATGACTCTAGTGGATCCATATGTGGTTTGTTAAAAGAACACACATGCAATGACTCTAGCTGTGGTTAATGAAAAGAACACACATGCAATAAACTCTGGTGGATCCATGTGTGGTTTGTGAAAAGAACACACATGCAATGGCTCTAGCTGTGGTTAATGAAAAGAAAATACATGCAATGACTCTGATGGATCCATATGTGGTTTGTGAAAAGAACCCACATGTGATACGTTGCAAACGTATCTATAATTTTTGATGTTCCATGCTTGTTTAGTATCTACTTTGCTTTGTTTTGTCCACACTTTGGAGTATTTTTATACACTTTCTGGGACTAACCTATTAACAAGATGCCACAGTGCCAGTTGCCTGTTTTCTGCTATTTTTGGTTCCAGGAAAGTAAGAAAATTAATATTCTCGGAATTGGATGAGACAAAAGCCAATATGCCTATTTTTCCCGGAGCAACACAGAAACACGAAGCAGATACGGAGTAGGGCACCAGGGTGGGCACACCATATGGTGGCGTGGGCTAGCCCTGGCCGCACCACCAGGTGGTGTGGACCCCCTGGCCGCCCACCGACCTTGCCTCTTTGCCTATAAGTTGCCTCCCGATGCAAAAACCCTAAATCGTCAAGCCTCCAGCCACGAAAAGTTCCACAGTCGCCACCACGAAGGGAGATTCTGGGATAGAAAGTCTGTTAAGCACCTGCCAGACGGGAAGTGCCCCGGGAGCCATCTCCATCGATCTCCACCACCATCTCCATCGCCGTTGCTGATTCAAATGATTATGAGGGAGTATTTCTCTCTCGAGGCTAAGGGTTCTACCGGTAGCTATGTGTTCATCTCTCTCTCTCTATGCATGATCATATTGTGATCATGAGCTTTGTAATCAAGTAGATCTACCTTGCTACTCAAGTGCTTTAATAGATCTCTGCTCTCCCCATGTGTGTGAAAGTGACAACATGCACACCATGGTGGCACATAGGCTAGAGATTACAAATACTTATTATGAGTTATATTTGGAGTTGGGTGTCTCTATGAAATTGTGGTCTTTGTTGGAACCATCTAGTGATCAAGGTGATAGTGTGGAGTTATCTAGATGGGGAAAGCGAACTTTGAGGGGTGTTGTTATAGCCCTACCATGGATTAGAGTGTTCAACCGGAGAGTAGTTCAGAGTAGTATCATGAAGAGAAGATATTTATATGACAGTGTTCACTAGTGAAAGTATGATCCCTAGGCCTTGTTTCTAAACATTGAAACACCGTTTGCAACTAGATATGTTACATGTTTGCTTGCTTCCATCTTTATTTCAGTTTGCCTTTAGTCTCTTCCATGCTATCAAGCTATTTTCTAGCATAGTTGTCTTATATCCATACCACTTGTATTTCACTATCTCTTCGCCGAACTGGTGCACCTATACACCTGACAAGTGTATTGGGTGTGTTGGGGACACAAGAGACTTCTTGTATCTTGATTGCAGGGTTGCTTGAGAGGGATACCTTTGACCACTTCCTCCCTGAGTTCGATAAACCTTAGATGGTCCACTTAAGGGAAAACTTGCTGCTGTTCTACAAAGCTCTACACTTGGAGGCCCAACAACTGTCTACAAGAATAGAAGTGTGTAGACATCAACATGCAATGAATCTAGCTGTGGTTAGTGAAAACAACACACATGCAATGACTCTAGCAGTGGTTACTGAAAAGAACACACATGCAATGACTCTAGTGGATCCTTATGTGGTTTGTGGAAAGAACAGACATGCAATGAACTCTGGTGGATCCATATGTGGTTTGTGAGAAGAACACACATGCAATGACACTAGTGGATCCATATGTGGTTTGTGAAAAGAACAGACATGCAATGACTCTAGGTGTGGTTAATGGAAAGAACACACATTCTAATGACACTGGTGGATCCATATGTGGTTGGTGGAAAGAACACACATGCAATGACTCTAGCTATGCTTAATGAAAAGAACACACATGCAATGACACTGGTGGATCCATATGTGGTTTTGAAAAGAACAGACAAGCAATGAACTCTAGTGGATCCATATGTGGTTTGTGAGAAGAACACACATCCAAGGACATTGCTAGATCCATGTGTGGTTTGTGAAAAGACCACACATGCAATGACTCTAGCTATGATTTATGAAAAGAACACACATGCAATGGCTCTGGTGGATCCTTATATGATTTATGGAAAGAACAGACATGCAATGAACTCTGGTGGATCCATATGTGGTTTGTGAGAAGAACACACATGCAATGACACTGGTGGATCCATATGTGGTTTGTGAAAAGAATAGACATGCAATGACTCTAGCTGTGGTTAATGAAAAGAAAACACATGCAATGACACTAGTGGATCCATATGTTTTTTGTGGAAAGAACAGACATGCAATGACTCTAGCTGTGGTTAATGAAAAGAAAAGACATGCAATGACTCTGATGGATCCATATCTGGTTTGTGAAAAGAACACACATGCACTAACTCTAGTTGTGGTTTGTGAAAAGAACAGACATGCAATAACTCTAGTGGATCCATATGTGGTTTGTGAAAAGAACACACATGCAATGGCTCTAGCTGTGGTTAATGAAAAGAACACACATGCAATAAACTCTGGTGGATTCATGTGTGGTTTGTGGAAAGAACATACATGCAATGACTCTAGCTGTGGTAAATGAAAAGAAAATACATGCAATGACTCTGATGGATCCATATGTGGTTTGTGAAAAGAACACACATGCAATGACTCTAGCTATGGTTTGTGAAAAGAACACACATGCAATGACTCTGGTGGATCCTTATGTGGTTTGTGGAAAGAACAGACATGCAATGAACTCCGGTGGATCCATATGTGGTTTGTGAGAAGAACACACATGCAATGACACTGGTGGATCCATATGTGGTTTGTGTCAAGAACAGACATGCAATGACTCTAGCTGTGGTTAATGGAAAGGACACACATTCCAATGACACTGGTTGATCCATATGTGGTTTGTGGAAAGAACACACATGCAATGACACTGGCTGTGGTTAATGAAAAGTACAGACATGCAATGACTCTGATGGATCCATATGTGGTTTGTGAAAAGAACACACATGCAATGACTCTAGCTATGGTTAATGAAAAGAACACACATGCATTGAACTATGGTGGATCCATATGTGGTTTATGAGAAGAACACACATTCAATGACTCTAGCTGTGGTTAATGAAAAGAACACACATGCAATGACACTGGTGGATCAATATGTGGTTTGTGAAAAGAACACACATCCAATGACTCTAGTTGTGGTTTGTGAAAAGTACACACATGCAATGACACTGGTGGATCCATATGTGGTTTGTGAAAAGAACAGACATGCAATGACACTAGCCATGATTTGTGAAAAGAACACATATGCAATCACACTGGTGGATCCATATGTGGTTTGTGAGAAGAACACACATGCAATAACATTAGTGGATCCATGTGTGGTTTCTGGAAAGAACAGACATGCAATGACACTAGGTGTGGTTAATGAAAAAAACACACATTTTAATGACACTGGTGGATCCATATGTGGTTTGTGAAAAGAACAGACATGCAATGACACTAGCTGTGGTTAATGAAAAGAACAGACATGCAATGACTCTAGTGGATCCATATGTGGTTTGTGAAAAGAATACACATGCAATGACTCTAGTTGTGGTTAATGAAAAGAACACACATGCAATGAACTCTGGTGGATCCATGTATGGTTTGTGGAAAGAACAGACATGCAATGACTCTAGCTGTGGTTAATGAAAAGAAAATACATGCAATGACTCTAATGGATCCATATGTGGTTTGTGAAAAAAACACACATGCAATGACTCTAGCTGTGGTTTGAGAAAAGAACACACATGCAATGACTCTGGTGGATCCTTATGTGGTTTGTCGAAAGAACAGACATGCAATGAACTCCGGTGGATCCATATGTGGTTTGTGAGAAGAACACACATGCAATGACACTTCTGGATCCATATATAGTTTGTGAAAAGAACAGACATGCAATGACTCTAGCTGTGGTTAATGGAAAGAACACACATTCTAAGACACTGGTGGATCCATATGTGGTTAGTGGAAAGAACACACATGTAATGACACTGGCTGAGGTTAATCAAAAGTACAGACATGCAATGACTCTGATGGATCCATATGTGGTTTGTGAAAAGAACACACATGCAATGACTCTAGCTGTGGTTAATGAAAAGAACACGCATGCATTGAACTCTAGTGGATCCATATGTGGTTTGTGAGAAAACACACATGCAATGACTCTAGCTGTGGTTAATGAAAAGAACACACATGCAATGACACTGGTGGATTAATATGTGGTTTGTGAAAAGAACGCACATGCAATGACTCTAGTTGTGGTTTGTGAAAAGTACACACATGCAATGACACTGGTGGATCCATATGTGGTTTGTGAAAAGAATAGACATGCAATGACACTAGCTGTGGTTTGCGCAAAGAACACACATGCAATCACATTGGTGGATCCATATGTGGTTTGTGAGAAGAGAACACATGTAATGACACTGGTGGATCCATGTGTGGTTTCTAGAAAGAACAGACATGCAATGACACTAGCTGTGGTTAATGAAAAGAACACACATTCCAATGACACTTGTGGATCCATATGTGGTTTGTGAAAAGAACAGACATGCACTGACTCTAGCTGTGGTTAACAAAAAGAACACACCCAGAATGACTCTGGTAGATCCATGTGTGGTTTGTGAGAAGAACACACATGCAATGACTCTAGCTATGGTTAGTGAAAAGAACACACATGCAATGACTCTGATGGACCCATATGTGGTTTGTGAAAAGAACACACATGCAATGACTCTAGCTATGGTTAATGAAAAGAACACACATGCAATGACTCTAGTAGTTCCATGTGGTTTGTCAAAAGTACAAACATGCAATGACTCTAGCTATGGTTAGTGAAATGAACACACATGCAATGACACTGGTGGATCCTTATGTGATTTGTGGAAAGAACAGACATGCAATGAACTCTGGTGGATCCATATGTGGTTTGTGAGAAGAACACACATGCAATGACACTGGTGGATCCATATGTGGTTTGTGAAAAGAATAGACATGCAATGACTCTAGCTGTGGTTAATGAAAAGAAAACACATGCAATGACACTAGTGGATCCATATGTTGTTTGTGGAAAGAACAGACATGCAATGAGTCTAGCTGTGGTTAATGAAAAGAAAAGACATGCAATGACTCTGATGGATCCATATCTGGTTTGTGAAAAGAACACACATGCACTGACTCTAGTTGTGGTTTGTGAAAAGAACAGACATGCAATGACTCTAGTGGATCCATATGTGGTTTGTGAAAAGAACACACATGCAATGGATCTAGCTGTGGTTAATGAAAAGAACACACATGCAATAAACTCTGGTGGATTCATGTGTGGTTTGTGGAAAGAACATACATGCAATGACTCTAGCTGTGGTAAATGAAAAGAAAAGACATGCAATGACTCTTATGGATCCATATGTGGTTTGTGAAAAGAACACACATGCAATGACTCTAGCTATGGTTTGTGAAAAGAACACACATGCAATGACTCTGGTGGATCCTTATGTGGTTTGTGGAAAGAACAGACATGCAATGAACTCCGGTGGATCCATATGTGGTTTGTGAGAAGAACACACATGCAATGACACTGGTGGATCCATATGTGGTTTGTGTCAAGAACAGACATGCAATGACTCTAGCTGTGGTTAATGGAAAGGACACACATTCCAATGACACTGGTGGATCCATATGTGGTTTGTGGAAAGAACACACATGCAATGACACTGGCTGTGGTTAATGAAAAGTACAGACATGCAATGACTCTGATGGATCCATATGTGGTTTGTGAAAAGAACACACATGCAATGGATCTAGCTATGGTTAATGAAAAGAACACACATGCATTGAACTATGGTGGATCCATATGTGGTTTATGAGAAGAACACACATTCAATGACTCTAGCTGTGGTTAATGAAAAGAACACACATGCAATGACACTGGTGGATCAATATGTGGTTTGTGAAAAGAACACACATCCAATGACTCTAGTTGTGGTTTGTGAAAAGTACACACATGCAATGACACTGGTGGATCCATATGTGGTTTGTGAAAAGAACAGACATGCAATGACACTAGCCATGATTTGTGAAAAGAACACATATGCAATCACACTGGTGGATCCATATGTGGTTTTTGAGAAGAACACACATGCAATAACATTAGTGGATCCATGTGTGGTTTCTGGAAAGAACAAACATGCAATGACACTAGGTGTGGTTAATGAAAAGAACACACATTTTAATGACACTGGTGGATCCATATGTGGTTTGTGAAAAGAACAGACATGCAATGACACTAGCTGTGGTTAATGAAAAGAACAGACATGCAATGACTCTAGTGGATCCATATGTGGTTTGTGAAAAGAATACACATGCAATGACTCTAGTTGTGGTTAATGAAAAGAACACACATGCAATGAACTCTGGTGGATCCATCTATGGTGTGTGGAAAGAACAGACATGCAATGACTCTAGCTGTGGTTAATGAAAAGAAAATACATGCAATGACTCTAATGGATCCACATGTGGTTTGTGAAAAGAACACACATGCAATGACTCTAGCTGTGGTTTGAGAAAAGAACACACATGCAATGACTCTGGTGGATCCTTATGTGGTTTGTCGAAAGAACAGACATGCAATGAACTCCGGTGGATCCATATGTGGTTTGTGAGAAGAACACACATGCAATGACACTTCTGGATCCATATATAGTTTGTGAAAAGAACAGACATGCAATGACTCTAGCTGTGGTTAATGGAAAGAACACACATTCTAAGACACTGGTGGATCCATATGTGGTTAGTGGAAAGAACACACATGTAATGACACTGGCTGTGGTTAATCAAAAGTACAGACATGCAATGACTCTGATGGATCCATATGTGGTTTGTGAAAAGAACACACATGCAATGACTCTAGCTGTGGTTAATGAAAAGAACACGCATGCATTGAACTCTGGTGGATCCATATGTGGTTTGTGAGAAAACACACATGCAATGACTCTAGCTGTGGTTAATGAAAAGAACACACATGCAATGACACTGGTGGATTAATATGTGGTTTGTGAAAAGAACGCACATGCAATGACTCTAGTTGTGGTTTGTGAAAAGTACACACATGCAATGACACTGGTGGATCCATATATGGTTTGTGAAAAGAATAGACATGCAATGACACTAGCTGTGGTTTGCGCAAAGAACACACATGCAATCACATTGGTGGATCCATATGTGGTTTGTGAGAAGAGAACACATGTAATGACACTGGTGGATCCATGTGTGGTTTCTAGAAAGAACAGACATGCAATGACACTAGCTGTGGTTAATGAAAAGAACACACATTCCAATGACACTTGTGGATCCATATGTGGTTTGTGAAAAGAACAGACATGCACTGACTCTAGCTGTGGTTAACAAAAAGAACACACCCAAAATGACTCTGGTAGATCCATGTGTGGTTTGTGAGAAGAACACACATGCAATGACTCTAGCTATGGTTAGTGAAAAGAACACACATGCAATGACTCTGATGGACCCATATGTGGTTTGTGAAAAGAACACACATGCAATGACTCTAGCTATGGTTAATGAAAAGAACACACATGCAATGACTCTGGTAGTTCCATGTGGTTTGTCAAAAGTACAGACATGCAATGACTCTAGCTATGGTTAGTGAAATGAACACACATGCAATGACACTGGTGGATCCTTATGTGATTTGTGGAAAGAACAGACATGCAATGAACTCTGGTGGATCCATATGTGGTTTGTGAGAAGAACACACATGCAATGACACTGGTGGATCCATATGTGGTTTGTGAAAAGAAGAGACATGCAATGACTCTAGCTGTGGTTAATGAAAAGAGAACACATGCAATGACACTAGTGGATCCATATGTTGTTTGTGGAAAGAACAGACATGCAATGAGTCTAGCTGTGGTTAATGAAAAGAAAAGACATGCAATGACTCTGATGGATTCATATCTGGTTTGTGAAAAGAACACACATGCACTGACTCTAGTTGTGGTTTGTGAAAAGAACAGACATGCAATGACTCTAATGGATCCATATGTGGTTTGTGAAAAGAACGCACATGCAATGGCTCTAGGTGTGGTTCATGAAAAGAACACACATCCAATGACACTGGTGGATCCTTACGTGGTTTGTGAAAAGAACACACATGCAATCACACTGGTGGATCCATATGTGGTTTGTGGAAAGAACAGACATGCAATGACTCTAGCTGTGGTTAATGAAAAGAACACACATGCAATGTCACTGGGGGATCCATATGTTGTTTGTGGAAAGAATAGACATGCAATGACTCTAGATGTGGTTAATCAAATGAAAAAGACATGCAATGATTGATGGATCCATATGTGGTTTGTGAAAAGAACACACATGCAATGACTCTAGCTGTCGTTTGTGAAAAGAACAGACACTTGTGAATTCTTATGTGGTTTGTGGAAATAACAGACATGCAATGAACTCTAGTGGATCCATATGTGGTTTGAAAGAAGAACACACATGCAATGACACTAGTGGATCCATATGTGGTTTGTGGAAAGAACATACATGCAATGACACTAGCTGTGGTTAATGAAAAGAACAGACATGCAAGGACTCTGATGGATACTTATGTGGTTTGTGAAAAGAACACACATGCAATGATTCTGGGCGATCCATGTGTGGTTAATGAAAAGAACACACATTTCAATGACACTGGTGGATTCACATGTGGTTTGTGAAAAGAACACACATGAAGTGACTCTGGTGGATCTTTGTGTGGTTTGTGAAAAGAACACACATGCGATGACACTA
The DNA here is from genome assembly GCA_023614405.1 of Avena insularis. Taxonomy (NCBI): domain Eukaryota; kingdom Viridiplantae; phylum Streptophyta; class Magnoliopsida; order Poales; family Poaceae; genus Avena; species Avena insularis. Next base: position 284,267,973 of record CM042690.1, read on the forward strand.
GCTGTGGTTAATGAAAAGAACACACACACAATGACACTGGTGGATCCATACATGGTTTGTGAAAAGAACACACATCCAATGACACTGGTGGATCCATGTGTGGTTTGTGACAATAACTCACATGCAATGACTCTGGTGGATCCATATGTGGTTTACGAGAAGAACACACATCCAATGAACTCTAGTGGATCTATCTTGGCATAATTTGATGTATGCCATGATGTATTTCATTGTACAAGACACTCACTTTCCATTTTTATACTACTCTGTTTTGCCCTTGGTTTTTTGATACTACTCAATTTTGCCCTCTCTCTCTTTCGTAGAAGCCCAAACCTGTGCTCACTTTGTCTGCTACTCCCTATTGGTTATCACAGTTGTCACGCGGATCGTGCGCAGCAACCATTGATCCAGTGTGACCCAACGAGGTTCGTTGCACATGTCGTGCCCTTCACAGTACAGCGTGAGACAGCACGGACGTCTCCCTCAACGAGACTTCTACAAGAAGGAACACGATGCCGTCCATGGAAAACGTCGTCGAGTGGTCATGTCACGTTTAATATAGTCTACAAAGACTACTACTGCTACTACAACACATGCACAGGGCAATAGGCTCATCGAGTGCACGGTTGTCAATGGGACGCTGCAATTTATTGCCACTTGATTTTAATAAGACATATCCCATTTTTACGCAACGCTCTCAATCTCACTTCCAACTGGGCTCTACCGCAAGTAACTTCCATGAGTCAAGGGCCCCCCTCGAGGAGATCTAACGTTGCTAGAAATTGGTTCCGCTCCACTTTCATGTAGTGGAATCAAGGTCTGCCATGAGCGTGTTTTCCATGCAGCTCTAAAGTGGAGATCGTGGTTGTTTCAAAAAAAGGGAACCCCAAAAAAAGGTGGAGATCGTGGTAGCCCCATCCCCTCGCCCACCACACGTATCCACTTGAGGACTACGAACGGTCCAGTGTTTATAAACCCGCTTGACCTTCTTCTTCCATGTGCTCATGTCATTTTCCCCAATCTGTCTAGTCCCAAAACCCCAATCTGCACCTACCGTGCGTGCCGAAGATCCTTCGCTTGCACCACCTCGTTCCCAAGGTGCACCATGAAGCGTATGCGTGGATACGAGCCAGAGGTGAAGCTAGTTGAAGGCGCAGCAGCAGATGGCTCGGTCGTCACCAAGAAGGTAGAGGCATCTTCTCCGGGCACAAACACCGCTTGTCGCCGCACCTTCGAGGGTTCGAGCTCATCCGTCCAGCCAGTAGCCATCGTCGCCGAGTAGCAGGTGGCCAACAATGTCGTGGTGCCAGCGGTAGATCTGGATGGGGGGCAGGCGGCAGGTAGAGGCAATCCAGTGCTCTACATCAATGACCCCATCGCCGTCCAAGAAATCTTTGACGCAATCGTGGAGAATGACGAGTTCGAGGAGGAGGTCCCTAATGAGGAGTCTGAGGTACTACATTGCTAGCTTCTCTAGTCGCATCCATAGATTTCACTGTTCATACATAGGATTTGCTCAATCGTGTATATATTCTTTTGCTCTTGAAGTAGGGTAGTATATATATGGTTCGAATGGTCGATTGATGCATCTGCCATCTAGTCACAAAACCCCAATCCATCTAGTCACAAAACCTCAATCTGCTCATCTGCCATCTAGTTGAGTTTGCTAGTTGAGTGTTGATTTCGATACACAACATGCCTATAACATTAAATTTTTATTCCTTACTGTGCCCAATGATTCAATTTTTCCCCAAAATAGTGCAAGGGCATCTGATGGTGTCATTATCTTAGGGATGGTTAGTGAACCTGAGGCTGCAGTGTACATAAACATTATAGGTTGTGCTGTTGGTATTTTGGTTCTCCAACTCCATCTCTAAAAAAATGAGGCCCTTAATTTATTCTCATATGGAACCTATATGTATAATCTTTGTACTGTTTCTGATCTTTGAATGAGTCGTATGATGCATATGTATATCCCTGAATATTGTTTTGTACGATTAAATTTCAATTTCTTATTGTCGCCAATGATTCAAATTTGCCCCAAAAGAGAGGCAGACACATTGGTGTCAGATTTTTTTAGGGATGAGTTAGTGAACCTGGGGCCATGTACAAGCTCAATATAAGTTGTGCAATTGTTACTTGGTTCACTTACGCCATCCCTGAAGAAACTTATGAGGCCGCAATCTTTATTCTACTTTCATAGAACTATGATATTTGAATTATCTATTCCATGCATTCATAGTGTATAAGAATTACATTTCAGTTTGTCACCGAGGCTGATGATTGAAATTTGCCCCAAAAGAGTTCAAGGGGAGACACGTATGATGGTGTCGTGTTTTAGGGATGGGTTGGTGAACCTGAGGCTGCAATGCACACAAACAATATAGGTTGTGCTGTTGGTACTTTGGTTCTCCAACTCCATCTCTGAAACAAATTATGAGGCCCTTGATTTATTCTCATATGGAACTACATATATGATCCTTGACTTGTTTCTGATGTTTGAATGATTCGTATGATGCATATGTAAATGAATGGTTTTGATCATAAGTATTTTTAACATGTACCTGTAGATTAATTGTTTGGTCTTTTATTTATAATTACAATATTTAGGCTTGTTTTTGTACCTGACTATGTATATCCCTGAATATTGTTTTGTACAATTACATTTAAATTTCTTATTGTGGCCAATGATTGAAATTTGTCCAAAAAGAGAGGCAGACAGATTGGTGTCAGATTTTTCCAGGGATGAGTTAGCAAACCCCGGGCGATGTACAAGACCATTATAGGTTGAGCAATTGTTACTGGTTCACTGACTCCATCCCTGAAGAAACTTATGAGGCCCCTAGATTTATTCTACATACACTCTGATGCAATTAATTGTCATTGTGTTGAGATGAAATGATATATGAACTGATCAAACTATTGCTGAGATGCTTTCTCTTTGATATACACGGATATATTGTCTTACATATACATGTTGTCAATTCTTGAGTTGTAATACAATTCAATCATATGTATCAGTTCTAAGTTATGTTCTTAAAAATCAATAGGAGGATGATGATGAAGTGGACGATAACAAGGAATCCAGGGACAACAAGAGCCGCTACGTGCTGAGGCGGTTATGACGTGGGCTAATCCGTTTCTACCATAGGGAGAGACTATTTTGCCCATTCTGTGGCAGAGGAATCAACGTGGACCTCGATAGCATGATCCAGCACATGGTGGGTGTTGCCAGAGGCGGAGGCAGAAGGCATAAGCCGATTACGTTGGCGCGGCACACACCCTTTGGCAAATTCCTCCAGGATTATGTTAGGACTGGCCTGTATCCCCTCGACTAGGCTGTCCCTGCCTCCTGCTGATGCTCCTGTCATGCTAAGCATCTTTGTGTCCCGGCCTCCTGCTGCTGTTCGTGCTTTTATTTTGTTTTAGTTAATTATTATTACCTATGTGTGGCATGTAAGACAATATATCCGCGTGGTGTCTCTGTTGAACCTTCTATATATATTAATCTACTCCTTTATATGGAGTGCCTTAAAGTTTCTAGTGTTCAATTATATTACTAATCATGTTCATGCACACTCCAAATATTTCTAGTGCCCGATTATATTATAATTGTCAAGGAATACATCAAAAAGTTAAATTGGTCAAAATTTTCTATTGGAGTAACTAAATGATCTCACATTGGCGGTGGACGTTGGCAGAAGCCGAAGGCATCAGCCGAAGACCTTGGAGCGGCACACAGTCTTCAGCTAATTCCTTACAGGTTCAACAATGGGTTTCCGCCGCCCAGCTACCAATTCGCTTACAGGTTCAACATGGCAGAACTTGAGCTACCACAGAGACCTCGGCAGAGGTGGCAGAATTGGTGCGGGTGTGACCACGGGGACGACAAGCTCGGATTCTGGAGGAGGAACACAGGACCGAGCATGGTCGACACGGTGACAGATCTCACCGGGAACCAATTCTCGTCCCTGCACCATGCCATGGGTACGCCCATGGTGAGGGTGAGCTCCGACTCAGGATGGGGAAGAGAGCGGGGCCGAGCAGGTTCATCATGTCCCAGCTCCGCGCCATGGCCGCGATCACAGATTGCCGCTCCGGGGAAGAAGAAGACACGTAATGGATGCAGGCGCCAACGCTACAAGCCTAATTGACGCCTAAGCGACGGCGGCGACATAACAGCGAGAACTGATGGGGGAGGCAACTCGACGGCCGTTAGCCTGATATTTTGTATTGAAATGTAAAGTTGAATTCGTGCCGAGAAAGACCCTCTGAGTATTTGGCACGCCAACTGTAGTCATTGCGGCTAACTACAGGCAACTTAGGTACCGCGTTGCTTGGGCGCCCCAACTTTCGGGTCGCAAAATGATATTCTCGCTGCTGAGTCCTAGATGGTGAAGACATCGGTTCCCCAAGCGACTCATCCAGCACCATGGGGAGTGGCGAGCCATCTTCTGAGGATAGTGTTTTGGAGCCATCGGCCTAAGAGGCCCTTTTAACTGTAATCCGTTTAGTGGACTCTCGCATGGTAGCCGTTTTTTGGACCTGATGCCTCCTTTGTAATCTCCTAGCATGTATTTTCCTATGCTTTTGTCGAGGGCTTCGTATTTCCTTTGGGTCCCTCAGGGCATGACCGTGGGGAGGATATGCGCACCACGGGAGGCCCTGCAATGAACTTAGGTGGAAAGTCATAGGCGTCAGGAGTTGTGGGTGAGAAAACTTACTATTGCCATCAGGCGGCAAGTCAGAGCTTAGCACACTAGGCCTTGTAGTTACCCGGCTGCCGGAGGGGTGAGTGCCTCATGAGCCGCCCCGCAAGCCTCTCGAGGAGAAAGCCGTCAAACAAGCATGGGAATTTTTGATTTTGTAAAGACCAGGGACCGTGGGTGAGGTAACTTGCAGCCGAGGAACAGGCCAAAAGTTCAGAGCTTGAAACTTTAGGTCCTGGAGAGCTTAGGTCGCGGAGGGACAGTGCCTCATGATCCCTAGCGATGATGTATTTTTGGCCAGGAACCATGGGTGAGGTAACTTACAGCCTAGGATTGGGCCGCAAGTTCAGAGCTCGACACTTTAGGTCATGGATATTTGGGATGCTGCAGGGAGGTGCCTCATGAGCCGTCAGGAACCGTGGGTGAGGTGACTTACAACCGAGGAGCAGGCGATAAGTTTAGATCTCGACACTTTAGGTCCTAGAGAGCTTAGGCCATGGAGGGGCAGAGCCTCATGAGCTCTCGCTGATAAAACTTTTTTTAAAGCCCAGGAACCATGGGTAAGGTAACTTATAGCCAAGGAACGGGCCGTAAGTTCAGAGATCGACACTTTAGGTCCTGGAGATTTAGGCCGCTAGATGGGAGATACTCACGAGCCACCCCGTAAGTATCTCGAGGAGAGTACCGTAGGGCCCGTGCTAGCCCGTGATATTTTTGAGGAGGAGATCATGGGTATCGCAGGTTCTGGTTGTCCCGACCGAGGATGAGTACATCCTGGTCAGGTCACGTCTCCAGTGCATACTCATTTCTTTCTCACACCATACGAGGTTCTCGAGCACTGAGAACCATGGGTGAGGTGACTTATCGCTGGAGCTAGTCCGCAAGTTTAGGGCTCTACACTTTAGGCCCCCAACATCGATAGGAGCGATCAGGCGATAGGAACCATCTTAGCCCCCGCTTGTATGACGGATACACAAGAACATGGTGAGCACATGGGAGGAAAATAACATCTAGTAGAATGAAACTATTCGCAGAAAAGCAGACAGAGATCATCAACAACCGTGGCAGTTTCCCATCCCGAGGACCCTGCCCCTAAGGGGGGAAGTATCACCCAGCAGAAAGGAGCGAGAGTTGAGAGTCACCTTAAGAGCGCTGACCCCGGGCATGGCCTACGCACCTTTCCCCCGAGCATTCCCTATGGGTCTAGGGCCCTGGGCGTCAGGGTTTGTTTCTCTACTCGCGCCTCTTCTTGTCGTCGTACTCCTCCCTTACTCCCTTGATATTGACACACTCGTTCGTGTCATGGCCCTACCTCTAGTGGAAGGTGCAGTATAGGTGCGGGCCGGTCGAGTCACCCGCTTCCTTCCGCGCGGGGGGGGGGGGGGAGCTTGCCAACTTTCCCCGGGAGCCTGCCGGGGCCTACTTCCACTTCCACGGTCGATCTGCCAATCCAACCATGCAGTGGTCGAAGAGAGTTCCGACATCCGCCTTGGCGTAGCGATTGGCCACCATGGATAGGTTCTCTCCGCGTTGGTCGATCTTGTCGAGCTCCCGGGCATCGGCGACGCCTTCAACAAAAGTTGCGATGACCTCCGCATCGGTGGCCCCGCTAACCCTGGCGAGGCTTTCGTCGAAGGGCTACAGGTACTTGCGTAGGGTCTCTTTGGGCCCTTGACGCACCCTCCTGAGGTCTTCACATGTGTATGTGGGTTCATCCGTGTCCCCGAACTTTGTGACAAAGAGGCCGCAGAGCTCGGACCACGAGCCGATGGATCCCTCGGGGAGGTTTAGCAACCACGTGCATGCCTCCAACCCTAGGCTCAAGGGGAACCAGTTGCCGAGGATGCGATCATCTCCTCCAGCCGTCTCGATGCTTGTGGTGTAGAGCTGCAAGAACTTTGTGGGGTTTGTGGCTCCGTCATACCGTGGTGACATCTCTGGCTTGAGCTTGGGTGGCCACACAACCCTGCGGAGGTGCTCGGTGAGGGCAGGGCAACTGGAGCTGCGGGTCTCTATGCCGCTGGCGAGGGTCGCTCGGTTTTGGAGGCCCACCGTCGAGATGGCCTGGAGGATGCGGGTCTCGTGTCCCCGCCGCCTAGCCAAGGTTCCGCGTGCATCCTCAACCGAACAGATGACCTCCGTCCGTCTTTGGATCTTCCCGGGATATGCCGCGCTTGGTGGTTTTCTGCCTTCTGAGCCCACGGTCCCGCCATGAAGAGGAGGAGGCCGAGGAGCACCGTAGGCTATGTCGCCTGGCTGTGCCTCGTACGCCGTGGGGCCAGTCTAGGTGACATTCACCAGGGCGGCGAGGCGCGCCTGCCACTCCTCTCTCGCGTCCTTGATAGGCGTGTAGCGGAGGAGCTCCTTCACCATGAGGCAAGCCATCTTCAGGGCGAGCAGGGCGCGGGGTGTCCGGGTCGGTGAGGTGCTTGATGAAGAATTATCCTGGCCCATCCATGCGGGAGGCTCAGACGGAACTCGTCACTGGCTCCGGAGCAGGGCGAGGACGCGGGGGCGGCATGACACAAGCCCCCGAGCCTCCCTGTATGTTCCTGTAGAGAGCATCTATCGTGAGGCTTGCTTCCAGCAACCATGTTGGCTCCACCGACTGAGGTCTCTAGAATCACATCTCAGCCCCCTACCTGGCACGCCAAATGTCGGAGAGTTGTCCCATGAAGGAACTAGGGTTCAATGTACCCTTGGTTCGTGAGGGGGCTGAACATGCGGTTCAAAGGAAACTCGGCGATAGCGGCGGAGCGGAGCGAGCACATGTCAAAGAGGTGACACGGATTTGTTTACCAGGTTTGGTACTCTCGTGAGGAGGTAAATCCCCTACTCCTGTTTTGTTTTATTGCTTTCTTGCTTTGTGAGGGTACAATGGAGGATGCAAGTCTAGGTTTTTAGATCTCAAGGATCGATCCCTTCTAAGGTAGGAGTTGGGATCCTTATATAGGGCAGCATCGGGCCTATTCCCCCATCTATGGGTGGGAAGGGCTACCACATTCCTGCCAAAGGACTCTGATCTACTTGGTATTAACATGGACGCAAGCCATCTGCAGCGCTGGGGTGGTGGGCGGTTGTCCTCCTCCTTTGCATCGTCACCTTGGTATTCTTGCACCGAAACGGTTATGTCAGGCACTGCCTCCTCCCTGTGCCACTTTCTTACGCCTTTGTATGGGGGAAACAGGGTGTGCTTTGCTTTCTTGGGGTAGACTGGTCGCTGCTTGGACCGAACGTTGGCGCGTGTTCTTGTAGGGCATGCTCGGGACCATGGACGTTCCCCCTCCTGGGGCCTCGACTGGAGGCTTTCATCCCATGTGGAGGCCGGTCTGGTCGCCAGTTGAGGATCTTAGCCTCGTTCCTCCTCTCGAGGCCCATGCTCCTTGCGATCTCTCAGCAGGGTGCACCTGGTGGGCCTGGCAACTCGGCAGGACGGTGTAGGGTTTCGTAGCATGGAAAACAAAAAATTTCTACCGCATACAAACAAACAAGCCAAGATCTATCTACTAGATTGTAGCAACGAGTCGATGGAATAACTCACCCTCGAAGATTCCAAAGTGTTTAACGAGAGCAGATTCTCGTGGGTGATGTAGTCGTACTCTTTCTGATCTCAAGATCGCGTAGACGATCCTTCCGGCGCCGTGGTCCGGCAGCGCTCCCGCAGTCGGTCACACGTTCGGTACTCGACGAAGACCTTCCTCTCTCTTGTTCCAGCAGGCAGCGGAGGTTGTAGCACTCTCCTCGCGATTCCGGCAGCACAACGGCGTGGTACCGGAAGTAGAGGGGAGATCTCGCAGGGCTTCGCCTTAAGCCGGAGCGAGTATGGTGGAGTATGAGAGAGCTTTGGTGATCTAGGGATTAGACACACCAATTAGAAAGCTCTAAACCGGAGGCTAGGGCAATTAGAAGCTCTAACTTGACGGCTTGGGAGAAATCCCTAGGTTGTGGCTAGGGTTTAGGTTTAGAGGAGAGGGACTTGTGTACTAGGAGGGGCAGCCCTGCCCCTCCCTTTATAGGTGGGAGGCTCGGCCAAGTGGAGGGGAGTCCCTCCCCAACTCGGCCTGGAGGTGGGCCGGCGGTTGGAGGAGGGAATCCCTCCCCAACTCGGTTTCCCACTCCTCCTCTTTCCAAAACTTGCCGTTTGACTTTCAAACTAGCCGTTTGACTTTTCAATTTAGGATTTAAATAAACCCTTTATTTTGGACAGAAAAGACACCTAGTACATGATGCAATCATTCCAACTTACAATGACACATTCATGTACCCTTCCCCTTCCCGGAGTGCCGGACATTCCGGAACCTTCTAGAATGTTCCCGATGAAAACACCGGAACCATTCCCCAATTCCGAAACGGGACTTTCCTTATATGAATCTTATTCTCCAGACCATTCCGGATGTCCTCGTAATATCCCGAATCCCATTCGAGACTCCGAACAACATTCGGACTCTTTCTCATCATTCCATAACTACTCAAACAACGTCGAATCCTTAAGTGTGTCTCCCTACGGTTCATGAATTATGCAGACATGATCGAGACACTTCTCCGATCAATAACCAATAGAGGAATCTGGAAATTCATATGGCTCCCACATATTTCTACGATTACTTTGCGATCGAATGAACCACTTACATACGATATCAATTTCCCTTTATCTCATGATAGTTTACTTATCCGAGGTTATGATCGTCGGTATCTCTGCATACCTAGTTCAACCTCGTTACTGATAAGTACTCTTTTCTCGTTCCCGTGATATGTGATCCCTTGTGAGCCAGTCACATGCTTGCAAGCTAATTGGATGACATTTCACCGAGAGGGCCCAGAGTATATCTATCCATCATATGGATGGACAAATCCCACTCTTGATCCATGTGTTTCAACCAATACTTTCGAACACTCAATGACACCTTTATAGCCACCCGCCACGGTGTGGTGTTTGATGTCATCAAAGCATCCATCCGGCAAAGGTGATATGCATGATCTCATGGTCGAAGGAATTAGATAACTATGTATCAGAAAGCATATAGCAATTGAACTATTAAAATGACTTGATCTTTATGCTACGCTTATCTATAGGAGTATGTCCACCATATCATTCTCCTAACGATATGATCTTGTTGTTAATAACATCTCAATGTTCATGATAGGGAAACCACAATCATCTATTAACCAACAAGCTAGTATTATACAGAGGCTTTACTAGGGACTTCAAATTAGGTTTACAAATCACACAAGTATTAATGTTTCCTTGTTAATACTATTATAGCATGAATGTAAACATTTATCATAAACACAAAGATATAATAATAACTATATTTATTATTGCCTCTAGGGCATATCTCCAACAGTCTCCCACTTGCACTAGAGTCATCTAATCTAGATTACATTGTAATATACCGAACACCCATGGCAGTTTGGTGTTGGTCATGTTTTGCCCTCGGGAGAGGTTTAGTCAACGGATCCGCCACATTCAGATCTGTGTGTACTTTGCAAATCTTTATATCCCATCTTGGATATGTTCTCGAATAGCGTGAAAACGTAGCTTGATGTGCTTCAGCTTCTTGTGTGACCTTGGTTCTTGCGCATTGGCTATGGCGCCCATGTTATCACAGTAGATAGACATTGGGTCCAGCGCACTAGGAACCACACCCAGCTCTGCAATGAACTCTTTCATCCATATTGCTTCTTGTGAAGCCTCCGAAGCAGCCATGTATTCCGATTCAGTTGAAGATCTCGCCACAACGCTTTGCTTTGCACTCCTCCAGCTAACTGCTGCACCATTCAAAATAAATACGTATCCAGATTGTGATTTAGAATCATCCGGATCGGTGTTCCAACTAGCGTCGGTGTAACCATTAACAACGAGTTGTTCATCACCTCCATAAGAAAGAACCATATCCTTAGTTATTCTCAAGTACTTAAGGATGTTTTGATCTGTCCAATGATCCACGCCTGGATCACTTTGATATCTGCTAGTCAAACTAACAGCATATGCAATGTCGGGTCTAGTACATAGCATGGCATACATTAGAGATCCTATGGCTGAGGCATAGGGAGTCTTACTCATCCTTTCTCTATCTTCTGCCGATGTCGGACTCTGAGTTTTACTCAAGGTCGTATTGGGCAACATGGGCAAGAACCCTTTCTTGCTATCTTCCATTCCAAACCTCTTTAGAACTTTGTCCAAATATGTACTTTGTGACAATGATATTTGGTGTTTTGATCTATCTTTATAAATCTTTATGCCTAATATGTAAGCTGCTTCGCCAAGATCCTTCATTGAAAAACTATTATTCAAATATTCTTTGACACTATTAAGAAGGTCTACATCATTCCCAATCAACAATATGTCATCCACATATAGTATTAAGAATGTTACAGAGCTCCCACTCACCTTTTTGTAAATACAAGCTTCTCCATAAGTTTGTATAAAACCAAAACTTTTGATTACCTTATCAAAATGTTGATTCCAACTTCGGGATGCTTGCTTCAATCCATAGATGGACCGTTGAAGTTTGCATACCTTGTTAGCATCTTTAGGATCGACAAAACCTTTGGGTTGCATCATATACAACTCTTCATCAATGTCACCATTGAGGAATGCTGTTTTGACATCCATCTGCCATATCTCATAATCGTAATATGCAACGATTGCTAACATAATCCTTACAGACTTTAGCTTCGCTACTGGTGAGAAAGTCTCATCGTAGTCAACACCTTGAATTTGTCGAAACCCTTTTGCGACAAGTCGAGCTTTATAGACAGTTACATTACCATCAGCATCTGTTTTCTTCTTGAAGATCCATTTGTTCTCGACAGCATTCCGGCCATCCGGTAAGTCCACCAAAGTCCATACTTGGTTTTCGTACATGGATCCAATCTCGGATTTCATGGCTTCCTGCCATTTATTGGAATCTGGGATCATCATCGCTTCCTCATATGTCTCAGGGTCATCGGTGTTGTCCACCAACATGACACTCATAACGGGATCATACCAATCTGGAGTGGTACAATTTCTCGTTGACCTGCGAGGCTCTGTAGCAACTTCGACCGAAGTTTCATGATCATCATCATTAGCTTCCTCTCTAATTGGTGCAGGCACCACAGGAACTTCTTCCGGCGCTACTCGTAATTTCGAGAGAAGGTTCGACAACCTCGTCGAGTTCTACTTTCCTTCCAGTCACTTCTTTCGAGAGAAATTCCTTCTCTAGAAAGGATCCATTCTTGGCAACGAAGATTTTGCCTTCGGATCTATGATAGAAAGTATACCCAATAGTTTCCTTCAGGTATCCTATGAAGACGCATTTGTCCGCTTTGGGTTCAAGCTTGTCCGGCTGTAACTTCTTTACATAGGCTTCGCATCCCCAAACTTTAAGGAACGACAATTTAGGTTTCTTCCCAAACCATAATTCATACGGTGTCGTTTTAACGGATTTAGACGGTGCCCTATTTAAAGTGAATGCGGCTGTTTCTAATGCATAACCCCAAAATGATAGCGGCAAATCTGTAAGTGACATCATAGAACGAACCACATCTAAGAGAGTTCGATTACGATGTTCAGACACACCATTACGCTGTGGTGTTCCCGGCGGTGTCAATTGTGAAAGTATTCCGCATTTCTTCAAATGCTCGCCAAACTCGTAACTTAGATATTCACCTCCATGATCAGAACGTAGAAATTTAATCTTCTTGTCACGTTGATTCTCTACCTCACTTTGAAACTCCTTAAACTTCTCGAAAGTTTCGGACTTATGTTTCATGAAATAGATATACCCATATCTACTCAAGTCATCCGTGAAGGTAAGAACATAACGATAACCATCACGATGCTACACTCATTGGACCACACATCGGTATGTATGATTTCCAATAAGTCCGTAGCTCGCTCCATCATACCGTAAAATGGAGTCTTAGTCATTTTACCCATCGACATGCTTCACATCTTTCAAGTGATTCAAAATCAAGTGATTCAAGAAGTCCATCGAATGGAGTTTCTTCATACGCTTCACTCCAATGTGACCAAGACGCAAAGGCCATATAGGTCGAGTTATCGCTTGATTTCAAACGTTTAGCTTCAATGTTATTAATATGTGTATTTCCACCATCGAGATTCAACAAGAATAAACCATCTATCAAAGGTGCATGTGCATAAAACATATTACTCATATAAATCGAACAACCATTATTCTCGGATTTAAACAAGTAACCGTCTCGCAATAAACAAGATCCCGATATAATGTTCATGCTCAACGCAGGCACCAAATAACAATTATTTAAGTATAAAACTAATCCCGATGGTAGATGAAGGGGTAGCGTCAATCGCGATCACATCAACCTTTGATCCGCTTTCCTACGCGCATCGTCACCTCGTTCTTCACTAGCTTCCGCTTATTCTGCTTCGAGTTACAAATATGAGAAACCAAACCAGTATCAAATACCCAGGCACTACTACGAATACTAGTGAGATACACATCAATAACATGTATATCAGATATACCTTTCTTCTTGATGTTGCCGTTCTTCAAATTCGCCAAGTACTTTGGGCAATTCTGCTTCCAGTGACCTTCTCCTTTGTAGTAAAAGCACTCAGTATCAGGCTTGGGTCCAGCCTTGGTCTTCTTCGTCGGTGTGGCAACTTTCTTGCCACCCTTCTTGAAGTGTCCCTTCTGCTTAGACTTGCCTTTCTTGAATTTGGTGGTCTTATTGACCAACAACACTTGGTGCTCTTTCTTGATCTCCACTTCTGCAGACTTTAACATAGCAAACAGTTCGCAACCGCTTGTTCATGTTCTCGCATGTTGTAGTTCATCACAAAGTTCTTGTAACTTGGTGGTAGTGATTGAGGACACGGTAAATCCCCAAAGCATTAGGGAATCACTATACCCAAGCTTTGAAGTTTGTTTATGCGTCTGACATCTTAAGCACATGCTCACTGACGGAGCTGCCCTCTTCCATATTGCAGTTAAAGAACTTTTCAGAAGCCTCATAACTCTCAATTGCCGCGTGAGTCTCAAAGATCAATTTGAGATCACGGACAATATCATGTGGGTCTGAATTCTCAAACCTTTTCTGAAGCTCCGATTCTAAACCATACAAGATAGCACACTGAACTATGGAGTACTGATTCTTCCGAGCAAGGTAAACATTCTTTACTTCATCGGTAGCATCAGCTGCAGGTGGGTCACCCAGCGGTGCATCCAGCACATAGGTCAAATTACCATCTGTGAGGACAATCCTCAAATTGCGAGACCAATCCGCGAAGTTGCTTCCATTGTTTTTCAACTTTTCTTTCTCTAGGAACGCATTAAAATTGATGGTAGGGGCCGCCATTGATCTACAACATATTTGCAATAGTTTAGACTAAGTTTATGACAAATTGAGTTCAAATTAATAATAAAGTTTAATCTAGGTGAACTCCCACTCAAAACAACATCCCTCACATTGTTTTAGTGATCACACGAACCAAATCCACCATATCAAAACCGATCATCACGAGAGTTGATATAGTTTCAATGGCGAACAATCGACATGTTCATCATATCTACTATATGATTCATGTTTTACCTTTCGGTGATTCGTGTTCCTGAGACCATGTCTGTACATGCTAGGCTCGTCAAGATCAAACCTTAGCTACCGCATAAGCAAATTTGGCTTGCTTACGTTGTATTCACTCGCGGAATCTAACACACCCGATCATCACGTGGTGCTTCGAAACAACAAGCTTTAGCAATGGTGCATACTAAGGGTGAATACTTTAGAACTTGAAATTTATGTGCATGAGGGATCATCTTATAATGCTACCGTCGTCTACTAAGCAATACAAGATGCATAAAGGATTAACATCACATGCAATTCATAATATGTGATATGATATGGCCTTTCTTCTTTGTGCTTCCGATCTCCATCTTCAAGCACGAACATGATCTCCATCATCACCGGCATTGCATCAAGGTCAATGACGCTTCTCCATGGTTGTCGTCCACCGGCTTCAACTATTACAACTACTTTGAATAGACACGCGGGTCTTAACATAAATTAAAGACAACCATATGGCTCTGCCGTTGCCAACTTACAATAAGGAACATTGCATACATCAAATATAATCACAATTATGGCCATATCACATCATCAGACACCCTGCAAAACAAAGTTAGACGCCTCTACTTTCTTTGCATATTTTACGTGGTTTGGGGCTTTCAATAAGTGTCGTTCTAACTTACGAACAAGAACCACAACATTGATACTAGTATTGTTAATCACCCGTTGTAAATTGGATCTCCACTATGCTGGGAGAAACAGGCACCCGCAAAGCCACTTATGCAATACGAGTTGCATGTCAAGCGTGGAGCAAGTCTCATGAACGATGTCATGTAAGGTTAGCCCGGGCCGCTTCATCCCAACATCCCGCAAGATGCAAAGTACACAAGAAGCAATCGACAATAAAAGCATCAATGCCCACAATGACCATTGTGTTCTACTCGTGCAACAGATCTACATATAGACACGGCTCTGATACCACTGTAGGGTTTCGTAGCATGGAAAACAAAAATTTTCTACCGCATACAAACAAACAAGCCAAGATCTATCTACTAGATTGTAGCAACGAGTCGATGGAATAACTCACCCTCGAAGATTCCAAAGTGTTTAACGAGAGCAGATTCTCGTGGGTGATGTAGTCGCATTTTTCCGATCTCAAGATCGCGTGAGACGATCCTTCCGGCCAGCGTTCGGCGGTCCCATGATCGGTCACTGCGTTCGGTACTGACGAAGACCTTCCTCTCCCTTGTTCCAACAGCAGCGGAGGTTGTAGCACTCTCTCGCGATTCCCAAAGACAACGCGTGGTACCGGAAGTAAGGGGAGATCTCGCAGGGCTTCGCCTTAAGCCGGAGCGAGTATGGTGAAGTATGAGAGAGCTTTGGTGATCTAGGGATTAGACACACCAATTAGAAAGCTCTAAACCGGAGGCTAGGGCAATTAGAAGCTCTAACTTGACGGCTTGGGAGAAATCCCTAGGCTGTGGCTAGGGTTTAGGTTTAGAGGAGAGGGACTTGTGTACTAGGAGGGGCAGCCCTGCCCCTCCCTTTATAGGTGGGAGGCGCGGACAAGGGGAGGGGAGTCCCTCCCCAACTCGGCCTGGAGGTGGGCCGGCGGTTGGAGGAGGGAATCCCTCCCCAACTCGGTTTCCCACTCCTCCTCTTTCCAAAACTTGCCGTTTGACTTTCAAACTAGCCGTTTGACTTTTCAATTTAGGATTTAAATAAACCCTTTATTTTGGACAGCAAAGACACCTAGTACATGATGAAATCATTCCAACTTACAATGACACATTCATGTACCCTTCCCCTTCCCGGAGTGCCGGACATTCCGGAACCTTCTAGAATGTTCCTGATGAAAACACCGGAACCATTCCCCAATTCCGAAACGGGACTTTCCTTATATGAATCTTATTCTCCGGACCATTCCGGATCTCCTCGTGATATCCCGAATCCCATTCGAGACTCCAAACAACATTCGGACTCTTTCTCATCATTCCATAACTACTCAAACAACGTCGAATCCTTAAGTGTGTCTCCCTATGGTTCGTGAATTATGCGGACATGATCGAGACACTTCTCCGATCAATAACCAATAGAGGAATCTGGAAATTCATATGGCTCCCACATATTTCTACGATTACTTTGCGATCGAATGAACCACTTACATACGATATCAATTTTCCTTTGTCTCACGATAGTTTACTTATCCGAGGTTATGATCGCCAGTATCTCGCATACCTAGTTCAACCTCATTCGATAAGTACTCTTTTCTCGCTCCCGTGATCTGTGATCCCTTCTGAGCCAGTCACCTGCTTGCAAGCTAATTGGATGCCATTTCACCGAGAGGGCCCAGAGTATATCTATCCGTCATATGGATGGACAAATCCCACTCTTGATCCATGTGTTTCAACCAATACTTTCGAACACTCAATGACACCTTTATAGCCACCCGACGGTGTGGTGTTTGATGTCATCAAAGCATCCATCCGGCAAAGGTGATATGCATGATCTCATGGTCGAAGGAATCAGATAACTATGTATCAGAAAGCATATAGCAATTGAACTATTAAAATGACTTGATCTTTATGCTACGCTTATCTATAGGAGTATGTCCACCATATCATTCTCCTAACGATATGATCTTGTTGTTAATAACATCTCAATGTTCATGATAGGGAAACCACAATCATCTATTAACCAACAAGCTAGTATTATACAGAGGCTTTACTAGGGACTTCAAATTAGGTTTACAAATCACACAAGTATTAATGTTTCCTTGTTAATACTATTATAGCATGAATGTAAACATTTATCATAAACACAAAGATATAATAATAACTATATTTATTATTGCCTCTAGGGCATATCTCCAACAGACGGGGTACCCCCGGTGCCAATAGTCCGACAACATCTAAGCTAACAAAAAGCATACACATTGCTAGAATTTGAAATTCATCAAATAAACAAGATGCGAGCAGACTAATAAGGTGACAATTAAATCTATATTGCTAGAAGGCAACAAACAATGAGGAATCAATAAAGAATTGTACATTTTGAGATGTATACAAGGGGAAAGAGGTGGGGAAGATAGAGGCCAGCTGGGGAAGGCTCTCCCGACGCCTCCATCGGGTCTCATCTACTTGGAAACCCTGAACCCTAAATTCGCGAAGCAAAATGGCAAATTTCATGCCAAAATTCCTAAATCAAACCTCTACATTAGATTTTTGGGGTATTGGTTTTCACACATACGTACCTGGATGACAAAGGAGTCCTCGGAGGAGAGGGAGAGTGTACTCACCATAGGAGACTAGAGGTGGCGGAGAGGAGAGACGGGAGACCCGAGGCGGCAGTGGTGGACAATGGTGGTCTGAGCGGGCAAGGAAGGAAAAATGTGGCACAAATCTAAAATATTTTCATATCTTTTCCACTAAGAACTACCCTCGGAAGGCTGAGAATTACAACCTTCTCTAAGAACGACTAAAATTATATCTGTTGTCCAAATATTTCCTATTTGCTGCCAAGTACTTCCCTCAGACGGCTAGAAATTTGAAAAAAACTAATATTCGAAACTCCGGAAATATTTGGAACTCTAGAGTTTGTTAATCCTAAAATTTGAGAATTATTCAGAATCAAAAGGCAAAGGAAGGTGGTTATACATGCTTGGTAGTGTGAAATTGAGTCCTAAGACTAAATGAGGTTCATACATTGAAGAAAATATATGGCATAGTAAAAACTTTAGATCTTACCCTAAAAGGTATGACGATTCCTAATGTTCATACGCTTACTTCAGAGAAATAAGGTGCAAGTGTTTTGAAATTGACGTGAGATCATTTGGTTACTTAAATAAGAATTTTACATCAATCTAAATTTGTTTTCATATATTCCTTGAAGGAAGTCTTGTTGAGTGAATATTCGGAACTGCGTATATATTCAGAACTCCGGAGTGTGTTAATCCTAAAATTTGAGAATTATTTAGAACCAAAAGTCAAAGGGAGGTGGTTATACATCCTTGCTAGAATGAAATTGTGTCCTAAGACTAAATGAGGTTCATACATTCAAGAAAATATATGACGTGTGTATCAACATGATTAGTAATATAATTGAGCACTATAAAATTAAAGGAAACTCCATATAGAGGAGTAGATTAATAAACGAGGTACTAATTGATGTGGGGTCATCTCAGCAATGTCCATGAACAAGGACTTAGGGTTTCACAGAAAAGAGAATGTTGGGGATTTCGTTGGAAGTCAAGAAATAATGGAATCAAGTCGCCTGAATATTGTTAGAATCGCTATGTTACAGATTGCTTGGGGATTGCTCGGTGCCTTTCCTAGGCTTCTCCCTCCCTATATATAATAGGTCGGGTCTCAAAGCTGTATGCGGATGGGTTACATGATTACAACACCAACTCAATGTTGGTCTTTGTTCCTCTTTCCTAATACAACTATAATCTTTGTCGGTTGTTCTTTTCTATCTTCATCTTGACTCTTCATGGGTCGTAAGCCTTTCCACAAGCCCTAGGTAGCAAATCACAGGGACCCGAGTAATCATACCTATGTCAGTAGCCCCCGAGACTCTACTCGAACCGTAGATTCAGGTTGAGTCTCAAGAAAATATTTAGTTCTTTTTCTTTGTTTTCACTATTTTTAAGCTTTATAGGGATTTGGTACAATGAGCCTGATGCATCTGACGAATCGGGAATCAGTTAATTGCTCCTGAGCAAAAGCAAGGTTGTCCTACATCAAATTCAAGTCCCCAGGCCTGAACTCAGAATTTATTACTCGTGTAACTCAGTTTGGACCGCTGAGGTCTTATCGAATACTGAGTTCTAGTTTTATTTTATCGGGTACCCAATGCGTCCATCGGGATTTTTCATCGTATCGTAGATACGGATATAATACTGGCAGAGCGCATTCTTGTGCGATTACCAAGACACACGGGACGAATCCCGGGGTCTTACCTTCATGTTTTTGAACACGGCATTCAGAGTTTTATGGCATTTAACTGCGATCCAAGATTTATATATTTTTTATCGGCTACCTTGCTGGGCTGCTAATATTTGTGAATTTTGCAATATATTTTGATACTTCATGAAATTTCACGATGGGAGAAACTTTCGAAGGATACATAAATGTAAAACTCACAAGTATTTTAAGCGATGATTGTCTTTTACTTGGCCTGCATAAATTTTCTATCGGGTGCGCGATAGCGCTCCCGATGGGAGTAGCCCCCGAGGCTATGTTTGGATGCCAGTATCTGGACATAGGCTCATAATTGATGTTAAATAAAACAAACATATAAGTCATCCTTTTGAGTTTATATGAACAGAATTTAAAGGTATAAAGAACTTATCTTTATACGTATATGGCGTAACCGTGGATACAATTTTTTGACGGATTGCTGTCTGGCCGTAGGCCGAAGTATTTTGGCTTTAAAAGCTGGACCATAGGCCTTATTAAATGTATAAGTAAACATAAGATCTCTTAATCATAAAAGCATTGTATCTATGCAACGTTCCATGGATTGGAATACTGTACCCGTGTCTTCTTGTCTTGTATACAATACACTCCTCCAGGAATAACTTCTGTAACAATGTAAGGTCCTTCCCAAGGTGATTCTAGTGTTTGGTGACCATCTTGCTTGAGTCGAAGAACTAGATCCCCTACTTCAAAGGATCTCGGATGTAATCGTCACCCATGATAATTGCGCAAGTTTTGTTGATATATAGTAGCTCTTTGTAGGGCTTCATCTCGAGCTTCGTCGAGTGCATCAACGTCATCTTCGAGTGCTTCTCTTGATTCCTCTTCATCATAAGCAGCTACTCTAGGAGATCCATGTGAAACTTTGACTGGAAGGACATATTCAGCGCCATGGACCAGATAAAAGGGTGTTTCTTGTGTTGAAGTATTAGGGGTGATTCAAAAACTCTAGAAAACGAAAGATAACTCATCAACGCATGCTCCTTTCACTCTGTCGAGTGGTGCAAGCAATCTTTTCTTGAGGCTAGGAGTTACTAAGCCATTGGATTTTTCCACTTGTCCATTGGCTTGCAGATGAGCCACTGAAGCATAGCTTACTTTAATTCCCATCTCCTCGCAGTATTCCTTAAATTCATTGAAAGTAAAGTTGGTTCCATTGTCTGTAATGATGTTGTTTGGCACGCCGAACCAAAGTACTATGGATTGTATAAAATTCACAGCCGAAGCTCCATCTTGAGTTGTGACTGGCATTGCTTCTATCCATTTAGTAAATTTGTCGACTGCTACTAGCAGAAAGATGTGTCCTCCTGGAGATGACTTGTGAAGTTTACCTACCATATCAAGTCCCCATTGAGCAATGGGCCAAGCCAAAGGTATAGGGTTTAATTCAGCGACAGGTGCTCCAGGTTTTGTTGCGAATTATTGACATGCTTCACATGTTCTAACTATGTCTTTTGCATCTTGAACTGTTGTGAACCAATAAAATCATGCCCTGAATGCTTTAGCCGCAATTGCTCGACTACTAGCGTATGGCCACAAATTCCTTCATGTATTTTCTTGAGTATAGTTTTCCCTTCTTCGGGTGAGATGCATCGCTGCAATACTCCTGAAATACTTCTTTTATATAACTCTCCCTTGATCTCCAAGTGATTTGTCGGGCTTCTGTCACATCTTCAGGTTGTTCTCCCTGAGTCATATAGGCTATGTATGGTTGCATCCATCCAGGTTCGATTATCATGACCTCATCAATTTCTAGTTCTTCTTCGAGGGTCTCCTCTATTCTTGTACTGGCTGATGAAGCCCCCGAGTCTCTTTTCGTCTTATTATTATTTCCTGTCTTGGGAACTATGACCTCAGAAACTCTTTTTGCGTTGATAGAACGCTCGGATATTTCTTCCCAAAAAACCCCGGGTGGCACTAGTAAGCACAAGGACCCGATGTTTGCCAAATTGTTGGCATCTTCATTACTTCCTCTTTCTATGTGTGATACTTCACATCCATCGAACCGAGATTCCATGATGCTGTAGAGATCTCGATAAGAAATCATAGTGTCACTGACAGCATCACACTTGTTCATTGTTTGCTGCGCTACGAGGTTAGAGTCACCGAAGATTTTTAGACGAGTTGCACCGCAAGCCTTTGCCATTCGCATGCCGTGCAACAAGGCCTCGTACTCAGCTTCATTGTTGGATGCGTTTGTAAAACTCATCCGAAGTATATATCGCATCTTGTAGCCTTGTGGTGATATTTATATGAACCCCGCTCCTGCTCCTTCTGTTCTTTTTAACCATCGAAGTACATTGTCCATGCGCTTGAAAGTTCAGGTGGACCCGCACATTGTAACTCGGTCCATTCTGTGATGAAATCCGGAAAAACTTGCGATTTGATAGATTTTTGCTTCTCATACGTGATGTCCCGAGGAGACAATTCGATGCCCCATAGGGAGACACGCCCAGTTGCTTCTAGGTTATTAAGGATGTTCGACAAAGGTGCCTCATTAACCACTATGATCGGATTGGCGTAGTTTCCGTGTTGTCATGAATACTCCATATGCTAATTTTTGGTAATGTGGGTACCTTTGTTTGGATGGTGAGAGGAGCTCACTCAAAAAATAAACTGGCCTCTGAACACCGTGGGTTTTTCCTTCTTCGGGTCGCTCCACAACTAGGACCATGCTGACCACCTGATTTGTGGCGGCTATGTAAAGAAGTAGTGGATCTTTTTCTTGTGGAGACACGACGACGGGAGGCGTCGAAAGTGTCTTCTTGAGGTCTTCAAAGGCGTGTTGAGCTTCTTCCGTCCATTCAAACTTATCTTATTTCCTCATAAGGGCGTAGAATGGTAATGCGTTTTCTCCTAAGCAAGCAATGAAACGGTTAGGCGCTGCCACTCGCCCGGCCAGCTGTTGCACTCCTCGTAAAATTGTTGGTTTTTTCATTGTTAAAATTACCTGTATTTTCTCAGGATTGGCTTAGATTCCTCTTGCTGATACTAGGTATCCGAGGAGTTGCCCTACTGGGACTCTGATACGTCCATTTTGTATCACTATTCTATATCATAATTCATTGTTATTCATTGATATATTTCGTATTGAGAGGTGATACTTATGTAATTTCACCTGTTTTTGCATGGGTGATGACTTTTGGAGCATGGACCGCTGCAGTCAGGATTCTGATGGAAAAGGTGCTGTTTGAAGGCAAAATTCGTGAAGATCAGAAAATCCGGGAAAATATACGGAAAATCCCATTTTTCCAGAAGACGAAGGATGCCAGAAGGAGGACTGGAGATGGGCCACAAGGGGCCCACACCACCCCCTGGCGTGGGCCACCCTAGGCCGCGCCACCAGGTGGTGTGGCTGCCCTGGCCCACCTCTGTCTCTTCCCTCTGGCATATATATTCCTCCCGAAACCCTAAGACTCGGGAAGCGACCATAGAAAGATTTTGCCGCCTCTGCGGGGCGGAAAACACCAAGAGAGAAAGATCTCTCCGGCAGACAGATTTCTGCCAGGGGAATTCCTTCCTGGAGAGGGGAGATCCTCGCCATCAACACCACCATCAAGCTGGACTTCATCGGGATCATCATCATCACCACCATCAGCACACTCATCATCATCTCCATATTGCTGTAACAATTGGGTTGAATCTTCCATTAGATCTTAGGGGAAACTTTCCCGGTGTTGATTACTCTTTGTAGTTGATGCTATTGAGTGAACCGTTGAATTCTTGTTTATGTTCAGATTGTTATATATCATTATTCCATCTCTGATCATGATCCATATGATGTCTTGTGAGTAGTTCGTTTTGTTCTTGAGGACATGGGAGAAGTCATGTTGTTAGTAGTGGAGTTGTGTTGAGAAAGATTCAATTGTTTGATATTTAAGTTGTGGTGTACTTATTCTAGTGGTGTCATGTGAACATCGACTACATGACACTTCACCTATATGGGCCTAGGGGAATGCATTATGTATTTGGCTACTAATCGTAGGGGTTGCCGGAGTGACAGAAACCCGAACCCCCATTAGGAAACCATTGCACAAGGGACGTAAGGGTCTTAGAGTTTAAAGCTATGGTTAGGTTTTTACCTTAATTACTTTCTTGTACTTACGGATGTTTGCAAGGGGTATAATCACAACTATGTATTAGACCTAGGAAGGTCGGTCCATTAGCACAGGTTCACCCACACAACACTTAGCAAGCTAAAGAAGATTAATCAACTATATGAAGTGAAAGCACTTGACAGTCTTCCCATGTGTCCTCGAGAACGTTTGGTCATCTTTAGTAATACAACCGGCTTGTCCTTTGCTGCATAAAGGATTGGGCCACTTTCTGCATTTATTCCTACTGTCTTTTTTTACTCGTACTTCGTTTACTTGCTTTATCAAAACCCCTAAAAATCCGTTTGCTAAGTATTTGCAGAGAATTCCTGATCCATACCACTAGCCAGCACCTTCTGCTCCTCGTTGGGTTCGACACTCTTACTTATCAAAAATACTGCGATACACCCCCCATACTTGTGGGTCATCAAGACTATTTTCTGGTGCTGTTGTCGGGGAGTGAAGCGCTATTGGAGAGTGGAACTGGTAAAGGAAACTTCTACTGTGAGTATTGTTTACTTTTGTTAGTTGCTTTGATTTCGTTATGGATAATTCGCTGAGTTTCTTATTTGGTAATGCTACTACCACTGCTAAGGTAGTAGATGAACCACCACCTGCTAAGAATGATGCTTTTAAAATACCTACAAGAATTATTGATCGTGTTATGGATAACTACTATGTTGGGGATAGAACTATCCATCCTGGTGATCATTTGCTCTTTATACACGAATTATGCGGGTTGTTCAAGTGTGCAGGTATTACTACAGATCAAGTTAAGAAGAAGTTATTCTCATTATCACTAATAGGAAGAGCTGAGAAATGGTATAAGCTGCTGAAGAATGGTCAAGCTCTAGAATGGGAGGAAATAGTACCTCTCTTTTATTCAAAGTTTTATCCTCCTAGTGAGATTCATAAAGATCGGAATTAAATATACAACTTTTGGCCTCTTGATGGAGAGAGTACAGCTCAAGCTTGGAGGAGATTGAAGTTACTAATGCTCAAATGTCCCATTCATGAGCTCCCCAATAATATTATTATCAATAACTTTTATGCAAGGCTTTCTCTTCATGATAAGGATTTATTGGATGCTTCTTGTGCTGGATCATTCACTCGCATGGAAGAAGAAGCTAAATGGGATCTTCTGGACCGTATTCAAGATAATGATAAAGTATGGGAGAATGACAAAGGTAGAAAGTCAGGTATAAATTATGATTATGAATGCATTGAATCTTTTATGGGAATTGATGACTTTCATAATATTAAAAATGCTTATGGTCTAGACTCTCAAGCTATTGCTACTTATTTTAGGGTTTTTCCTTCCTACATTGATGTGCCTAAAAAGAAGTGGAATAAGTATCATGAGCCTTATAAAGATATTGCTAAGAGTGTTCCTGCAAGAAATACTAAAGTTTATACTGCTAATCATGTTTTACCTGAACCTTATATTGAGAAAATGCCTTTCCCAGTTAAGCTAAAGGAACATTCTATGATAGCTAGTATGGTTAATGAAAGTACAAGTAAAGCTGTTGAACCTGCTAAACAAATGGTTGATGAACCTATAATAGCAAATGTGAAAGACTTTGTTACTAAATATGTAGCAGAGGGACACACTATCCTTTGTAAGGATACCTCTAATATTGTTTCACAAAGTAGTATTATGAGAGCTAGTATTCCTGTGTTTTCTATTAAAATAAATGATCATTGTTACGATGGTCCTTGTGACAGTTTTATTGTTAAGTTTATGCATGATACTGAAAGTTATTATGAGAGAGGGAAAAGTGTTCTTATGCATCTCAATAATCTCAAGTTTCCTCGTTTTATGCTGAAAGTTTTTATGTTGAACTTCTTTTGCCTTCTTATGCAAGTAGCCTCTGTTTTCAACAATTTGTTTGTTTACAAAATTCCCTTGCATAGGAAATGGGTTAGACTTAAACATGTGTATTTTTGCTTCTTAATGCTCTCTTTCACTTCAATTCATATTCCTATGTGAGCATCTTCAAAATTATCATGCCCATCTTAATGGCTATAAAGAAAGTGCTTTTTGGGAGACAACCCAATTTATTTGTGTTTTCAGTTTGTTTTTGTTTCTTTGAGTTTTGGAATTTATTACTTCAGTTTTTGTGTCAAGATCAACCTCTAATGAGAGAGAAGTAAGATTTGGGGAAGTTGCTGTCCCGAAACAGATTTTTGTGCTTCACCATAAAAATTCGTGAGAGATCTCTGTATGTCGGATTGAGCTATAATGTTTTCTGCTTTTGCCCTAGGTTGTTATTTAACTTTCGTTAGTTTTTCACTTTTTGATTTGAGCAACAGAATATTTTCGAAAAAATTGATCTTTACCCGCTGGTCTGTTTTGACAGATTTTGCCACTCTTGCATTTGCTTCTTTATTCGATTTCCTTTTTGAATTATTTTTGGGTTTTCGGAAGGAGTTGCTACAGTAGCTTATGTTTTGATGGTTTTCAGTTGAAGTTGAACTCAAAAGGTTTTATCACTTCACTTATACTAATGTTGCTAATGAGAACTATGTGAAGTTTTGTGTGAAAGAAATTTCCAGGTAGTGGAGATAATGGTGTAATAAGGAAGTGAAAGGTTTCATGACTCACAATAAGTGTATGAAGATGAAGATATTGATGTTATTCAAGTGGTGACTCCGGAAGAATCTACTAGATACCAAATTCAGAGACCTGTAGAGTCCGTTTCAAAATAGGTAACAGTTCTAGTAAGAAAAGTTCCACGAAAATACTATCCAACTATATTTTTGCAGTTTTTAGCCAACAAGGAAAGTTATGAAGTGAAAAAGGGACAAAAACGGAGCCAGGGTGGCTCACACCACCCTGTGGCGCGGGCCCACCCCTGTCCGCGCCACCAGGTGGTGTGGCCACTCCGGACTCCATCTCCGACCCGTTTTCTCTTAGTACCTACCTTTTGTTGTGAAACTTCGTAATATATAATCCCCCAGATCCCCCGAGGTTCATATATCATGTTTTCGTCGTGTCTTTGTTTCGATCTGTTTCTGCCAGGAACTATCTTTGAAAACTAGAAGCACAATGGTGTCCGCCAAGGATAAAGGAAAGGAGGCTATGGAGGAAGATTTCCAAGACCCCAAGCAGGGGCTGTTACCTTTAGTCTCTTGCCCTGCATCAACGGAAGCTCTACGAGTCACTAATGAGTTCTACGATAAGTACCGAGACTTGAGGAGGAAGGTGGACATGCTTCAACGGGAGAATAATAGGCTTCATAAGATGCTGGAAGATTTCCTCACGTCAACTAAGAAAATATTACCACCACCACCGAAGGAGTAATTCGTCATCAGGTTTGGCATCCCCTTGGTTTGTTCCAAGCTTGGGGGAGTGCCCCGGTATCACATCACTATCTTCTATCTTTTTACCTTTTTAGTAGAGTCATATCATGAATAGAGAAGTTATCATGTAGGATGGTTTGCATTATGGAAGTGTCCCCTCTCTCATTAGATATGTATCCCTGAGTTGCCATTATGGATTATTAATGAGAAGTTCTATCATTTACTCTTTTGCATGTCTTATATTAGTTTTCAATTCGTGGTTATATGATTGATCTTGTTGTTAGTATTGGTATCACTTTGGGATCATTGAGTTAATTTAGTTGGTTTTGGCAAACCTAGCTCGGTCAGTAGCAACACTATTTTTGAGAGTTGAATGAAAAGATAAAAGTACTCTAAAGAAATATAATTTCATCATCTTTCTTTCTTTCTTGATTTGCTCGTAAGTCTAGTATTCTCTAGTTAAGATCTTTTGTGCTTCCAAGGAAGATTGCATGTTTATCTTTATCACTTGTATGTTTGTTTGTTTCCTTCAACTCTTATACTTGCTACCCAGCCTTGCTAGCCAAAAACCTGTACTGAGAGGGAATTCTTCTCGTGCATCCACCTCCTTAAACCAAACCCATGCCATTTGTGTCCACCATACCTACCTAGTAGCACTATTGCTATTCCAACAAAATTCTTGTTTTTATCTACCTTCCAAATTAACCTTGTTATGTGAAAATTAGTGATTAAAGCTCTCACGAACTTGATAACACACTTTATTTTCTTGCATTTAATAAACCTGAACCATCGGGTCCTTCTTTGTTGTGTATATGCTTGCGCGTTATGAGTTGAAGTTAGCAGAACCATGTATCATCGGGAACGCTTTCAGCACTTCACTGGTACTTTGTACCAAGTTGATATCATGATTCTTTTGCCTATGGATCCTGGCGGTGTGAAATAAAAGGGGAACTTGTAAGATCATGGAGTTTATATGTGTGTTAGAGAAACGCCTGGGCCGCTAGCCTAAGCCATGCCTAATCATGGTGGAAACTTGCACCATAACTATAGTGAGCATTCTATGAAGCATCCTCAATAAAAACCTATGCAAATAGCAAATAAAAAGATCGCTGAGATGCTCATTGTCTGCTTGCCTTGTCATTTTGATTATGGGATAGCTCCTGTATCATGTGCAAGGGGTACCCCATTGGCGGTTCTCAATGATACACATGTATTTACAATGATAAGAGCTTCCTCGTGACTGAAGTTGAGTAGCATGAGGTTCGGTACTCGTAAGTAAGGGGCATGAAATTTCAACGTATAACTTGTCAAGCATATCCTCTTAGATGTGTCACTTTAACCTTAATCACCTAAAGATGCCTATGATAGGGGCAATGAGAGCTGAAAGCTAATAAGTACCAAAATTTTTGGGAGCTCTTTATGAAACTTGCAATCCCTGCTTCCCTCTGTGAAGGGCCTTTCTTTTACTTTTTAGTTGAGTCAGTAAACCTATTCCCTTCTATCTCAGCAAGTATTTTGAGTTGTTGTGTTTCATTCATTCATATGATGATTTATTCAATCATGCTTCTTATGTTCCTTGCTTTGCACATTGCTCTTATCTTGGTGATTACTACTTTGAAAGCTATCATGGAAAAACTAGTTATTTGTGAACTCCAGCAAATTATCAACTATTCTTCGACCAAGAGCAAAGTTTGCCATTACTAGTTATGATTTACTTTATGTATCTTTATTGTGTTTCCTTTACTTATTGCAAGTTAAGTTATATAATAGTGAGTTGTCTTCTATTATTATCTATGTATTGATGAATGTGATGCTTCTTGTCTGCATTCTTTTATCGACTCTTCACTCCATAAACCTGACATCATGTTTATTGAGATCAGTTTTGCTTGGGGACAAGCGAAGTCTAAGCTTGGGGGGAGTTGATACATCCAATTTGCATCACTATTCTATATCATAATTCATTGTTATTCATTGATATATTTCGTATTGAGAGGTGATACTTATGTAATTTCACTTGTTTTTGCATGGGTGATGACTTTTGGAGCATGGACCGCTGCAGTCAGGATTTTGATGGAAAAGGTGTTGTTTGGAGGCAAAATTCGTGAAGATCAGAAAATCCGGGAAAATATACGGAAAATCCTATTTTTCTAGAAGACGAAGGATGCCAGAAGGAGGAGTGGAGAGGGGCCACGGGGGGCCACACAACCCCCTGGCGCGGGCCACCCTAGGCCGCGCCACTAGGTGGTGTGGCCGCCCTGGCCCACCTCTGGCTCGCCCCTCTGGCGTATATATTCCTCCTGAAACCCTAAGACTCGGGAGCCACAGAAGATTCCGCCTCAAGGGGCGGAAAACACCGAGAGAGAAAGATCTCTCTGGCAGACAGATTTCTGCTGGGGGAATTCCTTCCCGGAGAGGGGAGATCGCCACCATCAATACCACCATCGAGCCGGACTTCATCGGGATCATCATCATCATCATCACCACCATCATCACCATCAGCACCCTCATCACCATCTCCATATTGCTGTAACAATTGGGTTGAATCTTGCATAGTTCATAGGGGAACTTTCCCGGTGTTGATTACTCTTGGTAGTTGATGCTACTGAGTGAACCGTTGAATTATTGTTTATGTTCAGATTGTTATACATCATTATTCCATCTCTGATCATGATCCATATGATGTCTTGTGAGTAGTTCGTTTTGTTCTTGAGAACATGGGAGAAGTCATGTTGTTAGTAGTGGAGTTGTGTTGAGAAAGATTCAATGGTTTGATATTTAAGTTGTGGTGTACTTCTTCTAGTGGTGTCATGTGAATGTCGACTACATGACACTTCACCTATATGGGCATAGGGGAATGCATTGTGTATTTGGCTACTAATCGTAGGGGTTACCGGAGTGACAGAAACCTAAACCGCCGTTAGGAAACCATTGCCCAAGGGACGTAAGGGTCTTAGAGTTTAAAGTTGTGGTTAGGTTTTTACCTGAATTACTTGCTTGTACTTACGGATGTTTGCAAGGGGTATAATCACAAGTATGTATTAGTCCTAGGAAGGTCGGTACATTAGCACAGGTTCACCCACACAACACTTAGCAAGCTAAAGAAGATTAATCAACTATATGAAGTGAAAGCACTTGACAGTCTTCCCATGTGTCCTCGAGAACGTTTGGTCATCTTAAGTAATACAACCGGCTTGTCCTTTGCTGCATAAAGGATTGGGCCACTTGCTGCATTTATTCCCACTATCTTTTGTTTACTCGTACTTCGTTTACTTGCTTTATCAAAAACCCCTAAAAATCCGTTTGCTAAGTATTTGCAGAGAATTCCTGATCCATACCACTAGCCAGCACATTCTGCTTCTCGTTGGGTTCGACACTCTTACTTATCGAAAATACTGCGATACACCCCCTATACTTGTGGGTCATCAGACTCCAAAGGAACACTTCGTCAGGTTTAATTTGATGCAGAACTTATCTAGGTTTTTGAATGTTTCTTCGAGATCCTTGATAAGTGATGAGCTTTGCTATGATGTAACTATGACATCATTAATATACGCTTGTACATTTGTGCCAATTTGGTTTCCTAGGCAACTTTGCATCATCCGTTGGTATGTTGCCCCAACATTTTTGAGGCTAAACAACATTGTTGTGTAGCAGAATACACCATAAGGTGTGATGAACGTTGTTTTCTCCTGATCCTCCTCCTTCATCTGAATCTGGTGGTATCCTAAGTATGCATCCAGAAAGGAAAGACGTTCACATCCTGCAGTTGCATCGATTATTTGATCGATTTGTGGCAGTGGAAAGTGATCCTTTGGATAGTGTTTATTCAATGTTGTGAAGTCGATGCACATCCGTAGTTCTTTGGTGTTCTTCTTTGGGACGCATACTGGGTTTGCGACCCACTTTGCTTTCTTTAGTTCCTTTATTAAATTAGCGTTGGTAAGGATATGTATCTCTTTTCCAATAGCTTTGCGCTTTGGTTCCGCGAAACGACGAAGCAATTGCTTGACTGGTTTTTATTTTGGGTCCAAATTTAGTGCGTGCTCAGCGATTTCCCTGGGAATTCCCGGCATGTCAGAAGGTAGCCATGCAAAGATTTCCTAGTGCTCACTTGGAGGCCACAAATGTTTTCTTCTTCGGATCGGTGGGGTGGATCTGTACTTCTTTAGTGTCCTTTGTAGTGTCGAAGGCCTGGTCGGGGTTGACGCATGTTACTGTGAGAGGCTTTGTGGTTGTTGTCATTTTGAGCTGCTCAAACTCGGTTGCCATCCCAAAAGATTCAGAAATTTTTATGAATTCCTGATAACAATTATCGGAACGTGTGAAGCTTCCTCTTATTGATATGATTCCCTTTGGTGCTAGCATTTTCATGACTAGGTATGCATAGTGAGGAACTGCCATGAAGCGCGCGAAAGCCGGGCATCCCAGGATCGTGTGATACTGCGATGGCCAGTCCGTGATTTCGAATTCGAGCTTTTCCCGCCTAAAATTTTCTTTGGATCCAAACACAATGTGAAAGAAAATTTTACCTAAAGGAATTTCAGCTATACCTGGTACTATGCTGTGGAAGGGTGTTTCTTTTGGTGCCAAATTTTCCATGCGGTAATTCATTGCCCTAAGTGTTTTGGCACAGATCAGGTTTATGTTGCTTCCTATGTGCATGAAGACTTTACTCATGTCGAATCAGACAATTTTTGCTTCAACTATCAAGGCCGAATGGCCCGGTCTTGGTACGCAATGAGAGTGATCATCTCTGCTAAATGTGATTTCTTGTTCTAACCAGTGGAGATATTTAGGTGTGGTTGGTGGATCCATTTCTGCCATGTTGACTTGTCTTGTGATTAGCTTTTGAATTCTGTTGGACGGACGCCCTTTTTGAATCATTTACATTACCCCTTTTGACCTAGGGTAATCGTCATTTTGATTGGTTTTGTTTTGTGGTTGTCCTACTAGCGGAGGCGGTGCATCGATGGCTAACGTGCCAGGAGTGGATGTGTATCCCCTTCTTGTTGCTTCGGTTGCTTTTGCATTGCATAGGTCTTGCATCTTTAAGAACGTTTGGTAATCTTTCATGAGGTGGTTGGATTGTCTTCTTCCTGCTGAATCGATGTAAAAGTGCATATTACAGGGCCCTTCCAGTATTTGCATTGTGGACATTGGTGGGTCCTGAGTTCTTGGCTGGTATCGCTATGCTGATTGACCTCCTCCACCTTCGTCCTTGTTGCAGCGGTACCCCCTATTGTAGTCGTTATGCCTGTTATTGTTGCCTTCACCCGAAAAACTGGCCGCGACGTATCCTGGTCCCATGTTTTCATCATTGTTTTGTCGCCTCCTGTCATTGCCGCGTTTATCCCTATCTTCTTCGGGTGACCTCATTCGTTTGTTATGCAACGCATCTTCTCCATTAGTCCATCGATTTGCTATGTTCATTGACTGTGAGATTGTCTTGGGTTTGATTCGCCATAGTTCTTGTATGAATTCTCAGTGACGTAGGCCGTCATTGAAGGCATCAATTGCTCTTTCATCGGATATGGTTTCGGCTGTATTTTTGATGATGTTCCATCGCTGGATGAATGCTCTTATTGACTCTCCGGGCTTCTGTTTGCATGCTCGCACTTTCTCTAAAGACGTGGGTCGTTTGAATGTGGAATCAAAGTGTCGGATGAACTTGTCTTCGAGGTCGTTCTAGCTACGAATAGAATCTTCGGGTAGCAGTCTGAGCCATGACCTTGCGGCGTCGGTGAGGTGCAATTGTAGGCTTTGCATTGTTGTGGCTATTGAGCCGCCCTTTATCTTGACAGTGGCCAGGTAATCTGCTAGCCAAGCTTCGGGTTCTTGGAGTCCATCGTATTTTTGATGGTCATGTTGAAGTTTAAAATCTTTGGGTACTAAGGCTTTTCGAATCCGCTGGATGAAACAGCTGGCTCCGCATAACTCATAGTCATCTTCATTGTCATAATCGTTCTTTCTTCGACTGCGGTTTTCATCTCTCGTATTGTTTCGTGGCTCTAGTGCAGAAAGACGCTTCCGATGTGGCAGTTGTGATTGCCTGGTGTGGTCTGCGTGCCCAGGGCTGCTATGACGGCGTGGTTATCTATCGGGTTGATACGTAAGTCCTTGTTCTGCTTGTGTGAGAGTTGATCCTACCATGCCGAGGTTCATTAGGGAAGAGCAGTGAAGAGCTGCATGAGGATCGTCGGGTGTAGGTTGGGTTGTGATCAGGTATGTTTGTGCACCCACAATTGTTGCTTGGGCCGTTTTTGTTTTGATATTTCCTGCTTGATCTACTGACATGAATGATAGGTCGAGGTCTCGGATCAGTTCGTTTGTTTCTGCTTCGGGGATGTTCTGCAATCGAGATGTTTCCCTTCCTAACGGTGCTCCTCCTGTTACGCTCCTAGGCCTTCGGGTCGAGCTGAGTTGTGCCTATCGTAGGCTAGATTTGTCGCCTAGCCTTTTTCTTTCATCGAGTTGCCTCTACATCTTTAATAGGTTTCTCTTCTTGTGGTGAAACAGGTACTGATATGCTAATAAATCTTCATGTGAGGCGTCAACTGTCATTGGGACCCGCACCCAAAATTGCTTCTTTGGCTTTTTTCCATGCCGTCGCTGGTAGCCGAAGGTTCCGTCTCTCTTCCCTAATTGGTTCTGCTCTTCCTCCTGGGACTATGCGGTTATCCCCTGTTCCTCCTCCGTTTTTGTGGTCTCCTTTGTTGCCGTGATTTCCTGCATTATCATCCGATAAAATATCATTCGGATCGAGGATAGGGTTACCGTTAGAGTCGCGCGGTCTCGAGGTAGCTCCGTTGATCATGCACACTTGGTGGCGTGTAATATATGGACTTGTGGCATCGTCATCTGAGTTGGAGGAGACATTGTCGGGTGGATCGGAGAAATCCGTTGTTTTTTGTTCTGGGTAGATTTCTACCATCCTTATCCCAAAGTCGATGCTTTTGCTGCTTTCCTCGGGTTCAGAGCTTGTTGGGCTTTTTTCGTGTGGTGGAGTTAGTGGGGAATCTTATCTGAAGGAGAGATTGTTGTAAAGACCATCAAGGTCCCCCAAATCCATCTCATCTTGCGTGTTTTCGTCGGGTGCTTCAATTTTCGCAGTGACATCCATGGAGGATCCGACAGACGATGCTGGAATAGCTGTAAGCGTAGTTTGTTCAACCGACAGTTCTGATGTAATCAGGGCCAAAGGGCGTGGCTCTTGGGGGTCTTCTACTTGGAAGTGGAAGCTTCCGATGATCAGATCGGATCCGCCATTGAATCCGGCGGGTACTATCACAGGGGTGGGCGAGCATGGATCTGTTTTTGTTGGGTCGCTGCCTGGAAGAGAGAATTCCGCCGAATCCATGGTTCTAGCGTTCAAGTTTCCCACATACGACGCCAATTGACGAGGGGTGATCTCAGCAATTTCCATGAACAAGGACTTAGGGTTTCACGGAAAAGAGAACGCTGGGGATTTCGTCGGAAGTCAGGAAACACTGGAATCAAAATCGCCTGAATATTGTGAGAATCGCTTTGTTACAAATTGCTTGGGGATTGATCGGTGCCTTTCCTAGGCTTCTCCTTCCCTATATATAATAGGTTGGGTCTCAAAGCTGTATGCAGATAGGTTACATGATTACAACACCAACTCAATGTCGGTCTTTGTTCCTCTTTCCTAATACAACTATAATCTTTGTCGGTTGTTCCTTTGGATATTCATCTTGACTCTTCATGGGCCGTAAGCCTTTCTGCAAGCCCTAGGTAGCAAATCACAGGGACCCGAGTAATCATACCTATGTCACTAATAGTTCAACCACAGACTGCGGATATATTGTATTATACACCTGTACCAACATGGGTAATAACTTAAAAAGTAAGAACTAAAATAGGATCAGGGGCAGAAACATCTCAGCATCAGCCTACTTGAGGGGATTGCTTGCTCAATATGTAGAGCTCGTTGGGGAACCCCAAGAGGAAGGAATGATGAGCACACCAACAAGTTTTCCCTCAGTTATGAAACCAAGGTTATCGAACCAGTAGGATCAAGGAAACACCTCCAAGGTGTTGTTTCCAACTTGGAATCCTGCACAACACAACCACAGAACTTTGCCCCCAACTTACAGTGAGGTTGTCAATCTCACCGGTTTTGCTGAAAACAAAGGATTAAACATATTGTGTGAAAGATAGTAATTTCTTGCAGAAAGTAAACAGAAAACAATAAATAGTAGATTGTAGATTGATGGTAAAAGAATGGACCGGGGTCCATATTTCACTACTGGTGATTCTCCTTAAGATAGATGACATGTTGGGTGAACAAATTACAGCGGGCCAATTGACAAACATCGAGAAAGCGTACATGCATATACTAATCATCTTGACTCCTATGAGATTTTATTGGGCATTACAACATTATACATAGAGTGTAATCCAACTGCTCTATGACTAATAATCCACCTTCAGGTTATCATCCGAACCCCCTCCATTATTAAGTTGCAAGCAACAGATAATTGCATTAAGCAAAGGGTGTAAAGTAAACAATATGATTGTTCTATGAACAAAGGATTGTTGTTTTCTCCCTAGTAGCAATAGCACATCTAGTACCTTAGAGATTTCTATCACTTCCCCAGATTCCTAGAGGCGTGAACCCACTATCGAGCATAAATACTCCCTCTTGGAGTTGCTAGCATCTACTCGGCCAAGATAGCTACTAACAACGGAAAGCATGCAAGATCACAAATAACAAAGACATAATAGAATCAATAATAAATCTGAAATAACATCTCAATATCCATCGGATCCCCGCAAACACAACATGCAGAATTACAAATAGATGATCTTCATCATGAACGGAGCTCACAAGATCTAAACATGGTAGCACACAGGAGATGAACCAACCATCTAGCTACTACATGGACCCGTAGTCCAAGGATGAACTACTCACACATCAGACCGGAGGCAGACATGGTGATGAAGAAGGCCTCCAGGGTGATCTCTCCCTTCCGATAGGGTGCCGGGAAGAGCTTCATATCCCTCCCGGTCTAGGGACAGAGATGGCGGCAGCTACAGACTCTTTCGTGGAATTTTGATCGGGTATTTGATAGGGTACTTAGGGTTTCTGCATCGGAGGCTTCTTATAGGCGAAAGGGGACGCCGAGGGGTGCCCGAGGTGGTTGCACCCTCCTAGGCGCGGGCCAGGCCAGGCTGCGCGGCCAAGGGGTGTGGCCCCCTCGAGGCCCTTCTATGTCTCGTCTTCTGGCTCCGTTCTTGCCTCGGTGAAATATTGACTTGGGCTTTTGTCTCGTCCAATTCCGAAAATATTCATTTTCTGGTTTTTCTGGAACCAAAAACAGCAGAAAACAGGCAACTGGCACTATGGCATCTTGTTAATAGATTAGTCTCAGAAAGTGTATAAAAATACTCCAAAGTGTGGACAAAACATAAAAAAGTAGATATAAAACAAGCATGGAACATCAAAAATTGTAGATACGTTTGCAACGTATCAGGGATACAGGACAATCTTGACATATTCCCAGAGGAATTTTTCATAGGCTATGAGCTTCGCCAAGTTCTTCGCCTTGTTGTTACGGCCACAGCCACAGCCGACGCCCACCGAGTGCTGGATCATGCTATCGATTTCCTTGTTGATGACTTTGCCATAGAATGGGCAAAACAATTTCCCCTTATGGTGGAAAAGAATTTTCCCACTCCGGAGCCGCCTCAATATCTAGTGGCTCTTGCCGTTTCTAGAGTTATTGATGTCGCTCATGTCATCAGATTCTTCCTGTTGATTTTTAAGTAAATAAGAACTCATACAAATGACTTAATTGAAATACAACTCAAGCATTAACATTTATGAACCAGATCATCATATGGGGAAATTCTCAAACAAGAGATTTAGATACATGTAATCACAACTTATGATCAAACCATCAATATACAAGCATCATATGAATCATTTGTTTCATGGATAGTGTAATCACATAAAGAATCAAACAAGATATCCAGATACAAAATTCAATGTATGGTCACAATTGGTTGTGTACTAGCAGAAACAATTCAAAAATCATAGTTCCATATGAATGTAGAATAAATCTGGGGCCTCATAAGTTTTTAAGATATGGAGTAAGCAAACCTAAGTACCAATTGCACAACCTATTGTTCTTGTACATTGCCTCAGGTTCACTAACCCATCTCTAAAAAAATCTGACAACGTCAAATGTGTCTCTCTTACACTCTTTTGGGGCAAATTTGAATCATTGGCCTCAGTAAGTGAAAGGATAGAGATGTCGCCTATAGGGGTGAATAGGAAATTTTAGAACTATTACTATTTTGGCTTGGTAGACTGTGGAATTAAACTAACTTTATTTTATAAGCACAAAACCTGAATACACTAGGCTCAATTATGTGCACCAACAACAAGTTAATCTAAGCAAGACATAAGTACTTCAAGCTCGATGGCTATCACAAGGAAAGTAAGCTCGGGTATAGAGATAACCGAGGCACACGGAGACAAAGATGTATTCCCGTGTTCCCTTACAAGTAAGGCACGTCACATTGGAGAGGTGTGGGATTCCATGAAGGATTTCCCAATGCCACGAAGGCTCACCTTCTTCTCCGAGTCTATTCCACAAAGGAATAGGTCATTTCCTTATGGCTAGCTTTTCCTCCACTCCGGAGATGGAAAGCTCCACAACCACTTCACAAGCTCCACGAAGGAGAAGCCCGGGTATCTTCACAATCTTCCACGAAGAGGACACCGTGGAACCAACCGCCAAACCAACTAGGAGGTCACCCTCCAAGAGTAACAAGCTCATGGTCTCTTACTCGACCAAATCATAATGGAGAGCTCAACACTTATGCAAGAATGCAAAGCAAGAACACCAAGCTCAAGAGTTTCAAGAATGGTTGTCAATTTAGTGGTCAAGAACGCTCAAAAAACGATGGGGAAGAACTCCCTTATATAGGTAAAGAAAATATGGCTATTGGGAGAAATCCTGCGAGGACCCAGTCTGAAAGTCAGTCGGAGAGGCCCCGAGACCAGGAAACTCGGTCCCCAGGCCGGTAGACCAGGAAAGTCTCTATTTACCATCTCAAAATAGACTCGGTTGTGAAAACCGGGAAATCCGATCCCAGTCTTCTGGCGCTGGCATCGGACCGTCTAGTCTGGGAAGTCGGACCGGGTCCACAGTCGGGATGACGCAAACTTCACGAAAAATGCAATAACTTTTGCATCCGGACTCTGATTTCAATGATCTTGGGCTTGTTTTAACAAGAACAACAAGACCTACAAGATGGTGCAGAGAAAAATCAGATCCAAACAAAGGAAGATATAACCAGATGAAGAAATATATGAAGCCTCCGTATAAGAAGAACCGATAAAACCTCCAAACTCAAAAACGCAATAGAAGATGCATACAAATTCCATTTTTGATAAACTTGGGCTTGTTGAAGAGCTAGAAACATGATAAAGAACCTCACTTGGAGAAACACCAAGAAGAAACAAAATAGGAAGATACAAAGTATGCAAAATATTGAACTCCCTATGATAATGTGATCAAGTTACTCAATTGAAAGCCCCTCTTGATAATGCGGCTATCTATCCTATAACTTGGTCTCCCAACAACCACCTTTAGACTGGTAAAATGAAAACCTATCAAGGCCATGCTTTTCCTTGCGCATCCCAATTGATCTTGATGACAACGCTTCAAACTCCATCCAACACGTAATGCTTCACTTGATCATTGTTGCTTTGTGAAGACTCATAATTTTCTCCCCCATACACCACTATGGGATAGCTTCATTAAGACACGTCTTCACATGTCCATTATCACCAATATGGACAGAAAGCTTCAACCATATGATCTCCTTGAGATGCTTATATTGAACTTGCACTTCTCAACCTTGATAACGATCACTACTTGATGTCATCCTCTCATGAGCTATATGAAATCTTCATTTTTAAATCAAGCCCATGGAAAGATATCTATCCCATGTAGAAAACACAAAGGCATATATATAATTGGTTAGTTCATGATGTATAATTGACAAGGCTTACCATACCACAAGATCCATGTGATGCATTATTTATGCTTCATGTGTTGACCAACTTGAAACCACTCTTCACTCTTTGTATTGGTCAATCATGTACCTTCTCATGCTCCATCTCAATATCTTGAGGTACATAAAGAGTTCTTCATTTGATTAGATGCTCTAAATCTTAGTCAATCATAGCTCAACCAATGAGGCAATCATGACACCGACTTAGAGCCATATGTTGAATTCTTCTATTGAGATCACACTCTCAAGATCTTGATCATACCATATTCTTCTCTTCAACTAAATGATCTTGATGCCAATACTCAAGGCATATCTTTATCTTCATGGCATCCATACATGACTCCAACACATGGACTACAAGCATGACCTATGGAATATTTCTTCATATAAAACTCAGTGAAAACATTATTCCATAGAGATTATCATTAATCACCAAAACCACACATAGGGGCAATTACCCTTTCACTAAGAAACTGAAAATCCTTATACACTATGCAATCACTCAGTACGTACTAGCTAGAAGTAATTAATATGTAAATGCATATGTTTCTCAAATATTGTAATAATAATAACAAGAACCAAACAATATTCATAGACATGTAACAACAACTTATGATCAAACCATGAATATACAAGCATCATATGACTCATTTGTTTCCTGCATAGTGTAATCACAAAGAATCAAACAATAGATTCAGATACATGTAATAAATTTAATGTATGATCACAATTGGTTATGTACTAACAGAAATGATTCAACGATCAAAGTTCCATATGAATATAGAATAAATTTGGGGCCTCATAAGTTTTCTTTGATTCGCTAACCTATCCCTGAAAAAATCTGACACCATCAAATGTATCTCCCTTACACTTTTTTAGGGAAATTTAAATCATTAGACTCAGTAAGAAATTGAAATGTAATATATACACTATGTAATACATATTTGCATGGTGTATTGAAATCAACAATCCAGTAACAGGAATCTCTAAAACTCTGAAAATCAAATATGTTATAGATTAATTAAATCTATAGCACAAGCATACGTATGAACAACAACAAGCAATTGTAAAATTATTAGTTGGCAGATCAACAGATCTAATCAAATCTAGAAAACAATCGATTGTTTGAACTATACATTCTAATATGTCTACAGCAAGAAGACGACAGAGCAAAAAAATCTATAGATTGAGAAAACCCTACATATGAATAATGAAATCTACGACCGTGAATAGAGAAGCAAAGTAGTACCTTGGATTCCTCATCGGAGACCTCCTCCTCGAACTCATCCCTCTCCTTGACTACTTCGACGAAGGGGTCAATGATGGCGTGGGCATAGTTCTCATCTTCATCTGGGATGAAGTTGCAGCCTCCGCCTTCATGCCCCTCATCCAGATCTACCGCTATCATCACGATGTTGTCGTTCACCTACTGCTCGACAGTGATGGCGACTGTCTGGACGGAGCCGGAAGCAGCGATGGCATGGTGATGAGCTACCCGCCACATCGACAACGACCAAGCTATCTGCTACACCTCCAATTGGATTCACCTCTGGCCTGTCTCCATGGGTACGCTTCATGGTGCAACTAAAGGGACGGTGGTGCTACGGAAGGAGCTTCTGTACGTGCAGTAGGTGCAAATTGGTTTTTTTACTAGATAGATTGGGGGTGATACTCCTGGAAGAGACGATGATGCCGAGTGACCAGTTTATATACGCGAGGATGGTTGGATTTCCCTCGAGTGGACATGTGGGTGTGAACGCGTGGGTGGTGGACTCATGCATGATGCCCATTTTCTAATTGCATTAACAACAGAGTCACGCGCATGCCACCTTAGAAACGGGCACAAAGCTAACTTGGACCATGCATTAGAGGTGGAGATAATATGATACCATCTCAACTGTATTTTAGAGACGGTTCTTTTATTTCACCGTCTGTAGTAAGAATCGGGTGAAATATGCCACTGTCTTAGATATGTTTTAGATACGGTTTGAATTCCTCACTAGCTAAGGTTACAATAATGTTAGTGGCGGTCATAATATGTAACCGCCTCCAAGAAGCATAGAGACGGTTATTCATTTTGTCTGTCTAAGGAGGAAGTAGCACTAGAGACGGTGCTCATTTTTAATCGTCTGAGGCTTCTGTTAGAGGTGGTCACAAAATAACGACCGCCTGAGGTTGCTGAATATAGCCGGTTAATTCTATTTTAGGGGTAAACCACATCTTGGCATCGTCTCTAAGTAACGAGTTTGTACTAGTGTAGGTTCGATGATATGCTTTAAGAGATGCGAGAGAAACTGATCGCTAGATGAATCCAAATTCAAAGGTGGAATAATAAAATACGCGCTACGCGCAAATACCTTGGTGGATGGGCACATGTCAGGTAATCTAGAAAAAAATAAGTTCTAATTTTCATCTGTTATTGATGATTAAAAGGATTTGGTGGAAGTATGTTTGCTATATTCGCAATAAGTTGAGCTCAAAATTCAATCAAATGCGTAGATTTCACAACTTTTATAAGTAGAGGGACTCAAATGGCCATCGGTCAAAGGCCAAATCTACCTTAGAACGAGATTCGAATAAAAGATATTTCCATAATATCGCTATGGAAGATATCTGAAGAAACTTATTCATTGTCGTTTACACTGTCAAGACACATGAGTAACTCAGATCATATGGCATAAATTATTATAAAATTTTGTTTGGAGCCCCAAATAAGGTGACTTCTCTATGGATGTGTCTGGAACTGATGATATTCCTAGGTTTCTGTTGAGAAAAATAACCCACTTACTGCACCCTATACTGAGGAGGAAGTAACAAACTATTTTTTAAAATAGAAAATAACAAGAACCTAGGTGTGGATGGTTTGTATGTTGAGTTATACCAGAACTTATGTGATGTCATCAAATCAGGCCTTCAAGATTTGTTTGGCTTTCTTCATACTAGACAACTATGCCTGTTTCGTCTAAATTTCAGTGAGATTAATTTATTACCAAGGATTAATGAGACAGAAATAATCCAACACTATAGGCATATTATCCTTAATGTTAGTTTTAAAATATTCAAAATGACACAATAATTAAGCCAAACTTGATGGACGAACATGGGACCGTCCTACACAGACTTCATTCATACAAAGTAGAAACATCCTAGAAGGGATAGTCATCATGCATAAAATAGTTCACAAACTACATCCAAAAAGGTTAAATGGCGTAATACTAAAAACCGCTTTTGCAATAAATTCAAGTAGTATTTTCTCCAACAAACTCTCAAAGTGAAGGTTTCCCTGTAGAGTGATGTGCTTTAATACATTGTTTTCGTGTCTTAAGGTAGTACGGTCATCAAAGTCAATCATGACGTTGGGCAGATTCTTTCAGATGAAAAGGGTACTAAAACAAGGTGACTCATTAGCTCTAATACGATTTAACATTTTTGCTGATATGTTAGCTCTCATGATTGAACACGCAAAATGACCAAATTGAGAGAGTGATTCCACATCTAGTTGATGATGTACGTTATGTCTTTTAATATGCTGACGATAAGATTATCTTTATAGAGCATGACCTGGAAAAGTAAGAAATCTGTAATTATTTTTTCCGTTTTCGACCAATTTTCACGTTTAAAACTAAAATTTTGTAAGAGCAAAAATATTTTTTTGTGCGGCACAAGATGAGGCTCACTGATACGCTGAATTATTTGACTGTGGAAAAAGCCAGTTTCTGATTAACTACATAGGTATTCTGGTCATTATCAGAGACTTATTAGTGCTAAATGGACGAAAGATTAGTTCTTATCAATTCAACACTCCCTCCATTCATTTAATTTTGTAAATGATGATAATTTTAAATTTATAGTTGTTAAAATGCAATAAAGTTTTGACTAAACCTAATATGCGGAATAATATGAAACAGAGGGAGTACAATGTAATATGGTACTTTAAATGATTTATTTCTTCCAGCTCCCTATAGGGGATTTTCATAGATTGAACTATTTTCGGTCAAAAATTTACCAAGGGATAGTGATAAAAATAAGTATTGAAAGACATAATGGAGTATGGTTTGCCGTCCCAAAGGTCAAGGTGTGCTAGGTATACATGTACTTGAGGTTAAAAATACTGCTCTACTAGGTAAATGACTTTTTGTGCTACTTATCAAATACAGAGTACGACAAGACCTTCTAAAAATAAAATGTGTGGGCTCAAATGTTTTGTCCCAAGTTTATTGTAAGCATGGGGATTCACATTTTTAGGTTGGTCGAATGGCTACTAAGAAACATTTATTCTGATTTGTACAGTTTATTATTAAAGATGGCTCGAAATTTAGATTATAGGAAAACAAGTGGTTAGAAAATATTACACTCTAGGAATAATATGTAGCTCTATACAACATTGGGGTGAAACTATCGCGAAGGTTCTGGACTCCTCTCCAGCGAACATGATATTCAGAAGAGATTTAGTTAGTTCGACGCTTGCATCTTGGAACATTTTTTATAGCAGTTCATAGCAGTGCAATTATCGCAAGGGGCCAATGAGTTTCGATGGAACCTATACGAGAGTGGAAAATTCTCGGTGGATTCCATGTGGAGCAAAGTCCCAATATGATGTGCTTGTTAATAACAACAACAAAATTTGGAAGATGATGATACCTCTAAAGATAAAAAAAATTCCTTGGTATCTTCGTGGAGTCATTTTTACAAAAATATTAACTTGTAAAGAGGAATTCGCATGGAAGAAATTTTTTTGTATTTTGTCACCATGATGAGGCAATTAAACACCTATTTATTGAGTGCAAAACTACTCTTCTATATATTCAATCATCCATATAGCTTTTAACTTCTATTTGTAGGTATTGTTGCTAATATTTTTGGTAAGTGACTACATGGTATTGATCATAGGTTTAGAAGTCTTGTTAGGGTGGAAGCTCTACCGTTATTTGGTCACTCTAACTATGTAGAAATGACAAGGTTTTTGATGATACAAATTCTTCTTTTATATAGGTTATATACACCAGTATGCTCCACTTATGGTCATCTCAACAGCGTGGGAAGAACCGTGACCTGTTTATGGAGGTGCCTACATGGTTGAAGTATACTGCGAGAGATATCATTATCCAACATGGATGATAGTGTGATCTACGGTTTGGATCCTCCATCTCCATAAGCATTAAGCAGGCTTTGATGATTATATGTATTTTATCATTTTGTTTCTTAGACATGTTGCGGTTCTGTGCATCCTAATTATCCAGAGGGCAGAGTGTAATGCTTAAATTTTAAGTAATATTTTTGTATAATCACACACTTG
This sequence comes from Avena insularis, assembly GCA_023614405.1. Classification (NCBI taxonomy): domain Eukaryota; kingdom Viridiplantae; phylum Streptophyta; class Magnoliopsida; order Poales; family Poaceae; genus Avena; species Avena insularis. Next base: position 284,311,936 of record CM042690.1, read on the forward strand.
GTCGTGTTGTAAAATATTAATATTCTTGTTAAATTTGAGTCGCTTCATGTGAAAGTGAACTTGCTCTATTGTGGAAAGACTAGAATCTGAACTTGCTCCTGTATACAATTTAATAGTACCCATTCGATGGGTGGGCCACCATCGGGGCCTAAGGGCGTGTTTGGTTGGTCAGGCCGGAATTTCATGTTTTTTCTAGTTGGCTCGGCGGATGCTATATGTGGGAAGATTGGCCTCGGTCCTGGATGGGCATTTCATTTGGTAGCCCATATTTTTGTTTCCCCACTAGGAGAGACCATATGGCCATTTTTTTGGTTTCCTAGAATGGGCTCAGCTGATGCAAAGGTGCATGTTTGGGAGACCGTGTCCGTCCTGATATGGTTACCTAGCATGGAAAATGGTGAGCTTACCAACTACTCATCAGGGTTTAAGGTCTTACATGATCGATCACATGAATCAGAACAACTGGTAGTACATAATCCACATGATCAGGCCAACAATGATGATGTCTTTGATCATACTTTCATCCCATATAGGTGGAACCTATTCTTGTGGATGAACTTGATGAGCTGCAGGCTGTAGAGTGAAATTGATGTTCATAACTTGTGACGGTTGTACCTCTTGTAGACGGTCTGCTAAGAATTTAGAGTAGGCTTTGCCTGCTCTAGAGTCTTAACCCTCTTATAGAGGTTGTGTTGGTAACCCATCACTTGTTGGCTATACTTCTTCCATGTCTTGTAGATTCCTTGCTTCTTGTCGTAGTACACCATATACCAGTTGTATTTCTTTGAGACATATAATATGAAACATAAGGATTAGAACTAAAGCACGCAAATCAAATTCACAAACACAAGATAACCAAGTTAATCATGCATGATCATATGGGAAAAGCATTAGCAGTTCATCTACAAGCTAGTGTGATCCTACCGATCGCCACCAACTTCTATGGCGTCATCCTACCACTACATCAAAAGGGGTGCAATCCTACCATCGTAAGTTCTTCATAATGTGAGGGATTGGTATATAACACCTCGCAATAAATAGGCCTTGGAATAAGTTTTCATCAAGTCCCTAGCTACTTCAAAATATACAACCAACAACTTCTTCTTCATCATGCATGCACCACTACCACCATCTCCATGATCAGGGAGCAAGCACTACATGTAGTAGTTCTTGGCCAGGTAGGTCCTGGGTTAGAGCTCCCTATGGTCCTCCGCCATCTGAACAAAGCCATTGCCCATAGCTCTGTTGTCGAAGAGGCGGCTGAGCGCCACCATCAGAGCCTCAGGGGTAAAGCCGGTGGCGCCCATGGCATCATCGTAGAGAGATGGGTGCACATCAGGAGGGGAAGTAGTGGTGATGGCGGTTTCCACCACTTTCATGGCCTCAGTCATGCATGTGATGGAAACGATGTCCTCCTCTCCCAACAACAACCTCTTCCTCTTCTTGGAAGGCTCGAAGCCACCACAAAGAAAGGCGTTCGCGCTTCCTAGACTCCCGACTGGCGCGGAAAAACTAGTGGAGGCTTCGTTATCGCCTTCTTCATCAATCACCACTGTCTCTGAATCTTGGATGGGCATGTACTCAAGGATCGATGTTACAAGAGTCTCACTAGAGCCCCTGGATTACCTGCATGTGGCAAGGCCAAATGAGAAGATGGTCTCCATCGGCCTATAGTTGGCGATTGGCATGTTTAGTACTTGGCATCCTCAGTGTGATCCTAACACAGGGAACTGTAGGGAGGTTAGTGCAAGTTCGAACAAAAGGGGGGTTAGTGGAAGACTGAAATTAGTCACTACTGAGATGTGGCCTCTATAGTGGGTGTCCTCTAAGATGATGGTGCAGGTGTCCTCATCCCAACTAGCTCCACTAAGGTCTCTGAGTTTGGACACATAGATCCACCTGGACCTCCACTTATGCAGGTGGTTGTACACCTGCTCTGAGGACACCTCAATGCCACAAAACTCAAACACCTTGAGTGCACAAGTGTTCAGGTGCACCTCCTTGAACCACTTCTCCATCCTCACGCCACTCTTGATGATCTCACACATCATGTTCATCACGAACGTGGAGAGGAACGACTCCCACTTCATGTTTGCATTCGCCCCCTTATCATGTCCTGTGCTATTAGCTTTGTTAGCCTCGACAACCTTATTCTTGGCCAAGATGACCACAACTTGCTTTGCAATCCGCTCAACCGTGTACGTAGTCATGGGAGGCGGAGACAAGATCTCACTATATTGCAGATAGGTGAGCTTCAAAGGTGGGAGCTCGGGTTGGGTCTCAGCGACAAAGGTCTCCTGAGAATCCATGAGGGTCTGGCTGAACTCATCAGGGGTCATGTCCTACATGTATCACTGACGCGCATATGAGGATCGAGACATGAATACAAGCATATAGGATGTAGACAAAATAACCCATCTAAACATGCAATAAGGACACAAAATCATCGATCTATGACTACATCATTAGATTGGGCGTAGTACCATGGATCTACAGCAAACTACACTCAGATCTACCATGTGCTAACAAATCGGAACTCTTAGAGTGGGGGTTAAAGAAAACTCATAGGCATCGGAGGAATGGAGCACATTGTCAGCGAAGAGCCCAGAGAAGAACGCCTGCCGGAGCTATCCTACAACCACGGACGTCGCTGTTGCCGCTTACCTGCTCGTCGGTGAATATCTTGACAGGCTTACAAGCTCAAAAAGGGGGAAAATGGTGGAGCGTAAACATGTGGTGAGGCAAGCGGTGATATATAGCGCAAGGTTTCAGCGAGCGGTGACAAAATTTCTCCCGCCTACTTTTGGAGGAAAGCTGCTGCTCGAGCCATCCCCAAGCTTGCACGGACGGTGCCTGAAGGGGTTCGTAGCATGGAAACAAAAAATTCCTACGTGTGATCCACTATCTAGCCAATATCATCTACAAGATGGTAGTAACGAGTAACTCACCCTCAAAGACCGTAAGCGGGATTACATTTCCGCGCAAAAGTTGTCGATGAAGGTGTACACGCAACGGTCTCATGATCGGGTACTCACGACGCCACAACCGGCGGCACCTCCATACTCGGTCAAAAATGTGTGTTGTTTATGTCCACCACACCCTCGGTCTAGCGGGGCAGCAGAAGTAGGGATCCGCCGGAACTCCTCCTCCTCCTCCATTTCTCCAAGTGTTGGTGGTGAATTATCTTGGCAGCGCTTCGCTACAAGCACTTGCGAAATGGTGGAGCAGCAAGAAAGGGAAATGGACGGGGGTCAAGTGTGTGAGAAGAGGAGCCCATAGCCCTTTTTATCATCTTCGTGGTGGTGGTAACCCCCTCCTTCATAGAAAGGAAACCCCCTCCTCTTCCTTAAGTCTTATTTAATTGCATGCCATTCAAAACAATTAAATCCCACTTAAGGAATTAAATAAAACATATTTATTTATTTAATATTTGTTAAATGCATTCATTAACAAACATTAGCAATAACCGCCTTGTGTTAATTCGATATCCCAAAACAGTTTCAGAGTTTTTCCGAAACAACCCGTGTGATGTCCAATAACTCTGTCGGAGTTCCATATCCACTCAAAATGCGTCAAGGAACCATAAGTGTGTCACCCTACGGTTCGTGAATAATATGGACATGATCGAGATACTTCTCTGATCAATAATCATCAGCGTGATCTAGAAATCTGTAATGACTCCCATTTATTCAACGATGAATCTAGTGATCGTGCGAACTTTTTTCTTAGTAACCAATTCCTTTCGTCTCGTGATAGTTTACTTGTCTGAGATCTGATTATTTGGTATCATCCATACCTAGTTCGATCTTGTTACCGACAAGTACTATTTACTCGATCCATAATATAACATTCCTTGTGATCAAATCACTTGCTTGCAAGCTGTTATCAATGTGATATCACCGAGAGGTCCTAGAGTATATCTCTCCATCATAGGGATGGAAAAATCCCAACCTTGGTCCACGAGCCTCAACTAACACTTTCTAAGTACCCCAACGACATATTTACAATCACCCTATTACGGTGTGACGTCTGATGGAATCAAACTACTCTTCTAGTGTTAGCGATTGATGTGATCTCATGGTCTAAGGATTAGTGTTACTTCGAGTGAGATAGCAATATAAACTTTGAAGACATGATCGTATTGATAAACCTACTATGGGTGAATGTTCATCATATCATTCTCCAATGACATGACCTTGTTATTAACAACATCCAATGTTCATGATCAGGATACCTTGATCATCTGTTAGAGGCATTACTAGGATCATCTGTTAGAGGCATTACTAGGAACCTTGATCATCTGTTAGAGGCATTACTAGGAACCTTTTCTTTGCTTATTAAAAACACACATGTATTAATGTTTCCGGTTAACATAATTATAGCATGAGAAATAAACATTTATCATAAACATGGAATAATATAATATCCACTTTATCATTGCCTCTCGGGCATATTACCTTTAGTCTCCCACTTGCACTAGAGTCAGTAATCTAGTTGAAACTTGCGTATATAAGCACCTATGACTGGTGTTGTACATACGCATTGCTAGTGGTAAACCTAATCTCCATATCTGACACTTTAAGATCTGTATGTATTTGCATGTCTTTGCGTCTCTACACATCACTCATTCTCAAATGAGATGGCATTGCATAAATTTAGTCATTTGGTGAGACCTTAGTTCCTTAGGGTTTAAAACATGTTGATACTATTGTCGTACAATAGATCTTCATACTACTAGCCCACTTGGAACTATTCCTAGTTTGATAACAAAATTCTTGACACAAATGCCTTCCTTTGCTACTACTAGAGTAGTCTTATACTTAGCCTTTCATTGTAGTATCCATCACAATATTTAACCTTTTGGAACTCATCCAAATCTATCATGTAAATTTCTTCCATCAAATTGTTCCACCTTTACCCATAGCCTAAATTGAGATAAACTTATTTTGTATCTTGTGATGAAACTAGTGTCAATGTACATTTTACATTGAACTATAAACTAGTATTAGTGTAACACTTTACAAAGAACTATTTGTCACCTCGACATACATAATATATTCTTAGTACTTCCAAAGCACATAAGGATATCTTACTATTGTCTAGCAATCATATTATAAATCACTTTGGTATATTCTCATAACATTTAGAGCATAGGACATATCTGGATATATACATATCACGGTATTCATGATTTATCAAATCATTCATGTGGTTTCACTCACCAAGTGTCAAAACACTTGAATCTTGTTTCAACCTCTTCCATGCGGCAAGAACCTTTCTCATCGTTTCCATATTGAAATTCATTCAATATTTCATCTATGTACTTTGACAGAACCATATTAGCACCTCAATCTATCTACATAAATATTGATGCCCAATATTCTAGTTTGCCTAAATCTTTCATTTAAATCTAATTTTAATGAAATCCTTAACTTGTGTCAATAAAAGATACATCATTTCTAATCAACAATATGTTTTATACACAATGTGTTAGAAATATGTCTCGGCGCTCCCACTTAATTTCTTGCAAATGTGATTATATTCATCATCTCTAATGAAATTAAACCTTTTAGCATTTCATCATGGTGAAGATTCCAACTCTGTGATGCTTACTTCAACCATTGAAGTTTGCATGCCTTTTTAGCATCCTTTGATTTAACAAAACCCTTTGGATCGTGTCATGTACACATCCTTGGTAACCATTCTATTAGAAGAACGTTGTTTTGTTTATTCAACTACCATATACAAAAATTGACATGTGTAGTGGTTGCTACACTAATCCGTCTAGACTAAATATCACTACGAAAGATCGAATCTTGTCATAGTCAACTCTTTGAATATTGTCACAAACTCTTTTCTGACATGTCGACTATTTCATAGATGTGAAACATCCATGTCTGTTTATTTATAGATCCAAACACAAACGATAGGATTCACGCCTTCTAGAGGTACTTCCAAGTTTAGAAACTTGATTTCATGTGTATGGAAAACTATCACGGATTTTATGACTTCCAGTCATTTGATGGACTCAGGTCCCATCATCACTTCTTTGCATGTAGACGGTTCATCATTATCAAACAATAATGATTCAATCTCAAATCTTACTATTTGATTGTTTTACCTGACCAATGGCGGTTCAATAGGAACTTAGATCTCTGTGACCACAAGCGTTGAGGTAAGTGAGCCATGAGCATTGTGGCTGCCTCCGGGACACTTTCCAGTGCTTCGCAACTCTGCACATATAGCTAAGGTTTAATAATCTTATCAAAGTTCTATTGTCGTCCCACTTAACTTTCGTGAAAAATTCCTCCTTAAGAAATTTGACGTTTCTAAGCGACCAACATTTTTTATCTTCGGTGTTATGGAGGAACACCCAACGGTTATTTGGGATAACCTACAAAGACTTGATCATCTGACTTTGGTTGTAAACATTTTACTTATACCTAGCATACCAAAATTTAAGAAAAGATAACTTGGGTTTTATCCCAAACCATAACTCATATGGTGTCATTTCAATGGATCATGATGGAGCTCTTTTCAGTGTAAAAGCGATAGTCACTAATGCTAAATATTTAAAATATAATGGAAATTTTATAAATAATACTATTGATTATACCATGTCAAACAAGGTTTGATTACATTTCATGAACACTTCATACTCCTATGGTGTTTCGAGAAACACAAGTCTATGGAACGATTCCTCAATTCTTAGGTGTTTTCTAAACTTGTAACTGAGATATCTTTCTTTATAATATAATCATAAGTTCTTTATTTTCTTGTTACAACGATTTTCCACTTTATCTTGAAATCATTTTAACATTTTCAAATGTTTCATACTTCTTCTTTATTAAGTAAATATACACATATATTCACTCAAATTTTTGAAGAAAGTATATGAAGTTAAAATCCATCACTCGTAACTTACTTCATGGACTACATACATCAACATGTACAATGTCCAATAAGTTAGTCGTTCGTTCTTCTTTTGGCCTATGGACAAAATTTAAATCATTTCTAGGAAATTCTCACAAGCGTCAATTTGATTCAAAAATCAAAAAGATTCCAAAATTCCATCAACATGGAGTTTCTTCATGTTTTCTTTTTCAATTTAATTTAAACAACAATGTCACTTCGTAAGGGATATTTTTAGTCATTTGTCTTGCGACATTTTAGCATTAGTGTTATGGATGTGATTTATCCAACTAGACTTGTAAGAGTTCATCCATCTTCAATGGAATACGTTAATTATTTGAACAACAATTATTCTCATAATACCGAAACAAAATAACAATTTATTAAAACAAATCATGAAAGCTAGGTTTGATGTCAACGAGAAACACAACAACACTTTATTTGTTTCTGACGAACATCATCCCTTATTCTTTTTCTACTTACATAGGTCATTGCAGTTCATGAATTATGTTGTCTTGTGTGACACTTCACACCAACCAATCTGGTATCCAATACCTAAGAACCACATTGTTTAATAAGTAAAGAATATATCCACAACATGTATATCATTTATACACCTAAGCTAGACATATCTAGTCTTCTCTTTTTTGCAAAACATTTCCAAGATTCTCTTTAAGCATTCCCTTTTCCTTTTTAAAATAATCTATCAACATAAAAAATGGTGCCATACACATGACACATAGTCCAAATCCTGTTAGTCAAACACTAATATCCTTCTACTTGTACTTTTGATATAGATCACCATCATCAAATGTTTGGAGCTCTTCCAAATTTCATTCCTTTTAGTAATCCATTTAATGTAGTAAACATTTTACCTACATCTTCTATCCATCCTTATCATGATAACTTTCATGATCAAGCTACTATAACACATAAGGATGAATTGTGAATATAATGTTAATTCCCAAAACCTTTCCGGTGATTAGGATGTCCAGCATCTCCAACCTTTGTAAATTCTCATACATAACGAGAATATGTAATTTATTAAATTATACTCTATCATATTGGAACCAAGCATTGATTCGGATATCACAATATCTTCTACACATGCTAGTTTCTAAAATGATTTTCAGCTCCTAGATAACATTGATATTAAAACATTTTTTCAATATCAAGAATCATGGAGGCAAGTATGATAGTTAGATACTAATGCTGGAATTTGTTACTCTTGATTGAATACTACTTATTGAATTTCATGGAGTAAGTGAGGTTTTGTTGAAAGTTTGCAATAGTACTTTAAACTTTAGATTGACACTTATAAAACAATATGATACTAGTTCGTAAAGTGAAATCTAGAATTCTATAGTTATATTACCTCAATTACAGCTAAACACAAGGTAGTAAACAAATGCTAGTGACTACAACGAACTATGCAAATTTCACTTTTATTTAGTTTATGATAAATTGTCTAAATTACTAAATGAACTTCCACTCAAAAACTACATCCCTCTAGTCATTTTTTAGTGATTACACGAACCAAATTCACTACACCATGACCGATCATCATGTGAGGTGGTGCAGTTGCAATGGCGAGCATCATATGGACATCATATCATTCATATGACTCGTGCTTTACCTTTTAGTTCATGTTCTGAGTCCATGTCTATATATGCTAGGCTCGCCAAGTAAGAACCTTAGTACTCGCGTGTGTAAAATTTTCTTACACCCGTTTTTATGCGAACATAGAGTCTATCACACCCGATCATCACGTGGTGCTTCAAAACGACGAACTTTCTTAACGGTGCATACTAAAGAAGAACATATTATTATCTTGATATTCGGTGAGAGGGATCATCGTATAATGCTACGGTAGCGATCAAATTCTACTGAGGTGATCAAGTCAAAGCAATATAAGATGCATCAAAGGATAAACATCACATACAAGTATAATATGATATGATATGATATGATATGATATGATATGGTCCTTCACACATTCGACCACCATCTTGTGCGTCATGGAATGATCTCCATCATTCCGCCGGTGTGGCACCATGGTTCATGGCGCCACCATCATGGTTGTTCTCCTTAATAATTTAAATTACATGGATTTCCATTTCTAGCACGCAGGACACAAAAATAAAAAGGACAACCATATGGCTCCTAGCCCTTTTTCTCCTGTTCTTGGTGGTGGTAACCCCCTCCTTCATGGAAAGGTAACCCCCTATCTCCCTTAAGTCTTATTTAATTGCATGACATTCATAACAATTAAATCCCACTAAAGGAATTAAATAAAACATATTTATTTATTAATATTTGTTAATTCATTCAATTAACAAACATTAACAATAACACCCTTGTGTTATTTCGATATCCCGAAACAGTTTCGGCATTTTTCTGAAACAACTCCTATGTTGTCCAATAACTCTGTCGGAGTTCCATATCCAGTCAAAATGTGTCAGCGAACCTTAAGTTTGTCACCCTATGGTATGTGAATAATATGGACATGATCGAGACACCTCTCCGATAAATAATCATCAGCGGGATCTAGAAATTCGTAATGACTCCCATTTATTCAACAATGAATCTAGTGATCATTCGAACCTTTTTCTTAGTAACCAATTCCTTTTTTCTCGTGATATTTTACTTGTCCAAGATCTGATCATTTGGTATCATCCATACATAGTTCGATCTTGTTACCGACAAGTACTCTTTACTCGTTCCATGATATAACATTATTTGTGATCAGATCACTTGCTTGCAAGCTGTTATCAACGTGATATCACCGAGAGGGCCTAGAGTATATATATCCATCATGGGGATGGACAAATCCTACTCTTGATCCACGAGCCTCAACTAACACTTTCTAAGTACCCAACGATATCGTTATAATCACCCTGTTATGGTGTGACATTTGATGGAATCAAAGTATTCTTCCAGTGTTAGTGATTGACGCGATCTCATGGTCTAAGGATTAGTGTTCCTTCAGGTGAGATAGCAATATAAATTTGAAGACATGATCGTCTTGCTAAACCTATTATCGGTGAATGTTCATCACATCATTCTCCAATGACATTACCTTGTTATTAACAACACCCAATGTTCATGATCAGGAAATCTCCATCATCTGTTAATCCACAAGCTAGTGTAATGACAGGCACTACTAGGAAACTTTTATTTGTTTATTAAACATACATGTATTAATGTTTCCGGTTAACACAATTATAGCATGAGAAATAAACATTTATTATAAATATGGAATAATATAATAACCATTTTATTATTGCCTCTCGGACATATTCCCTTCAGCGTCTCGTTTCCCCGCTTTTTCCACGGTCACAGACTGTCCCCACGAAAACGCTCGATTTGGACATTCCCGACAGGTCTAGTTTTGTGCCAAAAATCCATGCGACCTAGCTATACAAACGGGCCAAATTCTTATGGCGTGATGCGAGAAACGGAAATCCGGCCTACTAAACCCTGAGCTGGATTCCCATCACGTGGACATGGTTGTGAAAAGGTGTGAAAGAAACTCGTGAAAATCGAGTATGACTAGAATAAATGGCTCTTTGAACACCAAAACTGAAAGAGACGGGAACAAATTAATCAACCATGCATGTTTACGGTTACGTGACGTGTAATGCGAATGTATTTACACAATCACCGAATGAGTAAAGTCCATAATGAACCTTGAAATTGTAGTGGTTGACTAAATGGAACCCCAAACTTCAAATCCCTAAAGTTGGCACTCTTAACTTACAAATCCCGGTCTAATTTGAACCCTGGCTCGTCTGCTTGTTCGAGTTCACGGATGCACAAGGAAGAGCTTCTGTCAATAGTGATGGTGAGGTAATAATGGTCAAGGGGGAAGACATCGTGAATGTTAGCCTACGGCAACGCACTACCGGTCATGGGGAAGACGATGTGTTCCAGGCGGTGCTTGGGCCTTGGGTTGCAACGTGAACCTATCAGCGGCGAGGCGAGGGTCACACTCGATGAGGTGATGACCGCAGACTCCAGCTGTGCAGTGTCGCTGCTAAGCAATCTGGCGAGTGTCGCGTCAGCTAGGCATAGGAACTAGGAAGTCGTGGACGAGGTTGATGGCGAGCTGGAGCACCTAGAGTCGGAGAGAATCCACGCCGAACCTCCGCTATAGCTCTGACTCGGACACTACTAGGAAAATAGCTATAGATAGACGTGATAGTCTGTGGCACACATATAGGACCATGCGCCACAGAAAAAGTTCAGTGCTGCACACCAGCAAATGCGCCACAGAAACTTGCACTATTCTATGGCACATTTTAGAAACCGTGCGCCATAGAAATTATGTGGGACCCGCTACCGGGGTTGGACGACCAACTTTCTGTGCCATATGTCCATATGCGCCACAGAAAGTGGAGGGGGGCCCACCACAGAATCTTTTTGACCCACTTTCTGTGGTTCATATGGAGATATGTGCCACAGAATATTTTGTTTTCCGTGGCACATATCAACATATGCGCCACAGAAAGTTGACGTGGGTCCCACCGCGGAAAGTGCAACCCCTTATTCTGTGGCGCATACAGCAATATGTGCCACGGAAATTTGAATTTCCATGGTGCATATCTGCAATAAGTGCATTCAGATCTATGTAAAAAAGGTGGCAGCTAACCCCTCTATCCACCACCCATTTTACATCTCTTCTTCCCCTCCACATCCAGCTCATCTTCCTCCTCCCTCCCACCCCATTTTGCCTGTAGTTTCTCCATTTTTTATAACTAAACCTACTTTAGTTCATACATTGGTAAGGGGAAGTGATGTCTGCAAGTATATAGATCATTTGTAGTTAGTTTTGAAGTATAGATATCGATACCACAGGGAGCCCAAACGTAAGTGTTTATGGTGAAGTCTCTGTCACACCCAAAGTTGTCACATGTCTTCGAGTGAGTTGACTGCAAGTGTAAAAGTGAGAATGGAATTTGGATTAAACTGGTTGTATTAAATAAAATTAAAATGTAAACTTCAGGAATAAAAAGCATAAAAATAAAGAACGATTCGGTTGTTTGTTGTTTTCTACAGATGGCGAAATAGGCGCGGGGAGATATAGTTCATGGTGATAGTGAATGTGCTAGATGGACGAATGATAAGTGTAACAATTATAATCTTATAAGTATATGTGTGGGCAAGCAACCCATAATTAGCCGGAACTCCTCTTGGTAGATTTCATCGCAACTTCAATAATCCTACTAGTCTGTTACCAAAACCATGGTCAGACACTAGACGATTAAGACCCTTCAGGTTGCTTAGAGATTAAGCTCCTTTGATCGGACTAATGCAATAAGCACGGTGGTTTCTCGTTATCCTCGAGTCTACTAGTTTTCCATTGATATCCCTGTGTTACTTGGGGGTCACCGGTTTGCTAGCGAACAAGATCCTATCTATGTAGAACAAAGCATCATGTTGTGTGGGTCCTTAATTGGACAACAAGCATTAGGCATCCCACAGATAGTCAAGGACACATAATATAGTAATTAGAATAAATCACAAACTAATGGAAAATATATAGAGGCACATAACATCTCACCAATCCCTTACATCTCCCACGCCCAAGGAACTTACTCACACATGAGAGAAGAAAGCATCATCGATATAATTAAATAAAGGGAGTTCTTCTCAAAATTACCGTGGAGATCCACAATAAGAATAGAAAACTAATCCAACACAATTCAAGGTAGGAAGAAACAATCTCAAACCCTAGTCTTGCAAGGTGAAGATCTCTCTCTCAAGTACAAGTAATGGCTATGGAGGTGTATTGGCTAGGAGGTCAAAGATCGTGGAGCGAGATGAAGAATGTCTTCCCCTTCTTCTCCGGATGTCTTCTTTCTCCCTTCTGGATGGGATGGTGGCTGCTATGTTAGGTTTTTGTCCTTGGTCTCTTCACGGAAGTTGTCCCTTTTGACAATACAGAGGCGGCGACAGCTATATGGCAGGAACTATACGGATGGAAAAATTGTTTCCACCATATAGTTGCTTGTTAAAGCCTCTGTACACTTCCCCCGATTGCTTCCAAAGACAAACGTGCTTGTTTTCACCTGAATATTGTGTTTCTCTAGTTAAAACCTTCTGTTGACGTTCAGAACCTGAAACACACATTAAAAACCAAGTTTTCTTTGCTACCGAAGTATTAGTGTTAGGTAAATCTAGAAAACGATCAAATCTGGGAGAAAATAATCAATAAAAACCATCAAAAATGTGTCGAATCTCACAGCTATCAGGAAGCCTCTCTCCAACTTGTAGATCTAAAACACACTTACTTTTCTGTCTCATATATCTATTTGTTCAATAATTTCCTCTCCACCAACTTGTAGATCTATTTGTCCACACTCTCTCATCGCGGTCTCGTATCGCTATTATTGAATCTACAAGGTGAGTACTTGGCCATGAATATGCATGTTTTGTAGGTGAAGCTTGTCGCATGGGCGGTGTGCGCGATGCATGGCGAGACGATGTTTATACGTGAAGCTTGTGTGGTGCATGAATGTTTGTATTAGGAGGAAGTTTTTTGTTGTTTGCTTGTTGTTGCCCCGGTGTGGTGCATGGATGTTTGCCAAAATGTTGAATCATTTCCATTTTGGCAAATTTTTGCACTACCCATATGTCCTACTTTTAGGAAAGGTCATGACGAATTTTTCCGGCTACCATGCATGTGTGTGTGGATATGGTGTGGTTCTAACCTACTCTCTGTTGTGATCGCTCAGGCCACTATGGTCATAACGATGAGCGAATGTCGAGCTGCTAGGTATAAAAAAGACACGAAGGAGGACATGATTCGGAGCAACAAGACCATGATAAGATGACCATGTCGAACATGCAAACTCCAGCGCTGGATCGACCCTGATTCTAGACAACTGGAGGGTCACCTGCTCAAACGCGGTTTCATGCATGACCTCAATGAGGCATCGGCAGGACATGGTTGTCACGAAGACATGGGCGGGCGAGAAGACAAAGAGTCTCCCGGGCATGATCATCATGATGCAGGATATGCCAGCGGGCATGATCATCATGAAGAAGGAGATGCCGGCGGGCATGATCATCATGAAGAAGGAGATGTTGGCAGACATGATCATCATGAAGAAGGATATGCTGACGGGAAGCTAAAGGAAATATGCCCTGAGAGGCAATAATAAAGTTGTTATTATGTATTCCTTATATATGATAGATGTTTATTTTGCATGCTAGAATTGTATTGATCGGAAACATCAATACATGTGTGTTTAATAAACAAAAAGGGGTTCCTAGTTATGCCTCTCTTATAGACTAGCTTGTTGATTAACAATATGATCAAGGTTTCCTGATCATGGACATTGGATGTTGTTAATAACAAGGTCACACCATTGGTGGAATGATGTGATGAGCATTCATCCGAAGTATAGCATTACGATCAAGTCATTATGTTTATATTGCTATAACATCATACGAAGTAATCTTTATCCTTAGACCATGAGATCATGTTAATTGCTAACACCGGAAGAGTATCTTGATAGCATCAAACGTCACACCTTAACAGGGTGACTATAAAGATGGGTTCAGTACTACGAAGGTGTTATGTTGAGGCTCATGGATCAAGAGTGGAATTTGTCAATCCCGATGACGGATAGATATACTCTGGGCCCTCTCGGTGATATCACATTGAGATAGCTTGCAAGCAAGTGATGTGATCACTAGAATGTTATATCACGGGAACGAGAAAAGAGTGCATGTCGGTAACGAGATCAAACTAGGTATGGAGATACCGATGATCAAATCTCGGACATGTAATATATCGCGAGACAAAGGGATTTAGTTACAAGCATTAAAGGTTCTCACGATCACAGAAGTCATCGTTGAATGTGTAGGAGTCAGTACGGATCTCTACGTCCCGCTGCTGATTATTGATCGGAGAAGGGTCTCGATCATGTCTGCATTATTCACGAACCGTAGGGTGACACACTTAAGAGTTACCGGACACCATTTTGGAGCACATATGTTTCAGATGAAAGAATTGCAAAGCGCAGGAATTGTTTCAATAGAAACCGGAAATTGTTTCGGGTGAAATTGCAGAAAGTGGTTCTGCATGTGATATTGAAATATTGCAAGGGGCTATATGTGAATGTTTTATTAAATGAGAGAGCATTAAACTTGGAGAATTTTAATGCATTTAAAGTGGAGAGTTTAAAAGGGAATGTGAAGAGGCATTTTAATGTGGAGGGGTTACCACCACATGAATGAGGGAGGTGAGGGGTCACCCCCCCATGCGCCGGCCATGGAGAGGAGGGGCACCCCCTCCTCCTATAAAAGGCCATACATGCCCTCCTTCATCCTCACACCTCCTTGTGAAGGATCTCTCTCCCCCTCTAGAATTATTCCCCCATGGTCTCGGATTAGCGAGATACATGTTCCTGGTGGCATTTCGTCTGGAAGGAGTTGCTGGAACGAGGAGGTGGAGGTTGTCTGGTGGCTTGAACGTGTGTGCGAGTACGGATGCGCTGCTGAGTTGCGGTGCTCGGACTTCCTCACGATCTTGAGATCGGCAAGTGTACGACTACATCAACCACGAGTTCCTACTCGTTAACAAAACTCGTTGTCTTTGAGGGTAAGTTCTCGATGGATGTATGTCCACCCGTTGCTTTGT
Source organism: Avena insularis (assembly GCA_023614405.1). Taxonomy (NCBI): domain Eukaryota; kingdom Viridiplantae; phylum Streptophyta; class Magnoliopsida; order Poales; family Poaceae; genus Avena; species Avena insularis. The sequence goes on from CM042690.1 coordinate 284,327,498, forward strand.
ACCTAGTAGATAGATCTTGGCGTGTAGTTCTCATCATAGGAATTTTTTGTTTTCTATGTTGCGGACCCAACAGTGGTATCAGAGCCAGATCTATGCGTAGGTGCTTTGCACGGGTAGTACACATATGTTTATATGTGGGCGATGATGATCATGTTATTGCATCTTCTATGTAGTTTGGATATTGGTGGCATAGTGGGATGAAGCAGCCCGGACCAACCTTACATGTCATCGTACATGAGACCGGTTCCACGACTGACATGCAACTTGTTTTGCATAAGTGGCTGGCGGGTGTCTGTCTCTCCTACTATAGTCAATATCTGATTTACAACGAGTTGCTAATAACTTGGTTATCCTCGTTGTGGTTCATGTTCGTAGGTGAGAACGGTTCTATCTCTGAAAGCCCTAAGCCACGTAAAACTTGCAATTCATAAATTAGAGGCATCTAGTTTAGATCGTTGCTGGGATAGTGTATTGATATGGTATAGTTGTAAGTAGATGTATGATAGATACTCTTACAACACATTTAACGTGTAAGTTCCATAGACCTTGGCCTTACACACAAAGGAATGATAGAGATCATACCACGATGCAAGTGATAGAGATCAAATGCATGGACCATACCATCTCACTTTACACATTAGATGTTAGCATCTTATACTGCTAGTTTGGCGCTTTCTGTAGCATTGTAAGATGGTCCCTCATTTAGATATCAAGATAAAAATGTGTTCTTCCTTGAGTATGCACCGTTCGATAGATCGTGTTTCGAGACATCACATGATGATCGGGTGTACTCGAATCTACGCTTTCATAGGAACGGGTGTAAGACAGTTTTACACATGCGAATACTAAGGTTCTTACTTGGCGAGCCTAGCATGTACAGGCATGGCCTCGGAACACGGACCGAAAGGTTAAGCATGAGTCATATAGTTGATATGATGCCCATATAGATGCTCTCCTTTGAAGCTACATCAACTCACGTGATGATCGGACTTGGTGTAATGGATTTGGTTCATGTAATCACCAAAAGGACACGAGGGATGTCGTTTTTGAGTGGGAGTTCATTAGTAATTTGGATTAGTTGAACTCAATCTATCATAAACTTAGTCTAAATAAACTTTACAAATTCTGTTGTAGATGGCACCACCGCTTAATTTCAATGTGTTCATGGAGAAAGAGAAACTTGCTGCGAATGGTAGCAACTTCACCAACTGGGCTATGAATTTGAGGATTCTCCTCATTGCTGCACAAAAGCAATATGTGCTAGATGCGCCGCTAGGCCCCCCACCAGCTCCTGATGCCCCTGACGAGGAAAATAATGTCTATGTGACTCGTCAGGAGGACCACAACTTAGTTCATTGGGGCATACTGTATGGGCTAGAGCCAGAACTTCGAAAGCGTTTCGAAAATGGCAATGCCTTTGATACCATGGGAGAATTGAAAATGATTTTCGATACCCATGCTGTCGTAGAGAGTTATAATGCTACTGAAAAGTTCTTTAGCTGCATGATGGAGGAGAACAGCTCCGTTAGTGAGCATGTACTCAAAATGTCTGGGTACGCCGATAAGCTTGTGTCCTTGGGAATAACGATTCCCATTGACTTGGGCATACATCGTGTTCTCCAATCTCTGCCACCTAGCTACAAGAGCTTCGTGATGAACTATGATATGCAGGGCATGAAGAAGACTCTTCCCGAGCTTCTGTCAATGCTTAAGACTGCAGAAATGGAGATTAGGAAAGAACATCAAGTGTTGATGATCAATAGGACCACCGGTTTCAAGAAGGACAAGAAAGGCAAGCACAAGGGAAAGAAGGATGGCAGATCTGTTGTCGCGCCTAAAAAGAAACCCTGAGTTGGCCCTAAGTCCGATACCGAGTGCTACTATTGCAAGGGGACTGGCCATTGGAAGCGCAACTGCCCCAAGTATTTGGAAGACAAGAAGTCCGGCAAGGCAAACAAAGGTATATGTGATATACATGTTATTGATGTGTACTTGACTAGTACTCGCAGTAGCACCTGGGTATTTGATACGGGATCAGTTGCTAATATATGTAACTCGATTCAGGGGCTACGGAACAAGCGACAACTATCAAGGGATGAGGTCAGGATGCGGGTCGGCAATGGATCAAGAGTTGATGTAATCGCCGTCGGGACGCTACCTCTCCATATGCCATCGGGATTAGTTATAAACCTAAATAATTGTTATTTGGTGCCTGCACTGAGCATGGACATTTTATCCGGATCGTGTTTGATGCAAAGTGGTCGTTCCTTTAAATCTGAAAACAATGGTTGTTCGATTTATAAGAATGATATCTTCAATGGTCATGCACCTATGTTGAATGGTTTATTTCTGATGGATCTCGATAGTAATATTACGCATATTCATAATGTTAATGCTAAAAGATTAAACTTGATGATGATATATCTGCATATATGTGGCACTGCCGTCTAGGTCATATTGGTGTTAAGCGCATGAAGAAACTCCATTCTGATGGACTTTTGGAATCACTTGATTTTGAATCATTTGATACATGTGAGCCATACATTATGGGCAAGATGACTAGAACACCGTTTTCCGGTTCAATGGAACGGGCGACAGATTTATTGGAAATCATAAATACTGATGTGTGTGGACCAATGAGTGTGTCGGCGCGAGGTGAATATCGTTATTTTGTTACTTTCACGGATGATTTGAGTACATACGGGTATATCTATTTGATGAAACACAAGTCCGAAACTTTTGAAAAGTTCAAAGTATTTCAGAATGAAGTGGAAAATCATCGTAATAGAAAGATCAAATTTCTATGGTCTGACCGTGGAGGAGAGTATCTAAGTTACGAGTTTAGCACACACATGAAAGAGTATGGAATAGTTTCACAACTCGCGCCTGCCGGAACACCACAACGTAATGGTGTGTCGGAACGTCGTAATCGTACCTTATTGGATATGGTTCGATCTATGATGTCTCTGACTGACTTGCCACTGTCATTTTGGGGTTATGCACTGGAAACAGCTGCATTCACTTTAAATCGGGCACCATCTAAATCCATTGAAACGACACCGTATGAATTATGGTTTGGAATCAAACCTAAGCTGTCATTTCTTAAAGTTTGGGGATGCGATGTTTATGTGAAGAAACTTCAACCGGATAAACTCGAACCCAAAGCGGAAAAATGCGTCTTCATAGGATACCCTAAGGAAACAATTGGGTATACCTTCTATCACATATCTAAGGGCAAGGTTTTTGTTGCCAAGAATGGATCCTTTCTTGAGAAGGAGTTTCTCGCGAAAGGTGTGAGTAGTCGGAAGGTAGAACTCGAAGAGGTTATTGAACCTTCTCTTCATGAAATGGCGAGCACAAAGACCGGAAGTTGTTTCGAGTTGACTTCACCTAATGAAGAGAGAGCTAATGATATTGATCATGAAACTCGAAGAGGACACTACCGAACCTCGCAGTCAAGGTGACATGTGCAGCTCTGAACTCACGGCAATCCTGTTGTGAATTTCATGGTTGATGAAATGGATGACCCTGCGACGTATGAAGAAGCGATGATGAGCCCGGATTCCAACAAATGGCTAGAAGCCATGAAATCCGAGATGGAATCCATGTACGAGAACCAAGTTTGGACCTTGGTGGACTTACCTCACGATCGAAAGGCTGTTGAGAATAAATGGATTTTCAAAAGAAAAACTGATGTTGATGGTAATGTGACCATCTATAAGGCTCGACTTGTCGCAAAGGGGTTTCAACAAATTCAAGGAGTTGACTACAATGAGACATTCTCTCCCGTAGCGATGCTTAAGTCGGTTAGGATTATGTTAGCAATTGCTGCATATTTCGATTATGAAATATGGCAGATGGATGTCAAAACTGCGTTCCTCAATGGTAATATTGAAGAAGAGTTGTATATGATACAACCTAAGGGTTTTGTCGATCCTAAGGATGCTAATAAGGTATGCAAACTTCAGAGATCCATCTATGGACTGAAGCAAGCATCCTGGAGTTGGAATCTCCGCTTTGATGAGGTGATCAAAGAGTTTGGATTTGGCCAAACTTATGGAGAGGCTTGTATTTACAAGAAAGTGAGTGGGAGCAATGTGGCATTTCTGATATTATATGTGGATGACATATTATTGATTGGAAATGATATAGATCTTTTAAACAGTGTTAAAAGTTATCTAAACAGCAAAATTTCGATGAAAGACCTTGGTGAAGCGTCATATATATTAGGCATTAAAATCTATAGAGATAGATCAAGGCGCCTAATTGGGCTATCGCAGAGTACATACCTTCATAAGATATTAAAGAAGTTTAATATGGACGAAAGTAAGAAGGGGTTCTTACCTATGTTGCAAGGCAAGACATTGAGTAATACTCAAAGTCCAGCTACGGCGGAAGAAAGAGAGATGATGGATAAGATCCCCTATGCCTCGTCCATAGGATCTATAATGTATGCCATGCTATGTACAAGACCGGATGTGGCACATGCTATTAGTTTGACTAGTAGGTACCAATCTGATCCAGGTTCGGAACACTGGATAACGGTCAAGAACATCCTCAAGTACTTGAGAAGAACTAGGGATATGTTTCTTATATACGGAGGTGAAGAAGAGCTAGTCGCTAAGTGTTATGTCGATGCTAGCTTTGACACCGATCCGGATGACACTAAGTCTCAATCCGGATATGTATTTCTCTTGAACGGGGGCAGCAGTTAGTTGGAGGAGTTCCAAACAACCTGTGGTCGATGGATCAACGACGGAGGCAGAATATGTTGTCGCTTGTAAGCGGCAGGAAGCGGTTTGGATGAAAGAGTTCATTACGGAACTAGGTGTGGTTCCTAGTGTGTTGGACCCGATGGTGATCTATTGTGACAACAATGGAGCCATAGCCAACGCAAAGGAACCGAGGTCTCACAAGAATTCCAAGCATATTAAGCGCCGGTTTCACTCCATTTGCGAGCATGTCAAAGATGGAGATATAAAGATTTGTAAAGTACACACGGACCTAAATGTAGCAGATCCGTTGACTAAAGCTCTCCCTAGGGCAAAACATGATCAATACCAGAACTCCATGGGTGTTAGATTTATCACCATGTGAACTAGATTATTGTCTCTAGTCCAAGTGGAAGACTGAAGGAAATATGCCTTGAGAGGCAATAATAAAGTTGTTATTATGTATTCCTTATATATGATAGATGTTTATTTTGCATGCTAGAATTGTATTGATCGGAAACATCAATACATGTGTGTTTAATAAACAAAAAGGGTTCCTAGTTATGCCTCTCTTATAGACTAGCTTGTTGATTAAAAAGATGATCAAGGTTTCCTGATCATGGACATTGGATGTTGTTAATAACAAGGTCACACCATTGGTGGAATGATGAGATGAACATTCATCCGAAGTATAGCATTACGATCAAGTCATTATGTTTATATTGCTATAACATCATACGAAGTAATCTTTATCCTTAGACCATGAGATCATGTTAATTGCTAACACCGGAAGAGTATCTTGATAACATCAAACGTCACACCGTAACAGGGTGACTATAAAGATGGGTTCAGTACTACGAAGGTGTTATGTTGAGGCTCATGGATCTAGAGTGGAATTTGTCAATCCCGATGATGGATAGATATACTCTGGGCCCTCTCGATGATATCACATTGAGATATCTTGCAAGCAAGTGATGTGATCACTAGAATGTTATATCAAGAAGAAAAGAGTGCATGTCGGTAACAAGATCAAACTAGGTATGGAGATACCGATGATCGAATCTCGGACATGTAATATATCGCGAGACAAAGGGATTTAGTTACAAGCGTTAAAGGTTCTCACAATCACAGAAGTCATCGTTGAATGTGTAGGAGTCAGTACGGATCTCCAGGTCCCGCTGCTGATTATTGATCGGAGAAGGGTCTCGATCATGTCTGCATTATTCGCGAACCATAGGGTGACACACTTAAGAGTTACCGGGCACCATTTTGGAGCACATATGTTTCAGACGAAAGAATTGCAAAGCGCAGGAATTGTTTCAATAGAAATCGGAAATTGTTTCGGGTGAAATTGCAAAAAGTGGTTCTTCATGTGATATTGAAATATTGCAAGGGGTTATATGTGAATGTTTGTTAATTAAAGTAGTTAACAAAATTCTGAATAAATTTAATAAAAAAGTTTTATTAAATGAGAGAGCATTAAACTTGGAGAATTGTAATGTATTTAAAGTGGAGACTTTAAAAGGGAATGTGAAGAGGCATTTTAATGTGGAGGGGTCACCCCCACATGAATGGGGGAGGTGAGGGGTCACCCCCCCCCCCCCGCATGCGCCTGCCATGGAGAGGAGGGGCACCCCCCTCCTCCTATAAAAGGCCATCCATTCTCTCCTTCATCCTCACACCTCCTTGTGAAGGATCTCTCTCCCCCTCTAGAATTATTCGCCCATGGTCTCGGATTAGCGAGATACATGTTCCTGGTGGCATTTCGTCTAGAAGGAGTTGCTGCTTCCGCTGGATCGCTGGAGCGAGGAGGTGGAGGTTGTCCGGTGGCTTGAACGTGTGTGCGAGTACGGATGCGCTGCTGAGTTGCGGCGCTCGGACTTCCTCACGATCTTGAGATCGGCAAGTGTACGACTACATCAACCGCGAGTTCCTACTCGTTAACAAAACTCGTTGTCTTCGAGGGTAAGTTCTCGATGGATGTATGTCCATCCGTTGCTTTGTACCTAGTAGATAGATCTTGGCGTGTAGTACTCATCGTAGGAAAATTTTTGTTTTCTATGCTGCGGACCCAACAGAAGCATGATCATCATGAAGAAGGAGAAGATGCGAACACCCAGAAGCTGCTAACTTCGGCCTTGTAGGACCCTCATGTTCAAGAACTGCTCCTCAAGGAGATGAGCAATGCCAAATCTACAGCCAGAGAGAAAGCCAAGCTAGCACAAATGGAGATAGACGGGGTGACTCTATTGTCTCCTGGGTGTCGCCCCGAGGATACACGATTGAGTGTAACGCTCAAGGCTTTGGAGATGAAGGCCGAACACAAATGGACCGATGTGAGCTTCAACGCAAACATGGAATACTGGCATGACCGACTTCCTAAGGGGAACACATTGCCAACAAGTATCGAGGAGGCCAAAAAATCAAGTGCCCTCTCGACCTACCACACATTAAATACCACGCATGCATCAATTATTGCGCACTTTATCGGAACGAGTACACAGAGAGAACCACATGTCCGGTGTGCGGCCAAGGACGGTACAAGAGAGGGAACAAGAAAGTTCCTCGAAAAGTGGTATGATACTTTCCTATCACCCCTGTTTGCAGCGATATTTCATAGATCCTAAGAAAGCAAAGCTCATGCAATGGCACGCAGAAAGGGAAAAACCCGAAGATGATTCGGAGAAGGGCAAGATTCTGACACACCCTTCAGACGCTAGCAAGTGGAATGCATTGGACATCGATTTCGAAGAGTTTGGGGGCGATGCAAGGAATGTTAGGCTGGGTATGAGCACCGATGGACTCAATCCTCTTGGAAACCAGAGCAGCACGCATAGCACCTAGCTCATGTTTGTATGGCCGTACAACCTCCCCCCGTGGCTGTGCACGAAGCAAAGATATGTACACATGAACATTCTTATTCAGAGGCCGAAACAACCAGGTATTGGTATGCATCTGTATCTCGGGCTGTTGAGAGAGGAGTTAGCCATGTTGTGGGAGACGCCAGCCTGTACGTGGGTGCCTACAATAAATAATATTTCCCTCTAAGAGCCGCGTCAAGCATGTTCTCGAGTTCCCCTGCGTCAAGCAGCCAGCTACTGGTAGCGCCAAGGAGGCCTTCTACGTCCTCCATCACCTTAAAGGGTTTCTCCGGATTGCTAGAACCACTCGCTGCCTTCTAGTCTCCAAGGATGGGCCGAAAAGTTGGCGCAAATCGACGATGATGATCTTAGAGAAGACTTCCATCGCATCCATCTGAAGTTATCAGAAATCATCTTTGAAGATGTCAACACAAGGGGGGCTACAACATTCTAGAGGGTTGACTAATAGGGACATCGAAGAACGCCTCCATAAGTAGGGTGACACCAGGACGTGGACTACGAAAGAGGGCTATCTACCGTTCCTAAAGCCGAGCGAGAAGAAGTCTTCAGGATCGATGTGTGCCTAGCATGATCGAGTCTGTGTATATTCTCGATGCACGCGTGTAGTGTGTGTGTGTGTGTGTCATAAACTTTATTATCTTCATGAGTTTGTGTATCGATGGACATGTATCGCTATCTTGTGGTCGTGTTGTCGTTGAACTTATTACTTCTATGATGATCGCGATGCTATATTTAGGTTTATGAATCCTTTTCTTTAATTTTTGTGAACATATAGGCATGTGAACCTTTTAATTCTTTCTGTTGCATGATTTACTAATATGCCTTATCGTCTATAGGGATGGCGAAGTGTTATGTGGTGTACAAGGGTCGGGTTCTAGGAGTCTACGAGGAGTTTGGAGGACTGTCAGAAACAAGTGAATCAGTTCAGCAGCAACAACTACAAAGGATACACGACTAGAGAGGATGTCATAGCCAAGTGGAGGAACCACCTGTGGAAGAAGAACCAGATGAAGATATTGGTCGGGCTCCTGCTCTTTCTCACCGTCATCACAGCTGTATTCTATTTGATCCTAGTGTAGACGGTGACCACTTCATATTTGTAATGTGAGATGGTATGATCTTTGTATTCGGCATTTGACACTATATATGTATCTCGATCGGTCTCTAAGTGTAATGACATTATACTTGTGTCTGTATTATATATCGGTTTTCACATACTATGTGCAATGTATAAATCTTGTACTGTTTCTACCGATGTGTATAAATCCTATATAAATCCTGTATAAATACCTGATTCTGTACCAGGACTGTATTTTACTTTGAATACATGTAAGATAATTGGTGGCACATATGTGAAGTTTTCTATGGCGCATTGACTTTCCATGGCGCATGGAGGATAATGCGCCACTGAAACTAATTCGGTGGCGCATCTGGTTAAATGCACCACCAAAATCTGGAAATTTTGTAGCGCATATCAATATGCGGCGCACAAATTAAATTTAGTGGCGATGTAGTAGTGGCGCATTACTTTTTTTTGAAATGGGGCAAAAAAGCTTTGCCTTATATTGATAAAGGAGGAGAAAACAACAAGTTGGCTAGAGCCAACAAATAGAAAAGAAAGGGGATTAAAATCCCCGAGAAAGAGAAAAGAGTCAGCCTACAGGCTCCTCCAGGTTCTTAGCACCAGCTAAGATCCAAGCCCTACCCTCCTCTCTGATCTTCTGCATGATGATCGAAGGAAGAGAGGATTTATTGTTGAACACTCTCTCATTACTTTCTTTCCAAAGCTCCCAACCAATCAGCATTATGCCGTGCCTTTGGGAGAGGAGCTAGGAGTCCTAGCGATGGCGTGCCAATAGTCCAACACCTTAGATCTACTTGTTCCAAGGTATTGGACAAGATCCGGACAAGAGAGCCAAGAATCCGCGGCAGTCCAAATCCTTTTGGAGAAACGACACTCAAAGAGGATGTGCGCGCCATTTCTGGGGTGCATGTGAACAGTTGGCAAGTAGGTCGGTGTGGCCATCCTCGTTTAGCAAGACGGTCGGCGGTCCACAGACGGTTTTGGACGACGAGCCAGGTGAAGGAAACGGCATTTGGGAGGGGGCCAAGTTTTCCAAACAATTTTCCCAAAAGAGCAAGGCAGGGAGGCCAAGAACTGGGCCTTGTAGGCGGAGCTAGCCGAGTAACGTCTGTTGGGCGTCAAAGTCCAAAGAATGGAGTCTGCAGTGCCGGGGGAAAGTTGCACCTCCGAAAGAAGGTTTCAGAGACGGACATGCAGCTCCAGGTGTTCGATCGTGAGAGCGTCCACGTTGATATCAGCCACCTAGCGCTACAAAATTACAAAACACGTGCGCCACATATAAGATGTTTCCTAGTAGTGAGAGGCCTCCTTGTCCGTCTCCTTGTTCCCGCTTCTCATGCTAGGCGCTCCTCGTTCTCCTCCGACTCCAGCGGCAGCAAGGACCAGATGACCTCATCGTCGTCAACCCCTGCTTTGCCCTCGACTCTGATGCCCCCGACCACAACAACCCTCCCTAATTCTGCCTTGTAAACCAAAGACACCCAAACTCCGGCCGCCATCACGGGCTCGCGGCCCTCCCTGCCACCGCCAGGAGACTTGGTCTCCAATCGCGCTTCCATCACCGGGAAGTTCGGCTCGAACTTGTCGCTGCACTCGTCTAGGCTGCCTGTGCAGTTGTGTTGATGGTACTACAACATGTCCATCTGGCTGTCCAGTGTGCCACTTAGTGATGGGAACAATTGGGGAATTTTGAGAGAGAGAGAGGATAGGGAGGAGGATGGATATGATAGGTGGAGCCACATTGTCTGTGAGACTAGCATATTATTCTAGGTAGGATTCGTCACTTTCCTGGTGTGCCAAACAGGTCCAGGGTTGAAATTGATCGGGATCGAAAAGGTTAGTGTGCCAACTTCAGGGATTTGAAGTTTGAGGTTCCATTTAGCCCCAATACAAAATTCAAGGTTCATTATGAAATTTAGCTCTCACCGAATCAGCAAAAAGGTACAGAGTAGCGGCACAAGGACTGGACCAGTGCATCAACAAGGGAGGAAATTACCCGAAAAAAAACAAGGGAGGAAATGAATGCAAGCCAAGACTGAACAACTACTCCATGATGAACGACACGGAGGACTGTGCAGTCTGATCCGTACGCTTATTCGGGATTTCATTGAGATTTTGTGCCCACACGCACGAACGGGCGTGCAGCGTAGATCCCACGTACGCCTACTCGGAACACCGAAATTTACTGGAAGCTGGGATCACTCCATTATTTGTCCCCAAATGCAATCTGAATACTCCAAAGTCCAAAGTGAGACGAGGAGGTTATTAAGGGATGGGCAGGCAGAGCATGCAAACTAAATCTGGGCCAACTATGGTGGTGCGGTGTGATGATGTGGTCTGCCCCTTTGTTGCTCTCTGCAGTAATGGGCTTCATTCATGGACGTAAGCTACCGTTGCTGGGAGGGTGAGAACCTTCACGGATGCTTCCTCGAGGATCGACTTAAAACAAAAAATGTATGACCGGACAAGACCTAGCTTTCTTCACGACCGTATTTCTAGTTCAACAAGAGTGTACATGTATTCCTGGACAAGAACACTCTGTTTCTCACCAATTTAATAAGAGCACCTCTAGCTGTAACCTCCATACGGCGTCCAGTGGAGCCATTTTGTAGGCCGGTTGTGGTGTGTGTGTGGGGGTGGATGGGGGTGGGCTGAGCACCCGTCTAGTGGGGCCATTTTGTAGGCCGGTTGTGGTGTGTGTGTGTGAGGTGGGTGGGGGTGGGCTGAGCACCCCGGTCGCTCGGTAGCTCGCCGACGTTGTCGGCGGCTCATACCTAACGAGCTGCCTTACACGGCGATCAGGAAAGAATTCATTCCACGTGATGTTGTTGTTGGGATCCCACCGGAGATTGTCACGCCGGGTCGGCATGAGCTCGCTGTAGTAGTGTTAATGGATCGCCGCCACCCGCTCCACGCTGTGCGGTTCCGGCGGCACGGGCACCCTGTTGGCACTCAACCTCTAGTCACCTGGACAGCAGAAGTATGGCGGTGCTGGGTAGTCCACCTCGTACAGGGTGCGCGCCTCCCATTCGTGGGGGTGGCGGCAGCCGAAACCGTTGGCCGCCGCTTGGTCGCCCTGGTAATGCTCCACCATGGCATCCAATGGTGTGAGAAGGGGATCTGGTGGCGATCGGGGTTTTTTGGAGGAGAAGGGGCTAGAATGGTGAGCCGCGAGGCGCGACGGGGGCAAGATATAGGCACGGCGAGGGGAAATGATAAGGGAAGGGCGAAGAAACGCGCGAGGAGGCTCGGGAAAGGGGCATGGTGGCACGCAATTAACATTGTCGCGTTCCCCCTTCGATGGGACTCGACTACTCCTCGCTTGTCGTTTGACTGGCGACAGAGGCATTATCGTGGCGCGGGAGACGAGTAGTCTATCTCTCTGCCAGGGTGGGACCAACCGGCGAAGAACCGCTTCAAGTGTTTTTTAACCATCTGGTGCCCCCGCTCCCCCTCCCTCGTGGGTTGTGTGCACCCTGTGAGTGTTGGATGGAAAAATGGGCTCACCTAATGAAAACAGGCTATGAGGGACTTGTTGGGTGAGAATTTCGACGTCGGCACCCCCATAGGCCGGTCAGGGGGAGTAGGGATGCTCTAAGTATTGTCGCCCTATCTAGACTCCTAGATTAAATACTCCTAAGCGGAGGTGATGTTAGTGGTATTTTGACACATAGTTGTAAATGCACCCACTATAAAAAAATACATTCAAGTCGCATTTGAAATGGTGAAAAAGTTTAAACGAAAATTTTGTGTGTACATTCGAACATTGTATGTTGGTACATAAATTTTCGCAAGAAAAGAATATTTTGTAGCTTGTGCGAAAAAGACAAAACATGTCTTATGAATAGTCTTGTCATAGAATTTTTTTTATTTTTCTACCTAAATCGCATATAAGTTTTTTTGTGCGAAAATTTTGTGTGAAAACATAAAATAGCTGAAGGTATGCGGGGACTTTTTCAGAAATTATTTAACATTTTGAAATATGTATGTAGACCATGCGTGCATCTATACCTATGAGTCAAAGTTGATTTCTCCTCCTAAGCAAACTATTTTGTTATTATTTGATACTCTTGAATCCATATCTACGAAATTATTGACATGTTGCTTCTTGTCCAGTGATACATGTTATCATTTTTATTGCGACACTGTTTGGGGTGTTTAGTTAAGCTTATTTTTCAATTCTACGGTTTAGCTTATAAGCCATAAAAGTATTTAGGATTATTTGGTTAGGTTTATTTCAGACATTTGGATTTTATAGTCACAAAAGCACCTAAATAGGTATTTTTGTCTTTGACTTTTAGCTTTTGACTAGACATTGTTGCGTAATAATATAAGCCAAAGGAAAAAAATTAAACCAGCCTATTTTTAGATTCTTTTGTCACTTATATGCAAAAGGCCAGGCATAATCTCAGCCAAACAGCCCTGTATATTGGTTTATACAATCCGGTCAAAACGGACGTGGTTTATTTTTCTCCCGGGTGCATATGCACGCTTTATTTAAATTTGATTTTGTCAAAATTTGAAATGCCAAAAAAATTCAAAAAACATATGTGCACGTAGAACTTATAATTTTAGGTGCGCGCAAAGTCGTTTCACCAAAAATGAACATTTTGGGTGGCTTGTGCAAAAAAGATAAAATTTGGATGGCTTTTTTACACAACACACAAAACATATCGGTTTTTGATGGAGTGACTTCGTGTGCACCACAAACATCAAGCTACATATGATCATATATTTTTTCAAAATTTTCAAATTTTGGAAAAATGTTTTTTGATACCGGGTGCATATGCACCCGGGCGTAGAAAGGGGTTTCCAAGTCAAAACCCAAAGCTAAAGGCACTTATATTCAGGATTTTTTTGGATTATAAGTCCATTCTAAAGTTATAAAATAACAAAGAAGGAATTGGTTGAGGTAGGCAGGAGCTCTTTATATAGAGCACACTACGCATAGGGTTTTACAGTTAGGATTACAATAACCATGTCATTAGCCTAATTATCCTAAGAGCTGTCCTGAACAGACTTGGTTAGATAAACGTGTCGTGATCATGTTGTAACTCCTGTTACAACCAACATCGTTTAACAACCCCTCTCAACCTGAACATGTGTTAACCAAGTTCAAACCAAACTTCAGTCAATCGAAAGCTTCCTGTCGAAGAGTTTTGGCGAATATATCATATATCCGCCTGATGATCTTATGAAGAGATGAACTAACCTTCAATGCACCAGCCGACAGTTCCTCTCACAAAACAAAAGTTGATCTCTATATGTTTAGTGTGTGCGTGAAAAGCTAGATTCGCAGAAAGAAACATTGCCCCCAAGTTATCACACGAAAGAATCGGGGATTCAGACTAAAACACACCAACTCAACTCTTTGAGTACTAACTAAAGGGGTTCACAGTAAAAAACAATATTTTTTCTTAACTAGCGCAACGTCAATGTTAGGATATATCTAGGAGTAATGATGTAATGGAGAGGGTTTCGGTGACATGCCCTTATAGACCAGAAGTGTTAACGTTCACAATGAACATGGATGATGTAGTCGAACGATGTAGCCGACCTCAAGGTCGCATTGCTCCTTGCACGAAAATCCAAGTGCTAAAACTGGCAGCACTTCCATGGTTTCACACATGTTCGGTGCTCAACAATGACTCTCATTCTCCCTGCTCCAGCCGGGATTGCGGAAGTAGATCTAGCAGCACGACGACATGCCGAAGAAACATCGTCTCCGACGCGCGCAGTTCTTCTTGGAACCGCGAACACGAGAGCGAACGAGAGAGAGAGAGAGAGAGATATTCCTAAGGAATGCCTTAGGAAATATTGTGTTGTTGTTGTGTGTTTCCCTCCCCATATTCCCCTCCTTATATAGGGGAAGGGGAAGGACTCCCACAAGCCAATTTGTGGGGTGGGACTAAAGGAAGGAAGAGGCACCAAGGGGAAATGTGGCGGCCGAGATGGCCCCGCGCGCCTAGCCTAAGGCCGGCCAGGGTGGGGCCCACACGCCTATCCCAAGGCCAGCCAGCGGCAGGGGTGGGCCCCACCCCACGCGCCCTTTCCCTAGTGGCCGGCGGCCCCCTTTGCTCCTCTATGTGGTGGCTAGCCCTATATGGGCCACTCCCTCTAGGTGTTGGCCCATTAAGGTGGGTTGTCCCAATTAATTAAATTTAAATATTTATTTGATATTAATTCAATAATACTAAATACATATTATTTAATTTCCTTTGACTCGAAACTCCTTTCAAATCACTCTGAACAGCCTTCAGACTCCCACCCGGAACCTTCCGGCTTTCTCTCTTATTTATTCTTGTGATCCCAATGATTATAAAACGATCTCCAAGCGTCATAGAACCCTTAAGTGTATTAACCTATGGCTCGGGAACATCACAGATATGACCGATACGCTTCTCTGACCAATGATCATCAGTGGGATCGGGATACCCATAATGACTCCTATGCATTCCACGATATCAATGTTGTTTGAACCATAAACATTGAGTCCAATTCCCTTTGTTACCTTGATACTTGACTTGTCCGAGATCTAATCATCGGTATCACCATACCTTGTTCAATCTAGTTACAAACAAGTGTTTCTTAACTCGTTCCGTGATATTCTATCCTCATGACCTAGTCATATGCTATGCAACTTATTGGATATAATCTCACTGAATGGGCCCGGTGTATCTTCCCGTCAAGAGGGAGGACAAATGTTGATATCGATACATATGCCTCAACCTATCCCTTTGTAATACATGATATACACCTTAATGATCACCCTATTATGGTGTGATGGTTGATGCGGTCAAGGCAGCATCGGGTGATAGTGATTAGATATGATCTCACGGTCTAAAGAGTAGGATACTACGTTTCTACGTTTCCAATTACTGCAATTATGAATCTTCTGACTTGATCGTATTGCAATACTTATATTGGGTAAGCATGTCCATCACATCATTCACTAATGATATGACCTCATTGTCAATTGATATAAATGCCCACGATCAGGAAACCTTGATCATCACTTGACCAATGAACTAGTTGAACAGAGCCTACTAGGGACTTGGTTTGTTTACATATCACATGTGTACCAATGTTTCCAATTGATATAGTTATAGCATGGTATAAAACTATTATGAACTAACGAAATATGATAATAAATATCCTTTATTATTTTCCTCTAGGGAAAATTTCAGTCTCCCACTTACACTAGAGTACAAATAATCTAGTTGCATTTGTTACTAATCATAAACACAGTATCACATGTGTGCTTTTGATCATGCTTGGTCATGGAAAACATTTCATAAATGATTTTTATCTTTCAAATCCGTATATTCTTTGCAAATCATTAATGTCACCTTGTTCGACAGTGAAGTATATGATTGGCGGTAGAGTGAGACTTTGGTTCCTAGTGTCTACAATGACATTTGTGAAGTCAAGTGGACTTTCACTATAGTCATGTATTCTAGAAACACACTTAGTGGAAATTCGAACTTCGTAAGCCAAAACTTTTATACTTTTCCACTTCTGAAGTAGCCACATACTTCTACATCTATGTATATTTAATCGATAGTGCATTATTTGCAATTTTGATGCCTAACCATGCTCCTTTCATCTTAAGGATAAACTTAACTTTAGTTTAGTGATTTACTCAGAATAATGTCGAAACATGTTCTTATAACTAAGAACTTGTTCTTCTAACCAAAACTTGGGTCACATTATGTTGAGTATAGAATATGGTTATATGAAAGAACCTATGACCGAGGCATAAGGGATGAAGATCATCTCTTTTCTTCCCTTTTGCTTATACTCAGATTAACTCAATGCTCCACCTAGTTATACAAGTAAGAAATTTCTTATCTTGTTCTATTCTGAACTTCAAAATCCCATCTAGCATATTCTGAACTTCTTTAGAAACTAATATAGGAAGCATTTCAACTTTAATGTTAATTAAATGTATCAATCTATCTTGATAGATTTCAATGTTTAATATCTTGTTCAACTTCATCCATAGAATATTTACTAACTTAAACAATCATTAATACTCATTAATACCAACTGTACCACTCACAATATGTCATCCACATATAGGAATGTTGTTAAGCTCCCACTCAAATATGTCATCCACATATGAGAATAGGAAACTCACTTAGATCCCACTCAAAATATGTCATCTACATTTTAAGAATAGGAACTCTATTTAGCTCCCACTCAATTTATTATAAATGCAGGTCCTCTCGATATTTTGTTAATTCCAAAATTTCTTGATCATCCATCAATTCAAGAATTCCAGCTATGAAACACTAGTAACTACATGATTGACAAAACCTGCTTGTTGTACCTATTACAACACTTCTTCAAACTCGACATTGAAGGAGATGCAGTCTTGACAACCTTATATAATTATAGAATTGTTAGTGTAAATCCAATAGACTCAAGTCGCTACCCATCGTAGTCAACCCTTTGAATTTGTCAAAACATACTTTGTGACAAATCAAGCTTTTATGTCTCACTTTAAGTTTCATTCATTCCTTATAACTTTGTAGTCATTTAGTAAGATCAAGTAACATCTTTTACTTAATAAGATCAAGTAACATGTTACTTTTCAATCGTATATGTGATTTAATGCGGGATTTCATGACTCTTAATCATTTCTCATACTTAGGTCCATCATTGCTTCTTCGTAGTTCATAGGTATGTATTGTTACATTAACACGACAAGTGAATCAATAATGTAATTCCACAAATTGGCAGAATATATTCTTGAATCCTACTTTCTTTAGTAAAAGTCTTAATCTAAATGTCATGATCATTATCATTAGTTTCTCCTATACTTGTGGATTTTGGCTCCTGGAACATATTTCGTTACGCTACTCGACATTTGGAGGTAAGGTCTACAACCTTGTTTTGAGCTTTCACTTTCTTCCACTAACACCTTCATTGAGAAACTCCTTATCCAGAAACAACATGTTAGGCACCAAGGTTTTCCACTTTTGGTTTGTGAAAGATATATTCATAGCTGGCTACACTACAAGAAAAGTTGGCTTTTACAACGGACGATTTTCGTGGTTGAAGCCCCGTTTTTAGTGGCCAAAGAGTCTTGTGCGACGTATGGCCTTCGTGGTAAAAGCCCCGTCATAAATGAATTAACCACGGTTTTTTCACCCATGGCGGATCGCACCCTTCAGCCACGAAAACATGTTTCGTTGTAGATCTGTTCGCCAGCCATGCTGACGGCTGACGTCATGCAAAGTGCCATGTGGCAGCCGTCGTTAGCGGCCGCTTACCGCTGTTAACGGTCATAGAAACTGTGGCAGAAGCCAGGCCCAGCCAAGGCCTGCTAAATACTAACTAGGCCTGCCTATCAGGGGAGCCCAACAAGAATATGTCCTATTACTGTTTTGTCCTGCACTATTTGAAATGGGCCCAGAGATGCGGCCCGCGAACTTTTAGGCCCGATTCTGTTTCGGCCTATAGAAGGCCCATGTTGGTCCAGCACTGTGCTGCCACTTGAGGCCTGCACAAATCCAGCCCTGCACTGTTCAGGAATGTTACCAATTTAGCCGTTTACTATTCAGTCCTGTTACTGTTTCAGCCTTTTAGGAATTTCGACCCATTACTGTTTAGGCCCATTAGTGTTTGGGCTTTTGTCTGTTAAGGCCGGCATTGTTTGGCCTGTTACTGTATTGTCCTCCACCGTACTGGCCTTTTTTTGTTGATACCTTTTTACGGTTCCGACCTTTCATTATTCTGGCCTTTTTACTATTTTGGCCTTTTATTGTTCTAGCCTTTTATGGTTCTAGCCTTTTACTGTTCTGGCCTTTTGCTGCTACGGTCTTTTACTATTCTGGCCTTTTACGGTTCTGGCCTTTTACTGTTCTGGTCGCTTTGGGCCGTCCATGCGCATGTTGTTTCAACGTTGACGTACTCTTTGCTCGACTTATTCTTGTTTGGACTTTTTGCTAGCTCCTACTTTTCACAGAACAGGTGAATATCAAGATATCAATTAATAAAAACACAAAAACTAAAACTACTTATTACACAAAAATAAAAGTTTGTTACAACAGGTTATACAACAAGATCGTAATTCCGACAGATTACAACGTGTCAGTACCATCAATAAGAGATCGGTACATGGCGATTCGCTTCACTGTATCATCTGTCCTCTTCTTCAACATTTCAGCTACAGATCTAAGAGCAGCTACACCCTTTCGTTCTGCATGCAATACAACATTTATATATTTATCTCATGCAGGAGTTGTTCTAGGTGGACTGTTAAGTAAGTTTGCTTCGTCAATGCAATGGGAGGATGAATGGGGCGAGGGATCACAACTTTCGGTCCTGCCTTCCAAGGACTCCTGCTGGGTTTTAACTGCAGTCTGCTAAAATATGGTGAAACAGGTTAAAACAAACAACAAGGGAAACAAGTAGTATTATATAAAGTAGAGATCATTTAAAGTAAGTATGAACTTAGAGTAGCACGTTCAGGTTGACAGTAGCTCCTTCTCGGCGAGCGACTCTGTCAATCTGCGGAAAGAATCTGAGCAGAGCAGTTGGAACTCTGGTCCTTGTACTCCATTGTCATTTCTCTGCATGACATTTGAAACCAAGTTGGTTGGTTTGGAAGGATGAAAACTCTTGAAAAACACCAAAAAAATAGCATTAAAAATTACCAGATGTATGTTTTAAACTAGATAGCTGGTTTGGAAGGATGAAAGCAGGTGAAAACACCAACATATAGCATAAAAAATGACTAGATATATCATCCAAACTAGATGGACATTTTCTGAATTAAGCATTCGCACATATATTCACAATTGAACATAAATGCAAATGTCATGGCAAGTTCTTAGGTAGAATGACAACTAATTAACATGACAAGAAACTAGCCTAAGTAGCACAAGGAAACCTCACGATTCAGCCTTGCTGGGTGTCAGATTGTTAGTGTTGGATCCTCTATGAGCTGTTTGCATGACCCGTGCGAGCGCTCAGAAAGAATAGAATCTATGAGTTCGTGTTGGAGTATTAAATCGATAGCGTGAGAATAAAGAAAGGGAATAAAAGCAAGAAGCTACTGAGGTGGATAGGACCTACAAGATGAAGGGTGCAAACAAAATGGCAATAGCATCCAGGATATTGAGCAACATCCTAAAGATTTCGTAGCTTACGATTAACAAAAATATAGCGAACGGGCAAGAGAAATTACTATTGCGCGGCGAGGACGGGTGGGACGGGCAAGTGGTCGGCGGGGGCGGCGGCTCAACATTTCAGGGTCAGCAACGAATGATTCAGTGAAGCGGCCCCGGTAGGGTAGACGACAGCGTTGGTGAAGCAGATCCGGTGCTGCGAGGGAGTCGGTGAAATAGTTCAGGTAAAGAGCGCCTAAAGTGGAAGAGCTCCGATGTTGAAGAGAGGGCCAGCGGTGAAGCAGCTGGAGGAAGGTCGAGGTTGGAGGGGTGTGGGCGGGGAAGAGACGATGGGGGTAATATAGGTGGGATGATGGACATTTACCACCTATACCCCTCTATTATTGAAGTACTCCCACGGTCCTTGTTTCCGGAGTAGGTGAAAGGACATTTACTGTCATAATCACTTTTGGTGTTCGTTAACAACAAGTAGAGCTTTTTTACAGTATGCTATTCTCTACAGGTTGATACATTACAAAGTGAAAAGGACCCTTGGCCTGTGAAACGTTGCCTGCATATTTACTTGACTCCTGGAAATTCTAGACCGGAGTCTCTAGTCTGCCTGGACCGGAGTCTCCGGTCTGCCTGGACCGGAGTCTCTGGTGTGGTCTGGAGTTTCCGCAGGAGTCTCCGGAGGGGGTTCTTGTTTCCTGCCTGGGTTAGCCTGAGAGGTGGTCCGGAGCTTGGTCCAGAGGAAGGTCCAGAGTCTCCGGTCCTTGCCTTAGACCGGAGTCTCCGGTGCAGAGGGACCGGAGTCTCCGGTCCACTTGGCTCGCAGAAGGGCTGGGTCATTCTGTTCGATGGTCCGGAGGCTGGTTCGGAGATTGACCAGATTCTCCGGTGTGGACCGGAGTCTCTGGTGTGCAGACCGGAGTCTCCGGTGTGCAGACAGGAGTCTCCGGTCTGACTTTTCTCCAACGGTTAGAAAACGGTTCAGTGGAGTGAAGGGCTATAAATAGAGGACCTTATCCCCTTCCTCTAGTTGCTCGTCCACCTCAAGAACACCATGCCCATTCGATCCACCAAATCAACAAGATCTCTTCATCCAACCATCCAAAGTCATTGATCTTTGGAGAATCAAAGGAGGAGGCCTTGATCTATAGCTTCACCAAGAGAGATCTTCATTTCCCCTTCATTCACTTGAGGGCCCCCATGCTCTAGTGTTTCTTTGGAAACCCTAGCTTTTGATTTGGTTCTTACAAGCTTGTCTTTGATTGTTTGACAGCTTGCTTGTATTTGGGAGCCTCCAATTAAGTTGTGGATGTGTGCCCCAAACTCATTGTAAAGGTGTCGGCTTCCACCTCAAAGGTTGTTGTATAGTCTAAGAGGTGAATCGAACCCCTTGGGGTGAGGTTCATCGGAGAACAAGGGAGGCATCTCGTGGCGTTGGTGGTTTGAAACCACCCCCTCTCCAAACATAGACGTACTTCCCCTCAAAAGGAAGGAACTACGGGAAACAAATCCTTGTGTCTCCGAGTGCTCCACTTTGGTTATTTCTATCCTTTACCACACTTTACTTATCTAGTTCTTGCTTAGTACTTGTGCTAGGTTGACATATAGGTAAATTCATGTTAGTTGCATAATCTAGAGAATTTCCCTTTTGTGTTAAACCCTAAATTGAAAAAGAGTAAAATTTGGAGTAGCACCTATTCACCCCCCCCCCTGTAGGTGCCCATATGATCCTTTCAATTGGTATCAGAGCCTCGGCTCTTTATTCGGGCTTAACCGCCTAAGAGATTATGGGAAACCCAGATGAGGGAGAAAGTGAGGATAGCCATTCGGTGACCATGGTAGATCTCAAGAACTTGGAAATAAGCTTGAGCTCTACCTTGGGCAACAAAATCCAACAGTTGCGCCAACTCGTTGAGCAACTTGTTAGTGATAAGCAAAATTCACCTCCTCCCTCTCATGTGGAAACACCACCTAACCCAAAGGCAAATGCTCCAGCTAAGCCTTTGGAGGAAGTGGCGGGGGATGAACATAATTCCACTAACTCCACCACCAAAAAGGGTGATGGGAAGGAAAAGCACCATGTGGTCCCCGGATGGTACTCTCCCGACCCCCCTATCCCTCACCCACATATAAATAATAGAGGTGACCCACCTAAGTTAGCTACACAAACTTTTGCTCAATGGCAAGTTTTAATGAAATCTCATGTTTGCAGCTCTTGCATTGATTTGTGGAATATTATTGAAGAAGGTCTCAAAATTGATGATCCAACCAACTTGACTAGAAGAGAAGTGGTCAATAGCCTACTCAGTGCGACTGCCTTGCACATGATTCAACTTGGAGTGGGGCCAAAGGATTTTCCCCACATTGAGCACTACAATACCGCCAAGGAAGCTTGGGATGCTCTCATTGACTTGTTTGTTGGCAATGAGAGTATGAGAAGAAATAGATATGATGCCTTAAGCAATGAGGCCAAAGGTTTCTTCATGAAGGATGGTGAGGATCATGAAGACATATATCATAGACTCAAATCCACGGCCACCGCCTTTAGGAATGTTGGTGCCTCTCACATTGATGATGCTTGGATCAAGAGGAAGTATGTGAGTGCTCTCATGCCCTTCGAGCCTACTGACTTGAAGAGTCTCCAAGAAAGAGACAACTACCATCTCATGACCTCCAATGAAGTTATGCAAGAGATGGCCGCCTTCAAGGTTGATGCCAAGAATGCCAAAGACGCTCATGCTCATGCCATTGGAATGAGTAGTGGTGTCAATCTTGCCTTGAAGGCTAAGGTTGTGGAGTATGATGAAGATGGAGGAAGTGATGAGGGACTTTCAGTGAGCCACCCCGAAGTTGTCAAGGTTGCTCATGGTGAATACATGGCCTTCTATGCAGGAAACTTTTGGAAAGATCCCGCCAAGGCCAAGATGGAAATGCAACGAAGAAGCAACCCCAATGGGAGAAGAGATAATGGGTCCAAGTTGAGAACTTGCTTCAATTGTGGTGACCGCTATCACTTTTTCACTGCTTGTCCCTATGAGAAAAGAGAAGATCATGGGGGTAAACTTGTGTTGAAGAAGACCTCCAAATCTCCTTACAAGAAACCTTTCATCAAAAGGAATGCCACCAACAAGAAGCCGGGTGAAATTGTCTTGATCACACATGAAGAATTCTCCTCCGATGATGATGACGAAGATGATGAATAGGAAACATCAAGTGGTGTGGCAGCTCTTGCCACCACTTCTACCCCTACATTCTCACTCTTCGACTCTCCAAATGAGAATATCTCCAACAAAAACGTCACTTGCCTTATGGCAAGAGGAAAGGAGGTATTGTCATCATCACATTCCACCTCCTTAATAAATGATGATTTTGATGATGAGTTATCTCTTGAGGTCAAAAAGGAACTAGTTGCTTTTGATGTGTTTATGAACAACTTGCAAGGGGAACACAAGAAACATGTTGTGGACCTCTTAAATCAACTTGCACACACACAAGAACTTCTAGATGAGAGATGTAAATTAGGAAGAGAGCACATGATTGATGTGGAAGCTTTAAATAATGCTCTAGAAGAAGAACAAGAAACTAGAATATCTCTTGAGACTAAACTTGAAGGTCTTGATGAAGCAAATGATCTCATTATTAATAAACTCATCAAGGAATGTGACCATGCTATTGCCAAATATAAAAGGGCTAAAAAGGACAAGATTGAGTTTGATGTTGTTCATGAAAAACTTGCCGAGGACTTTAGGATACTTGACAAGGCTCACAAGGCCTTGGAGAGTGAATTATTGTTGCTCACAAAGTCTCATGAAAAGCCTCAAACTCAATTGACTAATATTTCTTCACCTAGTACTTTCATTCCCTCTAGTTGTACTAGTATACTTGAAGAAAATGCTAGGTTGAAGGGGGAGCTTGATAAGGCCACCTTTCCCAAGGGTAACAATTCAATTGATGACCTCTTGAGTAAGCAAAGTTCAAGTAGTGAAAAAGGGGGCATTGGTTTTGTCTCCAATGGAAAGAATAAGAAGAACAATAATAATAAGAATGCCAAGCCCACACAAGGAAATGACAAGGTCATTGTGGATAGTAAGTCCACGAATGGCAAAACTATGTCTCATGATGATTTTGCGGGAAGTGCTAACCCTCACTATGTTTTAATGCATGATTATTATGGTGATGTGTATGCACAATATGTTGGGCCATATGATGGTTATATTGCTTGGTCTATTTGGGTTCCCAAGACCCTTGTTGCTCACAAAAGAGGATCCATTGAAAAAATGGGTCCCTAAAAACTAGTTTGATCTTTTGTAGACCTACGCTTCCGGTGGGTCAAAATGGGTGCTTGATAGTGGATGCACAAGTCATATGACCGGAAGCGCATCTAGTGTCAAGGAGTTGAGACCAAATATTGATCAAATATCCATGACATATGCTGACAAGTCAAAGTCTAAGGTAATGGGTTTCGACAAAGTTGTGGTTGCAAACGATATCACCCTCGTGGATGTCATGCTTGTTGAGACCCTTGGCTATAATTTACTTTTAGTCTGTGCTCTTGGAAAGATGGGTTTTTCTGTCTTTATTTATAATGATATTGTGATCCTCTTGTGGAGCAAGTCTCTCAAGGTCGCTTTCATTGGGTACGTCGAAAATGACTTGTATGTGGTGGACTTCTCGGGGAAAACCACTACAAGTCCAATGTGCTTATTCGGAAAGGACGATGTGGGTTGGCTATGGCATCGCCATCTAGCCCATGTCAACATGAGAACTTTGCAAAGCCTCCACAAGGATGGTCATATTGTTGAACTAAAAGAAAATGTTTGCTTTGCCAAAGATCGCGTTTGCAGGGCATGTGTTGAAGGAAAGATGCATGATTCTCCCCACAAGCCAAAGAACTACATCAAGTCCAAGAGGATCTTGGAGCTTCTTCATGTGGATCTCTTTGGTCCTCCATCTCATGCAAGCCTTGGTGGGAAGAAATATTGCTCGGTGATTGTTGATGACTACTCGAGATACACTTGGGTATATTTCTTCAAGCTGCAAAGTGAGACACAAGAGAACTTCATTGAGTTCATCAACATGGATCAATGCCAACACAATGTCCCGATATTAACAATAAGAAGTAACAATGGTACCGAGTTCAAGAACTACACATTGAATGGATTTCTTAGTGATGAGGGAATAAAACATCAATATTCTGCTACATATACCCCTCAACAAAATGGTGTAGCTGAGAGGAAGAACCAGACTCTTATTGATATGGCAAGGACCATGTTGGCAGAATTTAAATCTCCATACAATTTCTGGGCTGAAGCTATCTCCACCGCATGCCATGCATCAAACCGTCTCTACCTCCAAAAAGAATTGATCAAGACTCCATATGAAATCCTTACCGGTAACAAGCCCAACATTTCTTACTTCCGAGTGTTCGGTTGCAAGTGTTTCTATCGCATTAAGGGTATTCATTTGTCCAAGTTTGATTCCAAAGCATTAGAGGGTATTTTTGTTGGTTATGGTCTCGAATCCCACACTTATAGAATCTATGACAAGCTCTCCGGAATTGTCATAGAATCTTGTAGTGTGGTCTTTGAAGAATATGATGGTCTCCATGCGGGGCGTGTTGATGTCTGTGATGTAGATGATGAAATGCCTCAGGATGCCATAGGAAGAATGGGTGCGGGTTTCATCCGCCCTGTTGAGGAACCCCTTATGGTGGATCGAGAAGAACTATGCTCTACTCAAGTGAAGCCCTCATCTTGACAACATCAACAAGCTCCTATCGAGGAGGACAATGACCCATGCCAAAGACAAGTTGTGGACTCTCAACCAGGTGATCAAGAAGAAACCTCTAGCCAGGAGTTACTTGAGTCTCCATTTGCCAAAATATCTAGTGGTGCTAAGTCTATTACACAAGGAAGATCTATAGAAACTGCCATAAGGGAAGCTCAATGCCTATCTAGAAGTATGCTTGATCAAGACCAAGGTCAATCTTTACCTCTTGTAGAAGAGAATAATTCCAATGATGATTAAGGTCAAGTTAATGGTCAAGGCGAGGACCAAAATGATGAAGTGATCCCCCCAAGAAACAACAAGGAGATCGAAACTCATCGCCAAGCTAGAATGGATAGAATATTGGAATTAAGAGACCGCACTCTTGAGAATGTGGTAGGAGATCTAAGAAGAGGAATATCTACTAGAGCTCAACTGAAGAACTTTGGTGAGCACCAAGCACACATTTCCATGGTGGAACCAAAGAAAGTTTGGGAAGCCCTTGAAGATCCGGATTGGTTGGATGCAATGCACAAAGAGCTCAACAACTTTGAGAGAAACAAAGTTTGGAAGTTAGTTGAAAAGCCAAAAGATTTCTGCAATGTTATAGGCACCAAGTGGATTTTCAAGAACAAGCAAGATGAGCATGGAATTATGGTGAGGAACAAGGCAAGATTGGGTGCACAAGGGTTCTCTAAAATTGAAGGAATTGATTATGGAGAGACTTATGCACCCGTGGCTCGCCTTGAGTCCATCCGTATCCTTCTTTCTTATGCGGCGCATCATAAATTTAAATTACAACAAATGGATGTAGAAAGTGCATTTCTTAATGGTCCATTGCATGAGTTGGTATATGTGAAGCAACCCCCGGGGTTTGAGGATCTCAACTCTCCAAACCACGTCTACAAACTTGATAAGGCACTCTATGGGCTCAAACAAGCCCCACGCACGTGGTATGCGCACCTTAGAGAGTTATTGTTAGATCGTGGGTTTGAGGTTGGGAAAATTGATCCCACTCTTTTTACTAAGAAGGTCAATGGGGAACTTTTTATATGCCAAATTTATGTAGATGATATTATCTTTGGCTCATTTAACAAAGCTTTTAATGATGAATTCTCAAAGCTTCTGACTAACAGGTTCAGGATGTCTATGATGGGAGAATTGAGAGTATTTCTTGGTTTTGAGATCAAGCAAGTGAGAGGAGTAACATTCTTCAACCAATCCAAGTATACTCAAGATATTCTCAAAACATTCAACATGAAAGAACTAAATGGAGCTCCCACTCCCATGGCAACAAAGACTCATCTTGAATTAAACCCAAATGGTAAAGATGTGGATCAAAAGGTATACCGATCCATGATTGGCTCTTTGCTTTACTTTTGTGCATCTAGACCCCATATTGTGTTGAGTGTAGGAGTGTGTGCAAGATAGCAAGCGACTCCTAAAGAAAGCCATTTGATGGCGGTCAAGAGAATCTTTCGATATTTGGCTCATACCCCAAACTATGGTATTTGGTATCCTAGGGGCTCAACTTTCTCTCTTTGTGGATACACGGATTCGGATTGGGCTGGTGACAAGGATGATAGGAAATCAACCTCCGGGGCTTGCCAATTCCTTGGGAGTTCCTTGGTGTGTTGGTCTTCTAAGAGGCAAAATTGTATATCTCTCCACCGCTTTAGTATGTGGCAGCTGCTAGTGCTTGTACACAATTGCTATGGATGAGGAAAACTTTAAAGGAATACGGTGTCCATTGTGATAAAGTGCCTCTTCTATTTGACAATGAAAGTGCTATCAAGATTGCCTATAACCCAGTGGATCATACAAGGACAAAGCATATTGAGATTCGTCATCACTTCATTAGAGATCATGTTGCTCGAGGTGATATTGAGCTTTCCTATGTGTCAACCAAAGACCAACTTGCCGACATTTTCAAGAAGCCACTTGATGAAGCAAGGTTTTGTTATTTGAGGAATGAACTAAATATCATAGATTCTAGGAGCTTGACTTGATCACCTTGCATACACACCTATATCTTGACCCTTGTTTGGTTTAGGTGCAGGCATGGAGATAGGGGGAGTGCGGTCCTAACACATTGGACTATCCCTCCCCCCATAATGCCAACATTAAGAAATTCAATCCTCATAATATTATTTAATGATATGTGAGCTTCATTGATGAGTAGTGGCTATGAACCCAAGGATAATTCTCCGCAGTGTCATGCCACAAACTCTTACATGGTGGCCTCGGCCACCACCCTCTTCTCATTGAAGAGTTGGTTCTTAGTTCGAGTTTATTTGGCGCGTTGATGAACATTTGAATGGATTTCTATGGTTTCTTTGATTCTTCACAGTAGGTCATCTTAACCCAAGCCTCTTCCTGGTCCTGTAAACTCTCTCTATGTAATATATGTCCCCATACACAAATCTTGGAGTTTTTGGTCGAGGAGGAACGGAGTGTCCAGTGTGCTCACATTGGAGTCTCCGGTCCGGACGGTTTCTGGCAACATAGAGGGAGGACGGGGTGAACTGAAACAGACAGTTTCATTCATCCACCCCCGTCCTCCCCTCACTACCCGTCACCTCCTCCCCCAAATGTCCTCCCCAGAGGTCAAGAAGCCCCCGGGATCCGCCATGCCGCCGGCCAATCTTCTCCCCTCCACCATTGGGTGATTCCCAATGGTGGGATCAATCCCATGGACAGATCTGGTACCTCTCCTCCTCCTTTCTCTCTTAGGGTTCATCCCTTGCCTTGTTTTTGAGGATTGGTACTATTTTTTCCCACGGGAATCTCTTGTTTGCGTGCATACGAGTACTCTACCCTGGTTGCCTTGCCCGATCTGTTGGATTCATCCCAACTGGAGCCTCCCTGTTCTTCCCCTGAGTCCCTCGACCGGAGACTCTGGCCTCTAGGCCAGAGACTCCGGTCTGAGCCGAAGACTCTAGTGTGGACCACGGAGACTCCGGTGTGGAATGGATCAAATAGATCTTGCAATGCCTCGATGGTCCTGTGCTGCCTCCTAGGGACATATATACTTACCTCCATGCTATCTCCCTCACTGCTGTTCACAGGTTCTGGCTCTCGTCGTCCTCCTCACACCAAGGCCAAGTTTAAGAGAGCGGATCCTTGCTATGATGAGTCTGAGGGTCAGTACATTGTGCCCCCGTCCAACCGAAGACAGCAGGCCCGTGATGCAGCCTATATGAGGAGGGAGCAGGAAAGGGCTAAGGAAGAGAACCGTGCCAAGAGGGCAAAGTACGACAACCTTCAATCTTTGGCCCGCATGTCAAAGCAGGAGTATCGTGAGTTGCGCAAGACTGCTTTCTATGCCTTACCTCGCACCAGCGAGGACCCATGCTATTGGAGGAAGGAGCAAGCTGTCTTCATGAAAGATATTTACAGCATGCTCAAGAGATCACCAGTGTGCCCCCAAAAGTACTTGAGTGTTGATCAGATGAGGAAGAGCCCCTATTTCTCTGATGCACTGTGGATTAGTGATAAGTTAGGGATGTTCACCTTGATGGAGCTCCGTGAAGACTACAACATCACCCTTGTGCAGTAGTTTTACGCCATTTTGTATTGACCAAGCCAGGACTATGACTTGGATGACTGGAGATCACCGCTGCTTTGCAACTTTCTATGACTTTGTTGAGGCCATATTTGAGACCTTTCAGGGTGTGTCCACTCATGTTGGGGTACGCATGCACTCAGCAGCTCTTGGGGTGAACAAGAACAAGCTTGCCCCTTTGTATGGCAGCGAGGGTATTGTGGGCGGGTCCAAGGGACTCAAGCATCTCTATAATCTGATGTTGAGGATCTT
Source organism: Avena insularis (assembly GCA_023614405.1). Taxonomy (NCBI): domain Eukaryota; kingdom Viridiplantae; phylum Streptophyta; class Magnoliopsida; order Poales; family Poaceae; genus Avena; species Avena insularis. The sequence goes on from CM042690.1 coordinate 284,356,888, forward strand.
CCACCAAACCATTTCCCCTAGTGCTGGAAATGATGATGCCATCAAATGTGGTTTGGTCAACTTGTTGTATCATACCCACAAGATTTACATGGCTGGTCCCGAGGCAGATGCAGATCCTATTGATGTTATGGATTACATATTTGAGGATATGTACCATGCCATTTTATACAAGAAGGCTCCACCATATGCACCACTTGTCATGAAACTCATCAACACCCAGGAACATGGTTATCCACTTGCCTTGTCTCCCAACCTTACCGAGCACACTCTTGTATCTCTGCAGCAGAAGGGGCGCATGGACACTCTTGTATCTCAGAGACCTAGAGGGCCCCCTCTCCTACCAGGGCTCGGAGGAAGAGTGCTTCCAATGCACCTCTGCCTCCCATGTCACGTGACTATGTACATGAGAAGGTCAAGAAGGCCTCATTCTAGGAGAGGACTCTTTGTTGCATGAATGTGGACATTCGCAAGCAACAACATGCCTCCTACAAGAGCAATCGTCGCATAGAGAAACACCTCAAGGAGATTAAGGCTCAGGGTGAAGCAAATGATGAGGAAGGCGAGGATGAGTACACTGATGAGCATGGCACTCAGCCTTCCACCGAGTCAGACTACAGGATAGTTTGGTGGATTGGAAGACCTTTTCTGATGTCACGTCTGGATATGGGTACCAGGGTACCTCCTCTTCTCGCCCGCATGGCAAAGGACCTGCAGCTCCAGATGGTGATGAGGAGCATGATGATGATGATGATGAGGATCAGGATATGGATGAGGAGGACAAGGAGGATGATGATGAGGACCACTGATCCATTGTGGCGCTAGCTTAGGTCTTTTCCCTTTTCGGTGTTTTGATGCCAAAGGGGGAGAAGACATTGTCATCAGGATTTGCATGGGCTTAGGCTACTTGATTCTTATTTTCTATCTCAACCTTCGTATCTATTTGCCTTATGTTCTTGTGAGATACTATTTGCTATTTGTGTATGACTCTGTGGGTGCTCCTACCTTATTGTAACTCGTGTGAGAACTATGTGTTTTATCCTTGTACTACCTACCATGCTTGGTTTACATGTCTATCTTTGTGCACATAGTCAAGGGGAGCATGTTCATACTCTGTCATGAGTCATTGCAAATTATTTTCCATGCAAAATCACTTGTTGTCATTGAACACCAAAAAGGGGGAGATTGAAAGGACATTTACTGTCATAATCACTTTTGGTGTTTGTTAACAACAAGTAGAGATTTTTTACAGTATACTATTGTCTACAGGTTGATACATTACAAAGCGAAAAGGACCTTTGGCCTGCGGAACGTTCCCTGCATATTTACTTGACCCCTGGAAATTTCAGACCAGAGTCTCTGGTTTACCTAGACCGGAGTCTCTGGTGTGGTCTGGAGTTTCCCAGGAGTGTCCGGAGGGGGTTCCTATTTCCTGCCTGGGTCAGCCAAAGATGTGGTCCGGAGCTTGGTCCGCAGGAAGGTCCGGAGTCTCCAGTCCTTGCCTCGGACCGGAGTCTCCGGTGCAGAGGGCCCAGAGTCTCCGGTCCACTTGGCTCGCAGAAGGGCTGGGTCATTCTGTTCGATGGTCCGAAGGCTAGTTCGGAGATTGACCAGATTCTCCGGTGTGGACCGGAGTCTCCGGTGTCTTGCACTGAGTCTCGATTGTGCGAGACGGAGTCTCGATGTCTACAGTGCGACTTTTCTCCAATGGTTAGAAAACGGTTCAGTGGAGTGAAGGGCTATAAATAGAGGACCTTATCCCCTTCCTCTAGTTGCTCGTCCACCTCAAGGACACCATGCCCATTTGAGCCACCAAATCAACAAGATCTCTTCATCCAACCATCCAAAGTCATTGATCTTTGGATAATCGAAGTAGGAGGCCTTGATCTACAGCTTCACCAAGAGAGATCTTCATTTCCCCCTCATTCACTTGAGGGCCCCCATTCTCTAGTGTTTCTTTGGAAACCCTAGCTTTTGATTTGGTTCTTACAAGCTTGTCTTTGATTGTTTGACAACTTGCTTGTATTTGGGAGCCTCCAATTAAGTTATGGATGTGTGCCCCGAACTCGTTGTAAAGGTGTCGGCTTCCACCTCAAAGGTTGTCGTATAGTGGAAGAGGTGAATCGAACCCCTTGGGGTGAGGTTCATCGGAGAACAAGGGAGGCCTCTCGTGGCATTGGTGGTCTGAAACCACCCCTCTCCAAACATAGACGTACTTCCCCTCAAAAGGAAGGAACTACGGGAAACAAATCATTGTGTCTCCAAGTGCTCCACTTTGGTTATTTCTATCCTTTACCGCACTTTACTTATCTAGTTCTTTCTTAGTACTTGTGCTAGGTTGACATATAGGTAAATTCACATTAGTGGCATAATCTAGAGAATTTACCTTTTGTGTCAAACCCTAAATTGAAAAAGAGTAAAATTTGGAGTAGCACCTATTCAACCCTCCCTTCTAGGTGCCCATACGATCCTTTCAGCAGGGATAGAAGAGGAATTTTGCATTTGCAAAAAGCGGGGCGGGATATTTAAATAGATGCGTGGGATATTTGAATAGATGTGCGCGGCATGTTTCGGCGTCATGCGGAAATTTTGAGGTTGAAGCTTCCGACGTACGCTACTCCGACACGGCCTCTCTCACATGTTGGCCCCATCTAGACCCACACGCCAGCGACAGTATGCTTACCAACATATATATGAGTTTCCACACATTTTCTGAAATTGATAAACAATATATTTTGAAGGCTTTCATACAAGATGACCAAGGTCACGGCCATATCTCTATTATAGTTTATAATAGCGTGTCCATATCTGGTAGATAGCTGCATCTTAGCATTTCAAAAGAAGATTCTAGATTTGATGGACAATGCCCAACTTTCATGAATTTCCAAACTTTCTAGGTAAATCTATGCAATAAAATGACTTTTTGACAAACTGAAGTAAATATGTCTAATTTCAAACTAGAAAGTGTGTGATATACCTTGCTCTTAACTTTTTAAAATAATTCAAAGATATCAAGTAGTTAGATATTGGAGAACCACTGAGAGTTTCAGAAAATTCAACTTTTTTATATGAATGGTAATGACACCTAATTTCGGCGATTTTAAAAATAATACAAAGAAACAAAATATAAAAAGAAATGCATCCATTATTTTATCTCTTCGTGTCTCACTATGTGCACTAGCTAGTTTCCATGGAAAAATATAATCTTGAAATTTGATAATTTCTGAGAAAAAATTGTATCACAATATATATGGAGTACCATGTAAGAATATGAATGGCTTTCAAACCAGATGACCAAGGTCATGTCCATATCTTTTCTAAAGTTTATAATAATCTATCCATATTTGTTATGGTGTGTATTGGCATTTAAAATATTATTTACAAAGAAAGCTTCCGAATTGGAAGTTATTTCAATTTTCTAATGCACAATAATGGCTTTAGTCATGAAGCCTACAAAACATGGCTTTAAATCCCACTACACCGGTTTTCACTCAAAGTATATATAGCCTAGAGTTATTTAAGTTTAGGGTTTAGGGTTTTATTTTGGGTTGAGGGTTTAAGAGTTCATGGTTTATGGTTTAGGATTTTAGGGTTTAGGATTTTAGGGTTTAGTGGTTTAGGGTTTAGGGTTGTTCAAGGTTTTAGGGTTTACGATTGTTTAGGTTTTAAGGTTTAGGGAATTTTCAATAATAATGTTCAAGCTTTATATATATGGTTATATTCATGGAATAGAATGACGTTATCGCAATTTAATAAAAGTATTTCAAAATTTTATCTATAAGTGCATTATACCTCCTTGGTAAGGGTTTAGGGTTCTAGGGTTAGGAAGTTAGAGTTCTAGGGCTAGGAGGTTATTAGGGTTTACGGTTAAGGGTTTTTGATTTTCAATAATGTTCAAGATTTATGCTTATATTCATGTAATAGAATGGCGTTACCACAATTTAACGAAAGTATCTCAAATTTTGATCTATAAATGCACGGTACCTGCTGGTTTAGGGTTTATGGGTCGTTGATTTAGGATTTCACGGTTTAGGTTTTATGGGTTGTTTAGGGTTTAGGGATTAGCGATTTTTCAATAATGCTCAAAGATTTATACTTATATTCATCGAATAGAATGGCGTTACATGCTTAAATGAAAGTATCACAAATGTTGATCTATAAGTGCATGATACTTGCTTGGTTAGGGTTTTATAGTTTAGGTTTTATCATTGTATAGGGTTTAGATTTTAGCGAATTTAGAATAATGTTCAAGCTTTATTGTTATATTCATTGAATAGAATGACATTACCTAATTTAAGGGAAGTATCTCAATTTTTGATCTATAAAGTGCGTGATACCTGCTTGGTTAGTGTTGATGGGTTGAGGGTTTGGGGTTTTAGGGTTTAGGTTTTAGGGGTTGTTTAGGGTTTAGGGTTTAGGGAATTTTCGATAATGCTCAAGATTTATGCTTATATTCGTCGAATAAAATGGCGTTAGCAAATTAAACGAAAGTATATCAAATTTTGATCTATAAGTACATGCTACGTGCTTGGTAAGGGTTTAGGGTTTAGGGTTTTCGGGGTTTTGGGTTTTGGATTTTAGGAATTTTCGATAATGTTCAAGTTTCTTTATGCTTATATTCGTTGAATAGAATGACATTACATCAATTTATTGAAAGTATCTCAAATTTTGATGTATAAGTGCACAATACCTGCTTTGGTTAGGGTTTATGGGTCAAGGGTTTAGGGTTATAGGTTTTTACGGTTTAGTTTATGGGTTGTTTAGGGTTTAGGGTTTAGCGAATTTTCAATAATGCTCAAGATTTATGCTTATACTCATAGAACAGAATGGGCGTTAGCTGATTTAATGAAAGTATCTCAAATTTTGATCAATGTGTGCTTGACACATGCTTGTTAGGGTTTATGCCTGAGGGTTTAGGGCTTTAGGGTTTAGGGTTTAAGTTTTAGGGTTTGTTTAGGGTTTAGGAAAATTTTGATATTACTCAGGATTTATGCTTATATTCGTCAAATAGAATGGCGTTACCCAATTTAACGGAATTATAAAAAAATTTGATGTATAAGTGCATGCTACGTGCTTGGTGAGGGTTTAGGGTTTAGGGTTATAGGGTTTAGGGATTTAGGATTTGGGTTTTACAGGTTTCCGTTTTCGGGAATTTTCAATAATGTTCAAACTTTATTGTTATATTCATGGAATAGAATGGCGTTACTGCAATTTAATGAAATATCGAATCTCAGATTTTGATCTATAAGTCCATGATACCTGCTTGGTTAGGGTTTTTTATGGGTTGACGGTTTAGGGTTTTAGGGTTTTACGGTTTAGGTTTTATTGGTTGAATAGGGTTTAGGGATTTTATCAAATTTTCAAAAATACTCAAGCTTTATGCTTATATTCGTCGAATAGAATATATATGGCATTACCTAACTCATTGAAAGTATCTCCAAATTTGATCTATAATCGCATGATACCTGATCTGTTAGGGTTTATGGGTGGAGGGTTTCGGGTTTTAGGTTTAGGTTTTATTATGGGTTGTTTAGGGTTAGGGGTATTTTCGATAATGCTCAAGATTTATGCTTATATTCATCGAATAGAATGGAGTTACCAGTTTAATGAAAATATATCAATTTTGATCGATAAGTGCATGCTACGTGTTTGGTAAGGATTTAGGGTTTAGTGTTTAAATTTCAAAGTTTCAGGAATTTTAAATAATGTTCAATCTTTATGCTTATATTCGTGGAATAGCATGGTGTTACTGCAATTTAATGAAAGTATCTCAAATTTTGTTATATAAGTGCACGGTACCTTCTTGATTAGGGTTTATGGGTCGAGGGTTTAGGGTTTTACAATTTAGTTTTATGGGTTGTTTCCGGTTTAGGGTTCAGAGAACTTTTGGTAATGCTCAGGATTTATGCTTATATTCGTCTAATAGAATGGCATTACCCGATTTAATGAAAGTATCTCAATTTTTGATCTATAGTTGCACGACACCTGCTTGGTCAGGGTTTAGGGGTTTAGAATTTATGGTTTAGGATTCCGTGAATTCTCAATAATATTTTCAAACTTTATGGTTATATATATTCGTGGAACAGAATGGTGTTACCGCAATTTAATGAAAGTATCTCAAAAATTGATCTACAAGTCGATGATATCCTGCTTGGTCATATTTTTTGTTCAATAAAATTGAAGGTACCCGGGTACTAAAACAAGGGAGAAACAGGAAGAGTTCCTTGAGATTTAGGCGTTGTTTGGTTGGGCTCGAATTCTACCTTTTGATTTTTGGCTTATAAAGCTACAAACATGTTTTTTGCTTTGTTTTTTTAGCTTTTACTCTGACATAGTGGAATGATAGTATAAGCCAGGTTGGATGATTTTAACGATTTTATCTCGGTTTAGCGAAAAATGTTCGTATTTTGAACAACAAGCGATGGGAATCTCTACTTCCCGTAATTCTGGCTCACTGACATGTGGGTCACTTGCATAGTGGGTCCAAAAAGTCGGTGTAGGTCGTACTAGGCGGGCAGGTAAATATTGAAGAATGGCTGGGAAACATGGATGGGGTGATGCACTTGGGAGAACGCAAATTTACCACCTATATCCATCTGTTATTGCAGTGCTCCCTCGGATTCTTGTTTCTGGAGTAGGGATAGAAGAGGAATTTTGCATTCTAGAAAGAGGTGAAGGATGTTTTGAATGGATGCACATGATATTTTAATGGATGAGTGCGATGTTCGGGCGCCGTACCAAATTTTGAGGTCGAAGCTTCTAGCATACGCTACTCCGATGTGGGGCCTCTCAGACACGCTATCACTGTCTAGGCCCACACGCCAGTGAGAGTTGCTTCCGAGCATTTAAACGAGTTTCTAGGCATTTGCTGAAATTTTCAAACAATTTAAGGCTTTCAAGAAGATAACCATCGTCCAAAAAAAAGGTGACCAAGGTCATGGAAATAGTTTATGATGACGTGTCCGTATTTGGTAGATCAGTGCATCTTTGCAAATCAACCAATATGTCTGCTTCCAAATTTGAAGTTTGTTTTTGAATTTCCAAGTAACAACAATGTGTTTTATTGGGAAGCAACTACAAAGATGATGGCTCAAAATGCCACCGCCTCCTTTTTTCACACAATGTATAACGCCCTTTCAAGCTTCCAGGCTAAATTTGTGCAATAAAGTAATTTTTGGGGCTAGATGTTTTTTTGGGGGCTGAATGTTTGAATGGATGGGCGGGATGTTTGAATGGGTGGGCGGGATATTTCGGCGCTCTGCCGAAATTTTGAAGTTGAAGCTTCTGAGGTACGCTACTCCCACTTGGGATGTTGTCCCCGTCAGATAGACCCACAGGCCTGTATGCTTTCCAGCATTTAATGAGTTTATAGACATCTGCCAAATTAATGAACATTAACTCAAGGCTTTCAAACAAGAGGAGCAAGGTCGCAGCCATAGTTTTTGTACCTTTTTCATCTTTTGTACTAGTACTACTCCATACATTGAAGCATCTTCGCCAACCAAGCTTACAAACCTGGCCATATTTGGTAGATCGGTGCATCTTGGCATTTCAAGTAATTGTTTACAAAGGAGATTCTAGATTTGATGGATAATGCCCTACTTTCATGAGTTTCCAAACTTCCTAGCTGGAGATGCTGAAATTAAATAACTTTTTGATGATTGAAAGTAAGTATATTTATGAACTACAAACTGTGCGATATAGCTTGCCCTTGACTTTTTAAAAATAGTTTAAAGGTACCGAATTAGTCAAATATTGGAGAACCACCGAGAGTTTCGCAAGATTTCAATTATTTGATATGAATAGTAATGACACCAATTTTGGGCCATTTAAAAAAAATAAAGAAACAAAATATAAAAGGAAATACAACCATTCGTTTCTCCGTTGGTGTCTCACTGTGTGCATTGGCTAGTTTCCATGAAAATATATAAAATTTGATAACTCTAGAAAAACTTGTTTCACAATATGGCGTACCATGTTTGAACATTCATGGCTTTCAAAAACTAGATGACCAATGTCAAGGGCATATGTGTTACCATACTTTATGATAATGTAAGCATGGTAGATTGGTGCATATTGGTATTTCAACATTGTTTAGAAAAAGAGCTTCCATATTTGGAGTTATTTTAAAAGCCCCATTCGATAATAATGGCTTTAATTTGTCATATGATATATGGCATACCATGTATGAATTTGCATGGCTTTCAAACCAGGTGAACAAGGTCATGGCCACACCTTTGCTATAGTTTATCACTATTGGAAATATGCCCTAGAGACAAATAGTAGTAAGGACTATTATCATATTTCATATAGTTTATGATTAAGTTTTATATCATGCTATAACTGTATTGAGTGGAAACATCAATACACGTGTGATATACAAACATCCAGGGGTTCCCAGTGAAACTCTAGTCACTGGTTCATTGGTCAACAGATGATCAAGTTTCCTGATCATGTGGAATGTATGCCAGTTGGAAATGAGGTCATCTCATTCGGAGAATGAGATGATGAACCAATACCCAACCTAAAAACATCATGACCCGATCATGTCACAAAGTTCAAGTTACGATGATTAGAAATGGATCCTCGTAGACTATTCCTTAAACCGTGAGGCTATATCAATCACTGTCTCCCGATAGTGCTTAGATAGCATCAAACGCCATCTGGTAATACGGTGGTTATAAAGGTGTGTTCAGGTACTCGGAGGAAACCATAGAGGCAATATATGTCAAGAGCGGGATTTGTCCGTCCATGTGACAGGAAGATACTCAAGGGCCCACTCGGAGAAGTTATATCCAATAACTGCGCAGCATGTGATTTGATCACGGGGATATCACTTGTCGGAACGAGTCAAGTAGCATTGTTCAGTAACGAGATTGAACACGACATGGTGATGTCATTGATCAGATCTCGGGCAATGCAAGTATCGGGTGACAAAGGGAATAAGACACGACTGTCCCGGTTCAAACGACAAAAGATCTTCGTGGAACGCACAGGGGTCACATGGCCATCCAGGTCCCTATGTCGATCATTGGTGCGGGACTATCCCGACCATGCCTGTAGTGTTCCCGAACTGTGGGGTATCATGCTTAAGGGCTTGATGATGCTTAGAGGGTGTTTATAGGATCAGTGGAATCACCGAAGGAGAGTAGGGACAAAACTGGAAGGGTTTCGGAAAGTCCGGAGGATGTCCGGAGTGGAGGTAGAAGGTGTTCCATGGCAATGGAAATTGAATAATGTGTGAATGAATGTTAAATGTTGATTTAATCATTTATTCATAATTATTTAATAAAGAGAAAATCAATTAAAGGTCAAAAAGGCTTAATGGGCCAATTTCCGGAGGGAGAGGGCCCATTAGGGAAAGGAGAGAGGGAGAGGGGCCAAAGGGGGCTGGCCGGTTGGGCCTAGCCTCGCTGGGGGACTAGGTGGCGATGGGCACACCCTCCCCTCTCTCCTTTAGTCCCACCCCGGGACTTTGAGGGAGGGTGTACCCCCTCCTCCCCCTATATATAGTGGGGTATTTGGCCAAGATAGATACACCAATAATCAATAAAGGTCTTCTCACTTTTGGGAGGAACTCTAATTGATATTTTCTCTCTCCCCCTCTCTCTCTCGTGACCGTGGTCCCATGTCTGGACTGCGTGATCGAGAGACATCTTCACCGCAGAGCGTCGTCGCACTGCGAGATTCGGATCCGGGAGCTCTACTTCCGCAACTGCTGCTGGATCGGGGAAGCGGAAGTCATCATCAGGCACCGGAGGTGTTAACTCCCCGTGAGGTGTCGCACTTGAGGCACTCAAGTCGTTGGAGCTAGAGGAGCGCAAGGACTTCATCACAACCTTGAGGTCGGCTTCGGCTCGTCTACATCAACCACGCTCTCCTGAGCGTTGACAACGCTTTTCGGTCTTCAAGGGTAAGTTCATGAAAAGCCCCTCCTGTTACTGTATTACTAATAGATAGGTCCTAGCACCTTCAGGGGTTCAGGGGCGTAGAGTAAAATTTATTGTTTTCATACACGGAACCCCTACAGTGGTATCAGAGCTAGATCTATGCGTAGTAATGCTAGTACGGGTAGAACACACGAGATGTAGCGTGTGGGCGTTGATCTTTTAGTTGTTACCCTCCCACGTGTACTTGTGTATACCGCAGTAATGCTTGATGAAGCGGCCCCCAACCGACTTTACACGTTCATTCGCGAGACTGGTCCACGCTTGACATACGGCTTGTACCGTATAAAGTGGCTTAGGGGGTGTCTGTCTCTCTCGCATTAGTTGGTATACCATTTGCAACGGAGGGCCCCGAAAGGGGTGTAGTAGGGACAATTACTTGATCAGCATTGTGCTGAAATTTCGTAGGTAAGAACGGTTCTTGTGCGAAAGCCCATTCAGCCACGTAAAACATGCAGAGATAAAGTAGAGGCGTCTAACTTTGTTTTGCAGGGGGCATTGCTTTGTGATATGGTTGTGGAAAAGTTAAAGTGATTACCTTTTGTTACGTAGTAGTAGATAGTCAAGGAGGTGACGGAGTACCACGCCGGAATGACACCGGTACCCTGGTGTCTACGGCGCCGGAACCCGGTGCCGGAACCCGGTGACGGCGGATGGAGATCACGACGTGAAGGACCATATCACATAGCATTTACATTCAATGTTATTGTTTGTATGTATTATTGTGTGCTAGTATTAGATACTCGACAGTATCCTAATAAGATGATCCCTGTTAAAATTACCAACGATTGTGTTCCCCCTTAGTGTGCACCACCAAGAAAGTTATTCGGTATGAGGCAGGCCGTGATGATCGGGGGTCATACATATCTACGTTCGCATACAGTGGGTATAAGCCATGTTGCACAGCGAATACACTAAGGTTGAGTTGGCGAGCCTAGCATGTACATACATGGCCTCGGAACACGGATGGTCAAAAGATCGAGCACGAGTCGCATGAATGATGTGACCGACGTTTGGCGTCCACCCTTGAACCCACATTGATGGCCGTGATGATCGGGGGAAATGTGGCTGATAGGGGTCGTGTTATCACTAGGAACCCTTCTGGGATAGGTGTTTCTGAGTGGAGTTACTATTAACTCATTTTATTATAAACTTAGTCTAAATTCCTTTTGCAATTATAAATGTAGATGGCTCACCGTGAAGCTTACTTTGTCATTGAGGATTGGGTAAAGGGTGAGAAACTTAGACTTGATGGATCCAACTTCCCTAGTTGCCTTGTGCGCCTAAATGATCTCCTTACTAGGAATCATGTGGTAGACTACAAACACCGCACGATGGATTTGACTGAGCCAGAGTACTATGAGACCCCACAAGAGCTGGCAGACCGCTACTATCGCCAAGAGATGTCCACCTACATTTAGATAATAATGTGTTACAGGATGGTGGATGAACTACATCCGCTCATGGGCGATCTTGATCCATATTCGATGGTGGATCAGCTGAGAGCAGAGTTCATAGGACATGTGTGCATGTAGAAGGACGAGCTGCTTGGAGAGTTCCTTTCCATACAGATGGAGGAGCATACATGTCTGAAGGGTCACTTGGAGCGCATGCTTGACGCACACACGAGACTGGTTCACTTCGTGGATTACTGGATGGCTGATCCATTTGTGATAGACGTACTGCTTCGGTCGTTGCCTCCTAGCTACGAAGGACATGTCCGAAGTAGCATCATGAGTGGTGATACGGAAGCATTGGATTTCCATGAGTTCATATTACATTTCAGGAACGTAAAAGTTGAACCAATCACCGGAGAGGTCATCGATGACAAAGGTATATATTTGATATACAGTTTTATAAATGTTATAATCTTGCAAACACATTTGCAGTGTTAAGTATATCTGATACTTGTTCTGTTTTGCTGAAAACAGGTCCTTCTGCATGAGAGGTGCTTGCTGGAGAGGAGGTGACGTTGCGTGTTGATGGCGAGCATGATGATGATGGCTTATTTACACTCTCCCTCGACATTTATCATTTAGTTTGTGTTTTAGGATGATTATTGTAATCAAGAGATTGTGAACTTCTTTAGTGTGTCTCACACTTTGTGAGACAGTTATTCATATGAGTTTGTAACAAACAGTTGTTCCACTTTTATGAATGATTTCTATTTGCGTTCATATCTTGTTTGATTACTTGTGAATTATCCTTATTGTTTGAAACTAATTGATAATGCATGAACATTTGTAAAACATTAAAAATGCCTTGTTTAAAATACCCAACTTAATGATATTTCATTAATGAATGAAACCATTATTTGAATTCAAAGTTATAATGATAATATGTGGAAGCCATTCGATTTTTTATCACATATAAATCATGCCTAAGTTTGGCAAAATAACTTGAACACCGTGTATTACTTGAATACAAAGTGTTTAAAGAATTGTTAAAAGTAAATACATATTCGATGTATTGTGTTTTAACGGAAAATGGCAATTATCATTAATTGATTGTTTAAATGTGTAAAGAAGTTTACCAAAGGAAAGATGAATATGAAACTATTTGATTTAATCAAAGTGTTTCATCAACAAAGGGTATAAATATAAAAGAGAATACAATTAATATGATTTGATCAATAGTAATGAAATTCGAATTTATAAGAATGGCATAAAAGAAATTGTGGAATGCAAAGCATTTTGAAACGTCAAAATGCAAAGCATCACAATGTGATATTAGATATCAAAGTGGGTTAAATGGATGGCACCAAATAAATCGTTGTAGTGTATATGTAGAGACCATTAGTTAGAAATAGTTAGCACTCAATTAGAAGGTAGTGAACCATTTGAATTCGTAAAAGTTTTGGGGTTATTCGATATAACCAAAACAATAACGAATAAGTCCTTGTAGAGATTCATTGCAACTTTGTATATGAAACCCATAGCTGAAACCAAAAGGAAAGCAAGATTCGTGTTGCTTGGATTTTGGTACATTCTTGAGAAAGCTCACTTTTAGTGATGTTTCTCAATTATGAAGCAAATGGAAATTGGTGAAAAACACGATGAGGATTCAAAACCCTACATCAGAGTGTTGAGAAGCGCAACGGACAACGTTCCTAAACGATTCTCTTCACAAAGGAAAGAATCAATGATATTGATCATTGTGTTTTCCCCACTGGTGTTTTCACTACATGAAGTAGGATTCAAAATTTAAATCCATATCTAGTATGGAGACATTTGTGAATCACTTGTCATGATTTTTGAAATATGACATACCTACGAACTACTAAGGAAAGAATGGTAAACTAGAATTATGAGAAATCCTAAAAGCAAAATTCCCTTGAGATTAGAAAGCAATTCATTGCTGAATCTCACAAGTAAAAGGGGTTACTTGGATTTTCCGAAATGACTGGAAAGCCATAGTAGGAAAGGGGGGTGAATGACAGAAGCACAATTTGTCAAGTATTGGACGGATTCAAATGAATTTGATTCATGTGTGCTAAATGTCTAGAGGATTTAAAACTAGTAAAGTACTAGTGTCTCATATTAAAATCTCCAAGTTTGATATTTGATCAAAGGATTTTGAAGTTATTCAAAATAGTAAGGAGATATGCAATTTGCATAAAATTGAGTGGGATCTATGAAATTCTTCCTGAAACAATATGTGATTGACATATTTTTGAGTGGGAGCAACATAAGTCTCAAATTCAAATATGTAGGAACATATTTTGAGTGAGAGCTTATAGGAGTAATTCTTAAGTGTGTTAAGAATGAAAGGCGCAAATACTTATAAATAATGATTTATAAGATGTAGAAGTTGATAATAAGTGTATTATGATATTATGTAGTATTCCTTAAGGAATTCTGAAAAGGGTTTTAGAATAGAAGTTAATTAAGGAACTAGTCCTTAATGACTCAAATTAGGAATAGTATTAAGTTGAACATCAATGGTTGAAAGAAAGAAAAGGATGGTATTCATCCACTATGTTGAGACATAGGTTCTATCTTAGTAAACCATGATGATAACTTAGCGTAATATGTGATCCAAGAAGGAACGTTTGAAAGTGATTAAGTTCGAATCACAAAACATTGAACTGAGTTTGTCCGTAGTATCTAGTAGAGAACTATAGACATGTTTTCCAAATCCATGGAGGATGACATATCTTAAAGCATAAAGAGTTATGTTATAAGGGAATATGTTGGAAACTCCTGTAGATACCAATTAAAGTCAAGTAGGAAGCGAGGTGAACAAAGACATCGAAAGGTGCACATAGTGCACTAGTGTTTCGATGAATACATTTATAATAGTAGATAAGGGTACCATCTAAAGTGTTTTATTTCTTTCTACGCTGTCCTTAGTAGCGGGTTGGTTACATCTACAACCCAAATGGAAACCAAGCCTTTCGTGGTTCAAAAACGCAGAATCTCGTCTCAATCATCATTTGTCAGGACTTTTCGGGGTAAGTTCTGGAGTCTTCTCCAGCAGCCGAGTGAACAAAGCCAGCCATAGCTTCTCTCTTCCTTCTTGCTCCCGGGGAAGGAGAAAATACTTTGATTATAGGAACTCCTTTTTTGAACAAGAAATGGAAATGGTACCTTATCAATTTGTGGCAATATTTATTCTCTTTTTGGACTCAGGCCTTCTGCCTGGATCCAAGGATGACGGAACCTGGGGCGGGTTCAAAATGGCAGGGACTTCAACTGGTGGAGCAGGCAGAGCGGGGGGCGTGTCCGCGGGTTGAGCCTGATCCCCTGCTGGATCTCTTAAACTGGCGGTGCAAGGATAAAAAAGTAATAGGTAGGGATGACAGGATTTGAACCTGTGACATTTTGTACCCAGAACAAACACGCTACCAAGCTGCGCTACATCCCTTTTCCAAATGGATAAAAAGAAATTAATAGTATAAAATTTTTCATGAACTGACTAAAACTAAAGGATTCAAGGAAGGCAAAAGGGATTAGGATATTTTTTTGGGGTATAAGCTGATCCCTCTATCTACAACAACTCTTATCTCTGGGTTCTGACCCTCCTTCAACTGGGGATCAATCTGAAAGCGAATCCCGTTGACCAACTCATTGGGCTCGTGAATCCACCGCTGAAGCTTCGGAATTAGACCTAGGGTCACAATTTCAAATTTCAAATTTAAAATACTTTATTTAATTGATTTTTTAATCCCTTTAATTGACATAGATACAAATCCTCTACTAGGATGATGCACAAAAAAGGTCAGGATAGCTCAGTTGGTAGAGAAGAGGACTGAAAATCCTCATGTCACCAGTTCAAATCTGGTTCCTGGCAGAGAAAAAAATAGAGTATAATGTTATGGTGGGGCTAGTTCGCTTTTAACGTAGAATGATGTGTCCCAGGGCACCGTGCCCATGAGAAAGTCCTCTAGGTTGATCTAACATCACTATAGGCTCCTGGAATCAGGCCTCGTTCTACTGCCATAACGACGATGCATACACACAGATGCTATCATGTGATGATAAAGTATTAATGTCAATCAAGGTGACATTAGTAAGTTGAAAAGGATTTGGGACTGTAAAGTACAGACCCAAGACTCAACCTCTTCCATGAGCAAGCATGTTCAGGATACCGGGTATATGGTGCCAATGATTGAGAACAAATGCAGCTAGTGTATTTGTACTCTAGTGGAAGTGGGAGACTGTTGGAAATATGCCCTAGAGACAAATAGTAGTAAGGACTATTATCATGTTTCATATAGTTTATGATTAAGTTTTATATCATGCTATAACTATATTGAGTGGAAACATCAATACACGTGTGATATACAAACATCCAGGGGTTCCAAGTGAAACTCTAGTCACTGGTTCATTGGTCAATAGATGATCAAGTTTCCTGATCATGTGGCATTTATGCCAGCTGGAAATGAGGTCATCTCATTCAGAGAATGAGATGCTGAACCAATACCCAACCTAAAAACATCGTGGCCCGATCATGTCACAAAGTTCAAGTTACGATGATTAGAAATGGATCCTCGTAGACTATTCCTTAGACCGTGAGGCTATATCAATCACTGTCTCCCGAGAGTGCTTAGATAGCATCAAACGCCATCTGGTAATACGGTGGTTATAAAGATGTGTTCAGGTACTCGAAGGAAACCGTAGAGGCAATATATGTCAAGAGCGGGATTTGTCCGTCCATGTGATGGGAAGATACTCAAGGGCCCACTCGGAGAAGTTATATCCAATAGCTGCGCAGCGTGTGATTTGATCACAGCGATATGACTTGTCGAAACGAGTCAAGTAGCATTGTTTAGTAACGAGATTGAACATGACATGGTGATGTCATTGATCAGATCTCGGGCAATGCAATTATCGAGTGCCAAAGGGAATAAGACACGACTGTCCCGGTTCAAACAACAAAAGATCTTCGTGGAACGCATAGGGGTCACATGGCCATCCAGGTCCCTCTGTCGATCATTGGTGCGGGAGTGTCCCGACCATGTCTGGAGTGTTCCCGAACCGTGGGGTATCACTCTTAAGGGCTTGATGATGCTTAGAGAGTGTTTATAGGATTAGTGGAATCACCAAAGAAGAGTAGGGAGAA
Source organism: Avena insularis (assembly GCA_023614405.1). Classification (NCBI taxonomy): domain Eukaryota; kingdom Viridiplantae; phylum Streptophyta; class Magnoliopsida; order Poales; family Poaceae; genus Avena; species Avena insularis. Next base: position 284,373,396 of record CM042690.1, read on the forward strand.
AACCGAAAGGGTTTCAGTAAGTCCGAAGGATGTCTAGAGTGGAGGTGGAAGGTGTTCCATGGCCACGGAGATTGAATAATGTGTTAATGAATGTTAAATGTTGATTTAATCATTTATTCATAATTATTTAATAAAGAGAAAATCAATTAAAGGTCAAAAAGGCTTAATCGGCCAATTTCCGGAGGGAGAGGGCCCATTAGGGAAAGGAGAGACGGAGAGGGGCCAAACGGGGCTAGCCGGCTGGGCCTAGCCCCCCCGCGCGGGGCCCACTAGGTGGCCGGAGGCCACCCCCTCCCCCTTCTCTCCTTTAGTCCCACCCCAGGACTTTGAGGGAGGGTGTACCCCCTCCTCCCCTATATATAGTGGGGTATTTGGCCAAGATAGATACACCAATAATCAATAAAGGTCTTCTCACTTTTGGGAGGACCTCTAATTGATATTTTCTCTCTCTCTCTCTCTCGTGACCGTGGTCCCAAGTCTGGCATGAAGAGAGACATCTGCAGACCGCAGAGCCTGCTTGGGATTCGGGTCCGGGAGCTCTACTTCCGCAACTGCTGCTGGATCAGGGAAGCGGGAGTCATCGTCAGGCACCGGACGTGTGTAACTCCCCGCGAGGTGTCGCACTTGAGGCACTCAAGTCGTTGGAGCCAGAGGAGCACAAGGACTTTATCATGACCTTGAGATTAGGTTCGGCTTATCTACATCAACCACGCCCTCCTGAGCATTGACAACGCTTTTTGGTCTTCAAGGGTAAGTTAGCGAAAAGCCCCTCCCGTTACTGTATTACTAATAGATAGGTCCTGTCAGCTTCAGGGGTTCAGGGGCGTAGAGTAAAACTTATTGTTTTCATACGTGGAACCCCTACAATAACAACATGTTTGTATTTGGTAGATTGGTCCGTATTATTGGCATTTAAAATATTATTTCCAAAGGAAGCTACTGAATTTGAAGTTATTTTCAATTTTTCAAGCGACGACAATGGGTTTTGTGAAGAAACTACAAATAAGTATGGCTCGAAATCCCATTGCCCTAGTTTCCACACAAGATATATATAGCCTGGGGTTTAGGGTTCGTGTTTTTTGGGTTGAGGGATTAGGGTTTATGGTATATGATTTAGGATTTTAGGGTTTAAGGCTTAGGAGTTTAAGGTTGGTATTTAGGGTTTAGGGTTTTAGGGTTTAGGGTTTTCTAGGGTTTAGGGTTTATGAATTTTCAATAATAATGTTCAAGCTTATATATATGTGCTTATATATTCGTGGAATAGACTCGTGTTATCATACTTTAATGGAAGTATCTTGGATTTTGATCTATAAGTGCATCATACCTGCTTGGTAAGGTGTTGAGGGTTTAGGGTTTTTATGGTTTTTGGGGTTTAGGTGTTTAGGGTTTCGGTTTTTTGGGAATTTTCGATAATGTTCAAGCTGCTTTATATATGCTTATATTCATGGAATTGAATAGCGTTAGCACAATTTGAGGAATGTTTATCTGAAATTTTGATCTACAGGTGCATGTGATACCTCATTTGCCTATGTCGTTTAGGCGGGGTTGAGGTTTTAGGGTTTTAGGGTTTAGGGCATTTTCGATAATGTTCAAACTTTATTGTTATATTCGTGTAATAGAATGGTGTTACCGTAATTTAATGAAAGATCGAATCTCATATTTTGATCTATAAGTCCATGATACATGCTTGGTTAGGGTTTATATGGGTCGAGGGTTTAGGGTTTTATGGTTTAGGTTTTATGGACTGAATAGGGTTTAGGGGGTTCATCGAATTTTCAATAATACTCGAGCTTTATGCTTATATTCGTTGAATAGAATATGGCGTTCCCTAACTCAATAAAAGTATCTCAAAATTTGATCTATAAGTGCGTGATACCTGATTGGTTAGGATTTATGGGTTGAGGGTTTGGGGTTTTAGGTTTAGGTTTTATTAGGGGTTCTTTCGGGTATTTTCGATAATGCTCAAGATTTATGCTTATATTCATCAAATAGAATGGAGTTACCAGTTTAATGAAAATATATCAATTTTTTATCGATAAGTGCATGCTACGTGTGGTGTTGAGGGTTTAGGGTTTTAGGGTTTAGGGCATTTCCAATAATGTTCAAACTTTATTGTTATATTCGTGGAATAGAATAGCGTTACTGCAATTTAATGAAAGATCGAATCTCAGATTTTGATCTATAAGTCCATGATACCTGCTTGGTTAGGGTTTATATGGGTAGAGGGTTTAGGGTTTTAAGGTTTTACGGTTTAGGTTTTATGAACTAGATAGGGTTTAGGGGGTTTATCGAATTTTCAATAAAACTCAAGCTTTATGCTTATATTCGTCGAATAGAATATATATGGCATTACCTAACTCATTGAAAGTAACTCCAAATTTGATCTATAAGTGCATGATACCTGATTTGTTAGGGTTTATGGGTTGAGGGTTTGGGGTTTTAGGTTTAGGTTTTATTAGGGGTTGTTTAGGGTTTAGGGTATTTTCGATAATGCTCAAGATTTATGCTTATATTCATCGAATAGAATGGAGTTACCACTTTAATGAAAATATATCAACTTTTGATCGATAAGTGCATGCTACGTGTTTGGTAAGGATTTGGGTTTAGTGTTTAGATTTTAGAGTTTCTGGAATTTTAAATAATGTTCAAGCTTTATGCTTATATTCGTGGAATATAATGGCGTTACCACAATTTAATGAAAGTATCTCAAATTTTGATATATAAGTGCATCATACCTGCTTGATTAGGGTTTATGGGCCTAGGATTTAGGGTTTTACACTTTAGTTTTATGGGTTGTTTCCGGTTTAGGGTTCAGAGAATTTTTGATAATGCTTAGGATTTATGCTTATATTCGTCTAATAGAATGGTGTTACCTGATTTAATGAAAGTATCTCAATTTTTGATCTATAGTTGCGCGATACCTACTTGGTCAGAGTTTAGGGGTTTAGGATTCCGTGAATTCTCAATAATATTTTCAAACTTTATGGGTATATATATTCGTGGAACAGAATGATGTTACAGCAATTTAATGAAAGTATCTCAAAAATTGATCTACAAGTCGATGATATCCTGCTTGGTCATATTTTTTGTTAAATAAAATTGAAGGTACCCGGGTACTAAAACAAGGGAGAAACAGGAAGAGTTACTTGAGATTTAGGCGCTGTGGTTGGGCTCGAATTCTGGCTTTTGATTTTTGGCTTATAAAGCTATGAACATGTTTTTGGCTTTGTTTTTTTAGCTTTTACTCTGACATAGTGGAAAGATAGTATAAGCTAGGTTGGATGAATTTTAACGATTTTATCTTGGTTTAGCGAAAAATGTTCGAATTTTGAACAACAAGCGATGGGAATCTCTACTTCCCGGAATTCTTGCTCACTGACATGTGGGTCACTTGCATAGTGGGTCCAAAAAGTCGGTGTAGGTCGGAGTGGGCAGGCAGGTAAATATTTAAGAAGGGCTGGGAAACATGGATGGGGTGATGCACTTGGGAGAATGCAAACTTACCACCTATATCCCTCTGTTATTGCAGTGCTCCCTCGGATTCTTGTTTCTGGAGCAGGGATAGAAGAGGAATTTTGCATTCTAGAAAGAGGTGAAGCATGTTTGGATGGATGTGCGGGATATTTTAATCGATGAGTGTGATGTTTGGGCGCCATACCAAATTTTGAGGTCGAAGCTTCTAGCATACGCTACTCCGGCTTGGGGCCTCTCAGACGCGATGTCCATGTCTAGGCCCACATGCCAGCGAGGGTTGCTTCCCAGCATTTAAACGAGTTTCTAGGCATTTGTTGAAATTTTCAAACAATTTAAGGCTTTCAAGAAGATGACCATCGTCCAAAAAAAATATGACCAAGGTCATGGAAATAGTTTATGATGATGTGTCCGTATTTGGTAGATCGGTGCATCTTTGCAAATCAACCAATATGTCTGCTTCCAAATTTGAAGTTTGTTTTCGAATTTCCAAGTAACAATAATCTTTTTTGTTGTGAAGCAACTACAAAGATGATGGCTCAAAATGCCACCGCCCCCTTTTTTCACACAATGTATAACGCCCTTTCAAGCTTCCAGGCTAAATTTGTGCAATAAAATAATTTTTGGGGCTGGATGTTTTTTTTTGGGCTGGATGTTTGAACGGATGGCGGGATGTTTGAATGGGTGGGCGGGATATTTCAGCGCTCTACCGAAATTTTGATGTTGAAGATTCTAAGGTACAGTACGCTACTCCCACTTGGGATGCTGTCCCCTTCAGATAGACCCACAGGCCTGTATGCTTTCCAGCATTTAATGAGTTTATAGACATATGCCGAAATTAATGAACATTAATTCAAGGCTTTCAAACAAGAGGAGCAAGGTCATAGCCATAGTTTATGTACTACCTTTTCATCTTTTGTACTACCCTGTACATTGAAGTATCTTCGCTAACCAAGCTTACAAACCTGGCCATATTTGGTAGATCGGTGCATCTTGGCATTTCAAGCAATTGTTTACAAAGGAGATTCTAGATTTTATGGATAATGCTCTACTTTCATGAGTTTCTAAGCTTCCTAGCTGAAGATGCTGAAATTAAATAATTTTTGACATAAAGGCATTCATTCACAAAGTGCAATGCTATGTGCATTAGTTTCCATGGTAAAACATAAACTTGTATATTGACAAGTTTTGGATCAATTTTGATCTATGGTGACTGGCAGGTGGGCCACGTATATGGTGGTGCTGAAGGAAATATGCCCTGAGAGGCAATAATAAAGTTGTTATTATGTATTCCTTGTATATGATAGATGTTTATTTTGCATTCTATAATTGTATTGATAGGAAACATCAATACATGTGTGTTTAATAAACAAAAGGGTTCCTACTCATGCCTCTCTTATAGACTAGCTTGTTGATTAACATGATGATCAAGGTTTCCTGATCATGGACATTGGATGTTGTTAATAACAAGGTCACACCATTGGTGGAATGATGTGATGAACATTCATCCGAAGTATAGCATTACGATCAAGTCATTGTGTTTATATTGCTATAACATCATACGAAGTAATCTTTATCCTTAGACCATGAGATCATGTTAATTGCACCGGAAGAGTATCTTGATAACATCAAACGTCACACCGTAACAGGGTGACTATAAAGGTGGGTTCAGTGCTATGAAGGTGTTATGTTGAGGCTCATGGATCAAGAGTGGAATTTGTCAATCCCGATGACGGATAGATATACTCTGGTCCCTCTCGGTGATATCACATTAAGATAGCTTGCAAGCAAGTGATGTGATCACTAGAATGTTATATCACGGGAACGAGAAAAGAGTGCATGTCGGTAACGAGATCAAACTAGGTATTTGGATACCGATGATAGAATCTCGGACATGTATTGTATCATGAGACAAAGGGATTAAATTGCTGACATTAAAGGTTCTCACGATCACAGAAGTCATCGTTGAATATGCAGGAGTCAGTATGGATCTCCAGGTCCCGCTTCTGATTATGGATCTGAGAGGAGTCTCAATCATGTCTGCATTATTCGCGAACCATAGGGTGACACACTTAAGGGTTGCCGGACACCATTTAGGAGCACATATGTTCCAGACAAAAGGTTTGCAAAGCGCAGGAAATGTTTTGATAGAAACAGGAATTGTTTCGATAGAAACCGGAATTGTTTCGGGTGAAATTGCAGAAAGTAGTTCTCCATGTGATATTGAAATGTTCAAGGGGTTTTATGTGAATGTTTGTTAATTAAAGTAATTAACAAAATTCTGAATAAAATAAATAAAAGAGTTTTATTAATTGAGAGTTGCATTTAATTTGGTGGAAATTAAATACATGTGAGTGGGATTTTGGGTGGAGGCCATGTTTATGTGAGTGGAGGTTCACCACATGAATGAACGAGGGGAGGAGTCCCCCCCCCTCATGCGTCGGCTATGGGAGGGTAGGGGTCTCCCTCCCTCCTATATAAAGCCCCCTCTCCCCTCTCACAAAACACACCTCCTCGTGAAGGATCTCTCTCCCCCTCTAGATATTCCCCCATGGTCTAGGATTAGCGAGATACATGTTCCCGGTGGCCTTGCGTCTAGAAGGAGTTGCTGCTTCCGCTGATTCGCTGGATCGAGGAGGTGGAGGTTGTCCGGTGGCTTGAACGTGTGTGCGAGTACGGATGCGCTGCTGATTTGCGGCGCTCGGACTTCCACACGATCTTGAGATCGGCAAGCGTACGACTACATCAACCACGAGTTCCTACTCGTTAACAAAACTCGTTGTTTTCGAGGGTAAGTTCTCCATGGATGTATGTCCACCCGTTGCTCTGTATCTAGTAGATATATCTTGGCGTATAGTTCTCATTGTAGGAATTTTTTTTGTTTTCTATGCTGCGGACCCAACAGTGGTATCAGAGCCTGATCTATGCGTAGATGCTTTGCACGGGTAGTACACATATGTTTATATGTGGGCGATGATGATCATGTTATTGTATCTTCTATGTACTTTGGATATTGGTGGCATAGTGGGATGAAGCGGCCCGGACCAACCTTACATGTCATCGTACATGAGACCGGTTCCACGACTGACATGCAACTAGTTTTCCATAAGTGGCTAGCGGGTGTCTGTCTCTCCTACTATAGTCAATATCTGATTTACAACGAGTTGCTAATAACTTGGTTATCCTCGTTGTGGTTCATGTTAAATGAGGTAAGACCGGTTCTATCTCAAAGCCCTAAGCCACGTAAAACTTGCAATTGATAAATTAGAGGCGTCTAGTTTAGATCGTTGCTGGGCTAGTGTCTTGATATGGTATTGTTGTAAGTAGATGTATGATAGATACTCTTACAACTCACTTAACGTGTAAGTTCCATAGACCTTGGCCTTACACACAAAGGAATGATAGAGATCATACCACGATGCAAATGATAGAGATCAAATGCATGGACCATATCACCTCACTTCACACATTAGATATTAGCATCTTATATTGCTAGTTTGGCGCTTTTGATAGCATTATAAGATGATCCCTCATTTAGATATCAAGATAAAATGTGTTCTTCCTTAAGTATGCACCGTTTTGTGGATTGTATTTTGAGGCATCACGTGATGATCGGGTGTTCTCGACTCTACGCTTTCATACAACGGGTGTAAGAAAGTTTTACACACGTGAATACTAAGGTTCTTACTTGACGAGCCTAGCATGTACAGACATGGCCTCGGAACACGGACCGAAAGGTTAAGCATGAGTCATATAGTTGATATGATGCCCATATAGATGCTCGCCTTTGAAGCTACACCGACTCACATGATGATCGGACTTGGTGTAGTCGATTTGGTTCATGTAATCACCAAAAGGACACGAGGGATGTCGTTTTTGAGTGGGAGTTCATTAGTAATTTGGATTAGTTGAACTCAATCTATCATAAACTTAGTCTAAATAAACTTTACAAATTCTGTTGTAGATGGCACCACACCTTTTAATTTCAATGTGTTCATGGAGAAAGAGAAACTTGCTGCAAATGGTAGCAACTTCACCAACTGGGCTATGAATTTGAGGATTCTCCTCACTGCTGCACAAAAGCAATATGTGCTAGATGCGCTGCTAGGCCCCCCACCAGCTCCTGATGCCCCTGACGGGGAAAAGAACGTCTATATAACTCATCAGGAGGACCACAACTTAGTTCATTGCGGCATACTGTATGGGCTAGAGCCAGAACTTCGAAAACGTTTCGAAAATGGCAATGCTTTTGATACCATGGGAGAATTGAAAATGATTTTCGATACCCATCTTTGTCAGTGAGAGTTATAATGCTTCGAAAAGTGCTTTAGCTGCATGATGGAAGAAAACAGCTCCGTTAGTGAGCACGTACTCAAAATGTGCAGGTATGCCCGATAAGCTTGTGTCCTTGGGAATAACGATTCACATTGACTTAGGCATACACCGTGTTCTCCAATCTCTGCCACCTAGCTACAAGAGCTTCATGATGAACTATAATTGCAGAGCATGAAGAAGTCTCTTCCCGAGCTTCTGGCAATGCTTAAGACTGCAGAAGTGGAGATTAGGAAAGAACATCAAGTGTCGATGATCAATAAGACCACCGGTTTCAAGAAGGACAAGAAAGGCAAGCAGAAGGGAAAGAAGGGCGGCAAATCATTGCCACTTTGAAAAGAAACCCAGAGCTGGCCCTAAGTCTGACACCGAAAGTGCTACTATTGCAAGAGGACTAGCCATTGGGCATAAGCCCCCAAGTATTTGGCGGACAAGAAGTCCGGCAAGGCAAACAAAGGTATATGTGATATACATGTTATTGATGTGTACTTGACTAGTACTCGCAGTAGCACCTAGGTATTAGATACGGGATCGGTTGCTAATATATGTAACTCGGTTCAGGGGCTACGGAACAAGCGAAAGCTAGCAAGGGATGAGGTCACGATGCGGGTCGGCAATGGATCAAGAGTTGATGTGATCGCCGTCAGAACGCTGCCTCTCCATATGCCATCGGGATTAGTTATAAACCTGAATAATTGTTATTTGGTGCCTGCACTGAGCATGAACATTGTATCCGGATCGTGTTTGATGCAAAGTGGTTATTCGTTTAAGTCTGAAAACAATGGTTGTTCGATTTATATGAATAATATCTTTTATGGTCATGCACCTGTGTTGAATGGTTTATTTCTGTTGGATCTCGATAGTAGTATTACGCATATTCATAATGTTGATGCTAAAAGGATTAAACTTGATAATGATATATCTACATATATGTGGCACTGCCGTCTAGGTCATATTGGCGTTAAACGCATGAAGAAACTCCATTCTGATGGACTTTTGGAATCACTTGATTTTGAATCATTTGATACATGTGAGCCATGCCTTATGGGCAAGATGACTAAAACGCTGTTTTCCGGTTCAATGGAACGGGCGACAGATTTATTGGAAATCATACATACTGATGTGTGTGGACCAATGAGTGTGTCGCCGCGAGGTGGATATCGACTTTCACGGATGATTTGAGTAGATACAGGTATATCTATTTGATGAAACATAAGTCTGAAACCTTTGAAAAGTTCAAAGAATTTCAGAATGAAGTGGAAAATCATCGTAACAGAAAGATCAAATTTCTGCGGTCTGACCGTGGAGGACAGTATCTTAGTTACGAGTTTAGCACACATATGAAAGACTGTGGAATAGTTTCACAACTCACGCCTGCCGGAACACCACAACGTAATGGTGTGTCAGAATGTCGTAATCGTACTTTATTGGATATGGTTCAATCTATGATGTCTCTGACTGACTTGCCACATTCATTTTGGGGTTATGCACTGGAAACAGCTGCATTCACTTTAAATAGGGCACCATCTAAATCCGTTGAAAAGACACCGTATGAATTATGGTTTGGAAACAAGCCTAAGCTGTCATTTCTTAAAGTTTAGGGATGCGATGTTTATGTGAAGAAACTTCAACCGGATAAACTCGAACCCAAAGCGAAAAAATGCGTCTTCATAGGATACCCTAAGGAAACAATTGGGTATACCTTCTATCACAGATCCGAGGGCAAGGTCTTTGTTTCCAAGAATGGATCCTTTCTTGAGAAGGAGTTTCTCGCGAAAGGTGTGAGTAGTCGGAAGGTAGAACTCGAAGAGGTTATTGAACCTTCTCTTCATGAAATGGCGAGTAGCGTAGCACCGGAAGTTGTTTCGGAGTTGACTTCACCTAATGAAGAGAGCTAATGATATTGATCATGAAACTCCGAAAGAGGACACTACCGAACCTCGCAGGTCAAGCAAGACAAGACACGTGCGGCAATCCTGTTGTGAATTTCATGGTTGATGAAATGGATGACCCTGCGACGTATGAAGAAGCAATGATGAGCCCGGATTCCAACAAATGGCTAGAAGACATGAAATCCGAGATGGAATCCATGTACGAGAACCAAGTTTGGAACTTGGTGGACTTACCTCACGACCGAAAGGCCGTTGAGAATAAATGGATTTTCAAAAGGAAAACTGATGCTGATGGTAATGTGACCATCTATAAGGCTCTAATTGTCGCAAAGGGGTTTCGACAAATTCAAGGAGTTGACTACGATGAGACATTCTCTCCCGTAGCGATGCTTAAGTCGGTTAGGATTATGTTAGCAATTGCTGCATATTTCGATTATGAAATATGGCAGATGGATGTCAAAACAGCGTTCCTCAATGGTAAGATTGAAGAAGAGTTGTATATGATACAACCTAATGGTTTTGTCGATCCTAAGGATGCTAATAAGGTGTGCAAACTTCAGCGATCCATCTATGGACTGAAGCAAGCATCACGAAGTTGGAATCTCCGCTTTGATGAGGTGATCAAAGAGTTTGGATTTGTCCAAACTTATGGAGAGGCTTGTATTTACAAGAAAGTGAGTGGGAGCAATGTGGCATTTCTGATATTATATGTGGATGACATATTATTGATTGGAAATGATATAGATCTTTTAATCAGTGTTAAAAGTTATCTAAATGCAAATTTTGATGAAGGACCTTGGTGAAGCTTCATATATATTAGGCATTAAAATCTATAGAGATAGATCAAGGCGCCTAATTGGGCTATCATGAGTACATACCTTGATAAGATATTAAAGAAGTTTAATATGGACGAAAGTAAGAAGGGTTCTTACCTATGTTGCAAGGCAAGACATTGAGTAAGACTCAAAGTCCGCCACTCTGAAAGAAAAGAGAGATAATGGATAAGATCCCTATGCCTCAGCCATAGGCTCTATAATGTATGCCATGCTATGTACAAGACCGGATGTGGCACATGCTATTAGTTTGACTAGTAGGTACCAATCGATCCAGGTTCGGAACACTGGATAGCGGTCAAGAATATCCTTAAGTACTTGAGAAGAACTAAGGATATGTTTCTTGTATACGGAGGTGAAGAAGAGCTAGTCGCTAAGTGTTATGTCAATGCTAGCTTTGACACTGATCCGGATGACTCTAAGTCTCAATCGGATCGTATTTCTCTTGAGCGGAGCAGCGATTAGTTGGAGGAGCTCCAAACAACCTATGGTAGCTGGATCAACAACGGGCGGAATATGTTCTTTGCCGAAGCGACCAGAAGCGATTTGGATGAAAGAGTTCATTACGGAACTGGGTGTGGTTCCAGTCGTTGGACCCAATGGTGATCTATTGTGACAATAATGGAGCCATAGCCAGCATAAAGGAACCAAGGTCTCTAAGAATTCCAAGCATATTAAGCGCGGTTTCACTCCATCCATGAGCATGTCAAGGATGGAGATATAAGATTTGTAAAGTGCACACGGACCTGAATGTAGCAGATCCGTTGACTAAAGTACTCCCTAGGGAAAAACATGATCAACACCAGAACTCCATGGGTGTTAGATTTATCACTATGTGAACTAGATTATTGTCTCTAGTGCAAGTGGGAGACTGAAGTAAATATGCCCTGAGAGGCAATAATAAAGTTGTTATTATGTATTCCTTGTATATGATAGATGTTTATTTTGCATGCTATAATTGTATTGATAGGAAACATCAATACATGTGTGTTTAATAAACAAAAAGGGTTCCTAGTCATGCCTCTCTTATAGACTAGCTTGTTGATTAACAGGATGATCAAGGTTTCCTGATCATGGACATTGGATGTTGTTAATAACAAGGTCAAACCATTGGTGGAATGATGTGATGAACATTCATCTGAAGTATAGCATTAAGATCAAGTCATTGTGTTTATATTGCTATAACATCATACGAAGTAATCTTTATCCTTAGACCATGAGATCATGTTAATTGCTAACACCGGAAGAGTATCTTGATAACATCAAACGTCACACCGTAACAGGGTGACTATAAAGGTGGGTTCAGTGCTATGAAGGTGTTATGTTGAGGCTCATGGATCAAGAGTGGAATTTGTCAATCCCGATGACTGATAGATATACTCTGGGCCCTCTCGGTGATATCACATTAAGATAGCTTGCAAGAAAGTGATGTGATCACTAGAATGTTATATCACGGGAACAAGAAAAGAGTGCATGTCGGTAACGAGATCAAACTAGGTATTTGGATATCGATGATCGAATCTCGGACATGTATTGTATCATGAGACAAAGGGATTAAATTGCTGACGTTAAAGGTTCTCACGATCACAGAAGTCATCGTTGAATATGCAGGAGTCAGTATGGATCTCCAGTCCGCTTCGATTATTGATCGAGGAGTCTCAATCATGTACGCATTATTCATGACCGTAGGGTGACACATAAGGGTTGCGGACACCATTTAGGAGCACATATGTTCGGACAAAGGTTTGCAAAGTGCAGGAAATGTTTCGATAGAAACAGGAATTGTTTCGATAGAAACCGGAATTGTTTCAGGTGAAATTGCAGAAAGTAGTTCTGCATGTGATATTGAAATGTTGCAAGGGGTTTTATGTGAATGTTTGTTAATTAAAGTAATTAACAAAATTATGAATAAAATAAATAAAAGAGTTTTATTAATTGAGAGTTGCATTTAATTTGGTGGAAATTAAATACATGTGAGTGGGATTTTGGGTGGAGGTCATGTTTATGTGAGTGGAGGTTCACCACATGAATGAAGGAGGGGAGGAGTCCCCCCCCTCATGCGCCGGCTATGGGAGGGAGGGTCTCCTCCTCCTATAAAGCCCGTCTCCCTCTCACAAAACACAACTCCTCATGAAGGATCTCTCCCCTCTAGATATTCCCCATGGTCTCGGATTAGCGAGATACATGTTCCCGGTGGCCTTAAATGCGGAAGGATTTCTTGCTTCGCTGATTCGCTGGAGCGAGGAGGTGGAGGTTGTCCGGTGGCTTGAACGTGTGTGCGAGTACGGATGCGCTGCTGATTTGCGGCGCTCGGACTTCCACACGATCTTGAGATCGGCAAGCGTACGACTACATCAACCACGAGTTCCTACTCGTTAACAAAACTCGTTGTCTTCGAGGGTAAGTTCTCCATGGATGTATATCCACCCGTTGCTCTGTATCTAGTAGATAGATCTTGGCGTATAGTTCTCATCGTAGGAAATTTTTTTGTTTTCTCTGCTGCAGACCCAACAGGTGCCCAAAGCAGGGTAGGCCAGAATTTCCAAAGTTATCCCTCCACACCCCTTCGCGCTGTGTACTAACTTCCACCCTCTGCCGCCTAGGCCTCACCCCTTTCCCCACAAAACAGACGCGCTTACGGACGCTCCTCCTCACCAACATGCATGAAGAAGCTTTCCCTACCCGTCGGTCTTCTTGAGACGCACCGGTGGGCACGTCGATCCCACAGTAGACCTTCTATCTCTAGATCGATCTGGTTGGCATTTTTATTGCCCTTTCAAATACTCCTACGTAGTTTAATATGTCCTCAATCTGCATGGTCATAGTTTATTCTGCATTGGATCTGTGTTCCTAAATACCTTCGGTGATTTTTGTTGTCAACATGTTTGCTAAAATGCATAGGCATATATAGTTTTTCTACTTCATCTATATGTTTCATGCTTTTCTTTTGATAATAACCAACCTTGTATGTCATAATTAAACAGATGGGCAGATTTTGGATAGAGATTGCTCCATTAGGCAGCGCTAAACGTATCCTTCATGTTCTATGATTTATGGGATTTGTTGGAGCTCATTGTGACAACTCAAAAGTATATTGGCCCTATCGGTTGTGTGTGAATCGTAGGGTGCTGCCTCAAAGTATAGTGGAAGACCATATTTTTACATTTGGGATGCTTAGCACATATGTTAGATGGGTATTTCATGGTGAACCATATGATCCTCCATATGAACCGGGGGAAGCACATCTTTATCATCCAGATCAAGTAGGGGAAGCAGATGTTGATCAACTAGATCAACTGATAGAGGCAGCTCTTGAGCATCTAGATCAACTTGGAGAAGGGGGAGGAGAGAAAAAGCGCAAGCTGCATGAAACAAGTTTCATTTCTGGTACTACCGCTATGCCAGATGACAAGGTATATATGTAGAACAACAAATGTTTAGGTTGTGTGTCTTTGATGTTTGTCTATAAACGTACCTGTTAATCTGCTAATCCCAGAAGGAGACAACCGGAGAGGACTTTGATGGTAATGACGATGACCTGTTCATTGATGAGCCTGTACCTGAGCCTGTGGATCGGGTACACTGCGTCTGGATAGATTTGATGTAGGGATGCTGATCATCAGGGGTGTACTTTTGGTGCCGTTCATGACCACTAGCCCAGCTGCAAAACTCTTGGGGTGTAGAGCTATCCCATGATTGGTTCGCTACTGTCGTAGTTCTGTAATATGGAGCTACCTTATTATGATTTCTAGGCCTTTGTTAGCAGAACTGTAATTGGAAACTATTTTGTATATCAGTATATACGGAGTATATACGAAGTATATGTGTGTTTCTAGTCTGAAATTCGAGCTTATCATTTTATCATATCCTAAACTGTTTTTGAGGCCCTAGCACTGGTGCCCTATGCTGCAACTACCGCCGTCTTGTCCACTGCTCCATGAGACGAATCGGCAGAAGGATAAGAAGCTAGGACCAATTTGATTCGAAGAGGGGCGATTTTATCTGTCCTTGGAGAGGAACCCGGGAGAACTAGTACTGGTATCAAGGCAAGGAGGAGGTTGGCTCGGTCAATTATCTCACCCACTTGATGTGGGACCTGCTTTAAATCACCCCTGACGTGGGTCCCTCTTGAAACAGCTATAGGCCACCACGTGATAGCTGGGATCAAAAATTCGGGATTCTCTCGTGGCAAAATGTTCCCGCCACTGCCACTTAAAAATACTTATAGTAGAAAAAAGTGTACTGCCCATCACTACTACTACTAGTACTACTACTCCCCTTCCCATGCCTTTCTACCGACGACAAGACAAGAAACCATCACTAGCTAGCTCACATCTAGCAAGCAACTGTTGGAACTGGTGCAACCTCCGATTGGGGAGTTCTTGTTGAAATAGGTGGGTGTATTTGCGCACCTAGAAATTTGGCTTTCCTTAATTTTCTTCCGATTGGGCCATTGCGGGTATACTATTAGTACTAGGAGTAGTATTATTCGGTATGCTTTGATTGTGGAGTTCTTGCTTATTGCTCACCTCAGAATCGCCTAATTAAGATATTTTTCCTATTCTCTAATCGATTGGGTCATTTGGTGGGGTGGGGGTGGGGGTGGGGATGGGGGTGGGGGAGGTGGTACTGATTTTGTATGGATTCCGGATCAGGGCATGGTCACCGCTGTTCTGATTGGGGCATTTGGTTGGGTTCGATTTCGGTGTTCTTCACTTCTGTAACCTTTAGTTGCTACTCGTAATGTGCAATGCATTTTGCGTCAGATTCTGTATGGAGAACTATGGGTCAGTGGCGCGCATGGCCACTACGGACAGGGATGGTCCTGTCAGTTCCCTTAAAAGTTGCCTAAAAAGGTAATGGAGCAGTATATTCGTTGCGTTCTTCCATTCTATCCAATGCTGAAAGTGGTTGGCTGCAACTTGGATGTATCCCTGTGCTAAAAGTAGTCTCTGTCTGTATCCTGTTTTTGTGGAAGCCTCTGTGACACTAATACATTGCAAATGTATCTATAATATTTGATGTTCCATGCTTAGTTTTATCCACTTTCTTGTGTTTTGTTCCAACTTTGGAGTACTTTTATTATGATTTCTTGGACTAACCTATTAACAAGAGCCACAGTGCTAGCTGCCTGTTTTCTGTGGTTTTTGGTTCCAGAAAAGTCAGAAAATGAATATTCTCGGAATTGGATGGGATAAAAGCCCAAGTGCCTATTTTTCTGGAAGGGGTCAAGTGCCAGAATACGAGACGGAGAGGGGCCAGGGGCCGGCCACACCACCTGGCACAGCAGCCGCCCGCCGCAAGGCCAGGTGGTCAGCCGACCCGCACCTCGGCCTCTCCTTCCGCCTATAAGTTGCCCTCGGGACGAAAACCCTAAGTACCGATCAAAAATCCACGAAAGAATCAGCATGCCCGTCATCTCCATCCCTAGATCGGGAGGATCTGAAGCTCTTCCGGCACCTGCGGAGAGGGAATTCACCACAGGCCTTCTTCATCACCATGCAAGCCTCCGATGTGATGCGTGAGTAGTTCATCCTTGGACTACAGATCCATGTAGTAGCTAGATGGATGGTTTCTCCTCCTTTGTGCTTTCATGTTTAGATCTTGTGAGCTCCGTTCATGATCAAGATCATCTATTTGTACTTCATACATGTTGTGTTTGCGGGGATCCGATGGATATTGAGATGCTATTTAAGATTGATTATTGATTCTATCATGTCTTTGTTATTTGAGATCTTCCATGCTTTCCGTTGTTAGTAGCTATCTTGGCCAAGTAGATGCTAGCAACTCCAAGAGTTAGTATTTATGCTTGATAGTGGGTTCATGCCTCTAGTAATCTGGGGAAGTGACAGAAATCTCTAAGGTACTAGATGTGTTGTTGCTACTAGGGAGAAAACAACAATCTTTTATTCATAGAACAATTGTATTGTTTACTTTACACGCAGTTCGTAAAGCAATAATCTGTTGCTTGCAACTTAATACCGGAGGGGGTTCAGATGATAACCTGAAGGTGGATTATTAGTCATAGATGCAGTTGGATGGCGGTCTATGTATTATGTTGTAATGCCCAATCAAGTCTTAGAGGAGTCAAGATGATTAGTATATGCATGTATTGCTTTCTTGGTGTTTGTCAATTGCCCCGCTGTAATTTGTTCACCTAGCATGTTATCTATCAAGGAGAGCCACCTTTAGTGAACTATGGATCCCGGTCCTTGTCTTTTAGTTACAATCTACAATCTTTTACTGTTTTGTGTTTACTTTCTGCAAACTTTCACTTCTTTCCATTCGATACGTTTAATCCTTTGTTTTCCGCAAAACACGGTGAGATTGACAACCTCATCGCAAGTTGGGGACAAAGTTCTGTGGTTGTGTTGTGCATGTCTCCACGTTGCTACTAGCACCGGTAGTGCGCCCTGCCAAAGCTCAGCTAGTAACACCTTTAGGGTGTTCCCTTGCTCATACTGGTTCGATTAAACCTTGGTTTCATAACTGAGGGAAACTTGTTGTTGTGCTCATCATACCTTCCTCTTGGGGTTCCCAACGAGCTATACATCAACCACGCACTAGCACTTTTCTGGGCGCCGTGCATTGAGCCATCAAGCATTTTTTCCTGGCCGTTCTTGAGTCAAGGACATCTTCACAAGGGGAGTCCCTCATAACCAATCTCTTTACTCTGTTATTTTTGTTTTGCTTAGTTTCTTTTTGCTTTGTTTGCTTGTTTTGTTATTCAAAAACACAAAAAAAATAGTTTTACAAGTTTGCTTTCTTATTTGAAAACCCAAAAAAATGACTACTCTTGAAAACACTAAGTTGTGTGACTTCACTAGAACCAACAACAATGATTTTATGATCACGCCTATTGCTCCACCTGTGCTTGAAGATACTTTCTTTGAGATAAAACCTGCTTTGCTCAATCTTGTTATGAGAGAACAATTTTCTAGTATTGGTAATGAAGATGCTCCTTCCCATCTAAATAACTTTGTTGAACTTTGTGAGATGCAAAAGCATAGGGATATAGATGGTGATATTATTAAGTTTAAATTGTTTCCTTTCTCTTTGAGAGGAAAATCTAAAGAATGGTTGAATTCCTTAACTAGGAATAGTATTGATTCTTGGACTAAGTGCAAAGATGCTTTCATTGGAAAGTACTATCCTCCTGCTAATATTATATCTATGAGAAGTGAAATAATGAAGTTTAAACAACTTGATAATGAACATGTTGCTCAAGCTTGGGAAAGAATGAAATCTTTGGTAAAGAATTGTCCCACTAATGGAATGACTGCTTGGATGATCATCCAAACTTTTTATGCAGTATTGAACTATTCTTCAAGGAACCTATTGGATTCTGTTGCTGGAGGTACCTTTATGACCATCACTTTGGGTGCTGCAACGAAACTTCTGGACAATATGATGGTTAATTATTCTGAATGGCATACTGAGAGAGCTCCACAAGGTAAGAAGGTAAATTCTGTTGAGGAAACCTCCTCCTTGAGTGATAAGATTGATATTATTATGTCTATGCTTGTTAATGGGAAAGCCCATATTGATCCAAATAATGTTCCTTTGGCTTCTTTGGTTGCTCAAGAAGAGCAAGTTGATGTGAACTTCATAAGAAACAACAACTTTGGCAATAATGCTTATAGGAGTAATTTTGGTAACAACAATTATAAGCCATATCCTCCCAACAATGGTAATTCTTATGGAAATTCCTACAACAATAATAGGAGTGCTCCCTCAGAACTTGAAGTTATGCTTAAAGACTTTATTAGTAAGCAAAATGCTTTCAATAAAACTATTGAGGAAAAACTCTCTAATGCTGAAAGAAATATAGCATCTTTTGCTGAAGCTCAATCTTCTTTGAATAAAATGGCTGTTAAACCTGAAACTAATGAGAATCCCTTTGCAGCTACTAATTCTATACAAGTAAGAATTGATGGAAATGTTAGACTATTAGCTGAATTACATGCTAAGTGGGAAAGAGAAGATGAAATTGCTAGAAACATTAGTGCTACTATTACCACCACTAGTGTTGAGGCTAGTAATAGTTCTACTGCTCTAGATGATAAATTTGATTTTGATCTTGATGGTTGCAATATCTCTGAAGTTATTAAGTTCCTACAAAAGCTTGCTAAAAGTCCTAATGCTAGTGCTATGAACATGGCCTTTACAAAACACATTACTGATGCTCTCATAAAGATTAAAGAAGAAAAGATGAAACATAAAGCTTCTATTCCTATTAAACAAGAAGATGGTTGGGAACCCATTATTAATATGAAAGTGAATGACTCTGATTTCAAAGCTTTATGTGATCTTGATAGTAGTGTTTCTATTATGCCTAGAAGGATTTATGATATGCTTGATTTGCCTCCACTTGAAGATTGTTATTTGAATGTCCTACTTGATGATAATGCTAAAAAGACTCATGGGGAGTATTAATGATGTTCTTATTATGGTTAACAATGCCTATATCCCCGTTGATTTCTATGTTTTGGATGTCGAATGCAATGCTTCTTGTCCTATTACTTTGGGAAGACCTTTTCTTAGAACTGTTGGTGCCATCATTGATATGAAAGAAGGCACCATTAAATATCAACTCCCACTCAAGAAAGGTATAGAACACTTCCCTAAAAAGAGAGAAAAGATTTCTTTTGCTTCTCCTATGAAAACAAAATTTGGTCTTAATGCTTCTTCATTTGAGAACACTTGAGTCTTTTGTTGCTTCTTATGCCTAACTTAAAGGCGTTAAAGAAAAGTACTCGTTGGGAGATAACCCAAGAGTTTTGGATGAGTCTTGGAAGTTACTACTTCAGTAATAACTGCTCCTTATCCTTTTTATTTGCTTTTTGTGCCAAGAGTAACCTCTAATGAGAGAGAAGTAATGATTGGGAAAGTTGTTGTCCCGAAACAGATTTGTGTGCTTCACCGTAAAAATTCGTGTAAAATCTCTGAACGTATTTTTGAGGCGTGAATGTTTGTGCTTCTGCCCCAGGTTGTTATCTAAATTTCCTTAGTTCAACACTCTTTGATTTGAGCAACAGAAGGTCTTCGAAAAAAATCGTCTTTACCTGCTGGTCTGTTTTGACAGATTTCTGCCATTTTCTCCATTTGCTTCTTGTTGGTTCCTTTTTTAGTTCTTTTGGGGAATTGAGCTTTTTGAGGGAAGTGCTATTCTAGTGTTCTAATGGAAGTTTATTTGGTATTATAACTGAACCTTAAGATTTATTTATCTTGAGTGCACTAATGTTGCTAATAAAGATTGTGTGAAGTTTTGTATGAAGGAAAAATTTCAGGTGTATGGAAGGAATGAGTAATGAGATGAAGGATGGACTAAAGTTCAAGCTTGGGGATGCCACGCGTGTCGCCCCAAGAAATATCCAAGAAGTACAAGCGTCAAATCTTGGGGATGCCCAAGGAATCCCCTTCTTCATCAATAGAAATCCCAGGTTTCTTCCAAACGCTTCATTTTTATTGTTTCATGCATAGTTGTGTTGTTCTTGGAGCGTGTTCTTTTTGTTTTTGTTTTGGTTTTTCTTTTGCTTTGGTTTGCTTAGTTTTCTGAATAAATTGGTTGGACCCCCTCTTTCATACATTGGTTTGCAAATAGTTTGGTTTGGTTTGGAAAAGAGTAGGAAAGTTCATACTTATGTGGTAAAAAGAGCTCGTTTTTGACTGTGGCCTATGCTTTGTCCTTCCATTATTGATATTGTTTTGGCTTTATGCTTAGTATTCTTTGCTGTAGCATGACTTGTTATAAACAATTGAGATTGCTTAATGTGCCTTGCTTGAATCATGCATTGTTTTAGCATATTAAAGCATAGTATAGTGGTATTCTCCTTTGATGCTTTATTCGGGTTGACTTGGCGCATGCTCACACCATGTTATGACTATCTCAAGTCACCATAGCCTTTATGATCCTTTAGTTTTCAACTTGTAGTATCACTTTATGCTTTGATCAATGATGTTTTGTCGCTCTGCATGATTATGGCCATTATTGCTCTCTTAGTTTGTCGCTCCTAGTCTTTTGCTAGCCTCCACGACAAAGTTTGAGTTCCACTCATGCATCCAACTCCCCAAACCAAGTTATTCCAAAGAGTCCACCATACCTACCTACTAGCTTATGCTATTCCAAGTATATTCATGCTTTTGTTTACCTTCCAAATTAAACTTGTTATGAGAAAACTAGTGATTAAAGCTCTCACGAACTTGATGGCACACTTTAATTTTTGCATCTAATAAACTTGAACCATTGGGTCCTTCTTTGTTGCGTATATGCTTGTGCTTTATAAGTTGAAATTAGCAGAACCATGTTTCATGGGGAACGCTTTCAACATTGCACTTGTACTTTGTACCCCGTTGATATCATGTTCTTTTGCTTGCGGATCCGTGATTGTGAAATAAAAGTGGAACTTGTAAGATCATGGAGTTTGTATGTGTGTTAGAGAAATGCCTGGGCCGCTAGCCTAAGCCATGCCTAATCATGGTGGAAACTTGCAGCATCACCATAATGAGCACTCTATGAAGCATCCTCAATAAAAACCTATGCAAATAGCAAATAAAAAGATCGCTGAGATGCTCATTGTCTGCTTGCCTTGTCATTTTGATTATGGGAAAGCTCCCGTATCATGTGCAAGGGGTACCCCGTTGGCGGTTCTTAATGATACACATGTTCTTACAATGACAAGAGCTTACTCGTGACTGAAGTTGAGTAGCATGAGGATCGGTCTTTGTAAGTAAGGGGCATGATATTTTGGTTTATAACTTGTCAAGCATATCCTCTTAGTTGTGTCACTTTAACCTTAATCACCTTCAAGATGCTTATGATAGGGGCAATGAGAGCTGAAAGCTATAAGTACCATAATTTTTGGAAGCTCTTTATGAGACTTGAATCCCTACTTCATTTTACAAAGGCCTTTCTTCCACCATTATATTGAGTCTCCACCTTCTATCTTTATGCACCTATTTTGAGAGCATAGTGGCCATTATTAGTTCTATGTGCATTGTCCCAAGACTAGTTGATTGATGCATAACTTGATATTGCTTACTTTAAACTATTGAATCTAGTCACTCTTATGAACTTTGAAGGTGTCCTATGCATTTATATTTGCTACTCTTTGAGGGACAAGCTGAATACTATTAGGCTATGTTTTCTTTATGTGAAACAAACAAACGTCTTGCAAAGCATTGTTATTCATGAATATTTTGTTTGTACCTTTTCATGTTGCATCATAGTTTCTTTGTTTATTGCTAGAACTTTGTCTTTCATGTTATGATTGAAGTACTATGATCCCAACTTCGAATGTTTTGCAAATACTTTGATCAAGTCTTTGATGGTGCATGTAACCTCAAAAAATTTTCTTTCTTTTTTTCACTTACCTACTCGAGGACGAGCAGGAGTTAAGCTTGGGGATGTTGATACGTTGCAAATGTAGCTATAATTTTTGATGTTCCATGCTTGGTTTTATCCACTTTCTTGTGTTTTGTTCCAACTTTGGAGTACTTTTCATATGATTTCTTGGACTAACCTATTAACAAGAGTCATAGTGCTAGCTGCCTGTTTTCTGCTGTTTTTGGTTCCAGGAAAGTCAGAAAATGAATATTCTTGGAATTGGACGGGACAAAAGCCAAATTGCCTATTTTTCAGGAAGTCATCAGATGCTAGAGTACGAGACGGAGAGGGGCCAGGGGGCCACCACACCACCTGGCCGCGCGGCCCAGCCTGGACCACGCTAGGGGGTGGTGTGGCCGCTCCTGGCACCCCCTCGGCCTCCCCTTCCGCCTATAAGATGCCCTCGGGACGTAAACCCTAAGCCCCCGATCAAAAATCCACGAAAGAGTCTGTAGCCACCGTCATCTCCATCCCTAGATCGGGAGCGATCTGAAGCTCTTCCCGGCACCTGGGAGAGAATTCACCACAGAGGCCTTCTTCATCACCATGCAAGCCTCTGGTGTGATGCGTGAGTAGTTCATCATTGGACTACGGATCCATGTAGTAGCTAGATGGCTGGTTCTACTCCTTTGTGCTTTCATGTCTAGATCTTGTGGCTCCGTTCATGATCAAGATCATATATTTGTAATTCTGCATGTTGTGTTTGTGGGGATCTGATGGATATTGAGATGCTATTTCAGATTGATTATTGATTCTATCATGTCTTTGTTATTTGTGATCTTGCATGCTTTCCGTTGTTAGTAGCTATCTTGGCCAAGTAGATGCTAGCAACTCCAAGAGTTAGTATATATGATCGATAGTGGGTTCATGCCTCTGGTAATCTGGGGAAGTGACAGAAATCTCTAAGGTACTAGATGTGCTGTTGCTACTAGGGAGAAAACAACAATCCTTTGTTCATAGAACAATCATATTGTTTACTTTACACGCAGTTCATAAAGCAATAATCTGTTGCTTGCAACTTAATACTTGAGGGGGTTCAGATGATATCCTAAAGGTGGATTATTAGTCATAGATGCAGTTGGATGGCGGTCTATGTATAATGTTGTAATGCCCAATCAAGTCTCAAAGGAGTCAAGATGATTAGTATATGCATGTATTGCTTTCTCGATGTTTGTCAATTGCCCTGTTGTAATTTGTTCACCCAGCATGTTATCTATCTAAGGAGAGCCACCTCTAGTAAACTATGGATCCCGGTCCTTTTCTTTTACATACAATCTATAATCTTTTACTGTTTTGTGTTTACTTTCTGCAAACTTTCACTTATTTCCATTTGATATGTTTAATCCTTTATTTTCCGCAAAACACGGTGAGATTGACAACCTCATCGCAAGTTAGGGACAAAGTTCTGTGGTTGTGTTGTGCAGGTCTCCACGTTCCTACTAGCACCGGTAGTGCGCCCTACCAAAGCTTAGCTAGTAACACCTTTGGGATGTTTCCTTGCTCCTACTGGTTCGATTAAACATTGGTTTCATAACTGAGGGAAACTTGCTGCTGTGCTCATCATACCTTCCTCTTGGTGTTCCCAACAAGCTCTACATCAACCACGCACTAGCTCTTTTCTGGGCGCCGTGCATTGAGCCATCAGAGCCCATTGACCATAGCCCAAAAAAATTAATTTGGCCTTTTTGGCAGTGCCCCCCACCTCTAAAAAAACTCTGCCTACCCATGTTTTTAAGAAACTAATCCATTATGTGGCTTTTTATAAGTATAGGTTCCAGTAGCACTACTCTTTTATTTTAAGAGAGATAACATGGAAACACAACAATATTTTTTAGAAGACTAATACATAAGTTGTAGTACTAATACATGTTTAATGATTCAATTTCTATTAGTATCTTTGGTATTGTGGCAAAACACTCAGTTTATGTCTATTTGATTTGATTTGAAGGTCTTTAGTTCGAATCCACTGTGTGTACATATTTATATATATCTTGGGTTTAGTTTTTTTGAGAAAGGGTTTACTTTTTAATATCGCATTACAGAGAGGCTGACATCACGGACCACCAGCCTGCAGCATCCCTCGAGTTCATTGGTCGGGTTTGAAAAAAAAGTTAAATACTTGTACAGAGAGGCTGGCATCAGGGACCCACCGGCCAGAACATACCAGAGAGGGTGACATGGGGGCCTCAGCAGCAAGACCATACACGGCTTCCACATCGAGCAATGTTGCCAAGGTCAAAACAGCGGACGTGGCCGAAAAAATTCCATCATACACAGGTTTGATATATAGAGAGACCGGCATGTTGGACCTAGTAGCACGGCCTTATACAAGTTCTGACTCGAGCGATGTTGCCAAGTTCGAAACAGGGAGGCGTGAGCGAGAAAAAAGTCCAGCATGCAGACCTTTCTTCTAATGAGAGGCTCGCATGGGGGACTCAACAGCCTGGAAAAACGGCTGATGCATCGAGCAACGCTATCAAGTTCGAAACACGGAGGCGCGACCGAGAGCAAAAATTCCATCGTACACATGTTTCTTCTAATGAGTGTATGACATGTGGGGGTGGGGCCCTGCATCATGATTAAACGGTAGATGCAGCGAGCAACGCTATCAAGTTCGGAACACGTAGGCGCGACCGAGGGAAAAAATTCTATCATACACACGTTTCTTCTAATGAGATGATGACATGTGGGGTCCAGGAGTTTGATTAAACGGCTGATGGAGCGAGCAACGCTATCAAGTTCGGAACACGAAGGCACGACAGAGGGTAAAAATCCATCATACATACGTTTCTTCTAATGCGAGGATGACATGTGGGGCCCAGCATCGTGATTAAACGGTAGATGCATCGAACAACGCTATCAAATTCGGAACAGGGTAGCGTGAGCGAAGGAAAAAAATCCATCATACACACGTTTCTTCTAATGAGAGGATGACATGTGGGGCTTAGTAGGTTGGTTAGACGGTAGATGCATCGAGTAGCGCTATCAACTTCGGAACAGGGTAGTGCAAGCGAAGGAAAACATTCCATCATACACACGGTCCTTCTAATGAGAGGCTGACATATGGGACCTTGCAGCCTGACTAAACGGCAGACGCCTCGAGCAACATTATCGAGTTCAAATCAGGGAGGCACGACCAAAAAGTATGGTCTGCTAGAGACACTAACGTCCGGGACCGATACGCCTCAAAAGACTTCGGCGAGTCAACATCGCCGGAGGAAACGAAAATCTTGCTTCTGCCACGCGCCAGCCGAGCTTCCTCCATGTTTTTAGCAGATCCATCGTAGTAGAGGGCCACGAAACCGGAAAAAAAAGTTTTCCATCGGCCACGGCCGAGCCGAGAATTTCCTCACGGAAGACGTGCCTTCTACGATGACCGTCGGGCCAAGTCGTTGTGGAAGGAAACTTTTCTTGTAGTGCTAAGAATACACTACAACGTATTCATTTATAATTTCGAATTATTGTATAACTCAAAATTTCTAGAAACCACATCATGCCCTAACACATATGGTGTTGTTTCCATGAATCTTAGATGGTTCCTTATATTTAAAATGAGTGTTTGCTATTTAATCTACATCTCTAATTCCTAACGGTAACCTAGTAAGAGATGATTTCTAGACCATACAATATCTAATAGAGTATGATTACATTACTTTAAACATATCAACTAATTGAAGTGTTCTAGGCATTGTAATTTGTAAAAACATCCTTCACAAGTCTATATGCCAAAGCCATAACTCAATTTCCTATCACTTTGATCCAAAGCACAGAGGCCTTAAAACTCTTATTAATTTAATACCCATATTCATTCTAAAATTCTTTGAATATGTCAAATACTTTTAGAATCGTGTTTTGTTAAGTAAATACACATATTCACTTAAATTTACAATGAAGCTTACAAAATAATGATACCTACTAGTTTGTTGAATTACAATCATCATGCATGATATTAGACAATTCAATCTACAATATGGTTTATCACAATATGGAGTTTTAGTCATCTCACCTAGTGAGGCATGGTTTGCATGTGTCATAATATCAAGTATCTAAAGACTGCATGTTTCATCAGAATGCATGAACCAACCACTATGAATTAAACAATAGACATTCAAAATGATGTCATTATTAAGTATGGATACCTTTCGGTATTTTTAGTGTTTTATAAATGCATAAACTACTACCATTCAGATCAAAATAAGAAAAATTCATTCATAATCGTAATGTGACCATAAAATATATCATTCACAGAAAGAGAAAAACTGACTTGTATCTCATTTATATAAATAACCTACTTGCAAGATGCAAGACACACTAATAAAATGTACATACTTAACGATTATAAAACTTTTTTCAAATCCATAAACTAATTTGAATGATAGATGTAGAGGGAGAATGTCGTCGACCATCAACCAGCTTTCTTGCCATCAACGCGCCATTGCCGCCTCATTTCTTCCAGCAACTTTCAAGCAGAAGGTCATGTTTTCATAAAACAAAACAATTATCAAATACTTGGTAAACTGCAATAATTGTTTTTATGAAAAACCATTTATAACTTTTATATCTATATACCTTCTCCATCAATGACATCCCCTGCAATGGTTCTACTTTCACGATTCTTAACTTAGCCATGAACTCATGAAAGGCATATAATATTCCTCGCATGACATAGCCCATGATGGCATCTTTGTAGTTGGGAGGAAGCAAACGTGAAAACCCATCTACCACAAAGTTATCCGTCAACCAGTAGCCCATAACATCCACAAGGCGTTAGTGAATTTCTTCTAATGGCCAGGTGGATCTCCAAGCAGGTGTTTTCTTCCATTTCGGTTGAAATAAACTTGTTCATGTATTCATACTTCACGATCCTGACTTGTGACAGAAATACCGCATTCAGTACATCGACCATACTATATGTTTCGATTTCGTGAAAGTGCACCCACAGTCTAGACTCCATGGCACGAATTATGGTGTACTTGATAAACATGAAGGTGTCATACAGAGCTTGATAATATCCATCATATTTCTCATTGATGACTGCCAGTGTACAGATCAATTGTAGCTAGTTTTGAAATAAGAGTATCGAACCACATAGAGTACTTATAAGTTATCTCCAACTCCAAGTAAAGGTGTAAAAGGGTTTTGGTAATTGAGAGCAAAAGTAAACAAGGACAAAGCAATTAACTAAAGTAACCAAGAGCAGAAAGTGTGATCGTGAGAGTGGCAATATGGCTAAGGAGTTCTCGAGGAGTGTATGATACACCACTAGCATAGGAATTACTTATGATTAGGATAATCTATATCTTTCGTCATGATATGTGTAGAGAGAGTTCCATAATAAGATGTCCACCAACAAGTCTCATGAGCAAGACACTTCTACAAGTCATGTGATGAGGTCATCTCTAAATAACCACTCGATGCCTACGAGAAAGTCACTTCTACAAACCACCACAATTAAGGGTTTCCCCATGGATATCGTTATGAGATTAGTGAATCTCTATTTATCCCCTTTGACTGTGTAGGTTATAAGCCAATGCTTGCAGTCACAAAGTAGCACCATGCATACTCTCATACACGTCCAAAGTGTAGTTCCCTCTCTTTATTCCTGAAGGCAAATGTTATGTGGTCGATTTCACACACCATCTAGAGAGAGATGTAACACAATATCATGGATCAATAGATCAAAGACCAAAGTTATAGATCATCTTTATTTTATTGCATAATAATATTAGGGTTTCTCCATATCTCCCCAAGAATAAGGTAACTAGTCACATATGAAGGGGATCAACATCATGGCAATGATATGGATGAAAGTGAAATTTAATAGAAGTGCAAATCCATAAGGGTTTGGATTACAACCAAGTATTCAAAGAGGATCGGTTTTGGAGATGATGGAGATTTATGCGTAGCCCTTCAAGATCCAAGGTCCCTCTTCCTCTTGAGTGGTAATGATAATGGAGAGCTTTTGTGCGGCAGCTATGGAGGCGGTAGAGCAGCAGGGCTTTACCGTCAATATCTATGGAGATGATGCCTTCTCCCTTGGCTCCTCACCTCTTTATGTAAGCCTAAGATGTCTCTAATAGGCCCTCGCATGTTGCCTATGACTTAGGAAAGGACTAGGAACAAACAGGGAAGGATTGTGTGAAGAAATGCGTCTAGAAAGACCTTTCCATGCGTCCAGATGATACGTTGTAAACGTCTCTATAATTTTTGATGTTCCATGCTTGTTTTATATCTACATTCTTATGTTTTATTCACACTTTGAGGTATTTTTATACATTTTTCTGGAACTAACCTACTAACAAGATGCCACAGTGCCAGTTGCCTGTTTTCTGCTGTTTTTGGCAGAAAAGCTAGTAAGGAAATATTCTCGGAATTTGACCGGACAAAAGCCAAAGTCAATATTTTACCCGAAGCAACAGGGAGTCCAGAGGGGATACAAAGTGGCGCACCAGGGCGGCCTAACCTGGTGGCGGCGCGTCCTGGGGGTGTCACCAGGGGGTGTGGGCCCCCTGGTGCTCCACCGACCTTGCCCTTCCACCTATAAAAGCCTCCCGGGACAAAAACCCTAAGTCCCCGATAAAATACCCAATCAGAAATCCACGGAAGAGTCTGTAGCCGCCGCCATCTCCATCCCTAGATCGGGGGGATCCGAAGCTCTTCCCGGCACCCTGCTGGAGGGGAGAGATCACCCTAGAGGCCTTGTTCATCACCATGACTGCCTCTAGTGTGAGGCGTGAGTAGTTCATCCTTGGACTATGGGTCCATGTAGTAGCTAGATGGTTGGTTCTCCTCCTTTGTGCTATCATGTTTAGATCTTGTGAGCTCCGTTCATGATCAAGATCATCTATTTGTAATCTTACATGTTGTGTTTGCGGGGATCCGATGGATATTGAGATGCTATTTCAGATTGATTATTGATTCTATCATGTCTATGTTATTTGTGATCTTGCATCATTTCCGTTGTTAGTAACTATCTTGGCCAAGTAGATGCTAGCAACTCCAAGAGGGATTATTTATGCTCGATAGTGGGTTCATGCCTCTAGTAATCTAGGGAAGTGGCAGGAATCTCTAAGGTTGTAGATGTGATGTTGCTACTAGGGAGAAAAAAGCAATCCTTTGTCCATGGGACAATCGTATTGTTTCCTTTACACACTTTGCTTAATGCAATTATCTGTTGCTTGCAACTTAATACTAGAGGGGGTTTGGATGATAACCTGAAGGTGGATTATTAGTCATAGATGCATTTGGATTACGGTCTATGTATAATGTTGTAATGCCCAATCAAATATCCTAGGAGTCAAGATGATTAGTATATGCATGTTATGCTTTCTCAAATCTGTCAATTGCCCCGCTGTAATTTGTTCACCCAACATGCTACCTATCTTAAGGAGAATCACCTTTAGTGAACTATGGACCCCGATCCATTCTTTTACCATTGATATACCATCTACTATTACTGTTTACTGTATGATTTCTGTAAGCAATTACTATCTTCCATACTATACGTTTAATCCTTTGTTTTCAGCAAAACCAGTGATATTGACAACCTCACTGTAAGTTGGGGCAAAGTTCTGTGGTTGTGTTGTGCAGGATTCCAGGTTGGTAGAAACACCTTGGGGTTGTTTCCTTGCTCCTACTGGTTCGATAACCTTGGTTTCATAACTGAGGGAAACTTGCTGTTGTTCTCATCATACCTTCCTCTTGGGGTTCCCAATGAGATTGAGATATCTTGAGCCATCACCAGACCCGTGGTACAGGCGAACGATACGACCATACCGACCCGTACTATTGGTCATTACGCTTGCAAATGATTTTCGTATTTTGGTCGCAATTTATTCATACAACCTCCAAAGGTGTTCTTTGGCTTGTTGGATTTATTTCGATGAGGGATACAACATCATGGTCTTAGATATTGATTTTGAGATTACGAGAAAATATCACTTTTCACCACTCAAATGGCTAAGTGTGGTCCCTATAACTCCTCCATATTGCATCCTCTTGGCTCCTCTTGCCTTGTTTTATCCTTAATAAATCACAACACCTACACATAAATCAAAGACAAGGAAAAGTAATAAAGTCCTAATAAAAACTAATAGTTGTGCAACACTCATATGAAAATGAATGAGAACTAGTAATCATGCATAATAGGCGTAGTTATAGCTAGACATATCATGAGATGAGTGACAATATGAATAATATATATGCTTAAATATGCATCATATTTGCACTCATCAACATCCCCAAGATAAAGGTTGCTCGTCCTCGAGAAAGTGAGTTGATAAACTAATGCCATCATCTAGCTTACCACAGAAAATCGATGCCTTGTATCCTTATTTTTCCTGCAAGCTCAAAGTAAGATGTAACATAATCATATAAGGAAACACAAGCTCAGTTATGTTAATCCATAAGATATAAATTACAACTTCTATGCCACATGTCAAAAGTAAATCTAACTTGAAAGAAAACTTGTGATCCTCCTATTGGACCTTTTATATTTTGTATCCTCACTTTTGTAAGGTAAAAGCTTAGAAATTACAAGTGATAGATCATGTCAAAATAAGTATAGCATTAGAGTGTCTCATTATAACACCCACACCAATAAATCATGGCCATCAAACACTTTTGTTCCATTCTTTGCCTTTCTAGAGCTTCAGTTATTTAGTAACGACATCATGCCAAAAGTTAGAGATCATGTCAAAGAAGTATAGCATCAGAGTATCCTAGTATAACACCCACATCAATAAATCATGGATATCAAACACTTCTGTTCCATTCTTTGCCTTTCTAGAGCTTCAATTATTTAGTAACGAGATCATGCCAAAAAAATAATGGTATAATTGGTGTCTCATGAGTGTCAATGCTCTTATCCATCATAGCTTTGCTCCTATAGGTGTTTAATCAACTCATACCTGAAATCAATAGGTTTCTCCCATAAGGATCGTTTGTAGGCCAGCAGAGTTGTTAGCATCTCATGGTGTGCAAAAGTGTTATAGACACGCATTAAAAAACATCATATTTTAAATTAACAAGTCAATTTTTTGCATGCATATCAATCACCGCTGAACATTAGCTCCTTCAAACAAATCCTATCAAGAGTGCTATCAAGTCGACCATTAAATCTATGGGGTTGAATATCTATAAGGCTAGACTCTTAAGACAATTAAACATCACCCAAGAAATTATTTATAGGCTTTGTCAATATACTTTTAATCGTATCAAGTGTAGAAATCATGGAAATGTTTCTAGAGGATCACAAAAATTTCTCAAGATGGATAAAGATTTGAACATAGTGCATCAAAGTTCTAACTCAACTCTTATGAAACCTAACAAAAGAAAGTGCATCCCTTATATAAATATGAAACATAACTTACCTAAGCAAGCATTCAAAAGCAGCACGATACATGATTGCACAAAAACTTTATCGAACGACAACATTGCATAAGACTCTACACATGTAGAAGTAGCTTCCCCAAGCTAGAACTTTGCAAGAACCAAACTTGAATAAATCACCCAAAGAAAAGAGAAAATGCAGTTATCAAAAGAGAGTGAAGAAGTGATTACCACCCCAAGATTGAATAAAGCAAGGGTGACGCACTTTACCGTTGAGGTACGAATAACCTCTCTTTTGATGGACTTGGACCTTTTGTTCAACGAATACTTCCTTGATGTGGTCTGGTGGTCGTCTTCCTTGAGAACCCGCTAGAAACAAAACTAAAGAGTAAACACATATTTTTGTGCTTTTGAAGTTCTGTAAAAAAATATTTTCGAGTTACTAGGGGTTAACTCACAAGTGATGAAAACATAAGTCTCACGAGGTCGGCTCATCAACCTAAGCACCATAATTAAGTCAATGGACTAAGTCCAAGAGTTGTACATACTCCTAGATTTTGATGAAGTTTAAGTGAGGAAGTATATGGAACACGAGTGTGCGACTTCCTGTGTGCTTAATTTAAAACAAGAGTGATCCCACTTAAGGTGAGAAACTCACTATTGTTACTCTTATTGAGAAAGGTTCAAGTTGGAAGGTTTTACCAAACACTTGTTGTTGAAGCGTTGAGTTGATACAACCAAGTGGCTTATGCAAGTATTTGCATGGTTAGAAAAAACCATGCACGTCATCACACAAGGTTCAAGTCCCTACAAAAATAACACACGAAATAAAAAGAAAATGATTCAGTGTACAAACAAAGTTTGTTCACCCAACTAAGAAAATATAATAAAAGGAAACATGAAACACTGCAGAGAATTATAGGCTATGGAGTTTTGAAGGTAGATAAAAGAAAATGAAGTATACTCACAGCTTCTCAACTTCTCCTTCTCGTCATCATTTTTTTATTATGATGTCGAATAAGTCGGTATGACCGGGTGGTCGTTAAAACCTCAGGAAGTTCTTCTATTTTCAGAAGCCGCAAAACAAGGTCGGTACAAGCACACGATACGTGTAGGCGCGCCTGTACTAGTGCTCGTTAAACTCTCTATAAACTTCAAGAAAATTTTCTCTTCCAGTTATTTTCTTCGTGGAGGCAATACGGGCTCATGGTACAGTTGGTTCCAACCGTATCACTGCTCGTTAAACATCGAAACAACTCAATTTCTTCAAGAATTTTCCTAAGGACCTAAAATGTTAGTCCAACTTCCAAAAACAAGCATACAAATATTTATAATTAGGTGCTTTAACTGAGCTAAGCAACAACATTAGAGCAACGAACAATTCTTCCTTTTGAAAACTGTCCCAAGCCAACTCTAATAGAAAAACATGCAAAGTGCTAATGCAACATGAATTCAACTAAACAAAGACACAAAAATAACTATGCTACCTTTATTCAAAGATGGGTTGACTCCCATCAAGAATTTATTTTGAATTGGTTGATTTGACTCAACCAATCTCTGAGTTTTTGGCATATACCTTGGGCTACCCTTCATCGAGGGTACTTACCACTTGAACATGTTTAGGTGGTGGTACATATTTTCAACCTTGTTCTTGTTTCTTCAGGAAGTAAGGAACAATATGATCATCATAGATGTTGAAGACAATTTTCCCGCTAGTGCAATCAATATTAGCTCCTGTAGTACTAAAAAAGGTCTTCCAAGAATGATTGAAAGTTTGTCATCTTCAGGAACATCAAGTATAATAAAGTTAGTAGGTATGACATGATGATCAATTCTAAGTAAAAAATCTCCGATCATATCAATGGATTGTTTAGTGGTTTTATCAGCCATCTACAAGGTAATGTAAGTAGGAGAGTAATCTTCGAGATTTAGTTTCTTGAAGAGGGAATATGGCATGACACTAACACCTGCACCAAAATCACATAGGGCGTTGAATATGTTAGTTTTTCCAATAGTACAAGAGATAGGTCATATACCATGATCACCAAGCTTATAAGGAATTTTATCACCATAGCTTGTCATCACCGCTACAGTCTTTGTTGCATTTTTCTTTCTGTTAAGAATATCTTGCATGAACTTTTTGTAAGTAGGAACTTGAATTGCATCAGCTACAAGAAGTTCTAAACGAAGATTTCTTATAGCCTCGGCAAATGATTCATAGACACTCTTATCAGGTTCATATTAAGCATGGTTAGAATAAGGGGTTTTATTTTTAGTTGGTTTTACCTTCTCTCTTACCTTGGGTGTCGGCTCAACATATTCTTTGTTCTTCTTCTTAATTGCAGGCTATATTTTTCAACTTGTTTTTCATTTGATATAATCATTTCTTCTCTTGTTCACGACTAAGCTCATCTTCTTCTCTTAGATCGACAGTTTCAGCATCAGAGTCATATTGTTTATTTTTATCTC
This sequence comes from Avena insularis, assembly GCA_023614405.1. Taxonomy (NCBI): domain Eukaryota; kingdom Viridiplantae; phylum Streptophyta; class Magnoliopsida; order Poales; family Poaceae; genus Avena; species Avena insularis. Next base: position 284,407,109 of record CM042690.1, read on the forward strand.
CTGCCTCTTCCTCTTCTTAATTTTCTATTAAACCTTCTTTTTATTTTCTTTCGGCTTCAAGGTCAATGTAATCTTATGGATTAACAAGGTCATCTTCTTCCTGACTCATTTCTTGAGACTCCTTTGCCTTCCGTACTTGTTATTCTTGATACCAAGGTGGCCCTAGACGTTCTTGTGTTTCTATACCATGTCTAGTAACAATATTAGTAGATACATTATTGTAATCATGATTACTTTGACTTAAAATCAAAGCTTGAGTCTCCGATATTTGATCACATTGAACTTTAACCATACTAATATGTTTGTCAGGATGTCTAGCAGCATGTCCTAGATCATCAAAAATTGTAGTCTGTTCTTTTATATATTTGTTGTGGAGCATGAGGTGTTTATTATAACTATTACAGAACTGAAGTTATTGATGTTTAGGTTGTTGCAAATCAATATTCATTTCATCTTCTACAATAAAAGTTTGGAGAACATCAACTTGATTTTCTTTTATGAGTTCTGCTACTATACCTTTTTCTTCCGTGGACTTCTTGACTTCAGGCATAAGTTCTGGAGGTATATAATGTATAACTTTCTTTGGTTTAATATATTCAACATGATTGTATTGTTCATCATTGAAGGATCTTATTGTGAAAATATCTATGCACTCAGGTAGTGTCAACTTGCTCAAAGTTCCTCCTAGAGTTAAATCAATCATTTGTTTGGAATCATGAGTGAGTCCATTATAAAATTATTGTATGATCAAATGCTCCTTAAAACCATGATTTGGGACTTTCATAATCATCCCATAAATTCTTTCCCATGCTTGTGAGAAACTTTCACCAATCCTCTGGAAGAAATTAGCTATATCATGCTTGATCTACATCATCTTATAAAATGGGTTAAATTTTTAATTAAACTCTCTTGTACAATCTGTCCAGCTTTTTATAGTGTGGTTAGTTAAGGATTGTAACCAAGTAAAAACTTTATCTTCTAATGACCAGTGGAAAAGTTTAAGAAGTACAAACTATGTTGGTAGTCCAGCTGGTTTAAGAGTATCACAAAGGTCATGAACCTTAGTTAGATGGTGACTTGGATCTTCATCTTCTCTTCCCACAAAAGCAATTTATTCCATAATATATATTATCTCAAGATATATTTCAAATTTCATGCCTTCAAGATCAGGATAGAGAATAAGTATTTTTCTAAGATGCCTAGATGGATTCCCATAATCTCCCAATAATTTCTCAGGCTCTTCTACCCTTCGGGTGATGGTGAAATCTGTCAACAAAGGAATAAAACTGATCATGTTTATAGAACGTGAGCTAGAAAAAGTTCAAGGAATTCTAGGCGTCTTTCAATTGGTACACGTTCAATATAAGTGGGAAACTAATTTATTCTATAATATGTAGCTCCTTTGTCTTCAATAGAGATCATCTATAGTTTCAAAACTATTAACTAATATAATTTTTTGTTCTTTTCAAATAAGTGAAAGCAATAAGAAAAAAGCAATAATCAATAATGACTTGAAACCCATAAACATCTTTAGTATATCAATAATAAATAAGCAACTAAGAACAAAGACCAATAGCTCTTAGCTCCCTGGCAATGGCGCTAGAAAATAGATTGATAACTACAAGTACATAGATCAATTGTAGCTAGTTTCAAAATAGGAGTATCAAACCTGTAACATCCCAATTTCAGCAACCCCGATTAGTTGTCCAGAATGCAAAAATCAAGGGGAGCAAAAAATTTTATTGTTTAATGCTGAAGTGTTTGCTTGTTGTTTGGATATGCTTATGCATATGAATGTGTATTAGATGATATACTCCTTACCTTAACACCAGTTGACAAAAGCTATTTCACAAAATTGTCTTGGCTTATTTTCCATATTCTCAAATGTTCTGGCATTTCAAAACATGAGCCAAGAAGCCTTTGCCAACCAACTATTTTAGTAGCTTCTATTGATCAAACTATAGAGAGCTATAGAATACTATCTCCTTATGTTTTCAAGACAGAACCTTTAACTACTCTTCTCTCTAGGTTTCCCAAAACACATTTATTAAGCTTTTGAATTCCACTCTTGGTAGAGATACCAAGGACCCTCATATTATTCAAACTCCAACCCTTTTCAAATTGCCCAACCTTACCTCAAGTCAGACTTGATGGTAACCCCAGTACTAGATTTGCTAAGTTTATAAGATGAATTGTCTTGATCTGCTATCTAATGAATTGCCTTGATCTATTGTTTGACTTGTTTGCTTAGGAAGTAGTATGAGACACTCTAGGAGCTCATCAGTTGGATCAATATACTTTAAACTCACCAAACCCTAAGCAAGAATAAAATCTGGATCTGATCCCTAGCTACTAAGTAATCATCTAAAACCCTTAACCAGATCAGCTCTGAACTGATCTAATTCCAGAAGCTTCCAAGTCAATGAAGACCAATATCAAGCATGGATCCCTTCTACTCAATATAATCTTCAACCTCATCCACTTGATGATGCTTTGGTACCTTGATACCCATCAAAAGCCTCCCCTCTCACATTCTAGTTAAAAACCCTAAATCTGCCAAATTTGGCTAAGTCTGGAATCTGTTCCAACATCACCTTTTTGAATACCTCCTTTTCTCAACCCTTGTGCATTTTTGAAAATGCATTTGAAACATATTGTTAACCATCCTATGTAATACCAAGTCCCAGTCTTTCCCTTGGTTAGATCATCCTCCAACCCACTTGTTCTTGATGGTTTTGTAGGCAAGAAAATAACTTTTCCTGCAAATCTTATCAACATGCCTACTTTGACAAAAGCTCACACCATCATCCAACCTTCTACTGACCAACTCTTTGCATGGTTATGATATACTCATATAGGTCTCCCAATACCTACTTCACTTGTTCCAAGTGGATCTTTGTGCTTCTTAAACCCACAAGGTTTTGAAGGCTAGTTGATAATCTGCTTTGGCAGGCTTATTTTATTCAAAGTTCGAAAGCATGTCTTCGTGAGCTCAAGCAGGATCAAGCTCAAACCTATACACCATTGCTATTTACATCACTTGTTATATCCATACATATATCCCATGTCCCTAGGGGAGTCTTGAGCTCCAAGATCCAACAGGGTTTTGGTGGCATGAAAACAATCTTACCCAAGATCCTTAAATCTTTAGTTTTCACCAAAATCAACTTGGATTCTCCAATCCCAAGGTTGAAAATGCGTGTTACACCTTGTCTACATCATCTACCTTGATCATAAAAATTTATCAAATTTTATCCATAATTATTATGGCTCCAAATCTAATTAATCTCTTTAATAGACAAAATCTCCAAAACTCCTTTCCCAATGGAAAGTTTGGTTGTGGCCAAAACACTTCTCCAACCTTTTGCTCAATTAGGGTCCATATATCATACCATACATTCCCATATCAAAAATAACTATTTTTGAGATCCGTTATTATTCCTTTTTGCCCTTTTTCTCAAATGGCAAAAATGGAATAATAATAGTTTTAAATACTTTTAAGCCTCCATAAATCTTGGGAAAAAATCCCTAAGTGTGTATTCACATTTAGGACCATATCAAATCAAAAACTCAACTTATCCAATACAAAAATATCAAATAAATTCCTAAAAACCATTTCTGCACCATTTGAAAATGAGATATAAAGTGGACCAAACTTCATCCAATAATTCCCAAATAATTCATGGAGATGTACCTGAACCATATCCACCTACCAGCACCCTCACCTCATCTTTCCAAGATCAAAAATCTTGAAGTTCTTTATGATCATGGATATGGCCAAGTGCGGACATTATTCAAAACCTTGACCCAATTTAAATCCAAACTTTCCCAAGCTTGTTCAATACTCCTCCACAGCAACCCTCACTCCTACTATGGTCGAAAACACTGTAGCAACACCTTTCCTTCTTGTCCTTTGTGCTTGGCTTTGAAGTAGACCATGGACATGTCTTGTCTCTACTCTTTCTTATTCAATACAGCAGCCACCTCCAGCCTTTTCTGTCTCTTAGCACGACCAGGACCCTTCTTCACCTCTCTCCATCACCCATCCTGACCAATGGGCGAGCCCTGGACCAAACCCTAGCCTAGAATAAGCTTAGTCCACCATGAACCCATCTACCCCAAATAAAAAGGGCCAGAGGCCACCCCGCGCCTCCATCTGCACCTCATTCCTCCCTCTGCTCCCCACTCACCTCCCCAGAATCCCCTCTTCCTCCCCTCCCCTACTTTGGCCGAAGGAAGGAGAGAATGGCTTGTCGTCCATTTCTCTAGAAATGACCATAGCTCCCTCCCGTGTGCGTTTCTCCCTATGCATGCTGATCTCTCGAGATCCCCTCCTCTCCCTACATCTAACCATGTGCCTGTTTTGCCCTAGGATCTCCCCCGGACGCTACTTCGGCGAGCCCCGAAGCAATCTCCATCGGTGTTGATGAACGTGATGCCTCCTGACGTCGAATCGACTGCTGCCGCCCATCGTTGGTACCACCGTTGACCGCTGCTTCGCCCCAGGCCCTCCTCGACCTCCAACGATCCCTCTCGTTAGCTCCCCACACCGCTCCGCTGCCAGCTAGGGTTCCGCCATCACCTATCCGTCGTGAGCAAGGAGATAAACCACCATCGTCCATCACGACTAGATTCAACGGCCACAACTCGCCAATACCCCTTCGCCACCCTGCGTCACTGACCGGCGGGCCCCACTTGTTCGCGATTTAAATCGCCACAGCACGCTCACTATGGCGCCAGTGGGCCAGTCGTGCGTCGTGAGGCCTAGCTACGCCTGGATCCAGCCCGGCTGAGGATCTCCCCTTTTCTTTTTAAAATAAATCTCTTTCTAGATCTGCTTTATATCCATGTTAGTTTAAGTAGTTTTAAAAATGAAAACCACCACAATTATCCTAGTTCTAAATTCCTTCAGGTTCTTACATGTTTTGTGCAACATGAAGAACTGGTAGTTTGCGAAAAATCAACTTCATTATTTTTCTAGCATTAAATTTGCAAAAAGGTATCTTTTTCACTAAATAAATTTCTCATTGACTTATACAGAACACAATGGATTGAACCAAATCCCCTATGATAGGTATTTGTTATGCCTACCATTGAGTATTCATATCATGCCAAGTGGGGTTATATTCTGCCTGTAACAAAAATGACAAAAACAAGTCTTCTATGTCTTTAGAAAATTTCCTAGACTGATATATAGCACCTTTTGAGTTGTTGCAAACTCTCAGTGGTGCGATACATCAAGATTAACCAAATCCCAGGTTTTCAAGATTTATTGATCCTCTTTTGAACTTTAATGAATTAAATACCTCTATATGTGATTTATTCACTAGATAAATCATCACAATAGTTCCACAACTCCAAAAAGGTTGATTCCAATTTATACAAAAAGTTATTTAAAATACCTAACATGTGAATTTGGAATCATACTAAAACCTTCTATAAAATAAATCTGGTCAAAAAGACAAAAACCCCACAAAAATGCCTTTGGGAATTTCCTGAGGGCATTCTGGTAATTATCTTGGCATGATTCCAACTTTCAGATATTTAGTACATCAAACCCTACAAAATGAGCCAAGGAAATAATTTCTGGAGCTCCGGAACCTTTCTGGTGATTTATTCCCTAAAACTAGAAGTTATTTCACCAGGAAAATCATAACTATTTAAAGAAGAGTGATAAAATAGTGAAACCAGTTTTATTGGTTTCATTTTATCAACCCCTATCTATTGGTATCGTTTTTACACAATGGTATCATACCGAATAGGTCCTTGGTCCAAAAACCCCTCCTAGGTAGTTCCTCGGCTATAAACCCTAAGGGATGTTCATCCATGTCTCCAAGGCCATCTCCATCTTCTAAATCCAATCCTCTCAAAACCTACTGAATTTTAAACTTGTATTGTTCACTGGTTTGATGTATTGTATTGATGCTTGTATGCCTTGTGTTGATTGTGGTTTGGTTTGTTTGCATGTGCTATCTAGACGACAATAGTTGCGATGAAATCAGAGAGCAGAAGAAGTGGTAATTATTATTGGTTTATTATGGTATTCTAAGAAGAAGTCCAGGGACATATTGCCATATTGCTGATCATCAGGCAAGCCACCATTCCCGATTTCTGATACTTGTCCTACTCTTTTTTATTACATGTTTTGTACCTCCTTTATAAATTGCATTATTTATCGTTTCATAAATACTGCGCTAATGACTTGGCCCCTCCAAGTTATGACTTGGTGTCCCTCGTGGCACCACCCTGATGTAAACCTACCACTTACCCCTTTAGATCAAGGTTATGAGGATTAGCATCCTACCTCGTTGGAAACCACGAATTTTTGTTGAATAAATGGTTTTGGGATTTACCCTACTACAAATGTTTAAAAACTGCTTTGTAAAACCCTTGGGAAGAGGCATCATTCCAAGCGGATGTTTTAACTAAAGAAGTGGTGATGATGAGAAATGAGAAAATGGACAAGAGAAAGAGAAGGGATGTTCTACGCCTTTACCAGAACAATTTATCAGTGCAACCACATTACCCCAGGTGCTGGGGCTTAGCTCGTACTTTGTCTTCTTTAGCCGAGGCAGCTTGTACAATGCTTATTGGGAGAAATCCCTTGAATTCTGGGCAGGCGCTAACAGTTCTACGGATATGGAGCCTGTAGCTTGCTTCGGCAAGAGTGAGCCTGTCTTGGCAGGAGTGCCGGTGCAACAATTGGGTCTCCCACGGACGGTGTGACTTAGGTAGTATGGAAGGAAGTGGAGTCACCAAGTTAAGGTATACGCCAAGATGCGGTTTGGGTATACTCATGTACGGAAGGCAGGACTATGGCCGGGGGCCACATACTCGTTGTCGGGGAGAACAAACCCAAAAGAAAAAGCAGCCTTTGCTAGGGTCGACAAGCGAAAGGTTAGGTTTGATTATCCGAACCCCCGTCTACCTTGTGTAGTGGGTCGTGGTTTTATCCTGGCGGATGTATTGATTCTTGTGGGGAAAGTGCGCAAACTCTGCAGAGTATAATCTATTCGAATAGCCGCGTCCACGGTTAAAGACGGTTGGAAAGGTGATGGCTAGGAGTACCCAAATGGTGGTGTTTGGAAAAATGGATGAAACTATGGAGGTTCCGAGGGAACCTGAGTATAAAGTCTTGTTTCGACTAGAGGTGGTCAAAGAGGTTTAAAAGGGTTTTCTCCAAAACTGTTTTCAAAAAGGTTTTCACAAGGATATGGGGATATCCTGATTTATAAAATGGAGGCATGTTTCCAAACTCTTTTTTTTCAACAAATATATGGAGATGCCATAACTACAAGAGATAGTCTAGGCTTTTCAAAAACAACCCTAGATAGAGCTATCTCGCCACAGCCAGATTGCATTTCTTATTTAACTTATCTTGGTGGTTTGCGAGTAAATTCAAAAGTACTCATGGCTTTGTCCCTGGCTATTTACTTGGCTAGGTTTTCAGAAGCTTGACAACGGAAGATTAAGGTGACGTCCAGCGAGCTAGGTCGTCCTCCTAGTCAGTCGTCTGTTGTTGGGGCCTGACTGTGCCCTATGTGTGATGAAGATCCGATGCTGAATGTTGTGTAGCCATAAGGGAAACTATGTAAGTCTTGTATTCGTTATGTTTCGGATGATGTAATGATACTTGTCAGTTATGTTCCATGGCTCACTGATCATGGGAACGTGGATACTTACATAACAGGGATTTCTCGGATGTTGAATCCGGGGGACCCCACAGACTTGGTATCAGAGCCATCCTGACTGTAGGAGAACCTTAGTTAGCATGGTCGTTAGACAGGAACCTTATTTTGAAAACCCCGTCTTTTGAAAACTAGTTTCCCAATGAGTTTCAAAAGTTCTACTTCTTCTCTTACTCTAAGTAAATGCTTTCGAAAATGGTTTCCTCTAACTCTCGTCCAAACTTCAAACCTACGGATTTTAAATAACTAGGATCTAGAACACGGTAAAGACAATGAGCACAAGATGAAGACAAGCAACTACCAACAAACACAAGGAGACTACAATATCGCTCTACCAGCGGAATCCTCACAATCAGAAGACATCGGGTATTGCACTATCAAGAAACGTCCAAGATACGACGAAGGCTTCATCTGCAAGATAGTGACTCCGACTTGAAGAAAGACGATATCTAGGATCAATAGTCCTAAGAATAGGAATTCCCCTACATCGCGAGTAGTTAACTCCTTGGTCCCTAACGTTGACTGTGTTTGCTTGCCTAAGTGCATTATGTGTGGCTTGATGTGTGTTGTCTGCCGAGGACATTGCGATTCTCTTGCTCTGTTCGCCTTGTTTGTGTGTTATGGTTTGCTGTGACCTCCGTAAACAGTGTGACCCGAGGAGTGATAACTCACCTAGTACCTCAGGCACCCCTGTTAGTCGTCGCTAACAAAAACCTAGACTAAACTCAGGGGTTTATGAACGGAAAAGCACCGGAGGAACCAGGAGTTCGACATCGACTAGTCAGGACAACTCGAAGACTTCACCTCAGCAAGATGACATACCTCGTCCAACTCACCTCTCAAGACTCGTCAATAGCGCAACACTCCTTTATTCATCATTCTACTACCGCAAGAATCTCGTTGAAGCCCGAAGTCAATCACAGAAGGATCTTCAATATCCACAAGAAACCACCCGATAAGTCAACCAAGACAAGAAGTGACAACCTAACCACACTAACATTTACTGTATTAGAGCTTCTGACCGCCTCAGGAGACTAACTGATCTAGTCGACCCTACCCAAACCAAAGGGAAGTTCCTCCCTAGAAGGCCAGAACTACCCCTGAAACCAGATGACAAGGATGCATGAAGACAACGAATCCACTCCACCATCGAGCTAAAGCAACGCAAGGAATTCACGTGAAGATGTTACCTCCGAAGATTAGTTTTCCTACCCCGATTGAAGGCTAACAAGATGAGCCGTAAATCGCTAACTTACCTTGAGCTAACCACCCAAAAGTCTTCGTTAGGAAACCACCCCCGCCAAGGTTGATAAAGTAGGGCGTCGCTCAAAGACCTCAGCTCAAGATTCAGGTAAGATATATCCTTCTGCTAACAGCAAGTCAGCCTTAAAATATCCAAACCCTTCTTGATGAACCTTAGTGAAGCTCTAAGGTGGAAAGACCACTCAGAATACTGTCTACCAGAAGATACTTCAGAGAAGATCCCTAGATCCGATGTCTTTTCGCCAAGTAGCAACTCGCGGTTCATCAGAGGATAAATGAACTGAAGATTCTACAAAGTCCCTCCTCTACTTCAGCTGAAGACCCACCCGAAGGACCGCCGAACCGCTCAATTCCAATCGCTTAGAGGACGTGAGACTCCAACGACTCCAACAGACTAAGTACGAATAATCGTAGTATATAAGCCCCATAGGACCTACCTTCGTGGACGTCATTGGAAGATTCCAACTCTAGGAGAAAGAGTGACGACAGTCTTCAAAACATCAATCTACGACTCCAAGAAGGAAGGACTATGTCCACTCTCCAATCTACCCCAGTTTAATCCTAAGGGGGAAAGACTACGTCTTTTCCACAAAAATAGAGTAACTCTTTGCTAGAAGCAAACTCAAGAGTTCGACCCGAAAACCGTTAAATAGGATACGCTACGACCCTAAGGAAGAGCTGTGAATCCTTAGAGAGAAGTACACCCAGTTGTAGATTCTATCCTCCGACGAGTACTCTGTGAAGTTTAGAATCCCGATAGTCCGCCCATCCTAAGCCCCCGAGATTCTGAATCCGTAAAGAAAAGAAGGCCATCCCTTGCAATTAGGACTGGACTCTGCTCAACTCTCCGTGCATCTTGGAAGCCTGACTCAACTTCATTGATGTAGTAACCACTTCCAAGGACGGGTACCGTAAGATAGCACGCTTGAAACCAGTAGCGCTACCCTTGACTCAAAAATCCCCTAACCCTACTTTTCTGAATCTCTGGACGAGACTCTTTTAAGGGGGAAAGGTCTGTAACATCCCAATTTCAGCAACCCTGATTAGTTGTCCAGAATGCAAAAATCAGGGGGAGCAAAAACTTTTTCTTGTTTAATGCTTAAGTGTTTGCTTGTTGTTTGGATATGCTTATGCATATGAATGTGTATTAGATGATATACTCCTTACCTTAACACCAGTTGACAAAAGCTATTTCACAAAATTGTCTTGGCTTATTTTCCATATTCTCAAATGTTCTGGCATTTCAAAACCTAAGCCAATAAGCCTTTGCCAACCAACTATTTTAGTAGCTTCTATTGATCAAACTATGGAGAGCTATAGAATACTATCTCCTTATGTTTTCAAGACAGAACCTTCAACTACTCTTCTCTCTAGGTTTCCCAAAACACCTTTATTAAGCTTTTGAATTCCACTCTTGGTAGAGATACCAAGGACCCTCATCTTATTAAAACTCCAACCCTTTTCAAATTGCCCAACCATACCTCAAGTCAGACTTGATGGTAACCCCAGTACTGGATTTGCTTAGTTTATAAGATGAGTTGCCTTGATCTGTTGTCTAATGAATTGCATTGATCTTCTGTTTGACTTGTTTGCTTAGGAAGTAGTATGAGCCACTCTAGGAGCTCATCCATTGGATCAATATACTTTAAACTCACCAAACCCTAAGCAAGAATACAATCTGGATCTGATCCCTAGATACTAAGTAATCATCTAAAACCCTTAACCAGATCAGCTCTAAACTGATCTAATTCCAGAAGCTTCCAAGTCAATGAAGACCAATATCAAGCATGGATCCCTTCTACTCAATCTAATCTTCAACCTCATCCACTTGATGATGCTTTGGTACCTTGATACCCATCAAAAGCCTCCCCTCTCACATTCTAGTCGAAAACCCTAAATCTGCCAAATTTGGCCAAGTCTGGAATCTGTTCCGACATCACCTTCTTGAATGCCTCCTTTTCTCAATCCTTGTGCATTTTTGAAAATGAATTTGAGCCATATTGTTAACCATCCTAAGGAATACCAAGGCCCACTCTTTCCCTTGGTTATATCATCCTCCAACCCACTTGTTCTTGATGGTTTTGTAGGCAAGAAAATAACTTTTCCTGCAAATTTTATCAAGATGCCTACTTTGACAGAAGCTCACACCATCATCCAACCTTCTACTGACCAACTCTTTGCATGGTTGTGATCTACTCATATAGGTCTCCCAATACCTACTTCACTTGTTCCAAGTGGATCTTTGTGCTTCTTAAACCCACAAGGTTTTGAAGGCCAGTTGATAATCTGCTTTGGCTGGCTTATTTTATTCAAAGTTCGAAAGCCTATCTTGGTGAGATCAAGCAGGATCAAGCTCAAACCTATACACCACTGCTATATACATCACTTGTTCTATCCATACATATATCCCATGTCCCAAGGGGAGCCTTGAGCTCCAAGATCCAACAAGGTTTTGGTGGTATGAAAACAATCTTACCCAAGATCCTTAAATCTCTAGTTTTCACCAAAATCAACTTGTATTATCCAATCCCAAGGTTGAAAATGCTTGTTACACCTTGTCTACATCATCTACCTTGATCATCAAGATATATCAAATTTTATCCATAATTATTATGGCTCCAAATCTAATTAATCTCTTTAATAGACAAAATCTCCAAAACTCCTTTCCTAATGGAAAGTTTGGTTTTTGCCAAAACACTTCTCCAACCTTTTGCTCAATTGAGGTCCATATATCATACCCTACATTCCCATATCAAAAATAAATATGTTTGAGATCCGTTATTATTCCTTTTTGCCCTTTTTCTCAAATGGCAAAAATGGAATAATAATAGTTTTAAATACTTTTAAGCCTCCATAAATCTTGGGAAAAATTCCCTAAGTGTGTATTCACATTTAGGACCATCTCAAATCAAAAACTCAACTTCTCCAATTCAAAAATATCAAATAAATTCCTAAAAACCATTTCTGTGCCATTTGAAAATGAGATATAAAGTGGACCAAACTTCATCCAATAATTCCCAAATAATTCATGGAGATGTACCTAAACCATATCCACCTACCAGCACCCTCACCTCAGCTTGGAAAATGGATGAAAGTATGGTGGTTCTGAGGGAACCTGAGTTTAAAGTCTTGTTTTGACCAGAGGTGGTCAAAGAGTTTTAAAAAGGGTTTTCTCCAAAACTGTTTTCAAATTCACAAGGATATGGTGATATCCTGATTTATAAAACGGAGGCATGTTTCCAAACTCTTTTTTTTTCAACAAAGATATGGAAATGCCATAACTACAAGAGATAGTCTAGGCTTTTCAAAAACAACCCTAGATAGAGCTATCTCGCCATAGCCAGATTGCATTTCCTTATTTAACTTATCTTGGTGGTTTGTGAGTACATTCAAAAGTACTCATGGCTTTGTCCCTGACTATTTACTTGGCCAGGTTTTCAGAAGCTTGACAACAGAAGATTAAGGTGATGTCCAGCGAGCTAGGCCGTCCTCCTAGTCAGTTGCATGTAGTTGGGGCCTGACTGCGCCCTGCGTGTGATGAAGCTCCGCTGCTGAATGTTGTGTAGCCATAAGGGAAACTATGTAAGTCTTGTATTCATTATGTTTCAGATGCTGTAATCATAGTTGTCGTTATGTTCCGTGGCTCACTGATCATGGGAACATGGATACTTACATAACAGGGATTTCTTGGATGTTGAATCCGGGGGACCCACAAAAGCATAGAGAGCTATTGGTAGAGTCCTAATGTCTATGCACGCTTCTATTCTTGTAGGCAGTGTTGGGCCTCCAAGTGCAGAGGTTTGTAGAATAACAGCAAGTTTCCCTTAAGTGGATCACCCAAGGTTTATAGAACTCGAGGAGGAAGTGGTCAAAGGTATCCCTCTCAAGCAACCCTGCAATCAAGATACAAGAAGTCTCTTGTGTCCCAAACACACCCAATACACTTGTCAGGTGTATAGGTGCACTAGTTCGGTGAAGAGATAGTGAAATACAAGTAATATGGATGATTATAAGTGGTAATTGCAATCTGAAATAAGAGTGGGAGCAAGCAGACATGTAACAGAACTGATTGTAAACGGTGTTTCAATGCTTAGAAACAAGGCCTAGGGATCATACTTTCACTAGTGGACACTCTCATATAAATATCTTCTCTTCATGATGCTACCCTGAACTACTCTCCAATTGGACGATGTAGGGCTATAACAGCACACCTTAAAGTCCGCATTCCCCATCTAGATAACCCATCACTATCACCTTGAGCGCTAGATGGTTCCAACAAACACCACAATCTCATCGAGACATCCAACTCAAATTATACTCATGATAAGTATTTATGTAATCTTAGCCAAAGTGCCACACGGTGTGCACACTGTCAATTGGACACCGTGGATAAGCAGAGATTAATTAAAGCACTTGAGTAGCAGAATAGATCTATAGATTACAAAGCTCATGATCTCACAAGATCATGCATAGAGAGAGAGAGATGAACACATAGCTACCGGTAGAGCCCTTAGACTCGAGAGATAACTACTCCCTCCTCATCATGGGAGTCAGCAACGGCGATGGAGATGGCGATGGAGTCGATGGAGATGGATCCGGGGGCACTTCCCCATCCCGGCAGGGTACCGAAATAGAGACTTCTGTCCCCAAAATCTCCTCTTCGGTGGCGGCGGTGTTGCGGAACTTTTTGTGGAAATCTGATCTTGTACTTAGGGTTTTCGTCCCGGGAGGCTTTTATAGGCGAAAGGGCAAATTCGGTGGAGGCCCGAGGGGCCCGGGAGTCATGTGATGAGGTCATCTCTAAATAACCATTGCGATGCCTATGAGGAAGTCACTTCTATAGACCACCACAATTAAGGGTTTCCCCATGGATATTGTTTAGTGAATCTATCTTTATCCCCCTTTAACCATGTAGGTTATAATCCAATGTTTGCAGTCACAAAGTAGCACCAGACATACGCCCATACATGTCCAAGGGTAGTTCCCTCTCTTTAGCCCCGAAGGCAAATGTTATGTTGTCGACTTCACACATCATCTAGAGAGAGAGAGAGAGATCTAACATAATATCATAGATCAATAGATCAAAGACCAAAGTTGTAGATCATCTTTATTTCATTGCATAATAATACTAGGGTTCCTCCATCTATCACCAATAACAAGGTAACTACTCACATATCAAGGGGACCAACATCATGGCAATGATATGGATGAAAGTACAATTAAATACAAGTGCAAATACACAAGGGTTTGGATTATAATCAAGTATACAAAGGGGACCGGTGTTGGAGATGATGATGATGATGGTGACAATGGAGATCGATGCGTAGCCCTTCAAGATCCAAGGTCCCTCTTCCTCTTGGTTGGTAGTGATGATGGAGAGCTTCTGTGCGGCGGCTATGGAGGTGGCGGAGTAGCAGGGATTCGCGGTGGATGTCTATGGAGATGATGCCTTCTCTGTTGGCTCCTCACCTCTTTATATAGGCCTAGGGGGTATCTCATAGCCCCTCCCATGTTTCCTATGACCTAGGGAAGGTCTAGGATCAAACGGGGGCAGATTCTATGAAGAAACACATCCAGAAAGGCCTTTTCCATGCATCTAGACTCGTGGTTCGAGCGGACGGTACGACCGTACCAGCCGTACCGTTGGTTGTTACGCTTGGAGATGATTTTTATATTTTGGACACCATTTGTTCCTACGACCTCCGATTTAGGTGTTCTTTGGCTCATTCGATTCGTATGGACGAGGGCTACAGCACCATGGTCTTAGATATTGATTTTGAGATGATGGAAAAAATATCACTTTTTCACCACTCAAATGGCTAAGTCTGGTGTCTGCAACTCCTCCATATTGCATTCTCTTGGCTCCTCTTGCCTTGATTTATCCATAATAAATCACAACACCTACACACAAGTTAAAGACAAGGGAAAGTAATAAAATCCTAGTGGACACTCTCATATAAATATATTCTCTTCATGATGCTACCCTGAACTACTCTCCGGTTGGACGATGTAGGGCTATAACATCACATATTAAAGTTTGCATTCCCTATCTAGATAACCCTTAACTATCACCTTGAGCGCTAGATGATTCCAACAAACACCACAATCTCATAGAGACATCCAACTCAAATTATACTCATGATAAGTATTTATGTAATCTTAGCCAAAGTGCCACACGGTGTGCACACTGTCAACTTCACACACGTGGGGATAGGCAGAGATTAATTAAAGCACTTGAGTAGCAGAATAGATCTATAGATTACAAAGCTCATGATCTCATCTCATAAGATCATGCATAGAGAGAGAGATGAACACATAGCTACCGGTAGTGCCCTTAGCCTCGAGAGAGAACTACTCCCTCCTCATCATGGGAGTCAGCAACGGCGATGGAGATGGCGGTGGAGTCGATGGAGATGGATCCGGGGGCACTTCCCCGTCCCGGCAGGATAGCGGAACAGAGACTTCTGTCCCCTGAACCTCCTCTTCGGTGGCGGCGGTGTTACGGAACTTTTTGTGGAAATCTGATCTTGTACTTACGGTTTTCGTCCTGGGAGGCTTTTATAGGCGAAAGGGCAAGGTCAGTGGAGGCCCGAGGGTCCCACACCACCTGGTGGCGCGGCCAGGGGTACCCGCGCCACCATATGGTGTGGCCAGCCACTGGCCCTCCTTCGGCTGCCCTCCGGAATCCGTGTTCCTTCTGGTAAAATATTGACTTTGGCTTTTGTCCCATCCAATTCCGAGAATATTAAACCAAAAACAGCAGAAAATAGGCAACTAGCACTGTGGCATCTTGTTAATAGGTTAGTTCCAAAAAATGTATAAAAATACCTCAAAGTGTGAACAAAACATAAGAAAAGTAGATACTAAACAAGCATGGAACATCAAATATTATAGATATGTTTACAATGTATCAACATCCCCAAGCTTAAGTCTTGCTCGTCCTCGAGTAGGAAGTGATAAAAAGAATAATTTTTTAGGTGACATGCATCATCACAATCTTGATCAATGTATTTTTAAAACATTGATAGCTGGGATCATAATACTCTAACATAGACATGAAAGATATAGTTCTAACAATAAGACATAGTAACTATGTTGTAACATGAAAATGTACAAACAGAAGATTCATGAATAACAATGCTTTGAAAGATGTTTGTTTGTTTCACATATAGAAAACATAATGAGAATGGTATTCAGCTTGTTCCTCATAGTGTAGCAAAACATAAATGCATAGGACACCTTCAAAGTTCATAAGGGTGACTAGATACAAATAATTTAAGAACAAGCAATATCAAAGTTATGAATCAATCAACAAGTTTTGGGACAATGCACATTAAACTAAGAATGGCCAATATGCTCTCTCAATAGGTGCATAAAGATAGAAGATGGAGACTCAACATAAAAGTAAAATAAAGGCCCTTCATAGAAGGAAGCAGGGATTCAAGTCTCATAAAGAGCTTCCAAAAATTATGGTACTTATTAGCTTTCAGCTCTCATTACCCCTCTCATAAGCATCTTTAGGTGATTAAGGTTAAAGTGAACAAATATGAGGATATACTTGACAAGTTATAAGGTGAAAATCTCATCCCCCTTACTTACGAGTACCATTCCTCATGCTACTCAACTTTAGTCATAGGTAAGTTCTTGTCATTGTAAGTACATGTGTATCATAGAGAACTGACAACGGGGTACCCCTTGCCCGATGATACGGAAGATTCCCCATATCAAAATGACAAGGCAAGAAGACAATGAGCATCTCAGCAATCCTTTTATCTCCTATTTGCATAGGCCATTTTTTCTTTCCTATTTGCATAGGTTTTTTTTTCTTTTTTATTGAGGATGCTTCATATATTGCTCACTATGGTTACGCTCCAGGTTTCCACCATGATTAGGCATGGCTTAGACCAGCCGCCCATGCGGCTCTCTAACACATATACGAACTCCATGAGCCTTACAAGCTCCCCTTTCATTTCACACCGCCAGGATCCATAAGCAAAAGAACATGATATCAACTGAATGAAGTGCAATGTTGAAAGTGTTCCCCATGGTAACATGGTTCTGCTAATTCACAACTTACAAAACGCAAGCATATGCGCAACATAGATGGGCACAATGGTTCAAGTTTATTAAGTGCAAGAAAGTAAAGTGTGCCATCAAGTTTGTGAGAGCTTTAATCACTAATTTTCACATAACAAGTTTAATTCGGAAGGTAGATAAAAACATGAATATACTTGAAATAGCAAATGCTAATAGGTAGGTATGGTGGACTCTTTGGAAGAACTTGGTTTTATTTGGAGTTGGATGCATGAGTGGAACTCATACTTGGTATGGAGGCTAGCAAAAGATTGGGAAGGACCAACTAAGAGAGCAATAATGGCCATAATCATGCAAAGCGACAAAACATTATTAATTAAAGCATAAAGTGATATTACAAGTCGAAAACTAAATGGTCATAGAGGCTATAGTGACTTGGTGTAGTCTTAACATGGTGTGAGAATGTGCCAAGTCAACCCAAATAAAGCATCAAAGGAGAATACCACAATATTATGCTTTTATATGCTAAAACAATGCATGATTCTTTGAAGGCACATTAAGCAATCTCAGTTGTTTGTAACAAGTCATGCTACAGCAATAATCACTAATCATAAAGTCATAGCAATATCAAAATTGACATGATAAAGTCTAGGCCACAGTCAAAACAAGCTTCCTTTTGTACCACTATAAGCATGAAGCTTCCTACTCTTTTCCAAAACCAATCAAAAACTAAAGCTAAACACAGTGTTAGCAAAGGAGAACACTCGTAGAACAATAAGAGTGAAAACTAGAGTGTTCTAGGCAATGAATAATGGGGTGTGTCTCTCTCCAAAAGAAGTGTGTTGGGATCCAACCAACTTATTTAAGCAAATCAAGCAAAAGAAAACTAAAAACAAAAATGATGACGCTCCAAGAACAACACAATTGTGCATGAAACAATAAAAATGAAGTGTTTTGAAAGAAGACCTGAGATTATTGATGAAGAAGGGGATGCCTTGGGCATCCCCAATATTTTATGCTTGTATTTATTGAATATTTTTTAGGGTGAAATGGGTGGCATCCCCAAGCTTGAGCTTTTGTCCATACTTCATCTCATCACATCATTCTCTCTCTACACTTGAAAATTTCCTTCATACAAAACTTCACACAATCTTCATTAGCAACATTAGTGTATTTAAGATAATAAGTCTTTGGGTTTAGTTTCAACACAAGTAAAAATTCCATTAAAACACAAGTTATTGTAGCAATTCCTTCTAAAAGCTCAAGTGATCAAAGAGAACTCAAAGAGAAAGAGATTAAGAGGCAAATGCAAATAATGGCAGAAATCTGTCAAAACAGACCAGAAGGTAAAAACAATTTTTTCGAAGAACTTATGTTGCTCAAATCCAAAAGTGCTGAACTAAAAAAAGTTAGATAATAACCTAGGGCAGAAGCACAAAAAATTACATCTCAATCCGATGTACAGGGATTTCTCACGAGTTTTTACAGTGAAGCACAAAAATCTGTTTTGGGACAGCAACTTTCCCAAGTTTTACTTCTCCCTCATTAGAGGTTATTCTTGGCACAAAAACCACAAAAAAAGGATAAGGAGAGGTTATTACAGAAGTAATAACTTCCAAGACTCAACAAAAGAAAAACTTACTAAATAGAAATTTGGGTTATCTCCCAATTAGTGATTTTCTTTAACTCCTTTGAGCTAGGCATGATAATTTTGATGATGCTCATATAAGAAATATGAATTGAAGTAAAAGAGAGCATCAAGAAGTAGATGTGGAACAAATTTAAGTCTAACCCACTTCCTATGAAAAATAATCTTGTAAAGAAACAAGTCATGAAAGCACAAAGCAACTAGCATAGGAAAGCAAAACAAGTGCAACTTCAAAATTTTCAACATAAAGAGGGGGAACTGAATATTCTTGAGATACATAAAACCATGTTTCCCTCTCTCATAATAACTTTCAGTAGCATCATGAATAAAATTAACAATATAACTATCACATAAAACATTCTTATCATGAGCCACATGCATAAAAGAACTAATACTCTCCACATAAACATAGTCATTCTTATTAATTATACTGGGAGCAAATTCAACAAAATAGCTATCATTATTATTCTCATCACCATAATCATCAAATATAGGAGGCATATTGTAGTCATAATTATTTTTCTCCTCAATAGTAGGTGGACTTTAAATATCATACTCATCATTGGAATCATCATACATCTGAGGTATAGTATCATCAAAGTAAATTTTCTCCTCCGTGCTTGGGGGACTAAAAATATCATGCTCATCAAAACCAGCTTCCCCAAGCTTAGACTTTTCCATAGCATTAGCAATAATTGTGTTCAAAGAATTCATACTAATAGCATTGTTATTAGCATGCAAATAAAGTTCCATAGGTTTTTTAATTTTCTCTTCAAACACTTCATGTCCTAACTCAAGATAAATACTATAAAGCTCTCTAATTTTGTTGTTGTTTTCCATTAAGCCTAACTAGTGAAAATAAAAACAAGAAACAAAAAGATATAATTGCAGAATCTAAAGGAAATAACTTCGAGCACTCACACACCAATAGCTGTACTAGAAGATAGCTTAGCAGCCAAAAGATGTGAGTACCTTTTACCTTACCTCCCTGACAACAGGGCTAGAAAATAGCTTGATGTCTACGCACGCTTCTATTCTTGTAGACAGTGTTGGGACTCCAAGTGCAGAGGTTTGTAGAACAGAAGCAAATTTCCCTTAAGTGGATCACCCAAGGTTTATCGAACTCAGGGAGGAAGTGGTCAAAGGTATCCCTCTCAAGCAACCCCGCAATCAAGATACAAGAAGTCTCTTGTGTCCCCAACACACCCAATACACTTGTCAGGTGTATATGTGCAGTAGTTCAGCAAAGACATAGTGAAATACAAGTAATATGGATGATTATAAGTGGTAATTGCAATCTGAAATAAGAGTGGCAGCAAGCAGACATGTAACAGAACTGATTGTAAACGGTGTTTCAATGCTTAAAAACAAGGACTAGGGATCATACTTTCACTAGTGGACACTCTCATATAAATATCTTCTCTTCATGATGCTACCCTGAACTACTCTCTAGTTGGACGATGTAGGGCTATAGCAGTACACATTAAAGTTCGCATTCCCCATCTAGATAACCCCTCACTATCACCTTGAGCGCTAGATGGTTCCAACAAACACCACAATCTCATAGAGACATCCAACTCAAATTATACTCATGATAAGTATTTATGTAATCTTAGCCAAAGTGCCACAAGGTGTGCACACTATCAACTTCACACACGTGGGGATAAGCAGAGATTAATTAAAGCACTTGAGTAGCAGAATAGATCTATAGATTACAAAGCTCATGATCACATAAGATCACGCATAGAGAGAGAGAGATGAACACATAGCTACCAGTAGAGCCCTTAGCCTCGAGAGAGAACTACTCCCTCCTCATCATGGAAGTCAGCAACGACAATGGAGATGGCGGTGGAGTCGATGGAGATGGATCCGGGGGCACTTCCCCGTCCTAGCAGGGTGCCGGAACAGAGACTTCTGTCCCCCGAATCTCCTCTTTGGTGGTGGCGGCGCTTCGGAACTTTTTGTGGAAATCTGATCTTGTACTTAGGGTTTTCGTCCTGGGAGGCTTTTATAGGCGAAAGGGCAAGGTCGGTGGAGGCCAGAGGGGCCCACACCACCTGTTAGCGCGGTCAGGGGTACCTGCGCCGCCATTGGGTGTGGCAAGCCCCTGGCCCTCCTTCGGCTGCCCTCTGGACTCGGTGTTCCTTCTGGTAAAATATTGTTGGAAATATGCCCTAGAGACAAATAGTAGTAAGGACTATTATCATATTTCATATAGTTTATGATTAAGTTTTATGTCATGCTATAACTGTATTGAGTGGAAACATCAATACATGTGTGATATACAAACAAACCAGGGGTTCCTAGTGAAACTATAGTCACTAGTTCATTGGTCAATAGATGATCATGTTTCCTGATCATGTGGCATTTATGCCAGTTGGAAATGGAGTCGATGATGAACCAATACCCAAGCTAAACATCGTGACCCGATCATGTCACGAAGTTCAAGTTACGATGATTAGAAATGGATCCTCGTAGACTATTCCTTAGACCGTGAGGCTATATCAATCACTGTCTCCCGAGAGTGCTTAGATAGAATCAAATGCCATCTGGTAAAACGGTGGTTATAAAGGTGTGTTCAGGTACTCGGAGGAAACCAAAGAGGCAATATATGTCAAGAGCGGGATTTGTCCGTCCATGTGACGGGAAGATACTCAAGGACCCACTCGGAGAAGTTATATCCAATAGCTGCGCAGCGCGTGATTTGATCACGGGGATATCGCTTGTCGAAACGAGTCAAGTAGCATTGTTCAGTAACGAGATTGAACACGACATGATGATGTCATTGATCAGATCTTGGGCAATGCAAGTATCGAGTGACAAAGGTAATAAGACATGAATGTCCCGGTTCAAACGACGAAAGATCTCCGTGGAACGCATAGGGGTCACATGGCCATCCAGGTCCCTCTGTCGATAATTGGTGCAGGAGTGTGCCGATCATGTGTGGAGTGTTCCTGAACCGTGGGGTATCACTCTTAAGGGCTTGATGATGCTTAGAGAGTGTTTATAGGATCAGTGGAATCACCGAAGAATAGTAGGGAGAAAACCGGAAGGGTTTCGGTAAGTCCGGAGGATTTCCGGAGTGGAGGTGGAAGGTGTTCCATGGCCACGGAGGTTGAATAATATGTGAATGAATGTTAAATATTGATTTAATCATTTATTCCTAATTATTTAATAAAGAGAAAATCAATTAAAGGTCAAAAAGGCTTAATGGGCCAATTTCCGGAGGGAGAGGGCCCATTAGGGAAAGGAGAGAGGGAAAGGGGCCAAGGGGGCTAGCCGGCTGGGCCTAGCCCCCCCCCCCCCCGTGGGGCCCACTAGGGGTTGGCCGACAGCCACCCCACCCCCTCCTCTCCTTTAGTCCCACCCCGGGACTTTGAGGGAGGGTGTACCCCCTCCTCCCCCTATATATAGTGGGGTATTTGGCCTAGAAAAATACACCAATAATCAATAAAGGTCTCCCCACTTTTGGGAGGACCTCTAATTGATATTTTCTATCTCCCCCTCTCTCTCGTGACCATGGTCCGAAGTCTGGACTGCACGAGCGAGAGACATCTTCACCGCGGAGCGCCGTTCTTGAGATTCGGATCCGGAGCTCTACTTCCATAGCTCTTTGGATCAGGAAGCGGAGTCATTGTCAGGCACCGGACGTGTGTAACTCCCCGCAAGGTGTCGCACTTGAGGCACTCAAGTCGTTGGAGCCAGAAAGAGCGCAAGGACTTCATCACGACCTTGAGGTCGGCTTCGGCTCTTCTACATCAACCACGCTATCCTAAGCGTTGACAATGCTTTTCGGTCTTCAAGGCTAAGTTCGCGAAAAGCCCCTCCCATTACTGTATTACTAATAGATAGGTCCTAGCAGCTTCAAGGGTTCAGGGGCGTAGGGATTAATTTTATTGTTTTCATACGCGGAACCCCTTCAGTGGTATCAGAGCTAGATCTATGCGTAGTAATGCTAGTACGGGTAGAACACACGAGATGTAGCATGTGGGCGTTGATCTTTTAGTTGTTACCCTCCCATGTGTACTTGTTTATACCGCAGTAATGCTTGATGAAGCGGCCCCCAACCTACTTTACGCGTTCATTCGGGAGACTGGTCCACGCTTGACATACGGCTTGTACCATATAAAGTGGCTTAGGGGGGTGTCTGTCTCTCTCGCATTAGTTGGTATACCATTTGCAACGGAGGGCCCCGAAAGGGGTGTAGTAGAGACAACTACTTGATCAGCATTGTGCTGAAAGTTCGTAGGTAAGAACAGTTCTTGTGCGAAAGCCCATTCAGCCAAGTAAAACATGCAAAGATAAAGTAGAGGCGTCTAACTTTGTTTCGTAGGGGGGCGTTGCTTTGTGATATGGTTGTGGCAAAGGTAAAGTGATTACCTTTTGTTACGTAGTATTAGATAGTCACGGAGGTGACGAACTACCACGCCGGAATGACACCGGTACCCTGGTGTCTATGGCGCCGGAACCCTGGCGCCGGAACCCGGTGATGGAGGATGGAGATCACGACGTGAAGGACCATATCACATAGCATTTACATTCAATGTTATTGTTTGTATGTCTTATTGTGTGCTAGTATTAGATACTCGTCGGTATCCTAATAAGATGATCCCTATTAAAATTACCAACGATTGTGTTCCCCCTTAGTGTGCACCACCAAGAAAGTTCTTCGGTATGAGGCAATCCAGGGTTACAGGCATGGGTGTCAGACATATCTACGTTCGCATATAGTGGGTGTAAGCCATGTTACACAGAGAATACACTAAGGTTGAGTTGGCAAGCCTAGCACGCTAGAGAAGCATGGCCTCAGAACACGGATGGTCGAAAGATCAAGCACGAGTCGCATAAATGATGTGACCGACGTTTAGCGTCCACCCTTGAACCCACATTGATGGCCATGACGATCGGGGGAGATGTGGCTGATAGGGGTCGTGTTATCACTAGGAACCCTTTTAGGGATAGGCGTTTCTGAGTGGAGTTATTATTAACTCATTTAATTATAAACTTAGTATAAATTCCTTTTGCAATTATAAATGTAGAAAATGGTTCTTCCCGGAATTACATTTCCTATCGACGATTGGTTAAAAGGAGAAAAGCTCAAGTTAGATGGATCCAACTTTTTTGCATGGGTCATACGCCTATTTGACCTCCTTGGGGATAACAATGTAGCTGACTACATGACCTGCAAGATGTATTTGGAGCCACCCTATTCTCATGAGACCCAGGAGCAGCGGGATCTGCATTATCATCGTCGTGTGATGGCCACATTTATATCAGTGACCATGAGCCTCGGAATGGAGGATGGGCTATGGCCAATGGTGGGAAGTCTCAAGCCCCGAATGGTCATGGCACATCTAAGAGCACATTTCGTGGAACAAGTGCGCATGTGGGAGTATGAGCTGATGGGGACTTCCTCTCCATAAAGATGGAGGAGGGCTTCTCACTGGATGAGCATTTATTGCGCATCTACGATGCGTACATGAGTCTGGCATATTACCTAGACAACTGGTTCTCAAGCTCATTTGCGATGGGAGTTGTGCTGCAGTCGCTTCCTCCAAGATTCCAAGCACAAGTCAGGATCTGCATTATGAGAGGCGACACGGAAACACTCGATTTCCTCGAGTTCATATCACATTTCAGAAATGTGGTAGATAAACTAACGTCATTTGGAGTCAACGACAAAGGTATATATTTGATATACAGTTTTATAAATGTTATAATCTTGCAAACACATTTGTAGTGTTAAGTATATCTGATACTTGTTCTGTCTTGATGAAAACAGGTCCTTCTGCATGAGAGGTGCTTGCTGGAGAGGAGGTGACGTTGCGTGTTGATGGCGAGCATGATGATGATGGCCGACGACACTCTCCCTCGACATTTATCATTTAGTTGATTGATGGCTCAATGCACGGCGCCCAGAAAATGTGTTGATGGCTCGTGGTTGATGTAGAGCTCGTTGGGAACCCCAAGAGGAAGGTATGATGAGCACAGCAGCAAGATTCCCTCAGTTATGAAACCAAGGTTTAATCGAACTAGTAGGAGCAAGGAAACACCTCAAAGGTGTTACTAGCTGAGCTTTGGCAGGGTGCACTACCGGTGCTAGTAGCAACGTGGAGACCTGCACAACACAACCACAGAATTTTGTCCCCAACTTGCGATGAGGTTGTCAATCTCACCGTGTTTTGCGGAAAACAGAGGATTAAACGTATCGAATGGAAAGAAGTAATAGTTTCTAGAAAATAAACACAAAGCAGAAACAGTTTATAGATTCTATGTAAAAGACAAGGACCGGGATCCATAGTTCACTAGAGATGGCTCTCCTTAGATAGATAACATGCTGGGTGAACAAATTACAACAGGGCAATTGACAAACATCGAGAAAGCAATACATGCATATACTAATCATCTTGACTCCTTTGAGACTTGATTGGGCATTACAACATTATACATAGACCGCCATCCAACTGCATCTATGACTAATAATCCACCTTCAGGTTATCATCCGAACCCTCCAAAGATTAAGTTACAAGCAACAGATTATTGCTTTATGAACTGCGTGTAAAGTAAACAATATGATTGTTCTATGAACAAAGGATTCTTGTTTTCTCCCTAGTAGCAACAGCACATCTAGTACCTTAGAGATTTTTGTCACTTCCCCAGATTACCAGAGGCATGAACCCACTATCGAGCATAAGTACTAACTCTTGGAGTTGCTAGCATCTACTTGGCCAAGATAGCTACTAACAACGGAAAGCATGCAAGATCTCAAATAACAAAGACATGATAGAATCAATAATCAATCTGAAATAGCATCTCAATATCCATCGGATCCCATAAACACAACATGTATGGATTACAAATAGATGATCTTGATCATGAACAGACTCACAAGATCTAAACATGAAAGCACAAAGGAGGAGAAACCAGCCATCTAGCTACTACATGGATTCGTAGTCAAGGATGAACTACTCACGCATCACACGGAGGCTTGCATGGTGATGAAGAAGGCCTCAAGGTGAATTCCCTCTCCGGGGTGCCGGAAGAGCTTCAGATCACTCCCCATATATGGATGGAGATGACGGTGGCTCTGAGACTCTTTCGTGGATTTTGATCGGGTGCCTTAGGGTTTTCGTCGAGGGCAACTTATAGTCGGAAGGAGGCCGAGGGTGCGAGCCGCCACACCACCTGGCGCCAGGCGGCCAGCCTGCGGCCAGGTGGTGGGCTGCCCTGGCCCCTCTCCCTCAGATTCGCACTTGATCCCTTCCGGAAAAATAGGCACTTTGGATTTTGTCCCGTCCAATTCCGAGAATATTCATTTTCTGACTTTCCTAGAACCAAAAACAGCAGAAAACAGGCAGTTGGCACTGTGGCTCTTGTCAATAGGTTAGTCTAAGAAATCATATGAAAAGTACTCCAAAGTTGGAACAAAACACAAGAAAGTGGATAAAACCAAGCATGGAACATCAAAAATTATAGATACATTTGCAATGTATCAACATCCCCAAGCTTAACTCCTGCTCGTCCTTGAGTAGGTAAGTGATAAAAAAGAAATAATATTTTGAGGTGACATGCACCATCAAAGACTTGATCAAGGTATTTGCAAAACATTCATTGCTAGGATCACAGTACTTCAATCATAGCATGAAAGACAAAGTTCTAGCAATAGGCAAAGAAACTATGATGGAACATGAAAAGGCACAAACAAAAGAATCATGAATAACATGCTTTGCAAGATGTTTGTTTGTTTCACATAAAGAAAACATAGCATAATAGTATTCAGCTTGTCCCTCAATAGAGTAGCAAATATAAATGCATAGGACACCTTCAAAGTTCATAAGAGTGACTAGATATAATAGTTAAAAACAAGCAATAACAAGTTATGCATCAATCAACTAGTCTTGGGACAATGCACATAGAACTAAGAATGGCCACTATGCTCTCAAAGTAAGTGAATAAAGATAGAAGGTGGAGACTCAATATAATGGTGGAAGAAAGGCCTTTTGTAAAAGGAAGTAGGGATTCAAGTCTCATAAAGAGCTTCCAAAAATTTGGTACTTATAGCTTTCAGCTATCATTGCCCCTATCATAAGCATCTTGAAGGTGATTAAGGTTAAAGTGACACAACTAAGAGGATATGCTTGACAAGTTATAAACCGAAATCTCATGCCCCTTACTTACGAAGACCGATCCTCATGCTACTCAACTTCAGTCACGAGTAAGCTCTTGTCATTCTAAGTATATGTGTATCATTAAGAACCGCCAACGGGTACCCCTTGCACATGATACGGGAGCTTTCCCATAATCAAAATGACAAGGCAAGCAGACAATGAGCATCTCAGCGATCTTTTTATTTGCTATTTGCATAGGTTTTTATTGAGGATGCTTCATAGAGTGCTCATTATGGTGATGCTGCAAGTTTCTAGCATGATTAGGCATGGCTTAGGCTAGCGGCCCAGGCGTTTCTCTAACACACATACAAACTCCATGATCTTACAAGTTCCACTTTTATTTCACACCGCCGGGATCCGTAACCAAAAGAACATAATATCAACGGGGTACAAAGTACAAGTGCAATGTTGAAAGCGTTCCCCGTGAAACATGGTTCTGCTAATTTCAACTTATAAAGCGCAAGCATATACGCAACAAAGAAGGACCCAATGGTTCAAGGTTATTAGAGGCAATAAAGTAAAGTGTGCCATCAAGTTCGTGAGAGCTTTAATCACTAGTTTTCTCATATCAACTGAAAGGTAGACAAAACCATGAATATACTTGGAATAGCATAAGCTAGTAGGTAGGTATGGTGGACTCTTTGGAAAAACTTGGTTTAGGGAGTTGGATGCATGAGTGGAACTCATACTTTGTTGTGGAGGCTAGCAAAAGACTGGGAGCGACAAACTAAGAGAGCAATAATGGCCATAATCATGCAGAGCGGCAAAACATCATTGATAAAATCATAAAGTGATACTACAAGTTGAAAACTAAAGGATCATAAAGGCTTATGGTGACTTTTGATAGTCATAACATGGTGTGAGCATGTGCCAAGTCAACCCAAATAAAGCATCAAAGGAGAATACCACTATACTATGCTTTAATATGCTCAAACAACGCATGATTCATCCAAGGCACATTAAGCAATTTCAATTGTTTAAAACAATTCATGCTACAGCAAATAATACTAAGCATAAAGCCAAAAAAATCAATCATGGCATGACAAAGCACAGGCCACAGTCAAAAACAACCTCTTTTTACCACATAAGTATGAACTTTCCTACTCTTTTCCAAACCAAACCAAACTACTTGCAAACCAATGTATGAAAGAGGGGGTCCAACCAACTTATTCAGAAAACTAAGCAAACCAAGAAAACTAAAAACCAAAACAAAAACTAAAAAGAAGACGCTCCAAGAAAAACACAACTGTGCATGAAACAATAAAAATGAAGCGTTTGGAAGAAACCTGGGATTTTTATTGATGAAGAAGGGGATGCCTTGGGCATCCCCAAGCTTTGACGCTTGTACTTCTTGGATATTTCTTGGGGTGACACGCGTGGCATCCCCAAGCTTGAGCTTTAGTCCATCCTTCATCTCATTGCTCATTCCTTCCATATACCTGAAAATTTTCCTTCATACAAAACTTCACACAATCTTTATTAGCAACATTAGTGCACTTAAGATAAATAAGTCTTAAGGTTCAGTTCTAACACCAAATAAACTTCCATTAGAACACTAGCTACTGTAGAACTTCCCTAAAAAAGCTCAATTCCCCAAAAGAACTCAAGAAGGAACCAACACGAAGCAAATGCAGAAAATGGCAGAAATCTGTCAAAACAGACCAGCAGGTAAAGACGAATTTTTTCGAAGATCTTATGTTGCTCAAATCAAAACGTGTTGAACTAAGGAAAGTTCGATAACAACCTGAGTCAGAAGCACAAACCATTACAGCTCAATTCGACATACAGAGCTCTCTCAGGAATTTTTATGGTGAAGCACAAAATTCTGTTTCGGGACAGCAACTTTCCCAATCATTACTTCACTCTCATTAGAGGTTACTCTTGGCACAAAAAGCAAATAAAAAGGATAAGGAGAGGTTATTACTGAAGTAATAACTTCCAAGACTCATCTAAAACTTTTGGGTTATCTCCCAATAAGTACTTTTCTTTAACGCCTTTAAGTTAGGCATGAAAATTTGAGAAGATGCTCTCATAGGAAATATGAATTCAAGTAAAAGAGAGAATCAAGAAGCAAATTCAAAACACATTTAAGCCTAAGCCACTTCCTATGCATAGGAATCTTGTATGCAAATAAATGCACAAAGAGCAAAGTGACAGGCATAGGAAGATAAAACAAAAGTAACTTCAAAACTTTCAGCACATAGAGAGGTGTTTCATTACCATAAAAACTTCTACAACCATATTTTCCTCTCTCATAATAATTTTCAGTAGCCTGATGAATAAACTCAACAATATAACTATCACATAAGGCATGCTTTTCATGATCTACAAGCACTAGAGCTTTATTATAAACATTTTCAAAAGAATCCTCGGGAACATAACATTCACCCTCCTTTAATAAGCATGGGGGACAATCAAATAATGTAAGGGATAAAGAGTTACTCTCATTAGAAGGTAGGCATGGGTAGATCCATTCTTCCTCCTTTTGTCCATCACTCTCCTCCTCTTTTTCATCTAATGAGCTTTCAGGTTCAGCAATTTCTTCTTCCATGGAGGTTCTAGCAGGCGGTGGTTCACCTATTACCTTAGCAGTCATAATACTGTTCCCCAATAGTAAACTGAGTGAGCTATCCATAATGAAATAGTGACTGGAGCAGAGCAAGTCATAAAGGCAACTTAAGAAAGGAACTAATTTTTTTTTGTTTTTCCAATAAGAAAGCAAACTAGTAAAACTATTTTTTTTGTGTTTTTTGAAGAACAAAACAAGCAAACAAAGCAAAAAGAAAGCTAAGCAAAACAAAAACAACAAAGTAAAGAGATTGGTTATGAGGGACTCCCCTTGTGAAGATGTCCTTGACTCCCCGGCAACGGCGCCAGAAAATTGCTTGATGGCTCAATGCACGGCGCCCAGAAAATGTGTTGATGGCTCGTGGTTGATGTAGAGCTCGTTGGGAACCCCAAGAGGAAGGTATGATGAGCACAGCAGCAAGATTCCCTCAGTTATGAAACCAAGGTTTAATCGAACTAGTAGGAGCAAGGAAACACCTCAAAGGTGTTACTAGCTGAGCTTTGGCAGGGTGCACTACCGGTGCTAGTAGCAACGTGGAGACCTGCACAACACAACCACAGAATTTTGTCCCCAACTTGCGATGAGGTTGTCAATCTCACCGTGTTTTGCGGAAAACAGAGGATTAAACGTATCGAATGGAAAGAAGTAATAGTTTCTAGAAAATAAACACAAAGCAGAAACAGTTTATAGATTCTATGTAAAAGACAAGGACCGGGATCCATAGTTCACTAGAGATGGCTCTCCTTAGATAGATAACATGCTGGGTGAACAAATTACAACAGGGCAATTGACAAACATCGAGAAAGCAATACATGCATATACTAATCATCTTGACTCCTTTGAGACTTGATTGGGCATTACAACATTATACATAGACCGCCATCCAACTGCATCTATGACTAATAATCCACCTTCAGGTTATCATCCGAACCCCCTCCAGTATTAAGTTACAAGCAACAGATTATTGCTTTATGAACTGCGTGTAAAGTAAACAATATGATTGTTCTATGAACAAAGGATTCTTGTTTTCTCCCTAGTAGCAACAGCACATCTAGTACCTTAGAGATTTTTGTCACTTCCCCAGATTACCAGAGGCATGAACCCACTATCGAGCATAAATACTAACTCTTGGAGTTGCTAGCTTCTACTTGGCCAAGATAGATACTAACAACAGAAAGCATGCAAGATCTCAAATAACAAATACATGATAGAATCAATAATCAATCTGAAATAGCATCTCAATATCCATCGGATCCCCGCAAACACAACATGTATGGATTACAAATAGATGATCTTGATCATGAACAGAGCTCACAAGATCTAAACATGAAAGAACAAAGGAGGAGAAACCAGCCATCTAGCTACTACATGGATCCGTAGTCCAAGGATGAACTACTCACGCATCACACCGGAGGCTTGCATGGTGATGAAGAAGGCCTCCAAGGTGAATTCCCCTCTCCGGCAGGGTGCCGGAAAGAGCTTCAGATGCCTCCCGATCTAGGGATGGAGATGATGGCGGCTACAGACTCTTTCATGGATTTTTGATCGGGTACTTAGGGTTTTCATCCCGAGGGCATCTTACAGTCGGAAGGGAAGGCCGAGAGGGTGCCGGGAGCCACCACACCACCTCTGGCGGGTCAGCCTAGCCGCCATGGCCGGTGGTGTGGCCGCCCTAGCCCTCTCCGCCTCAGATTCGCACTTGATCCCTTCCAAAAATAGGCACTTTGGCTTTTGTCCGTCCAATTCGAGAATATTCATTTTCTGACTTTCCTGAACCAAAAACAGCGAGAAAAGCAGTACCGCACTGTGGCTCTTGTTAATAGGTTAGTCCAAGAAATCATATGAAAAGTACTCCAAAGTTGGAACAAAACACAAGAAAGTGGATAAAACCAAGCATGGAACATCAAAAATTATAGATACATTTGCAATATATCAACATCCCCAAGCTTAACTCCTGCTCGTCCTCGAGTAGGTAAGTGATAAAAAAGAAATGATTTTTGAGGTTACATGCACCATCAAAGACTTGATCAAGGTATTTGCAAAACATTCAAAGCTGGGATCAAAGTACTTCAATCATAGCACGAAATACAAAGTTCTAGCAATAGGAAAAGAAACTATGATGCAACATGAAAAGGCACAAACAAAAGAAAATTGAATAACATGCTTTGCAAGACGTTTGTTTATTTCACATAAATAAAACATAGCATAATAGTATTCAGCTTGTCCCTCAATAGAGTAGCAAATATAAATGCATAGGACACCTTCAAAGTTCATAAGAGTGACTAGATACAATAGTTAAAAACAAGCAATAACAAGTTATGCATCAATCAACTAGTCTTGGGACAATGCACATAGAACTAAGAATGGCCACTATGCTCTAAAAGTAAGTGCATAAAAATAGAAGGTGGAGACTCAATATACTGGTGGAAGAAAGGCCTTTTGTAAAAGGAAGTAGGGATTCAAGACTCATAAAGAGCTTCCAAAAACTATGGTACTTATAGCTTTCAGCTCTCATTGCCCCTATCATAAGCATCTTGAAGGTGATTAAGGTTAAAGTGACACAACTAAGAGGATATGCTTGACAAGTTATAAACTGAAATCTCATGCCCCTTACTTACAAAGACCGATCCTCATGCTACTCAACTTCAGTCACGAGTAAGCTCTTGTCATTGTAAGTATATGTGTATCATTAAGAACCGCCAACGGGGTACCCCTTGCACATGATACAGGAGCTTTCCCATAATCAAAATGACAAGGCAAGCATAAAGGGTTATGTTATAAGGGAATATGTTGGAAACTCCTGTAGATACCAATTAAAGTCAAGTAGGAAGCAAGGTGAACAAAACATCGAAAGTTGCACAGAGAGCACTAGTGTTTTAATGAATACATTTATAATAATAGATAAGGGTACCATCTAAAGTGTTGTATAATGTTATGGTGGGGCTAGTTTGCTTTTAACGTAGAATGATGTTTCCCAGGACACAGTGCCCATGAGAAAGCTCTCGAGGTTGATCTAACATCACTGTGTGCTCCTGGAATCAGGCCTCGTTCTGCTGCCATAACGACGATGCATACACACGGATGCTATCATGTGATGATAGAGTATTAATGTTAATCCAGTTGACATTAGTAAATTGCAAGGGATTTGGGACTGTAAAGTACAGACCCAAGACTCAACCTCTTCCATGAGCAAGCATGTTCAGGGTACCGGTTATATGGTGCCAATGATTGAGAACAAATGCGGCTAGTGTATTTGTACTCTAGTGCAAGTGGGAGACTGTTGGAAATATGCCCTAGAGACAAATAGTAGTAAGGGCTATTATCATATTTCATATAGTTTATGATTAAGTTTTATATCATGCTATAACTGTATTGAGTGGAAACATCAATACACGTGTGATATACAAACAAACCAGGGGTTCCCAGTGAAACTCTAGTCACTAGTTCATTGGTCAACATATGATCATGTTTCCTGATCATGTGGCATTTATGCCAGTTGGAAATGGAGTCATCTCATTATGAGAATGAGATGATGAACCAATACCCAAGCTAAACATCGTGACCTGATCATGTCACGAAGCTCAAGTTATGATGATTATAAATGGATCCTCGTAGACTATTCCTTAGACCGTGAGGCTATATCAATCACTGTCTCCCAAGAGTGCTTAGATAGCATCAAACGCCATCTGGTAAAACGGTGGTTATAAAGGTATGTTTAGGTACTCGGAGGAAACCGTAGAGTCAATATATGTCAAGAGTGGGATTTGTCCGTCCATGTGATGGGAAGATACTCAAGGGCCCACTCGGAGAAGTTATATCCAATAGTTGCGCAGCGTGTGATTTGATCATGGGGATATCGCTTGTCGGAATGAGTCAAGTAGCATTGTTCAGCAACGAGATTGAACACGACATGATGATGTCATTGATCAGATCTCGAGCAATGCAAGTATCGAGTGACAAAGGGAATAAGACACGACTGTCCCGGTTCAAACGATGAAAGATCTTCGTGGAACGCACAGGGGTCACATGGCCATCCAGGTCCCTCTGTCAATCATTGGTGCGGGAGTGTCCCAATCATGTCTGGAGTGTTCCCGAACCGCGGGGTATCATGCTTAAGGGCTTGATGATGCTTATAGAGTGTTTATAGGATCGGTGGAATCACCGAAGAATAGTAGAGAGAAAACCGGAAGGGTTTCGGTAAGTCCGGAGGATGTCCGGAGTGGAGGTGGAAGGTGTTCCATGGCCACGGAGGTTGAATAATATGTGAATGAATGTTAAATATTGATTTAATCATTTATTCATAATTATTTAATAAAGAGAAAATCAATTAAAGGTCAAAAAGGCTTAATGGGCCAATTTCCGGAGGGAGAGGGCCCATTAGGGAAAGGAGAGAGGGAAAGGGGCCAAGGGGGCTGGCCGGCTGGGCCTAGCCCCCCCCCCCCGCGAGGCCCACTAGGGGCTGGCCGGCGGCCACCCCACCCCCTCCTCTCCTTTAGT
This sequence comes from Avena insularis, assembly GCA_023614405.1. Lineage (NCBI taxonomy): Eukaryota > Viridiplantae > Streptophyta > Magnoliopsida > Poales > Poaceae > Avena > Avena insularis. The sequence goes on from CM042690.1 coordinate 284,440,976, forward strand.
CCCACCTCGGGACTTTGAGGGAGGGTGTACCCCCTCCTCCCCCTATATATAGTGGGGTATTTGGCCTAGAAAAATACACCAATAATCAATAAAGGTCTCCACACTTTTGGGAGGACCTCTAATTGATATTTTCTCTCTCCCCCTCTCTCTCTCTCGTGACTGTGGTCCCAAGTCTGGACTGCGCGAACGAGAGACATCTTCACCATGAGCGCCGTCAGCTACAAGGGATTTGGATCCGGGAGCTCTACTTCCGCAACTGCTGCTGGATCGGGGAAGCGGGAGTCATCGTCAGGCACCGGACGTGTGTAACTCCCCACGAGGTGTCGCACTTGAGGCACTCAAGTCGTTGGAGCCAGAAGGAGCACAAGGACTTCATCATGACCTTGAGGTCGACTTCGGCTCGTCTACATCAACCATGCTCTCCTGAGCATTGACAACGCTTTTCGGTCTTCAAGGGTAAGTTCACGAAAAGCCCCTCCCGTTATTGTATTACTAATAGATAGGTCCTGGCAGCTTTAGGGGTTCAGGGGCGTAGGGTAAAAGTTTATTGTTTTCATACGCGGAACCCCTACAAATATTGACTTTGGCTTTTGTCCTGTCCAATTCCGAGAATATTTCCTTACTAGCTTTTCTGAAACCAAAAACAGCAGAAAACAGGCAACTGGCACTGTGGCATCTTATTAATAGGTTAGTTCCATAAAATGTATAAAAATACCTCAAAGTGTGAACAAAACATAAGAAAGTAGATACTAAACAAGCATGGAACATCAAAAATTATAGATATGTTTACGACGTATCAAGTCCCCTCGTCTCTATATATCAAAGAGTACTTATAAGTTATCTGGGTTTTGGTAACTAAGAGCAAAAAACAAGGACAAAGCAATTAACTAAAGTAACCAAGAGCGGCGAGTGTTATCGTGAGAGTGACAATATGGCTAAGGAGTTCTCGGGAAGTGTAGGATACACCACTAGCATAGGAATTACTTATGATTAGGATAACCTATATCTTTCGTCATGATATGTGTGGAGAGAGTTCCATAATAAGATGTTCACCAACAAGTCTCGTGAGCAAGACACTTCTATGAGTCATGTGATGAGGTCATCTCTAAATAACCATTGCGATGCCTATGAGGAAGTCACACCTATAGACCACCATAATTAAGGGTTTCCCCATGGATATCGTTTAGTGAATATATCTTTATCCCCCTTTAACCATGTAGGTTATAAGCCAATGTTTGCAGTCACAAAGTAGCACCAGACATACTCCCATACATGTCCAAGGGTAGTTCCCTCTCTTTAGCCCCGAAGGCAAATGTTATGTTATCGACTTCACACATCATCTAGAGAGAGAGAGAGAGATCTAACACAATATCATAGATCAATAGATCAAAGACCAAAGTTATAGATCATCTTTATTTCATTGCATAATAATACTAGGGTTCCTCCATCTATCACCAATAACAAGGGAACTACTCACATATCAAGGGGACCCGCATCATGGCAATGATATGGATGAAAGTACAATTGAATACAAGTGCAAATCCACAAGGGTTTGGATTACAATCAAGTATACAAAGGGGATCGGTGTTGGAAATGATGATGGTGACAATGGAGATCGATGCGTAGCCCTTCAAGATCCAAGGTCCCTCTTCGTCTTGGGTGGTAGTGATTATGGAGAGCTTCTGTGCGGCGGCTATGGAGGTGGCGTGGTAGCACGGATTTGCGGTGGATGTCTATGGACATGATGCCTTCTCTACTGGCTCCTCACCTCTTTATATAGGCCTAGGGGGTATCTCATAGCCCCTCCCATGATTCGTATGACCTAGGGAAGGTCTAGGATCAAACGGGGGCAGATTCTGTGAAGAAACACGTCTAGAAAGGCCTTTTCCATGCATCTAGACTCGTGGTTCAAGCGGACGGTACGACCGTACCAGCCATACCGTTGGTCGTTACGCTTGGAGATGCTTTTTATATTTTGTCCGCCATTTGTTCCTACGACCTTCGATTTAGGTGTTCTTTGGCTCATTCAATTCGTATGGACGAGGGCTACAGCACCACGATCTTAGATATTGATTTTGAGATGATGGAAAAATATCACTTTTTCACCACTCAAATGGCTAAGTTTGGTGTATGCAACTCCTCCATATTGCATTCTCTTGGATCCTCTTGCCTTGATTTATCCATAATAAATCACAACACCTACACACAAGTCAAAGACACGGGAAAGTAATAAAATCCTAATAAAGCCTAATATTTGTGCAACAATCATATGAAAATGAATCAGAACTAGTAATCATGCATAATAGGCATAGTTGTAACTAGATATAGCATCAGATGAGTGACAATATGAATAATCCACATGCTTAAATATGCATCATATTTACACTAATCACTCACCCACAGAGTTCTCGGGGAAATATCCTAGCAGCTCTCGTAGCACACAGAGCCGATTGTTTCTAATGAGGCCGTCCCTTAAGCGTTGTTACCAATCGATGAAGTTCGACCCATCTAGCTTAAGTTTCTCACTATTTAATAAGGAAACAAAATTGAATTGAATATTGGGGTTTGACATGATCAAAAGGATATTTGCAAAGATATTTTGACTAAGTTAATAATGCAAGTTCAAATTGTAATCAAATTATTTGTTCAGCTCCCACTAAAACAATCACTCTCCTAAAGAAGTTTTAGCAATTACACGGTCCTAATTCACTATACCACCCCCAATCATCACGACCGGTGATATAGCTGCAAAGGTGGACATTGCAATGTTGATCACATCATTCATGTGACTCATGCTCGATCTTTCGACCACTCATGTTCCGAGACCATGTTTATACATGCTAGGCTCGCCAATGAAACCTAAATGTATTTGTTGTGCAACATGGATTACACCCATCATATGCGAAATGCCGATATGTATAACACCTGATCATCATGATGTGCTTCATAACAGATAACTTTTTAGTGGTACACACTAAGGGAGGACACTTTTATTGGTATTAATTAGGGATCATCTTATAAATGCTATTGTCGAGTATCTAATACTAGCAAACAATAAGATGCCTAAAGGATTAACATCACATGCAGTTATAGTGATATGATATGGTCCTTCATCATGTGCCTTTATCTCCATCGAGCGCTCTAGCATGATCTTCATATTGCCCACCAGTATGGTGCCAAGTCCATGACGCCACCGGTTGGTCATCCATCATTACGATGACTATTACTACAACTTAGCAACAGAAAAGTAAACTATTTTACCTCAACTACGACCATAACTGTATCACATCACATGCCCTTAGAAAAATAAAGTTAGACCCCTCTACTTTATCTTTTGCATATTTTACATGGCTGCTAGGTGTAACACCCCGGCAAAATCACTAGTAGAAAATTGTTGTGTTTCTTTGCATCATCATGACCGCATGCTCATGTCATCATGCCACATTATATTTGAGCATCATTATGACATCATCATGCATATATTTGCCTAAAACTATTTTCCGAAAGTCTATCTTTATTTTCTAAATATCTTCCCTCTTAATTTTAAATCAAAACCGTGATCTTTTTGAATCTTTTTTTTTCTAAAACTATTTATAAAAGATTATTTAAAACTAACTAAATAAAAACTATTTTTATCGGGGAGTCAGTCCAGCCCGTAGGCCATGCCACCTACTACCCCGGCAAACCAAATCCTAAAAGATCTGGATCAAACCCTAGACCTAGACCCACCAATCAACTAGCCACCACACCACCCCACCTAAGCTAGACCACACACCACACACACCTGGACCGACCCTACCCGACCGACCGCCAGCCGCCTTCTGCCTGCATCGCACCAAACTGCGCGTAGCGACGCAGCCCGCACGCAACTGCTCGCCCCGCAGCTGGCACGCTCCCCACCTGGCCCACCACCCCATCACGCCATCCCCGCTCTCCTCGCACGTTTCCTCCCGCACGCCACCAAACCATCGTTAACCCCACCAACCCCACTGGTTTTTTGCAAGAAGCCCCCCAGCCACCGCCACTCCCCACGCACAGATCCCTGGTCACCAACCCGCCATGCCGCTCCTTCCTCGCACGCAGAGCCAAAGCGCATCCCCGCTGCCTCCCTTGCACTCCTCTCTGGCGGCCCCGGACCCAACCCCGCCGCCGCATCCTCGACCTCCCCGCCTCCGTCGCTCCGTCTCTCCGGCAACAAACCATGCTCCTGTGCATGCCTCCTGGAGCTCTCCCCGGCAGTCACCTTTCCCTGACTGCCCCGAGCCCCGCTTCCTCTATCGGACCGCCGCCGCTCGAGCTTGTCGGCCTGGCATGCCTCTCCTCTGCGGCCCCATAGAGCCTGCACCTCGCCGCGCCGCTGGCCGAGCTCCGCATCCCCCTAGTGCTCCTCCACCTCGCCCGAGTCACCTCGCCCTCCGCTCGAGCCGCTCCGCCCCGCAATTTCCCGTCAAGCTCGCCGCTCCGCCTGAACCCCCCCCACCCCCCCCACCCCACCCCGACCTCGTCGTCCCTGACCCGAGCTCTCTGCATCGGCCCTTCCCTGCGTCCGACACGAGCCCCACAGCACCCTTTCCTAGATTTCTCCACTCGCTCGGCCACGCGTCCTCGTCGTGTTGACCCCGTCCTCTGCCTCGCGAGCGCCACCTCGACCTACACGCGACCGTGCAGGGGCCCGCCGACCCTTCTCTGCAATGGCGCTAGTAGTTTCCTCCCCTGCTCTAGCAGCTCCACGAGCACGTTCTCTCTGCACCACCTCCGGCCGCCTCCCTCCATCGTGCGCGCCCAGCACATCTCTGCCCTGCTCGCCCATGTTCGTCGAGAAGAGAAGCAAGAAGGTTGGCATGCTCAATTTCTTTTTTTACCTTGTTGTGCTAGACTATGTGTGACCCCGATGCTAGTTGTGTTGCTGTTCAGCTGGCCGAGTGTGTTGATCTGGTGAAATGGTGACGATGTGGTACAACATGTGTGGCGTTTGATGATCAATGAGCAAGTTCTCCAACATGGATTGGGCACTCTCGAAGATACATCACACGAAACACCTAGTCGTCTGTCATGGATCCGAAGCCCGAACCCGGCACCGGCTTCATGCTCTCTTTCACGGACGGCAAGTTCAACGAGACCCTAGGTGCGCCATCATGGATCCGAAGACCGAACCCTAGACCCAGAGTCCGAAGATCGAGATCGATCCTGTCAAACCCCAAGACCATCGGTGTCGGACCCTAATGTGATCCCCTTTCCGAGACTCCTATTTTATAATATGACATTATCACTTGTTGCATATTAAATTGTTCATGCTCTCATACATATTCATTTGTTTGGGGGTATGTTATCAATTCACCTCATAATTAAATATGGAGGCTATATGCGGCTATTCTAGTCTTACATTGGCTTCATTTAAATTTGTGTAGCGAACCTATGCCATGTTTTTCCTTGTTAAGTCAACATTTAAATTATCCAAACAACATGAACCTCCTAATTAATTATCGGAGCCCGGTTCCTCTTAATATTGCCTAATTTCACCGCACCTTTGCCATGTCATGCATCATGCATGATCTTTTATAGTAGTATTAAATAGTGCATCCATTGGTTCTTTTAGTGCTTTGCTTCTTTGCAGATTAGGTCATTAAGTTGACGTGAGTGTCGACAAGTTCTTCGGATAACGTACCTACGACAGTGTTTCCCAGGCGAGCATTCTCCCCCTTTCTACATATTTTGTATTTATAGTCTTTACTCTTCTTGTTAATCTATTGTTATACATGTTGCGATGCTTTAGTTTTCCGTGCACCATTGATATCCCCTGGAGCCTATATTGCCTTGACACCTCCTATTGCCTATTGTTTGGTAGACAGTTAGCCTTGCAAGTCGTAGTTGCTTTCTCAGGTGCTGCTTCGTGTCGTTGTCGTTCCACTGTTGTTGAAAGTTTGGCACATGCTTAATGGTGGAGATGGTCATGGATTTCAATATAACTTGTCAATTAAAATGAAGGGAATAGATATAACTAATGCAGAGGCACCGGTGGGCAATAGCTAGTATTTGGTTTTTAACCGCTCACTTGTGTCGTGTAGGCCCCGAGTACTTGATACTTGTTCCTTGACTATCGCACTATTTGCATGTGGGACCATGAATCCCCTTAGCCAGAGCTTGATTCATTTCTTATTTCTTGGGGCCACAAACTAGTTTGGGGCTTTATTACTATCCTATACATATGCCATGCTTTACTGCTTTATTTACAATTGTGCATGGAGCGTTTATACTATTTTGGAATGCGGAGTGTTTTCGCGGTATCGACAAGCCCAGTCACACTTTTGTATTACCAGCCGTTTACAGCCATTGACGCAAACCCTGGGTCTGTCTCGGAGCTGGCCAACTTCGTTGCGGGTAGCTTAGTGGGGTGCCCTCCTGAAATATTTTATGAATCTTGTGATTGCTTTGTCGTGATGCCTCGTTGGGTTTTATTTGGGTTTTTCGAGATTGATCGTGCGAGTGTTGCTATTTCCCTGTAGGCTAACTCTTTCTGAAAGTCGTGTCCACGGTTATGGAAGACTTGGAGCACAATATCTCGATCATAGGCAACCATAACTAAAGTAGTGCTATAAATTTGACTTTAACAAGTCTAATAATCAGTTTCACTACAACAGAATGAGTAAATAAAAGTGCCAACAACTGCTGGATTTGGGATATCTCCGGTTGATTGTATCTGACTAGTAAGTAGTACAACTACAACAGAATGGTTAACTAAAACTGCCCACTTCTTATGATATCAGGATGAGTCATGCTATCTATATCTGACTAGTAAGTGATGCAACTATAATGGAATGAATAAAACTACCAACTGTGTGAGTTCCTCGGTTTAACTTCCTCGTTTGGTCTCGAGGGGGAAAATACCAGGATGGGTATGTTTGGTGTTAGCATCAGGTTGGTTACGAAGAGATCTTTATTACCCTCTCTGATAGCCGACAGTTGTATCGAGTCTCTATAGGTTTTTTAGTGCCTGCTTCTCTGCCGCTTCAGTCCACTATACCTATGTAGGCGAGAGCCACTGGATTCTATACTTATCGTGTACTGGCCTCAGTACTGACCGCTGAAAGAACATTTCATGTTTTCCTATGTTTTGCGTGTTAGATAACAATACTGTGGAGACTATTCATGTGCGCTAAGTGTGCAGGAAGCTTTGAGGGGGGCCGGATTATCCGCGCCACCAAAGGCCGGATAATTCGGCCTACCTCATTGCTCAAAGGGAGCCAAGGCGCGTCGCTCAGTACCCGGGCGGATTATCTCCCGGAAAATCCGAACTAGGGCGGTTTTTCCTCCCCAGGCCGGATAATCCGGCCTTCACATAGGACCGGATAATCCGGCCCCCAAAAGTTGATCAAGGGCAAGCTCGGCGCGATGCTCAGATAGGGGGCGGATTATCTGCCGGATATTCCGAGTCTGGGGCGGTGTTTTCCCCAGGCCGGATAATCCGGCCATCACTTGGGCCAGATAATCCAGCCCCCAAAGTGTCCAATGGCTGGTTTCTGAAGGGGGTATAAATACCCTTTCTTCCCCAACGTTCAGAATTCTTGATTCATTTGAAATTGTCCAGACATTGTGCAAGAGCTCTCATTCTTGATCTCCCACTTCAACCACCCGAAGGTCTTGATCTTTGGGGGAATTGAAGGAGGAGAAGTTCATCATCATCATCATCACGAATCAAGCGCTTCAACTCCTCTCCATTCACTTGGAGAAATCCCTGATCTAGTATTCTTGTCAATACCTAGATCTTGTTCATTGTATTTCATAACTTTGTTCTTGTGGCAGCTTGTTGTCATTTCGGGAGCCTCCAAGTTGTTGTGGAGTTGTTGTCCCGCTAGTTGTGTAAAGGCGCCGGTGCCCACCTCGAAGGGTACCTATAGTGGAAAGGTGGATCAGGCCTTTGGTGGCAAGATCCATCGGAGAACAGGGTGAGGCCTATTGTGGCGTGGTGGTCTTAGTACCGCCCACCCCTCCAACGCAGACGTACTTCCCTTAACAAGGAAGGAACTGTGGTCAAACAAATCCCGTGTCTCCGTGTGCTTCACTTCGGTTTACCCGTTCCTCTTTCACTCACTCTTTACTCGCTAGTAGATAGGTTTGCATATAGGGAAATTCCACCTAATAGTTCATCTAGAGAATTTACCTTTTGTGCTAAGCCTAAAATTTAAAAAGTATTAAAAATTGGTGTAGCACCTATTCACCCACCTCTAGGTGCCCATACGATCCATTTCAATTGGTATCAGAGCCCCGGCTCTTAATTCGGGCTTAACCACCTAAGAGTAGTATGGGTACCAAGGATCATGGGAATGAGGCTGTGGATAAGGTCACAATGGATGATCTCAAGTAGTTGGAAACAACCTTGTTGAAATCCTTTGAGGCCAAGATGGAGGAGATGAATCAAATGATTGCTCGCCTCACATTATCCATAGCCCCATCTCCATCCTCCTCTGAGGCTCCCACACCATCATCTAAGGAGAAGGGTAACACTGGATCCAAGGATGATGATGCGGAAGGTGAAAAACTTAATGGTTCCACCTCCAAGAAGGGAAGTGGTAAGGAGGAATATAGTGAAGTTCGCCACGTATATTCCCCCGGCCCACCTATCCCTCATCCTCATATAAACAATAGGGGTGATCCACCCAAGCTCACTGCATCCTCTTTCAATCAATGGGAATTCCTAATGAAATCTCATGTTTGCAGCTCCTCTATTGAATTGTGGAGGATTATTGAAGAGGGTCTTCATATTGGAGAACAAACCAACCTAACGAGAAGAGAAGTTGTGGACAGCCAGTTGAATGCCACCGCTCTCCACATGATACAGCTGGGTGTGGGTCCCAAGGACATGCCACACATTGAACATCTCAACACAGCTAAAGAAGCTTGGGATGCTCTTACGGATCTCTTCGTTGGAAATGAAAGCATGAGAAGGAACAGGTATGATTCCCTTAGTAATGAAGCTGAGGGATTCTACATGTTGGATGGTGAAAACCATGAGGACATGTATAGAAGACTTAAGGGCATCGCTACAACATTTCGAAAGCATGGGCCACTCACATTGATGATGCATGGATAAAAAGGAAATATGTGAGTGCCTTAATGCCTTTCGAGCCAACGGACTTGAAGAGCCTACAAGGTAGACATAACTATCATCAAATGACATCCAATGAAGTCATGCAAGAAATGGAGTCATTCAAAGTGGCAGCAAAGAATGCTAAAGATGCCCGTGCTCGGGCCATTGGAATGCAAAAGGGTGCCAATGTGGCTCTCAAAGCCAATGTTGTTGAGCAAGAGGAAGATGGAAGAGCTTTTGAGGGGACCTCCATGGACTGCCCCGATGAAGTCAAACGTGCTCATGGTGAGTACATGGCATTTTATGCAAGGAACTTTTGGAAGGACCCTGCCAAAGCCAAGTCAGAACTTGAGCACAAGAACGGGTCAAATGGAAGAAGAGAAAGTGGCCCAAGATTGAGAACTTGCTACAACTGTGGAGATAGAATGCACTTTGTAGCCGAGTGTCCATATCAAAATAGAGAAGACAATGGTGGCAGGCTCATTCTTAAAGAGAAATCTAAAGCACTTAAGAAGAACCCATTTATTAAGAAGAATGGCCCCTTCAAGAAGCAACCCAAGATCGTCTTAGTTGCACAAGAAGAATACTCCTCTGCAAGTGAAGATGAAGAGGATGATGATAGTTCACGCGAGGTGGCTGCTATAGCCACCACATCGACTCCTTCATCTCTCTTCGATTCGCCAAACGAGAACGTCATCAACAACAACGCCACATGCCTAATGGCAAGAGGGTCCGAGGTATCAACTTCTAGCTCTTCATTTCCTAAGACTAACATAATTTTGGATATGGATGATCATGATAGTCTTAAAATGAAAGAAGAAGTTATTGCTTTGGATACCTTTTTCACTAACCTACAAGGTGAGCACAAACTCCATTTTGATGCTCTTATGAGTCAACTTGCTCAAGCCGAAGATCTTCTTGAAGAAAAGGGCAGAATTGAAAGAGAAGATGCCTTGGAGATAGCCTCTTTGAAGAATGCCTTGGAAGAGGAAGAGGAAGCTCGAGTATCTTTGGAAGAGAGACTCGAATCCATTGAGGAGTCACAAGAAGAAGCTATAGCTCAGCTCATCAAAGAACGTGACCATGCTCTTGCCAAGGTAAAGAAACTAAAGAAAGAAAAGATTGACTTTGGGGCTGTTCATGCTAGACTTTTGGAGAAGTTTGATAATCTTGAAAGTGCTCACAAGGCATTGAAGAGTGACCATTCTACTTTAAATGAGTCTCATGACCAGCTCCAAACTCAATTGAAACGGTATGATGTGCCAAGTACCTCCACTTCATCCTCCGGAAAAGAAGACCTTGCGAGAAGTTCTCAACACAAAGGTAAAGGAGTTATTGATGAGATACTGAGCAGGCAAAGGACAAACAATAGTAAAGAAGGTCTTGGTTACACACCCAAGACAAAGAGCAAGAAAAACAAGAAGAAGAAGAAGAAGAAGAAGAAGAAGAAGAAGAGCAAGACTGCTCAACCGAAGACTAGCAACATTACCAATGACAAGGCTAATTATGATGGTTTTGCAGGGGCCAACAATCCTAACTTTGAACTATATTGTGATTATTATGGTGATTTTTATGCTAGTTATGTAGGCCCTTATGATTGTTACATTCCTTGGTTTATTTGGGTTCCCAAGACCCTTGTTACTAACATGAGAGGACCCATTAAAAAATGGGTACCTAAAACCAAGAAGTAATTTTCTTGCAGGGCTATGCTTCCGGTGGTTCTAAATGGGTACTCGATAGCGGTTGCACGAGTCATATGACCGGAAGCAAGGAGATCATCACGGAGATGCGGCCAAACCTTGATCACATAACCGTCTCCTATGGTGATAAGTCAAAATCTGAGGTATTGGGTCTCGGCAAAGTTGTGGTGGCTCACGATATCTCTCTCGTGGACGTCATGCTTGTTGAGACCCTCGGTACAACTTACTTTCAGTTCGCGCCCTTGGTAAGATGGGATTTGCAGTTTATATTGATGCTGATTTGGTGGTACTCTTGTGGAGCAAGTCTCTAAAAGTCGCTTTCGTGGGATATGTCGAAAATGACCTGTACGTGGTGGACTTTTCGGGGAAAACCACTACAGGCCCGATGTGTCTTTTCGGAATGGCTGACGCGGGTTGGCTATGGCATCACCGACTAGCCCACGTCAATATGAGAACTTTGCAAAGTCTCCACAAGGGTGGCCACATCCTTGGACTAAAAGAAAATGTCTGCTTTGCTAAAGATCGTGTTTGCAGGGCGTGTGTTGAAGGGAAAATGCATGACTCACGTCATCGAAGGAAAACTATTATCTCATCAAAAAGGATTTTGGAGCTCCTTCATGTGGACCTCTTCGGACGTCCATCTCATGCAAGCCTTGGTGGGAAGAAGTATTGTCTAATGATTGTTGATGATTACTCAAGATACACTTGGGTTTATTTCTTCAAGTTGAAGAGTGAATCTCAACAAACTGTCATCGACTTCGCCAACGAGGTTCAACGTCAACACAACGTCCCCATTCTGGCTATAAGAAGTGATAACGGCTCTGAGTTCAAGAACTACACCTTAAATGAGTTCCTAAGTGAAGACAGGATAAGACATCAATATTCCGCTGCGTACACCCCTCAACAAAATGGTGTATCCGAGAGGAAAAATCGAACTCTAATGGATATGGCAAGATCAATGTTAGCCAAATTTAAATCTCCATATAAATTCTGGGCTGAAGCAATCTCTACTGCTTGTCATTCATCCAACCGATTATACCTCCACAAGATCTTGGACAAGGATCTGTATGAAATACTTACCGGTAACAAGCCAAACATCTCATACTTTCGGGTATTCGGGTGTAAGTGTTTCTTTCTTATCATGGGAGTTCGTTTATCCAAGTTTGAATCTAAGGCTCTAGAAGGTATTTTTGTTGGTTATGGTGCCGAATCCCACACTTATAGAGTCTACAATAAGCTCTCCGGAACTGTTGTAGAATCTTGTAGTGTGGTGTTCGAGAAAATGACTCCGTCTTGAACAAGTTGGTGTTTGTGATGCAGATGTTGAAATACCCCAAGATGCCATAAGAACAATGGGCGTGGGATTTTTCCGCCCCATTGAGGAACCCCTTGTGGCGGATCGGGAAGGACAATGCTCTACTCATGTAGAGCCCTCATCTACACATACTCAACATGTTCCAACCACAGGGGAAACTTCTACACCATCTCCATCAACTGCTGAAGGTCAAGATGTTCCAGAAAGCTCCAGGCCGGATTTTCCAGTTGACACCGGATTATCTGGCCACCTCGCTCCAGCTGACCATATTGCTCTTGGTGGTGAAGATATCAACGCAAGCTCCAGGCCGGATTTTCCGGCAAGCCCCAGATTATCCGGCCCCTCGCCAGTTCAAGCAAGCCCTAGGCCTCCTGATGAAGCTGATACAAATACTCCCAGGCCGGATTATCCGGCTTCTCCATCGGCCGGATTATCCGGCCCTGACTCACCGATTCAGCAGCCTCCTGTTACGGCTACTGACTCACCTCAAGGGCACGCGTCTCCACCACCTGCTGCTGATATTCCAGTTCCTGATCAAGGTCGAGTAAATGCTTCCAATGAAGATTCAAGTGATGAATCTACTCCTCCAAGAGACAACAAACTTATTGAACTTCGTCGCAAGGCTCGGGCTGATCGTAATGGTGGAACCTAAGAAGGTCTTTGAAGCACTTGAAGATCCAGACTGGGTTGTTGCTATGCATGAAGAATTGAATAATTTCGAGCGCAACAAAGTCTAGAAACTCGTGGAGAAACCCAAAGATTGCCGCAATGTTATCGGCACCAAGTGGATATTCAAAAACAAGCAAGACGAGAATGGCATTATTGTGAGGAACAAGGCAAGACTTGTGGCACAAGGTTACTCCCAAGTTGAGGGCATTGACTTTAGCGAGACCTATGCTCCAGTGGCTCGCCTTGAGTCCATCCGTATCCTTCTTGCTTATGCTGCCCATAACAATTTTAAGTTGCAGCAAATGGACGTCAAGAGTGCCTTCATTAACGGTCCTCTACATGTGTTGGTATATTTAAATCAAACCCCGGGGTTTGAGGATCCTAACTTTCTGAACCATGTCTACAAACTCGATAAGGCACTCTATGGCCTTAAACAAGCCCCACGTGCGTGGTATGAGCACCTTAAAGAGCTTTTGTTAGATCGTGGCTTTGAAGTTGGGCAAATCGATCCCACTCTTTTTACTAAGAAGGTTAAGGGGGAGCTCTTCGTATGCCAACTATATGTAGACGATATCATCTTTGGTTCTACTAATAAAGCTTTTAATGATGAATTTTCAAAGCTTATGACCCGTGTTTGAGATGTCTATGATGGGGGAATTACGGTTCTTTCTTGGATTCGAGATCAAGCAACTTAGAGAAGGAACTTTTATTAATCAAGCAAAGTAAATCCAAGACATGCTCAAGAGATTCAAGATGACGGATCTAAATGGGGTCACCACTCCGATGCAAACAAAATGTCATCTTGAACTTAACCCACATGGTAAAGATGTGGACCAAAAGGTATACCGGTCCATGATCGGCTCTCTTCTTTACCTCTACACATCTAGACCTGATATCGTGTTGAGTGTGAGAGTGTGTGCAAGGTATCAAGCAGCTCCTAAAGAAAGCCACTTAGTGGCGGTCAAGAGGATCTTTCAATATTTGGTTCATTCCCCTAACTTTGGTCTCTGGTATCCCAAGGGCTCCAATTTCTCTTTATGTGGTTATACTGACTCAGATTGGGCTGGTGATAAGGATGATTGGAAATCCACTTCTGGAGCTTGTCAATTTTTGGGAAGATCTCTTGTATGTTGGTCCTCTAAAAAGCAGAATTGTATATCTCTCTCCACTGCCGAAGCTGAATATGTTGCTGCTGCCAGCGCTTGCACTCAATTATTGTGGATGAGGCAAACTTTAAAGGAATACGGTGTCAATTGTGACAAAGTGCCTCTTTTATGGGATAATGAAAGTGCAATCAAAATTGCGTACAATCCTGTTCAACACACAAGGACGAAGCATATTGAGATTCATAATCATTTTATTCGAGACCATGTTTCTCGCAGCGATATTGATCTATCTTTTGTGAGCACGAAGAACCAACTTGCGGATATCTTTACAAAGCCACTTGATGAAGCAAGATTCTGCTACTTGAGGAATGAGCTAAATATCATTGATTCCAGGAGCTTGTCTTGATTACCCATGCACTCACTCGTACACCTCAATCCTTCTTTGGTCTAGGTCTGGGCATGGAAATAGGGGGAGTGTGGTCCTAACTCATTGGGCTAACCCTCCCCCCACAATGCCAATAGCAAGATAAATCATTTCTCTTAATATCATGTTGTGATATGTGAGCTTATTGATGAGTATTGGTCGTGAACCCAAGATATATCTTCGCGGTGTCACACCATACACTCCAACAAGGTGGCTTCGGCCACCGCCCTCTCCCTTGAGGAGAATTGGATCTTTTTGGCTGTTCTTTGCTATCTCATGTTCTTATGGGAATCACACTCAATCTTGGCTTTTATTTGATTTGAATCTTGCAATTTTGAGTGTCTAGTACCATCTCAGTTTGGATCTCTTAATCCTAAGCCTTTCCCTACCCCTAAGCCATCTATTCTAGCACACAAGTCCCTTGTACACCTTGTGGGGGTGTTGTTTGGGGACACACGGGCCTGGTTCTGTGTACAATGAATTCCAGATTTGAGGCCGGATAATCTGGCCCTGGCGCATTTCGTCTTAAAGGGCAGGGATCGGGGGAAGGGCTCATAACGAGCAGCACTTCTCCCCAACCCTCTCCTCCTCCTCAGCCACCGCCTGCAGTCCCCTACCCTCCCCGGAGCCTCTCTGGCCACCTGATTTTCCGGGCCTCCCCGGATCTTCTTCTCCGCGCCTCCGGGTACCTTCTCCTCCGTGTTCTTCCTCCAATGAGTGAGGGTAACTCCCTCTCTCCCCATATTTGGCTAGATGTGTTACTTGTTGGGTGGAACGTTGTCTAGAAGGATGTGTTTTTGCATAGAAATCGTAGTCTTGTAGTTTCTAGGCCCGATCTACTTTTTTGCATTCAATCTAGGTGAAATCAAAATTTTCTGCCAGGGCCGGATTATCCGCCCCTAGCCAGGCCAGATAATCCGTCCTGACAGATTCGATTCTGGTTCATTTTCACTATGGAGTATGCATTGGGTAGATTTGTCCTATGAACTTTTTGACTACTTTTTCCATGCTCTCTCCTGGACTTGTGTGTATGCTTATCCCCTTGCTATCGCCCTTATTCTCCTCACAGGTGGTTCCAGTGTTCCCAAGACCTACAAGCGCCGCCCCCGCGCCAAATACTTTCAGGACGACGGACAAGGTAACTTGGTGGACGAAGTTGAGTTGAGGAGGAGAAAGAACGAGGAGAAGTGCATGGCTGAACAAGCTAAGAGGACTAGGAAGGGGGTGTCCAAGAGGAAGGGCAAGCAGCCCAAGATCAACTACAGGACTTTGGATGCGGTCACCTTTTCCTCCATCCGTCACCGTGACTTGTTTGTTGAGCTCCCTCGTGATGATGAGCTGGGTGATACTCGTTTTTGGTGTGCAGAACAGAAGGGAATCTATGAAGATGTGTATGCCAGGCTGAACATTAGGCCTATGCACCCACTGGTACTTGCTGATGCTTTGGAGAAGGATCATCTTGTGGATGCGATGTTTGTGGCTGAGAGGATGGGGCTGCACCATCTCATGTCTCTCCAGTGCTCCTTTGACTCTGAGGTGGTGAAGCAGTTCTTCTCCACTTTGGTTATTTGTGGGGATGAGCGTCGCACTATGAAGTGGATGACTCATGACAGGCCTATGACTGCTGATTTTCACGTGTTTGCTGAGGTTCTTGGATACTCTTTCCGCAGCAGGGATAGAGCCAGTGGCCACCACATCATCACCCAGCTGAAGCCCAACAAAGATGCAGCTCTCTCTCCTTGCACTGTGGACAATGGCATTGTGGGCACTCTGGCTGGCCTTGCTCCCATCTATGCTGCCCTAGTGGGTCTCTTCCGTGACATCATTACTCCGAGTGGGGCAACAATGACAAGATCCGTGGTCACCTTGTTCACTACTTCAATTTTCTCATGAGGTTGCCTCTGCGAGGACGAAGTCGGTGCAAGACAGTGGATGTCATGGACTTCATTTACCATGAGTCGACCGATGCTATGTTCAACCGTCTGTCCATTCCCTATGCACCCTACATTATGTTGCTCATCGTGCTTCCTGCTGAGGAGTTCCACATTGACTCGATGCATAAGGCCAAGAAGATCTACAACAAGGTTCGGAAGACCTCTCACCCCTCCTCTTCTCCTGAGGGCCTCATGAGGGATGCTCGCAGGCCCCTAGTGGATGCTCGCATGCCCCCAAAGGCTCCTCCTGCCGCCTGTGAGATCAAGCAAATGAACTGTTCCACAGAACATTCTGTGCATGGGAGTGGACACACGCAAGGGTCAGTACAAGGCATACAAGAGCGCCATGAGTTGGCTCACTCCCAGCAGCTCATTCTCCACCAAGTGTCCGGTGCTTCGGGTGATCCTCTAGCTCTCACACCTCCCACTCCGTATGCTCGGTGGAACTCTTCCTCTGGGTTGAACTATGGTGAGCTGGAGCGTCACTTGTTCCCCTCTGCGCCTGCTGCTGATGATGAGGATGAGGAAGGTGACACAGAGGAGCTTGAAGATGAGGATGAGGATGAGAATGAAGACGGGGAAGAGGACGAGGACGAGGACTACGAGTGATCTTATGGGGCGCTAGCATCGCTCTTCTCCCTTTTTGGTGTCTCGATGCCAAAGGGGGAGAAGTAGTTCTATTAGGGTGTCCGTGGATTTGCATGGGTCGGGCATAAGCTCTTGCATTTTTCTATTCGTCGTTTTCTTTCTTATGCCCATTTAGCGTTGAACTTTAAATTTGTGGTTTATGATTGTTTGAGACTCTATGTGGTTGTCTGGATTATTATGCCTATGGATTTCATCTCATGGATTATACTTATGGAGCTATCTATTCATATCCTATTGCTGGAGGTTTTATCACGAAAGGCGCTCATATTGGTTATCCGGTAATAATTGTGGCTTATGTCAAGGATGCCTTCCCTCTACCTCGGTGGTATGTGTATGTTGCTCATATGTCTATGGAATAGATTCACCTATTTGTGTGCATTTGTATTCCAATGCAAAATTCTATTATGCACACATTGAGGGGGAGTCTCTTTCATGGTTATTTCTGTTTGTCTTGTGACTTTCTCCTCAAGAATCTGGTATTGTCATCTAACACCAAAAAGGGGGAGATTGAAAGAACATTTCATGTTTTCCTATGTTTTGCGTGTTAGATAACAATATTGTGGAGACTATTCATGTGCGCTAAGTGTGCAGGAAGCTTTGAGGGGGGCGGATTATCCGCCCCACCAAGGGCCGGATAATCCAGCCTACCTCATTGCTCAAAGGGAGCCAAGGCGTCGCCAAGACTCGGCGGATTTTCTCCCGTAAAATCCGAACTAGGGCGGTTTTTCCTCTAGGCCGGATAATCCGGCCTTCACATAGGACCGGATAATCCGGCCCCCAGAAGTTGATCAAGGGAAAGCTCGGCGCGATGCTCAGATAGGGGCGGATTATCTGCCGGATATTCCGAGTCTGGGGCGATGTTTTCCCCAGGCCAGATAATCCGGCCATCACTTGGTCCGGATAATCCAGCCCCCAAAGTGTCCAACGGCTGGTTTCTGAAGGGGGTATAAATACCCTTTCTTCCCCAACGTTCAGAATTCTTGATTCATTCGAAATGGTCCAGACATTGTGCAAGAGCTCTCATTCTTGATCTCCCACTTCAACCACCTGAAGGTCTTGATCTTTGGGGGAATTGAAGGAGGAGAAGTTCATCATCGTCACGAATCAAGCGCTTCAACTCCTCTCCATTCACTTGGAGAAATCCCTGATCTAGTATTCTTGTCAATACCTAGATCTTGTTCATTGTATTTGATAACTTTGTTCTTGTGGCAGCTTGTTGTCATTTCGGGAGCCTCCAAGTTGTTGTGGAGTTTTTGCCCCGCTAGTTGTGTAAAGGCACCGGTGCCCGCCTTGAAGGGTACCTATAGTGGAAAGGTGGATCAGGCCTTTGGTGGCGAGATCCATCGAAGAACAGGGTGAGGCCTATTGTGGCGTGGTGGTCTTAGTACCGCCCACCCCTCCAACGCAGACGTACTTCCCTTAACAAGGAAGGAACTGTGGTCAAACAAATCCTGTGTCTCCGCGTGCTTCACTTCGGTTTACCTGTTCCTCTTTCACTCGCTCTTTACTCGCTAGTAGATAGGTTTGCATATAGGGAAATTCCACCTAATAGTTCATCTAGAGAATTTACCTTTTGTGCTAAGCCTAAAATTGAAAAAGTATTAAAAATTGGTGTAGCACCTATTCACCCCCCCTCTAGGTGCCCATACGATCCATTTCAACCGCTCCCTTTTTCCTTTGCCCTTTGTCGGCAACCCTTTTGTTTAACATGTATAAGTTTGACGTTGTTAGCAGGGTTACCCTTTCGGCTTGGCCTGGGCAGGGTTATGGATGTCATTGGTTATTCTTCAGGGCTCTTAGCTCAATTTGCATCTTATCCATACTCGGATGTTTTATCGTTTTCAAGGTGATTTGGATCTTTTTATTGTATGTTTGTATTCTTGACCCGATGCGTCGTTGTTTTATATGTATGTTCTGCTGGTTCCATCATGGACTATTGTGTAATGATATTACTTCGTTTTCCACCCGCATGCAAGTGCCTGGTGGGCATCTTTGAATCATTTCTATGCAGGTTTGTCGGGAATCGCTGAAACTTGCATAGGGCCGATTTGAGGGTGTTACACTAGGGCTTTTGCAATAGAACTATTTCTTACCTACGAACTGCAACCACAACATTGGTCAAATAGTTGTCTCTATGACACCCCTTTCGGGGCCCTCCGTTGCAAATGCCATATCAACTACTGTGAGAGAGACAGACACCCACCAGTCGCTTATATGGTATAAGCCATATGTCAAGTGCAGAAATAGTCTCACATAAGATTACAGGTAAGGTCGGCCCGGTCCGTTTCATCAAACAGTTCCACGATATGAACAAGTGCATGTGAGAGGGTAACAACTATAGGATCAATGCCCACATTCAACATGTGTTCTAACTGCATAAGCAATACGCGTAGATCGGCTCTGATATCGTTGAAGGGGTTCATAGTAGAAAACAATATTTTTTCTTAAATAGCACAAAATCAATGCCAATTTCTATCTAGGAGTAATGTTGTAATGGAGAGGGTTTTGGTGACATATCCTTGTAGAACGAAACATTTAATGTTCATGATGAATGTGGATGATGTAGTCGAACAATGGCTGGCCTCAAGGTTGTGTTGCTCCTCGCGCGATAATCCAGGTGCCACAACTGGCAGCACCTCCATGGTTTTGCACACGCTCGGTGCACAATAATGACTCCTGTTAGCCCTGATCCATCCGATATTGCGGAAGTAGATCTTCTGGAACAGGGATCTAGTAGTGCGGCGGCATGCCAAAGAAACATCGTCTCCCATGCATGCAGTTCTTCTTGGAACCATGAAAATGAGAGCCAATGAGAGAGAGAAATTTCCTAAGGAACTTCCTTAGGAAATATTGTGTTGTTGTTGTGTGTTTCCCTCCCCATATGCCCCTCCTTATATAGGGGAAGGGGGGAGACTCCCACAAGCTGATTCTCGGGGTGGTACTAAAGTGAGGAGGAGGATCCAAGAGGAGATGCGGTGGCCAGGGTGGTCCCCAGACGCCTATACCAAGGTTGGCCGGTGGTAGGGCTGAGCCCCACCCCGCATGCCCTTTCCCTAGTGATCGGCGACCCCCTTTGCTCCTCTATGGGGCGGCTAGCCCTATCTGGGCCAGTCCCTCTGGGAGTTGGCCCATTAAGGTGGGTTGCCCCAATTAATTAAATTTAAATATTTATTTAATATTAATTAAATTTACTCCCTCTGGTCTAGTTTATTAGGCACACACGTAGTTTAAGAAAATCTTTGACCATCAATTTTAACCAATAAAATATGCAATATATGTCCCAAAAAACATAGCATTAGCAACTAATTTTGAAGATGAATCCAATGGTATAATTTTTGTGACATATTATGTAAAATTTGTTGACCAAAATTATTGGTCAAAGTTGTTCTTAAACTACGTGCATTCCTAATAAACCGGATCGGAGGGAGTAATAATACTAAATACATCAAGGATTGTATTCTTTAATTATTTCTTAATTTTTTATTACTTAATTTAAGAATTTAAAAAATTATTACAATGGATTTTATTCTTCTTCAGATTCAAAATAGAAGAATAAAAGAATAAGTAGAAGAATTTAGTTAAGTCAATCCAAACAGAAAAGGAGGTTCATGACCAAGGGGAAGGATGTTAGAATCAGGGTTATTTTGGAATGCAGCAGTTGTGTTCATTATTTAGTTCCCTTTGAGCCGAAACTCCTTACGGATCACTCTAGACAACCTTTAGACTCTCACTCGGAACCTTTCGGCTTTCTCTCTTCTTTCTTCCTATGATCCCGATGATTCTAAAACAATCTCCAAGCATCATAGAACCCTTAAGTGTGTTATCCTATGGTTCAGGAACATCACAAACATGATCGAGATGTTTCTCTAACAAATGATCATAAGCAGGATCTGGATAACCATAATGACGCCTGTGCATTCCCTGATATCAATGTCGTTTGAACCGTAAATATTGAGTCCAATTTCCTTTGTTATTTTGATACATGACTTGTCTGAGATATGATCATAGGTATCACCATACCTTGTTCAATCTCGTTACTGACAAGTGCTACTTAACTCGTTTTGTGATAGTCCATCCTCATGACCTAGTCATACGCTGCACAGCTCCTCAGATGTAATCTCACCGTGTGGGCTCAGTGTATCTTCCAGTCATGCGGGGGAACAAATCTTGATCTTGATACATACGCCTGAACCTACCCCTTTGGAATACCTGATAGACACCTTCATAATCACCATGTTATGGTGTGACGGTTGATGCAATCAAGGCAGCCTTGGGTGATAGTGATTAGATATGATCTTATGGTCTAAGGAGTAGGATACTACGTGTCTAATTATGGCCACGATGAACCTTATGAATTTATCATATTGCAATACTTATATTGGGTAAGTGTGTCCATCACATCATTCACTAATGATATGACCTCATAGTCAATTGACATAAATGGCAATGATCAGGAAACCTTGATCATTAGTTGACCAATGAACTAGTTGAATAGAGGCTACTAGGAACTTGGTTTATTATATACCACACGTGTACCAATATTTTTAATTGATACAATTATATCATGATATAAACTATTATGAACTAATAAAATATGGTAATAAACCTCCTGTATTATTTGCCTCTAGGGCATATTTTCAGCACTTACTGCAGCCAAATGACTTCTGCACTTCCATTTATGATGGCCTTGTACTCAGCTTCAGTCGATGATCTACTCATTGTCGGTTGTTTTCTCGAGCTCCAGGAGATCAAATTTGGTCCAAATACACTGCATACCCCCTGTTGATCTCCTATCGTCAGAGCATCCAGCCCAATCTATATCCTTATGCACACTCAACTTTGTTGACAATGAGCATTGAATGTTGATCCCAATATTCAGAGTTCCCTTGACATAACAAAGAACTTGTTTTAATGCATACCAAATGAGATCAGTAGGCACTGCTAGGAACTGACATGCTTTATTAACTATGAACGATATATTTAGATGTGTCAAGCACAGATACTACAGATCCTAGACTGTGATCCAGTAGGTGTAAGCTTCATCATCGGTTAATGGTGTACCACTAGTCTTTCCAAGGCAATCTGATGTAGCAATGGGGGTAGAGATGGATTTGCATGTATGTGTGTTTACACGATGAATGATATCTGAAGCATATTTTAACTTACACCCGTGATTATACTAGGATCTTGTCAACGACCTGTTTGTAGGAACTAGCAATGATGATGTTGTCCATGTATATCAGCATGTATATAGTCACATGACTGTCAATGAAAAGGAATAGAGAGGTATCAACCTGAGAGGGAACAAAGCCTAGAGACTACATTTTTGTGCTGAGCTTCGAATACCACGCCCTGGGAACCTGGTTCAAACCATACACAGATTTTTGGCGTTTTCACACATGGTGAGGATGTGTAACACCCTCGAATCGGCCCTATGCAAGTTTTAGCGGTTCCCGCCAAACCCGCATAGAAACGATTCAAAGATGCCCACCAGGCACTTGCGTGCGGGTGGAAAACAAAGTAATATCATTACACAATAGTCCACGATGGGACCCACAGAACATATATATATATATATATATACAACAACGACTCCATGAGTCAAGAATACAGATATACTATACAAAGATTCAAATCACCTTGAAAACGATAAAGCGTCTGACTACGGACAAGATGCAAATGGGGCTAAGAGCCCTGAAGAATAACCAATGGCGTCCATAACCCTGCCCAGGCCAAGCCGGAAGGGTAACCCTGCTAACGATGTCGATCTCAAACCTGCTAAAACAAAAGGGTGCCGAAAGGGCAAAGGAAAAAGAGGAGCGTCGATCGAGGCCAAGACACTAGCGAGGCTAGAATTCGGTGGCTCTCGCCTACATAGGTATGGTGGACTGAAGTGGCAGCGCAGCTTGCACTAAACAATCTATAGAGACTCAATACAATTGTCGGCTAATAGAGAGATAAGAAAGACCTATGCGGATCCAATCTGATACTACCACCAAACATACCCATCCTGGTATTTCCCCCTCGAGACCAGACGAGGAAGTCA
Organism: Avena insularis; assembly: GCA_023614405.1. Taxonomy (NCBI): domain Eukaryota; kingdom Viridiplantae; phylum Streptophyta; class Magnoliopsida; order Poales; family Poaceae; genus Avena; species Avena insularis. Next base: position 284,463,903 of record CM042690.1, read on the forward strand.
TGCCGAGGAAACTCACACAGTTGGCAGTTTTATTCATTCATTCCATGGTGGTTGTCCAACTTACTAGTCATATCAGATACATGTCATATTATAACAACAATTCTTTAGTTATAGTTGTCTATGATCGAGAAACTATGCTCCAAGTCGTCCATAACAGCGGACACGGCTTTTCGAAAAGATTTAACCCTGCAGGGGTGCACCAAAGTATCCACACGCACTTCAACCCTTGTTGTCAGATCCGAATATGAGCAAGATCCTGAACATACACCCAACGGTATGCGACGGGGCCTCGGACATGACGTTTCCCAGACCCAAAGTAAGTACATGGGGGCCACCCCACTAAGCTACCATAACAAAGTCGGCTCCGGGGCCGGACCGTGGTTTGTGTCAATGGCTGTAAATGACTGGGAACCCGAAAGTGTGACTGGGCTTGTCGATACCGCGAAAACATTCCACATTTGTTCCTAAACAGTACAGGTGCTCCACGCACAATCGTAATTAAAGCAGTAAAGCATGGCATAAGTACAGGATAATAATAAAGCCCCAAACTACTTTGTGGCCCCCAGCACAGTACTTTGAAATCAGGTAGTAAGCCGATGGGGTGCCCACACACCCACATGTGGTTAGTGCGCTCGATCTCGGAACAGGTGTCAAGAACTCGGGTCCTAGGTGGACACAAGTGGGCGGTTAAAAACCAAATATTGACTATTACCCACCGGTGCCTCTGCATTATATCTATTTCCAGTATTTTAATTAACAAGTTATAATGTAAGCCATGATCATCTCCACCGTTAAGCATCTCCACCATTAAGCATGTGCCAACCTTCTATCAACGGTAGAACGACACGACGTGAAGCAACACCTGAGCAAGAAACTACGACTCGGAAGGCCGACTGTCTATCAATCAATAGGCAATAGGATGTGTCCAAGGCAATATAGAGGCTACAAGGAATATAAATGGTGCATGGAAACTAAAGCATCGTAACATGGATAACAATAGAGCAACAGGAGGAAGTAAAGACTATAAATGCAAAATAGGTAGAAAGGGGAAGAATGCTCGCCTGGTAAAACATAGCCGAAGGTTCATTATCCGAAGGGCTGTCGATACTCGCATCCACTCAACGGCCTAATCCGCGAAGAACAAAACACTAAAAGAAACACCGGATGCAATATTTAATACTACAGCAGAAGAATCGACATGTTTATGATATGATGCATGACATGGCAAAGATGCAATGCGCCTAGGCAATATTAAGCGGAACCGGGGTCCCGACGATTAATTAGAAGGTTCATGTTATTTAACTACCCCGCAATTTAAATGTTGGATTAACAAGGCAAAACATAGCATCGGTTCGCTACACAAATTTAAATGGGCCCAATATAAGACTAGAAAAGTCCGCATATGGTCTCCATATTTAACTTAGGTGAATCATCTAATACCCCCAAACAACCACAATATGTATGCAAGTATGAATGATTTAATATGCAACAAATTGTATAGATGACATTTATAAAATAGGGGTCTTGGTTAGAGGTCACACTTCTCGGATCGAAGATCTTGGTGTTCACCGGGGGGTCAGGGTTTGGTCTTCGGATCCGGGATCGGGGTCCTTGAATCAGGGAAGGAGAACTTGACGCGCCGGGGGTTCGGTTCGGCGAGATCGGTCTTCGGGGTCTCGGCCATCGATCCAGGGTCTTCGCGTTCCGCGGTCTTCAGTTCCGTGTTGGTGTTCTTGTGGTTCGGGCTCTACGAGAACTTGGTGCGGCATCGGTGGTCGAGGGTGGCTTGTGCGGTGTCGGTGTTGATCTTGCTATTGGGTTGTAGTTCTCGCACCGCGTCAATGTTACCACGCTAGCTTCACATGGTAGAAGTCGGTGTCTTCGATTCAGCTTCGGGGTCATCTCGTACTTGGTTCGGACCTACCGTCTCCAAAACACAGGAGCACACACACATACCAGATCAACTTGGATGAACAAAGAGCACCAAAAGCAGCGGCAGAACACCAACAGTGCTACGCCACCAGACTATGACAGAAGCATCACCGCACGGGAGGAGGTCGGGTTCACGATGTCGAGGTAGGTGCGGGCGTGGGTGAGGGCGCCACGTGGACTTGGTGGCGGAGCTGCGGAGGGCACCGGGACAAGCGCGCGCGAGACGGAGAGGCAGGACCGGCTCTAGTGAAGGAGGCGGCGGCTACTAGCGAGCTCGAGCAGCAGGAGCTAAGGTGGCGGGGACTGGACGCGGTGAGGCCAGGCGGGAGAGGTGAGGTCGACGAGGGACGCGCTGACATCCGGAAGCGGCGGCGCGCGAGCAGCTACCGAGGCGGGCGATGCCATGGCTCGAGGAAGAGCTCGTAGAGCGCTGGAGGACGGCTTGCGGGGCGGAGGTCGCCTGCGACGGTGCGGTCCACAGAGGCGGCAGTGAGCCCGGAGAGCGGTCGTCCATGGCGGCGGCGCTAGGGTTGAGCAGAGAGGAGGTCGCAGCGGTGGTGCCTGGGAGGAGGCGGCGCTCGCTGCCGGGGCGACGAGGCGGGGCCGACGGGGGCTCGGGGAGGCGCCGCGCGTGGTGGTGAGGAGACAAGGGCGAAGAAGGCGACCGTGGTCGCGTGCGTCCAGGAGGTGAGGGAGGACGGCGGCGGTTGATACGGGTTGTTGGGGGATCGAGAGGACGATGAGGAAGGGACGGGGTGCGGGGCACGCGCGATGGAGTGGTGGGGCCAGGGGACGCGGGATGGATCGATCGGGTGTGGGGTGTGGGGCGTTGCGTGCGCGCGGGTGCGTGGTAGGTGCGGCCACCGGGGTGGACCGGGGTCACGCGGGTGGGGGTGGGCGGTTGGTGGCGAGGTGAGAGGAGGCGGGGCGATGGGGTCGAGCAGGGGAGAGGAACGTGGTCAGCGGTGGTAGGTGGGGCGCGGCTCGGGATGGGGATGGATCGAGAGGAGCGAGCGGGGGATGAGGAATGTGGGGCCGGTGCGTTGCGTGCGCGTGTCGGTCACGCGGGGCATGGGTTGGTCAGGTGATGTGGCGGCTGGGTGGGGAGTGGTGTGCATATGGCGGCTGCGGTGTCCTGCTGTGTGGCTAAGGCGTGCAGTAGTGTAGGCTGCGGCAGGGATGGGGTGTGTCTAGCTAGAGTTTGGGGTGGCCTGGCTAGCTGGGCCTCGGGCCTGGCCGGCTGGGTTGCCCCTAAAAAAAACTTAAACTTTTATTTTATTTTTAAAACAGACTTTTGTAATTTGTTTTTAGGCAAATAAAATATTCAGAAAGACCTGGTTTTATAATTTGAAATAAAACGAGGCTAATTAGAAAACAAAATAGGGTTTTTGCAAAGATACTTTTTTTTATCAAACATGCATGATGATGTCATGATGATGCACAAAGCACAAACTCCAAGCGATTTTCTAGTAGTGGTTTACCGGGATGCTACAGGATGATTGGCATCAACATATCCGAGGGGTTGGCGCATATATACCTCTTCCTGGATGTCGTCGTGGAGGAAGGCGTTCTGAACGTCAACCTGGCGAAGAGTCCATATGCGAGACACAACGATATACAAGATCGTTCGCACAGCGGTAGGCTTGATTACTGAAGAGAATGTAGTAGTGTAGTTGATGCCATGTCGCTGAGTGAACCCTTTAGCGACGAGGCAGGCTTTGTATCGATCAAGTGTGCCATCAAATTTCTGTTTAAATTTAAACACCCACTTGCATCCAACAACATGATGACCAGAAGGAGCAGGAACTAGAGTCTAGGTCTTGTTGTGCTGAAGGGTGGTGAACTCGTCATCCGTAGCAGCTTTCCAAGCAGGATCCCCAAGTGATTCATAATTAGAGACATGCTCAGCAGCAAAGGCCCATCACTTGGGATCATTACGAATGATCCCATGAAACAACCGAACAAGATTGAGAAGACACAGATGTCGCGAGGAAGAGGGTGCAGCAGGTGGCGATGGGATGCATCATTAGGTGAGAAAGTAGAAACATGATTTGACGAGGAATATACATGGTCATCATCGTTGGCCGGCCCACGAACAGTAATGGATGGTGAGGTCAGAGGGGTATCATGGACCGTGGGCTCTGGAGAAGATGACGCATCATGCAACACAGGATCAACGAGCACACCGGGCACATCAAACACGATGTCATGACACACATAAATGCGCCCACTAGATCGATCAAGACAACAAAAACTAAGATGATCAACACTATATCCGAGGAAGACAAAGCATTGCAAGCGGAAGGATAATTTCCTATTATTATAAGTACAGAGGTTGGGCCAGCAGGAACAGCCAAAGAGATGAACAACATTGTAATCTACGGGAATTTTGAACAATTTGGTGACCGAGGTGATGTTGTTTGTGACCCGACTCCGACATCCGGTTAATGAGGTAACATGCAGTAAGAATTGCATCATCCTAGAAATGAAGAGGGGGCGATGCTTGGGCTAGAAGAGTGAGAGTTGTTTCAAGAAGATGGCGATGTTTTCATTCTATGGCACCATTCTGTTGATGTATGTGAGGGCGGGAAATGTGGTGAGTAATGCCCGTGTCAGTGAAATATTTGTGGAGCTTGTGGTACTAACCTCCCCAATCGGATTGGACCGAGCAAATTTTGGTGCTGAGGGATAATTCAATATGTTTTTGGAACTGCTAAAAAACATGCTCAACATCTAATTTGTGTTTTAAGAGGTACACCTAGGTAAACTTACCAAAATCATCAAGAAAACTCACGTAATAGCTAAAACTACCAGAGTATCTGATGGCTGGTCCCCATACATCGATGTGAATTAATTCAATAGGAAACTGAAATACTCGACTAGACAAATCATAAGGGAGATGGTGAATATTGTCTTGCTAACAAGCATCGCAAACATGCGAAATAGACACTTTATTAACTGAACACACTGATTTATTTGCATGTAGAATTTCTTGAACGACGGGGGAGGATGGATGGCCAAGACGCTTGTACCACAGTTCCTTGGAGGGTGTGGTTACGTGAGTCTGGGGATGACATGATGCTTGGCAAGGAATATATGGAGGAACTGGGTACAAGCCATCTTGTGATATACCGTGTACAGAGTTGCTCTTGTGGTGCGATCCTTAATGAAAAAGGAACCAGGATGAAGTTCAACAAAACAATCACTGTCAAAGGAAAATTTATGGGTTGGAAGAATACTTTTCTGAATTCTTGGTGCATGCAAGATATTTTTCAGATGCAAAGGTTATTTAGAACCAGGTTAAACGGATTAACCAATATATAAAATAGGGATGTGCGTACCATTGGCGACCTGAATCTAGTCATTTCCCTTGTAGTTTCCATGGATGTTGAGATGCTCCATGTCATTCGTCATGTGGTCGGTGGCTTCGGAATCCATGTACCAGTTTGGGTCATGGGTGTAGCTGTCGTTGGAATTGGAGTAGATGGTAACACAGTTCAACATTTTAGGCTGAATTGCATGATTGAACCGTGAGTAGAACCTAAGTGTGTTGTGACCATAGATGCCACAGATCTGGTAGGTCGTTTTGCCGCTATTACAGCCTCCTCCATAGTTGTGTCCTCCTCCCTGGGCATTACCGCCGCACCAGGAGTTATTGTCACGACCACTACCATGGCCGTTGTTGCCGCCACCATAGTTGTTGCGACCGCCTCCGTAGTCTCCTCTGCCATATCTGTGGCCTCCTCCATCACCATAGCAACATGTCGCCTCCGCCATGCAAGCATCCACGATTGCCTCCACGAGAAGCGTTGTTGACGGAGTGTTGAAACTAAGCAGGCACACGATCGCCATTGTGCGGCTTGTAAGAGACCATGTGCCTGTACATGTTATTGGGGGTGAAATCCTCATTGGTCGACGTGAGCATGGTAAGCAAGGTGGTGAAGCTGTCATAGTCATCACCAAGGCTGGCAAGGATGTAGGAGGTGAAGGGAATCTGCCTGAGAGGCAACAATAAAATGGTTATTACCTTATTCCATGTTTATGATAAATGTTTATTTCTGATGCTAGAATTTTATTAATCAAAAACGTTAATACATGTGTATTTAATAGACAAACTAGAGTTCCTATTTATACCTCTCATTTAACTAGATCATTGATTAACAGATGAATAAGGTTTCCTGATCATGAACCTTGGATGTTGTAATAACGGGATCATATCATTAGAAGAATGTTATGATGAACATACACCCAAATTAGGTATAGCAATAACGAACTAGTCATTATTTTTATATTGCTATATCAAACACATACGAAGTAACCCTAATCCTTAGACAATGAGGTTATGTCGACCACTAATTTCGGAGGAGTGTTTTGATGGCATCAAATGTCACACCATAACAGGGTGACTATAAAAGTGTCATTGGGTACTTGAAAGTATTATATGAGGATCATGAATCAATAATGGGATTTGTCCATTCATATGATGGAGAGATATACTCTAGGCACTCTCAATGATATCACATCAACACCGCTTGCAAGCATATGACTAGGTCACAAGGATGTTCTATCACAAAACGAGTAAAGAGTACTTATCGGTAACGAGATTGAACTGGGTATGGTTGATACCTATGGTTGGATCTCGAACAAGTAAAATATCACGAGACAAAAGAAATTGGTACGACATTAATGGTTCACACGATCACAAGAGTCGTCGTTGAATGTGTGGGAGTCAGTACAGATCTCTAGGTCCCATTACTGATTATTGATCGGAGAAGTGTATCTATCATGTCTATATTATTCGCGAACCGTAGGGCGACATATTTAAGTTACACCGACACTAATGGGAAGATAAAATATATCATAGAAAGGTTTTATAAATGCTGGAATTATTTCGCTAAGCACCGAAATTGTTTTGGGTCAAATTGCTCAAATTGGTTTCAGATGTAATATCAAAATTTTGCAAAGGGCTTTATGCAAAAGTTTGTTAATTAAAGTAATAAACAAATACTGAATACAAGAATTAAAAATTGTTTTTATTTAATGAGAGCTTGCATTTATTTTGGTGGAAAATTAATGCAAGGTGGGTGGAGTTTAAATTAATGTGAGTGGACTTAGTGGAAGCTCCACCCATATGAATGAGGAAGAGGTGGAGGCACCCACCATGGCCCTTGGGGCTTCCCCCTCCCATATAAAAGGAGGTGGTGACCTCATCTCCTCTTGCACCTCCTCCTCGTGAAGGATCTCTCCCCCTCTAGCAATTCCACATGGCTTCAGATTAGCGAAGTACATGTTCTCGGTGGTTTCTCTAGAAGAATTTGCTGCTTCCGCTGCTCTGCTAGAGTGAGGGCGTGGAGGTTGTCGGGAGCTGGACGTGTGCTCGAGGACGGATGAGCTGCTAGTTTGCGGTGCTCTTCAACTTGAACTTGAGATCGGCAAGTGATCGACTACATCAACAATGAAATCAGAATTCGTAAAAGCTTTCGGTCTTCGAGGGTAAGTTTTTCTGGTTACCCCTTACTCATTACTAGCATCTATTAAATTAGATATAGGCATAATTTGGCATTCAGGTCGTAGGAATTTTTTGTGTTCTATGTTGCAAACCCTTCAAGAGGTGATCTCGTCGTTGCTTAGAGGATTGCGATCGCTGACATCGTGCCAGCTGATGACCCACAAGTATAGGGGGTGTATCGCAGTATTTTCGAGGGAAGTGAAACCCAATTTATTGATTTGACACAAGGGGAGCCAAAGAATATTTATAAGCCTTAACAACTGAGTTGTCAATTCAAGCACACTGAAACAATCTTGCTCACAAAGTTTATCAAGAGCAGTTACGTAGTGGGAATAGTAAAGTAACAGTAGTAGTAAAGCAAAGACAGTAGTAACAAAAGCAGTAAACAGTAGAATTCGAGTGTGGTAGGCATAGGGATGGATGGATGGGCGTTGCATGGACAAGACAATTCAAATAACAATCAGAACATAGGACAATTGCAGATAAATAAGATAAAGCATCCAAGTACTAGACAATCCTAGGCATGTGTTTCATATATAGTCATACGTGCTCGCAATGAGAACTTGCACAACATCTTTTGTCCTGCCAGCCCGTTTGCAGCGAGGCCTCTAGGGAACTACTGGCAATTAAGGTGCTCCTTTTAATAGAGCACCGGAGCAAAGCATTAACACTCCATGAACACATGTGATCCTCACATCAAAGCCATTCCCTTCCAGTTATCCCGATTTCTATCACTTCGGGGCCATAGGTTCCGAACAACAATGTGTGTATACAACTTGCAGATAAGACCAAAAGCAATACTATCATAATGAATCAATAACATGTTCAGATCTGAAATCATGGCACTCGGGCCCTAGTGACAAGCATTAAGCATAACAAGTCGCAACAAAGTCATAAAGCACTAATAAAAGATACTAGGCACCATGCCATAACAATCTGATGTCATTACATGAACGATCTCATCCAATCCCTACCATCCCCATAGCCTACAACGGGGGATTACTCACTCATAGATGGGGGAAACATGGATGGTCGATGGAGAAGCGATGGTGATGATGATGGCGATGATCTCCTCAATTCCCGTCCGGCAGCTGAAGCGAGTTTATTTGTTTCAAGCTGGAATCTGGTGGTGGCGGCGGAGCGGAACTCCTTCTGGAAAAACGTCGAACCCCCCCGAAGTTTTTAGGTCAGAAGGCTCCTTATAGGTGAAGAGAGAGGCCGAGGGGGTGCCTGGGGGCCCACACCACCCCCTGGCGCGGCCTGGCCTGGCCCGTGCCACCAGGTGGTGTGGCCACCCCGGGCTCTTCTCCGTCTCGTATTATCGCTCCTGGAGTCTTCGGGTGAAATAGGATTTTTGGCATATTTTCCGGGATTTTTCCTGATAGTTGGTTTTCTGCACAAAAAGTAGACACCAAGGCAATTCTGCTGAAAATAGCGTTAGTCCGCATTAGTTGCATCCAAATCACACAAGTTTAGAGGAGAAACAATAGCAAAAGTGTTCGGGAAAGTAGATACGTTTTGGACGTATCAACTCCCCCCAAGCTTATCTTATTGCTTGTCCTCAAGCAATGCAGTTGAAAACTGAGTGCGATAAAAGAACTTTCACAAACACATTTGCTTCATATGATGTAAATATTCCCAGCAATGTGATCAGCTACTTGGACAATTCATAATAAAGAGTATGCAACCAAGTCTACTTAATAGTCATTGCAAGATATGAAGAGATTCCAACTCAAGAATAATAAGTAGCATGAGGCACAAACATAAGCAACATTATAATGCTCATAGAAAGGTATGATAGAGTGGTATCTCGCTTGCCTTTGATTACGAATATCAAGGCACCTCTGAAGTTCAAGTGATGACTAGAAATAAAGATATCAAGGATACAAGCATCAAAGTCATAACACAAATAATCAAGTAATGGAACAAACACAAAGAATGACAACTATGCTCTCAAGAAGGTGCTCAGAGAATAAATGGAGACTCAACAAGTAAAGAAAAAGGTTTTGAATAATTTTGAAAAGCTTCCAAATGCTGAAAGTATGGTACTCATTAGCTTTGATCTCTCATTGCCCCTATCATAAGCATCTTTAATGTGGTTAAGGTGAAAGTGACACAACTAAGAGGATATGCTTGACAAGTTATAAATCGAAGTCTCAAGCCCCTTACTTACAAAGACTGATCCTCATGCTACTCAACTTTAGTCAGAAGTAAGCTCTTGTCATTGTAAGTATATACGTATCATAGAGAACCGCCAACGGGGTACCCCTTGCACATGATACGGGAGCTATCCCATAATCAAAATAACAAGGCAAGCAAACAATGAGCATCTCGGCGATCTTTTTATTTACTATGTGCATAGATTTTTATTGAGGATGCTTCATAGAATGCTCATTATGGTTATGCTGCAAGTTTCCACCATGATTAGGCATGGCTTAGGCTAGCGGCCTAGGCGTTTCTCTAACATACATACAAACTCCATGATCTTACAAGTTCCACTTTTATTTCACACCGCCGGGATCCATAAGCAAAAGAATCATGATATCAACTAGGTACCAAGTACCTATGAAGTGTTGAAAGCGGTCCCCATGATACATGGTTCTGCTAACTTCAACTCATAAAGCGCAAGCATATGCGCAACAAAGAAGGACGCAATGGTTCAGTTTATTAAGTGCAAGAAAATAAAGTGTGCCATCAAGTTCGTGAGAGCTTTACTAACTAACTTTCTCATAACAAGCAAACATTTTATTCGGAAGAAAACAAGGCACATTGAATATGCACGGAGGTATCAAATGATGCTAATGGGTAGGTATGGTGGACACTTTGGAAATATTTGGTTTAGGGAGTTGGGAACTTGAGTAAAACATACTCAGTGAAAGTGAATGCTAGCAATAGTAAGGGAGCAACAAACGAGAGAGCAATAGCTGTCATTATCATGCTTGCAACAAAACAGGACTACTCATGGCATGAAAGTGATTCAAGATCCTCAAGGCAAAATAATTCATCAAGGCTTAACTGATTATCACAGTCATGTGCATGCGTGAGCATGTGCCAAGTCAATTCAAATGAAACATTCAGAGGAGGATACCACGGTGTCATACCAATTTATGAATAGAGTAATGCAAGCAAACATTCATAAGATATGCTACAAACTATTAGCGAGATGGAGCTAATCATAAGAAAGCAAGAAATATTAAGCATCCAACGAAAACATACACTCTACATGAACGGACTAAGCATGCCCACAGTAATGAGTATATGTACAAAAATGAAAACAAATAGAGTTCGTTACCAGCCTCTTACCACGCCTCAAGTTGTCATTGATCCTCATTATTGCTCTTCACTTGTGTGGCTTGAATAATAATATGAAACCAATATCCACGAGGACTGCTTAACCTGAATCAAACTCGCAAAAACCAAAGAAGAACGACAAATATTTTTGGTGTTTTCGATTTTTAAACAAGAACCAAAAGGGAAAAACAAACAAAGCAAAATCTTTTTGGGTTTTTTGAATAGTTCAAACAAAGCAAAAAGGGAAAAGCAAACCAAGGCAAAAAGAAGAAGCAAACCAAAGAGAAATAACAGAAATATTTTTGGTCTTTTTGTGTTTTTAGAAAGCAAAAGCAAAGAAGAATGAAAACTAAAAAGAGAACGAAAACATAAATATACAAAGTACCGACGCAACATGATATGAAGATGAGTGCGGTGTCGGTGTACCTCCCCCCAAGCTTAGGCTTTTGGCCTAAGTGGATATCAATCCAAGTTGGCCAGGATAAAATGTCACCCTGGTACGACGAAGAGGTCCCCTCATCCTGGTGCGAACTCAAGTACGTCCCTCCGTAATGCGCGGAGTAATCATAGGAGGGCACATCCTCCTGGTGCTTCTCGTGGAAACCCAGCAAGCGAAGCTACTCGTCCACCTCCTCCTTGGAGCGCGACCATGGTCTCCTGTGAACACTAAACAAAGCAGGCTGTGGCAAAAGGATCTCCCTTTCATCCCCGTCAGTGAAAAGCATCCTATATACTAGATTGTTCAAATCAGAGGTAGAAGTGACAAAGTGATGAGTTTTCATGGCAACAAGGTCAAGCCTCTGTGGTGCCAGCATAGCATCATCGGGATCCACTGAAAGACCTGATGCATTGACTATGCGCGATGAATGATGCCCCCATAGATAGGCCCCCTAGCAGCTAAGCGGCGAGCAATAAGCGAGCCAAGATTGTACCGAGTGTCATTGTTAAGTGCAGCAGCAAGGAATGCTAAATGATAGTTGGAGATATTACTAGTATTCTCCCTACCCAATACACTAGTAGCAAGATAATATGCAAAGTATCTAAGAGCAGGGAGTTGGATATTTCTTATCTTTCCACAAGGCTACACGGTCATCATCATTGGTCACCCTCGGTAAAGCTCCAACAAATCAGCGGGTCGCCTTGAATTTTCTTCACGGTCCTCGCTATACGCACACCTACAATACTGCAAAATCTCTCCAAAGGCATGGTGAAGGGCAGATCATAGATTTTAAAAGAGACAGTAGATTGATAGGGTGTGTTAGTAAACGTGAAGCTCTCAACAAAAGTTTTGGTGAGCATAGCGACATGCACTCTCATCTTGCATATATGAGGTCAAACCAACCCTCTCAATCAGTAGCAAGAAATCATCAAGAATACCTGCAGCTTGTAAGAAAGTAAAACAAGGAAAAGAGGATGGGTGAGCATCCCCATCAACCCTTTCACTGCCAATACGGGTTGCAATGAGGTCTTCATTGTATGATGGCCTAGCTTGAGAGGATGTTCTTGAGGGCCTCGACCTCCTAGGTGCATCACTCTTAAATATCTCTCCAAAAGTATGGTTGTTCATGCTTCGTATTCTGAAATTTGAACACCTATTAAACAAGTCATTGCAAAGTAAATATAATGAAGGATTCTACTCATAGGGACTTGCAAGAGGCCTAAACATGCATCAAAACTATATCTCTAAGCATCAAACAAGCTTACAAGCTCTCATAACCAGTCAACTACAGCAGCAAAATACTCAACATATAATCCACTAAACACAAATCTACTTGGACAAGGGGAGGAGTCACATACCAGGGAAAAAATGCTCCAAATTTTAGCAAGAAAGATGGGCTGAGCAAGGAGATCGAAAAAATCAAGAGCAAGCACAGCAAGAATGCGATTTTGAGCAATGAACTAGAGCTTACTCGGGAGAGAGAAGAAAGTGGTAGGTGAGAGAGTTAGTGGGGGGCCAGGGGTGGCCCACACGAGGGCATGGCGCCACCCAAGGCTGTCCACGCCACCATGTGGTGTTCCTGCCTGGTGGGCCCCCCTGGTACCTACCAGGTACTCCTCTGCCTCTTTTTTCACGTAAACATTTAATATGAATTTTCTGGAATTTTTCGAGACACTTTATTTTTGGGCATTTTTCAGAAATAGAAGAATGATTTTTCTGACAGACAGATTTTTTTTCTTTTTGAAACAAGATGCAAAGACAAAACAAGGCTAGAACTATAGAAGTTCTAGCATGCAAGCAACTAACAACACAAAGAAAACTAAACGAAAGCAAAAACTAAAATGCAAAGGATAGAAATAAACGGAGATAATCATAATGAAAACATTGTTTTGTTCAATGGAATCCTTTTGGTAGCAAGGTTGATCAAGTCTTGCTACCAAAACAATTGCATATGGGACAAAACTTTGTACTCTACTAATGATTATGTTACCTTAATCTTGATAGCAATGGTCCCAATCATAATAGTTTCAAATTTTTCTCTTGGTATGGGACAATATATTTCTCCAACTTGAATGCCTTCAACATATTCAATTGAATTCAAACCATAAGTCCTTTCAATCTTCTTGGGGAAATAGACAGTATGTTCCTTGTCATTAACATTGAAGGTCACCTTTCCTTGATTACAATTAATAACAGCTCCTGCAGTATTAAGAAAAGGTCTTCCAAGAATAATAGACATATTATCATCTTCAGGCATTTCAAGCACAACAAAATCAGTTAATATCAAGCAATTGTGAGCCACCTGAACAGGTACATCCTCACATATACCCACAGGAATGGTGGTAGATTTATCAGCCATTTCCAAAGATATATCAGTTGGTATCAATTTTTCAAGCTGAAGCCTCTTATATAGAGAGAAAGGCATAACACTAACTCTAGCTCCCAGATCACACAAAGCAGTTCTAACATAACTGTTCTTAATAGAGCAAGGGATAGTTGGAATCCCTGGTCTCCAAGTTTCTTAGGAACCTTACCATTGAAGGAATAATTAGCAAGCAAAGTAGAAATTTCTTCATTCGGGATCTTCCTTTTATTCAAGACAATGTCCTTCATATACTTTGAGTAAGGAGGCAATTTAATAGCATCAGTCAAAGGAATTTGCAAGAATAAAGGCTTCATCCACTCACAAAACTTATTATAGTGTTCATCTTCCTTTTACTTGTGTTTCTTATCAGGGAATGTCATAGGTTTTGGACCCAAGGCTCTCTTTCACTTCCATGTTTCTTAGCAATAAAATCTTCTTTGGTGTATTTAGTATTCTTAGTGTGGTTTTCAGGTTCTTCTTCAACTTTTTCTTCATTAGGAACAACATTTTCTTCATTACCACTTTCAGTTTCAGCATCAGAGATAGATATACTATTAGGATCTATAGCAGGTTCAGAGGGTTCTACAACAGTTTTAAGTTTCTTTTTCCTTTTCTTACGAGTAGAACCACTATTTTCAGCTTGTTGAGAATCCTGCTCAATTCTTTTGGGATGCCCCTCATGATATAGAGGATCCTGGGTAGCAGCACCACTTCTAGTCCTAATTTCATAAGCATGTTTTTCTTTAGCAGCATTAACTAGCAAGTCGTTTTGCACTTTAACGAGTTGATCTATTTGAGTTTGAACCATTTGAAAGTGTTTAACAATCATTTTAACATCATTAGAGGTTCTTTCCACAATATCTTTCAACTCAACAATAGCTCTAATGTTTTCCATTAGATGATTTTGCACCCTTTTATTAAAGTTATCTTGCTTAACAATAAAGATATCAAATTCTTCTAAGCATTGATCAGGAGGTTTCGAGTAAGGGATATCACCTTCATCAAAGTGTTGGAGAGAGTGTACCTCAATAGTGGATGAGTAGGGAATAGGCTTACATAATTCTTCTATAGGAGGTAAATTCTTGACATCTGCAGCTTTAATTCCCTTCTCCTTAAGACATTTCTTAGCTTCCTTCATCACTTCATCATTTAATTCAATAACTCCCCTCTTCTTTGATATTGGAATAGGCACAGGAATAGATGGTTCAGGTACAATTTCTTCAGGTATAGCTTGTTTAGGAGGAGTCCAATCTTCATAATTCTTGCTTATTTTAGCCATTAATTCCTCAGCTTCCTTAGGAGTCCTATTCCTAAAACACAATCAGCACAACTATCTAGGTATGTCCTAGATTCTTCGGTTAGTCCATTATAATATATATCAAGAAGCTCATTCTTAGGTAATGGACTTCCAGCCTGTGCATGAATCAAAGCACAAAACCTTGCCCAAGATTCGGGCAATACCTCTTTTTCTCCCTGTTTAAAATCAAAAAGTTCTTGCAAAATAGCATGTCTAGCAATCGAGGAAAATATTTCAGGAAAGTACTAATCAAGCACTCGTGGCTATCAATAGATCCAGGAGGTAAATTACTAAACCAAGTTTTAGCTTCTCCTTTCAAAGGAAAAGGGAAAATCTTAGCAACAAAGTAAGCACGCATCTTAATATCATCGAAAACAAGTCACTCATGGTAGAAAGTTCATTCATATGTGCTACCGCACTTTCATTCTTAGTCCCACAAAAGGTTCTTTCTACAATAGCTATGTAAGATAGATCGAGAGAGAAATCATAATCTTCATCTATAATGTTTATGGGAGAAGCAAACTTAGCATCGGATATAATTTGGTCTAATAGTACGCCTCAAGGAGACTATTATCAGCGCTCCTATCATGGGTGTTTTTACATTCTTTAATAAACTCATCTATCATCTCAACATAAACATATTCAATATCATAAC
Source organism: Avena insularis (assembly GCA_023614405.1). Lineage (NCBI taxonomy): Eukaryota > Viridiplantae > Streptophyta > Magnoliopsida > Poales > Poaceae > Avena > Avena insularis. The sequence continues at coordinate 284,479,391 of CM042690.1, forward strand.
TCTCACTAGACTCAGGTGAGCTAACAGGTGTGGTAGTGTCTTCATTAGGAGTTTCGGTATTTCCAGCTATAGTTCTAGCAATCGTAGCATCTAGGAAAAGACCTAATGAACCACTCTTATCGATCACAGTAGAAGCAGCATCATAAGCATCAGAAGTTTCAGATTCAGCAGTAGTAGCAGTGTGTGTAGCATGTGTATGTGGTGGTGTAAGGAACTTACTCAAAACAGACGGTGAATCAAGAGCAGCAGAGGTGTTCAGAACCGTACCTCTTCTTGTAGTGGATGGTAAAATAGGAACCTTGCCATCACGAGACTTACCCATGATGGATGGATAGCAGCGAACAATAGAGAATCCAAGTGAACTTGATAAATAAAGCTATGCTCCCAAGAACGGCGCTTAGAAAATAGTCTTGATGACCCACAAGTATAGGGGGTGTATCGCAGTATTTTCGAGGGAAGTGAAACCCAATTTATTGATTCGACACAAGGGGAGCCAAAGAATATTTATAAGCCTTAACAACTGAGTTGTCAATTCAGCTGCAGTTGGAAACAATCTTGCCCATAGCAGTTTATTAGTAGCAACAGTTTTGTAGTGGGAATAGTAAAGTAATAGCAGTAGTAAAGCAAAGACAGTAGTAACAAAAGCAGTAAACAGTAGGATTCGAGTGCGGTAGGCATAGGGATGGATGGATGGGTGTTGCATGGACAAGACAATTCAAATAACAATCAGAACATAGGGAAATTGCAGATAAATAAGATAAAGCATCCAAGTACTAGACAATGCTAGGCATGTGTTCCATATATAGTCATACGTGCTCGCAATGAGAACTTGCACAACATCTTTTGTCCTGCCAGCCCGTTTGCAGCGAGGCCTCTAGGGAACTACTGGCAATTAAGGTGCTCCTTTTAATAGAGCACCGGAGCAAAGCATTAACACTCCATGAACACATGTGATCCTTACATCAAAGCCATTCCCTTCCGGTTATCCCGATTTCTGTCACTTCGGGGCCATAGGTTCCGGACAACAACGTGTGTATAAAACTTGCAGATAAGACCAAAAACAATACTATCATAATGAATCAATAACACATTTAGATCTGAAATCATGGCACTCGGGCCCTAGTGACAAGCATTAAGCACAACAAGTCGCAACAAGGTCATAAAGCACTAATAAAAGATACTAGGCACCATGCCTGTAACATCCCAAAACTTCAATCCAAGGTTATCAAGATTAAATCATCCAACAATAGGGTTAACAAAAACTTTTTTCAAATTTAAAATGAAAGCATTCATATGTGTGTGCATTTAAAATAGGAGTTATTTGAATTGCCATGATTGAATGATCCAATGCTTGTAAAATGTTTCTTAGGTGATTTAAACATCATCTACATCATTCCCAAACTTTTCCTAAAGAAAATCAAATCAAAAAGAATTAAAAAGGAGGAATGGTCATTTTGGCAAATTTCACTCTCATGCCTACTTTGGCTATTCCTAGTACTCAAAACTTAACAGAAACAATTCTTGATCCTTGCACCCCTTGCTAGTACACATAATGAGTTACCAAGGCCCACCTTTTGATCTACTAAAAACATTTTGTTAACTATTTTAAATGACAGTTTAAAATTGAATTTAATGCATATGCACAGATCACCCCTATTTCAAAAACCATCTCTTTGAGCTCCACTTTCAAAACCCTTGCAACCAGAGACTACCTATCACTAGTGGAGATCACTCAAAAAATTTGAAACCAAAATTCAAAACTTTCTTTCATGCGGCCATTTAATCAAACACTTGGCATGCATAATCTCTACTCTAATCCTAGATCACTGTTTACTACAGGGTTTTGCCCCCAAATGATCTTCATTTATCTCCTCTGTCCCCTCTTGATCTAACCAAACCCCTAACACCCCTCTCCCTTGTCCCTAGTCCCCATGCCATGCCATGCCGAGCCATGCCTCGCCAGCCAACCCTTGCCCCGCTGCAGCAGACCATTCCCTCTTCCCTCGCCATGTCTAGGAGGTAGCCATGAGCTCACCGCCACCCCCTGTCCCTTGCCCGAGCCAAGAGCAGCAGTGGACCACCGAGCACAAACCGCGCCCAGTGCCGCCCCTAGAGCGCGCTCGGTCCCCGCTCGCACACCCCTCTCGCATAGCCCCTTGGCAGCAGCCCGCGCTCGCCGCTCCGCCTCGACCTGGAGAACACCCCAGACACCCCCGCTGGCCGCCCAACGCCTCACAGCCACCGCTCGCCGTGGACACCGCCGCCTATGCCTCTCAGAGCGCCACCTCGCCTGCATCGTGCCACCGCCCCTACGCCAGATTCAAGTTCTAGAGCACCGCCAGGAACCACACATCAATCGCCACCGCAGCCATGCCTCTACCGCCAGAGCCATGTCGCCACCGTCGACTGCCCATCCCGCTCGGTCTCACCGTCGGGCCTATAAAAGGAGCCCTCCCCAGCCTCTTCTCTCCACACCATTCCACTCCCCTCACCTCTCTGAACCTCACCCACCTCTCGCCAGAGAAAAGGGAGCAACAGCTCGCCGGAATTGGAGCCGGAGCAGCCGCCTCTAGAGGAGAAGGGCGCCGCTGATTGCGACCACCCCAAGCTCCGCCGCAACCGCGCCTCGCCTCGCCGTCGTCGTCCAGTTTGTTTGCCCGCCTCGCCAACCCTGCTGGAGCCCTGGTACGCCCCTAGTAGACCCCCACCGAGCCGCTAGGGTTCAAGCTCGCCGGCGACTTGTTCGTCGTCGACGACGACCCTTAGTCGTTGATCTCGCTTCTAATCCTAGGCCCACAGAGCGCGTACCATTTCACGTTTTAAGTGCCGCTGACAAGCGGGACCCCCCTGTTAGTTGAGCCCCGCGCCGCGGAGCGCCACTGGGCCAGCCCATTTCTTTTCCCGCGCTAGCCCACCCATTCAAATCTGGATTTTTCTTTTTAGTTAAATCTAGTTTCTGTCCACTATTTCAAAATTCAATTCTGCGAGTTTGACAAATCCAAATTGCATGAAACCAATTTTGTCTGAAAGGTATTAAAATGATCTATCCAAGCCCGTTGGATTTAATTCAATTAGAGTTATAGATCTCTCCTAATAAAAATAACAAAACAGAAGCATTTGCAACTTGCAACATTTTTATAAAATCAACCAAGTTAGCTTTTGAGTTGATTCCAACTCTCAAAAATCTAATTTCATCATATCTATCCAAATATGTAATAATATTAAGGTTTACATGCAGTGACTTTGGACTAGTACCAAAATAATGCTATATAGGCATTTCTAGTCACTTTAAATCATTAAATAATGAACTTAAACCAAAGTAATATTGATCCAACCCTTAAATCTCATTCCCACATGTTAGAATATGTGGTGATGACATGTGTAAACATGATCCTATATTTTAAGTGGTGAATATTAAATCTTAGTTAAATTTTCAATGAGTAGAAATTACTTTTCTAAATTAAAAAGGATGGAACTATTGAATTAAACTTGTGATGCTTGTGATGATAATAGATCATCAATTGTGTGTCTTAGAATTCTATCTAGCCTAGTTAAGTATTGTTTGGTGATTGTCTACTCCGTATGTATTGTTATAGAAGATAGTACCGACCAAGCTTACGAGGAGGAGGAGTGCTATCAAGACGAAGACGAAGAAAACTTCAACCACTGCACCAACCAAGGCAAGCCACCATTAACAGTGCAAGCTAGCAATACCCAAGATTTAACTCTTGCAATTTTAGTGCTCATCAAACTAGAAACAACTAGATGGTTTAGCAAAGATGCCTTAAGCATGCTTTGATCACACCTCTTTCACTATTAGTACCTCAAGTCTTATTGACAAGTTTTACCTCCCTTAGTTTACACAAAGTTCTTTACTTGTTTTGAAGTAGCATAAAAAGTATAAAACTTGACCTACTTAGAAACCTTTAGATGTCATTCTATGGCATGAGATTGAACCTATCACTTCCACCTTAGTGAACACTCTTAACTTAGTAATTTTAGAGTAGATCAAAAACTTGAGTCACTTTAGATGGGAACACTTAGTGAAAACGAATTGTGAAAACCTTGGAATAATGAGTCATTCTATTGAGATGTTTTGACATGTGTTGAGAAACACAACTGGTTTATGATGATGAAAATGATGAGGCATGAGCCTTAACCCTTTTATAAAACTGATGGTTGGATTCGGATGCGATACCATTCCAAATTTACCGTACAACCACATTACCTGAATTGGGTAAGGCTTAGCTGGAAATTTATATGCATTATTATTAGTTCCCTCACGAGAGAGGTTTGAGCTGAGGCTACCTCTCATGATGTCCACCTATGCAGTGCCCAAGATGACTGATGGTCATGGTTGGGAGGCCATGCTCATAGGAGAGGTTCTTATACTAGGGTGTGTAAAGGGAAGGTTATGTTTGATTATCTGCATACTAAGTATGATGATTCAGGGTTATCCCTGACAGATGTATCGAATCTTGTGGTGAAAGTGTACCACCTCTACAGAGTGTCGAACTATTCGAATAGCCGCGTCCACGGTTATGGACAGTTGGGATGGCCATACTGTTTCGTTGTCAGATGTTTTCTAAATAGCTTGAAATGAATGATGAATCCTTGACTTAACCACAATAGGGTTGTGTTTATGACAATAGCTTCCCAACTTAAGTGATTCTAGAACTTTACTTTATCTTTCTTTGCTTCAGAACTCAGCTTAGGTTTCAAACTTAACTTTATAGTTAAACTTAGATTTAGCACTTTAACTTAGAACTATAGTACCTGTTAATAGTAGTTTGCGAGTACTTAAAGAGTACTCATGGCTTTTGTCCCTGGCTATTCTCATGGCTAGACTATGAAGGAGACTATCAGGAGGATGGTCATTAGGACGGCTACGATAACTAGGACTATCTGCCTTCGTCAGCATTGCCTGTGCCCTTGAAGATGGACCCCACCGCTACGCTATCTTTTATTTTCGCTGCTTGTTGTATTAAGACTGGATCATGAGATCCTTATTTGTGTAAGACCTTATATATGGTTTGTAATGGATGATGTACTGTGATATCCAATCCGTTATGTCTCGCAAAAATGGTAATCCTAGGATTGCGAGGTATGGCATAACAGGCATCTGGGATTAAAAATCCGGGTGTTGACAAGTTGGTATCAGAGCCATCCTGACCATAGGAGACCCTAGTTAGAATGGACGTTCAAACAAAAACTTAGTTTCAAAACCAAAGTGAGTAGTTCTGAAAAACTATTTCCCCTCTTACCCTTGTGAACTCATTCTTTCTCAAAAATTCATGTTCCTCAAAATTCTTACATTACTACTTAAAATTTGACACACTTGATCACTTCACTAACTTCCTCCTCCTTAATTCTTGTAGATGGAGACTCAGTTCAGCAAGTTTTACCAGTTGGGAAACGGAGGTCAGCTGATCTTCGAGAGGGATCTGGATTCGCTGTCAGAGTTACTGGGACGCCCACATCCGGAGTTTCTTGGAGCTCAACTTCCAGGACCCCCAGGAGGAGACCTACAGTGGCTAGTCACCGCGGACCTTCGAGGAAGCATCGAAGCACCCACTTTCAGGAGAATTCAGTTCTCCGTGAGAGAGAACAACTGGCTAGATGGATTAGCCAGGGCAATGCATGAAGCTCTCGCATGTCTATGTGCCCTCAGCGTCAACAAGATCCAAGGAACCCGTTTTGCCCACTATGCAAGACGTGACTTCATGGGAATGCCGATGGAGATGCCAAGTCACCCAGAGTTGAGGCGTCAAGTGGAGAACCTTGACTTCTTGCTTCATGACAGACAGCAGGAACTAGATAATGCCAGGGAGTTAGCCAACCAGAACCGTGCCATCGCCGACCAGAAGGCCCAGACTTTCGCACTGCTCATCCAAGATCGCCACCTCTTCGCCAACGGTAAAGAAGGATCGCACCATCGCCCGTCTTTGCAAGAAGGTGGTCGACCTCGAGAAGACCGTCAAGGAGCAGGAAGCTCAGCTTGCCGCCAAGGAAGAAGAAGATGAGGGTGAAGACATCCAGGGAGATATGGATTCTTACCTCAGCAACAATGGTGATTTTCTGGAAGAAGATGATGTGGACTTCTACACCGATGATGAAGACTCCGACTTCATCGACGATGAGTAGATGCACTAGAGCACTGTCGTAGCATGAGATGTATCATCGCATTGTATCGTAGCTTGCAGAATGGTTCTTCAAACCATCTGTTTTCCCCTTTTATTGTTGTGGTGTGTGTTGTATCGGGTGCTTGCTTGCATGAATGAAAATGAAGTTAGTTGAAAAACCTAAGTCTAACTAAATGTTTTAGCTTTGAAAACCCAAAACCATGAACCTTAGAATTTCCCTCTTACCCCTATATCTATCTCAATCTTCAGATGACTCGTGGAAACCAAGGAGGGAGCAGCTCGTCACAGGACCCAATGTTGCAGATCTTGCAGAATCTCATCGCGGACCGTGAAGCAAGCAGGGCCGAGCGTCAAGCCAACTTAGCAACATTGCAGCAGATCGCCTAAATGGCTCTCAACAACCAAGGACATGGAAATCAGGATCACCATGGATCCAAACTCAAAAAAATTCAGAACACAAATCCCCCAATCTTCAACCAATCTGAGAACCCATTAGATGCTGATGACTGGTTACAGACCATGGAAAACAACCTTGAAGTTGCAGGAGTTGATGAAAATGAGAAAGTTCTCTTCGCCACCCACTATCTAGCGGGAGATGCAAGAGCTTGGTGGAATAGCATCTGCAATATGAACCATGTGTAGCATCCCAATTGTCTAACAATTGCAATGCTACTAGCCTAGTCTACATAAATGCTACTTCCTATATATAATTGTTGCATCATAATTATATCATGCTCATGTCATCACGCCACCTTGCATTTGAGCATCATATAAAACCCTTTTTGTTTTGGTTCTCCTCTCATATGCATTATTAATTGTATTTGCCTCTTGATATTGTATTTGGTTATTGATATATTGTTTAAATGCCCAATTTGAGTTGGGGGCATATCTTTTATTCCAATTCCACCACCTCTCTTTGGCACCACCTTATAATTCCACCATCCCATTATCCATGAGCTTGTATTTCTTTTTCTTTTGATTTTATTCTAGCTCATGTGGGTGGGGTGGATCTAAATCTATAAATTCTTTTGCTTGGCCTTTATTCCACTTCTTGGGAACGCATAAGAATAATGCCATGCTATTATTTTGTTTTCACAAGAATTTAATCAAGGCATTTATTATTTTTAAATGGGCCATGCAAGAGTACCACCTCCTTTAGCCAATTGTTTCTCTCTTGGTTTAAATGGGTTTTCTCTTTATGGGGCTATCTCCATCCCTCACCACCATCCCTCTCTCTACCACTCCTTTTGCTTGATCTTGCTAAAGACCCTACCACCATCTCTCTCTCTCTCTCTCTCTCTCTCTCTCTCTCTCTCTCTCTTTGCTCTTCGAAACCTCACCTCACCTCTCTCTCTCGCTGCCGAGGCTACTCCTCCTCTCTCTCTCTCTCGGCCAGCAAGGCCCCACCAGCCCTAACCCTACCCTAGGCCGAAGCCTACCCCATCTCTAAAGCCCTAACTGAGCTACCCCTCCCTCTAACCCTAGCTCTAACCGAGCCTCCCTCTCCCTCTCTCCCTGCCTTGCGACCCCACCAGCCCGAGTCTGCCCCGCCTTGCCTCCCCTGGCCCACCTGCCATGCTCCTGTGCCTGCCCATGCCGAGCCCCAGCTCGCGCACGTGAAGGAGAGGAGGAAAAGGTGGCTGAAGCCACCTTTATCCCTAACCCGCTCCCCCATGGCACCCCGCTCTCCCTCGCCTTTATATCCACCCTCCCTCTCTTCCGTACCAACCACAGATCCCCCAGAGCCGTGCCCTTCCTCCTCTTCCTCCCCCTTCTACCCCACATCCACCTCGTCATCCACCACGCCGGTGTCGACGACCACCTCCCGATCTAGGCGGCGGGCGCGGTGCTCAAGTGTCGAGGAAGCTCGGCGAGGTTCCCGATGTCGCCCTTGTGCACGACAGCGAGGAGGAGACGTCCTGTACCGCCGCAGTACCGCAACGCCCTCCCAAACCCTAACGCCGGTGGCCGTCTGCATCCTCGCCGCTGCGACGTCCCCCGGACCGATCCAACTCCGTCGTCTACCTCTCGGTAAGCCCCTCTCTCGTGGACACCTCCGTTCCCTCCGCCGATGTCTGTGCTCGCCGATCGTTTCACCGAACGGCCTCGGTGCGCGGCAGCCGACGGCGTTCTCTCGTCGATGCACCTCGCAACGACATACCTAGGCCCTGACCACCTCTCTGTCACCATCCGTTAGCCCACCGCGCTGACATAGGCCCTCGTCGCGCACACCGCAGGTCGCGGGATCGAGCCTCCGCACCACGCGCACCGCGCTCTGTCGGTCGATCACCGATCCGTCAGATCGACAGAGGAAACAGATCTACAGTGGGCCGTGGTCACTTTACAAATAACCCCCACTCTTTTTCCCCTGCTCAACCCGCGCTCCCCTCTGACCCCACATGTCAGTCTCTTTGGCGTTTTTACAAAAAGGGGCCACAGCTTCGTTTCTCTCAACCCAGCCCCAGGCCACAGGCAAGCCCATCTCGCCTCGACGCTGGGACTGCTTACTGGACCCACTTGTCATGCACTGCGGCTAGCTTTCCCCGCGGTGAGAAAGGTTGCCGCGTGTTGTTTCCGCCAGCTCAGCTTGGGCCCAGTTGTCAGTGGCTGTGGCTAGCTCGGCCCGAGTAGAAAAAGTCTAGGTGTTATCTGTTTTATAAAAACTTTTTCAGTAAATGTTTTGATATAAATTTAAATTCTGTTTTTAATAACTTTTAATTTGTAATTCCAAATAATACAAATGATATATGTTTTGGAATCAGAAAAATGTGAGGAATTCAAATCTTCCATTCAAAACATTATTTGAACACTTTAAAATTTCGAGTTGATTAAAATTACAAATAAAATGCCCTTTGCCTTAATTAATTAATAACTTTTGTTTTATAACTCCGAATTTGACAAATGATATGTATAAAATGATCAGCTCGACGAGACCTTTCTGTTTATGCATTCCATGTTCTGAATTGCAGCATGCATCATACAAATATAAAGTATGCAGCAACTTATTTGAGTATGAAATGTGACTAGAACTCAATAAAAGGCTTTGTTCTTGTACTCCACACCTCACCCATGCCATGCTACATTATTGCCATGCAAATTGTGCATCATTCATCATGGCATGATTGTTTGCTTGTCGCATTATAATTCATATGCTTGTGCACTCTATTTATGTTGGCCCTTGTTTGTTTGGTTCTTCTTCGAATAGACGCTGAGCACGGGATATATCAGGAATCCCAGGAGCACTACCCAGATCCGTCCCTCGCTTCAACTGAGCTGCCAGGCAAGCACTACCACATGCTTGCATACATATAGTACCTACTGCCTCTATCTTATTCTTGCATCATTGAGTCGCGATTGCATTAAATTGAATCCCAAGTACTGCATAGCCTTTACTTTTAAACCCCACCAAGCTTGTTCCTCCATCCCATGAGTCATTACTACAGGAGTTGTTTGAGCCATGCGAGTCGTAGAAAAGCATGGGTAGGGTATGTGAGTGTCTGAAGAATAACGAGGTACCTGAACAACATAACCTGAGTAGTAATGGGATAACTAATGAAAGAGGCACCGGTGAGCAATATTTGCTATTTGGTTTTTCATGCTCACTTGTGTCACGTAGGACCCCGAGTACTTGATTCCTGTTCCTTGACTATTCGCACTATCCACATCCGGGAGGCCTTATGGACCCCCTGAGCCAGAGCTTGATTCATTCTTATTTCTTGGGGCCACAAAGTAGTTTGGGGCTTTATTACTATCCTGTACTTATTCCATGCTTTACTGCTTTATTTAAGATTGTGTGTGGAGCACATGTACTGTTTAGGACCGTGACACGTTTTCGCTATATCGACAAGCCCAGTCACATTTTCGGGTTCCCAGTCGTTCATGCCCGTCACACAAACCCAGGTCTGTTGAGCCCAACTTCATTATGGTAGCTTAGTGGGGTGGCCCCCTGAAACATTTCTGAATCCTGTGATCGCTTTGTCGTGAATGCCTCGTTGGGTTTTGATTTATTTTTTCCGAGGTTGATCGAGTGTGTGTTGCTATTTGTGCACCCCTGCAGGGTAAATCTTTCTGAAAGCCGTGTCCGCGGTTATGGACGACTTGAAGCACAGTTTCTCGATCATAGACAAGTATAACTAAAGTACGCTTTTAATTTGACTAAGTAACTGACTAGTAAATAGTGCAACACTCATGAAATGGATAATAAAACTGCCAATGGATGGGGGCTGTTCGTCCGCTTCCTCGTTGGTAAGCGAGGAGGAGGATGGATCTGTTAATATTACCGTTATAACTGTTGCTATTAATTCACGGACATCCGTCTATCTTTGGTTAGGCGGATGGTTAGCGAGTATCTATAGAATTGATAGGTATTATATTTTGCCGCAATTGTGTCTCCCCAGGTTGTGTCCCCTTTAGAGGCATAAAGACTTGCTGAGTACCCCTAGGGTCTCACACGATAAATTGTTTGATTCAGATGAACAGGTATACTCGCAAGATGGATACTGGGTGGAGGAGACGGACGATGTTGGCAACGATCACTCGGTGTAGAGATTCCGGGAACAGGGATCCGTGAGATCTGTATGGATGTGTTTATTTATGGGGCATCTTATGCCAATTTGCTTCTTATCCGCATCGGATCTTGTTTTCCGCTTCCACGATACTGATGTTTGATGTATGAGGAGATGCCTAAACTATTATATCTATCTAGGATATTTGGATCTTGCCGATGTATGCTGCAATATTTCTATTTCTTTTAGATGGAATGGCTCGAGGACTGTTGTATGTGGCTTGCATACATACTCATTTGTGTATGTAGTTGATCCTTCGCCGACACGCTGCTCTTGTCCTGATGTTTGGAAATGGTTAGGACGGTCGAAAGGTCTACCCGTGAGTGGCATTTGGCCCCACCGTACTAGTTTAACAATTTCCGCTCATCCAGGCTTGTAACTAAGAGCGTAATTCACCGAGGTAGTTACAATTGGTATCAGAGCCATCCCGCCCTTCAGGGTCTCAGCCAAATGGTCGTTGTCAGTCTAGCAAATATTTTTGGTAGCTATGTATACTAGGGAATAACAAAACATGAGAGTAGGAATGCTTCCATTTTTCTTCTTACCCACCCACCCACCCTTTTCTGGTAAGGAAGTGTAAGGTTTCAACCCTCTTCTAAAACTTCAAACTAGGATTCACGTGTTCTGGGTTTCCATAGTACCATAGAAAGTGTGTGTGTGTGTGTAATTCCTTGTCTATCTGTTGCATCCAATTTGTTATCACAATCGGCCTTTGGTTATCAACTGTTGGTACATTCCATCGATGTGCTTTTGAAAACCGGCGCGATCTATCCGACTCCTTGTTAACCGGTGCCATCTTCTTAAGGGTGTTCTTCCTTCCAGCATGCTTCCACAGAATGTGGAGTTGCTAATCTCTACCTGATAAGTGATTTTGCGCATCTATTGGTATTTTAATGCCGAAAAATGCGGAATTTTTTTCTTTGATACATCTGTGTTTCCACACTCCTTTTCAGTCATGTGTGAAACATTATCTATCTCCCTTTTATCAGCATGCCCATGCTAACTCATTCTTTTGTCACCGACGCTTAATCCTGGAGTTTTATTTCATCTCCAATTCTCTTGGGCTAATTACATAACATGTGTCGACCCGATGCTGGTGATTGTAATTTGGTTCTCGGCATAGCTATAGGACACTTATCATGAGTGGAATATGGAAAATGCTATCAACACTACCCTCCAAATGGTGACGGTTATCTCCTGTGATTTCGAGTACACCGTGATCATATCTATGCATATTCAAGCATCTTTGGCAATCCGGAGTTTCTCAAGGCACTACGGCGGTCTATCATCTGTCCATCATGCTGCACATCTTTTTGAACTCCATATCTGCAAAACTCTCTTTGAGACGAGGGAATTGCATCTTTTCGTCTCTGATAGCTTTGCTTAAGGTATGATCTGTCATCTTTTCTTTATCCAAGATCTCTTTATCTTTGTAACCGGTGATCCGATCGACAATGTGAACCAGGTGGCATTTCCTGTTCTCTTCCGAAGGACTAGATAATCTATTCTGCCAGTGCATCTTTCCAACACGAATCCTTACTTGTAACGTGATCTTTCAAAGAGCGTTGAGCTCAGAAAGTGTTTCGAGCTTTTGTTCGTTTCTCCCGCCTCTTGAACTTGATATTCTTGGAATATCTTGGTAATCTGTGGTGGTATATCTTGATGATATGCTTGCCTATTGTATGTCAATGGAAGAACATGGAAGGTCATCTGTGTCTCTTTCTCTCAAGCTTCGCGAACACTGCCATGTGCAAAGTTCCCAAAGTGGAAATTCTGACGTTTTGAAGTCACCTATCTCGGCCACGTCCTTCTGCTAAATAGATCACTTCAATTCTGGAATCAGCAAGTTCATTGTTAATTCCATCTTCCATCTTCAATCAAACCCGGAGTTTTCCTTGTTGGCGAGTTATCATCGCTGTTCACCGTAGATTTCCTCAAAACTGCTAAATCTCTCTCAATCATTTCAAGAAGAACATGGAGTTCTTTCACCTCAGTCTCGTCAAGTGATCTTTTGAAACCCTCTCGTTCTATCATCTATGCTCAATCCACCGGAGGCCATGAAGATTTTTTAGATCTTTTGTAATCCTTATGTTCAAGTGGTGCTATCTTTTTCTTTATCTGTGGAATCTTGCAGTTGTCTCCGTGATCTTCCTTCATATCTTTCCGGTGGCTAGTTACTTATGATATGACGACAACATCATCACCCTTATCTATCATGGATCCGGTGAATCGTTTGCATCAATCTTTGTTTTCTTACGGAGTTCCATGAGCTCTTCTTGTCGATACCTTCAGTCTGTTTTGGTAGTTGGGTTGCATGGTTTTCTTATTCATGTGCGGAGTAATGCTTCGAGTGCGGGATGGAGTAGCTACCATACCACTACTCTTATCATTCGCTCTTGTACATTGAATTGGTGAATTAATGTGATTTCACTCATTCCACGGAAGTTAGAAGTGGCCTTTATCTCTCGATACTTTTACTTCCGTCCTTGTTTTTCCAGAGTGCTCTCTCGAAGAAAGTAATCAATAATCTCTTGTTGGTGGTCTGTCTATTCTAGATGGAGCAAAATCTACAATTATCTGGTGGAAACAAACGCAAACTCTTTTCTGTCCTCGTCATTCTACCGATGCTCGACATCCACAAACAAGATGAAAGGAAACTATCTCTCTCTTTGTTTCATCAATTTTTTTCTGTGGTAAAGCCAATTATGGTTGATGTCATCAGCCGCAAATCTATTGCGTTAGCCTCAAGGCTAAAGAAAGCAATAAGTATCTCTACAATAAACTCCAGATCCTCCATATTCTTTGCTTCTCGGGATTCCACCATGATCTGGCTTCACATCCGTCTCTGGAAGTTATATCCGCGCACCTCAATTGCGTGATCCTTTGGGTCTTACCGGCGCAAGAAGAATCTAATCCGATGATGTCTAACTAAATCTTTCTGTTGATATCAAGGGACTCTATTGTTTGAAGGCAATATTGTTTCCGTACTTCATTTCTCAAATCCGAGAGAAGATACGATGCTATCGTCATAGTGGTTCAAAACCTCTCCAACCTAGTCTTCCGGCAACACAAAGATTAATCCTCTCTAGTATCGATAAATCTTTAATCTTAACGGTGTGCCTTTCTGTATCCATGATACATCATCTTGTCCTTTCTTTCACAAGTGGTTCTATTTTTCTCTTATCATGTTTCTTGAGAAAACCGGAGCTATGTTCATCCTATCCTTCTTGTCTCATGACAATCCTTCAACTCTTCTAACCGTTGTTTCTCAAGCAAAACGCAAGACTCACAACAAGTCTGGCAAGTTTTGCAAGGTGTAGCGGTCGCACCATTCTGTTGTTCATCAACTTGGGAACGTGACGGTCACCTTTGTTCGAACACCCGCCTCTCCTTGTGTTGTTTTCTTTTTCCTAGGAATCTCGGGGCGAGATTCTTGTTTAGTGAGGGAGAGTTGTAGCATCCTAATTGTCTAACAATTGCAATGCTACTAGCCTAGTCTACATAAATGCTACTTCCTATATATAATTGTTGCATCATAATTATATCATGCTCATGTCATCATGCCACCTTGCATTTGAGCATCATATAAAACCCTTTTTCTTTTGGTTCTCCTCTCATATGCATTATTAATTGTATTTTCCTCTTGATATTGTATTTGGTTATTGATATATTGTTTAAATGCCCAAGTTGAGTTGGGGGCATATCTTTTATTCCAATTCCACCACCTCTCTTTGGCACCACCTTATAATTCCACCATCCCATTATCCATGAGCTTGTATTTATTTTTCTTTTGATTTTATTCTAGCTCATGTGGGTGGGGTGGATCTAAATCTATAAATTCTTTTGCTTGGCCTTTATTCCACTTCTTGGGAATGCATAAGAATAATGCCATGCTATTATTTTGTTTTCACAAGAATTTAATCAAGGCATTTATTATTTTTGCATGGGCCATGCAAGAGTACCACCTCCTTTAGCCAATTGTTTCTCTCTTGGTTTAAATGGGTTTTCTCTTTATGGGGCTATCTCCATCCCTCACCACCATCCCTCTCTCTGCCACTCCTTTTGCTTGATCTTGCTAAAGACCCTACCACCATGTCTTTCTCTCTCTCTCTCTCTCTCTCTCTCTCTCTCTCTCTCTCTCTCTCTCTCTCTCTCTCTCTTTGCTCTTCGAAACCTCACCTCACCTCTCTCTCTCGCTGTCGAGGATACTCCTCCTCTCTCTCGGCCAGCAAGGCCCCACCAGCCCTAACCCTACCCCAGGATGAAGCCTACCCCATCTCTAAAGCCCTAACCGAGCTACCCCTCCCTCTAACCCTAGCTCTAACCGAGCCTCCCTCTTCCTCTCTCCCTGCCTTGCACTGACCACCAGAGTCTGCCTGCCTTGCCTCCCCTGGCCCACCTGCATGCTCCCGTGCCTGCCCATGCCGAGCCCCAGCTCGCGCACGTGAAGGAGAGGAGGAAAAGGTGGCCGAAGCCACCTTTATCCCTAACCCACTCCCCCACGGCACCCCGCTCTCCCTCGCCTTTATCTCCACCCTCCCTCTCTTCCGTACCGACCACAGATCCCCCAGAGCCGTGCCCTTCCTCCTCTTCCTCCCCCTTCTACCCCACATCCACCTCGTCGGCCACCACGCCGGTGTCGACGACCACCTCTCGATCTAGGCGGCGGGCGCGGTGCTCAGGTGTCGAGGAAGCTCGGCGAGGTTCCCGGCGTCGCCCCTGTGCACGACATCGAGGAGGAGACGTCCTGTACCGCCGCAGTACCGCGACGCCCTCCCAAACCTTAACGCCGGTGGCCGTCTGCGTCCTCGCCGCTGCGACGTCCCCCGGCCGATCCAACTTCGTCGTCTACCTCTCGGTAAGCCCCTCTCTCTCGTGGACACCTCTGTTCCCTCTGCCGACGTCTGTGCTCGCCGATCGTTTCATCGAACGGCCTCGGTGCGTGGCAGCCGACGGCGTTCTCTCGTCGATGCGCCTCGCAACGGCATACCTAGGCCCTGACCACCTCTCTGTCACCATTCGTTAGCCCACCGCGCTGGCACAGGCCCTCGTCGCGCACACCGCAGGTCGCGGGATCGAGCCCCCGCGCCGCGCGCGCCTCGCTCTGTCGGTCGATCACCGATCCGTCAGATCGACAGAGGAAACAGATCTACAGTGGGCCGTGGTCACTTTACAAATAACCCCCACTCTTTTTCCTCTGCTCAACCCGCGCTCCCCTCTGACCCCACATGTCAGTCTCTTTGGCGTTTTTACAAAAAGGGGCCGCAGCTTCGTTTCTCTCAACCCGCAGCCCCCGCCGCGCCGCGTGGCAAGCCCATCTCTGCCTCTGACGCGTGGGACCGTTTTACCGCCGGACCCACTTGTCATGCACTGCGGCTAGCTTTCCCCGCGGTGAGAAAGGTTGCCGCGTGCTGTTTCCGCCAGCTCATCTTGGGCCCAGTTGTCAGTGGCTGTGGCTAGCTCGGCCCGAGTAGAAAATGTCTGGGTGTTATCTGTTTTATAAAAACTTTTTCAGTAAATGTTTTGATATAAATTTAAATTCTGTTTTTAATAACTTTTAATTTGTAATTCCAAATAATACAAATGATATATGTTTTGGAATCAGAAAAATGTGAGGAATTCAAATTTTCCATTCAAAACATTATTTGAATACTTTAAAATTTCGAGTTGATTAAAATTACAAATAAAATGCCCTTTGCCTTAATTAATTAATAACTTTTGTTTTATAACTCCGAATTTGACAAATGATATGTCTAAAATGATCAGCTCAACGAGACCTTTATGTTTATGCATTCCATGTTCTGAATTGCAGCATGCATCATACAAATATAAAGTATGCAGCAACTTATTTGAGTATGAAATTTGACTAAAACTCAATAAAAGGCTTTATTCTTGTACTCCACACCTCACCCATGCCATGCTACATTATTGCCATGCAAATTGTGCATCATTCATCATGGCATGATTGTTTGCTTGTCGCATTATAATTCATATGCTTGTGCACTCTATTTATGTTGGCCCTTGTTTGTTTGGTTCTTCTTCGAATAGACGCTGAGCACGGGATATATCAGGAATCCCAGGAGCACTACCCAGATCCGTCCCTCGCTTCAACTGAGCTGCCAGGCAAGCACTACCACATGCTTGCATACATATAGTACCTACTGCCTCTATCTTATTCTTGCATCATTGAGTCGCGATTGCATTAAATTGAATCCCAAGTACTGCATAGCCTTTACTTTTAAACCCCACCAAGCTTGTTCCTCCATCCCATGAGTCATTACTACAGGAGTTGTTTGAGCCATGCGAGTCGTAGAAAAGCATGGGTAGGGTATGTGAGTGTCTGAAGAATAACGAGGTACCTGAACAACATAACCTGAGTAGTAATGGGATAACTAATGAAAGAGGCACCGGTGAGCAATATTTGCTATTTGGTTTTCATGCTCACTTGTGTCACGTGGGACCCAGTACTTGATTCCTGTTCCTTGACTATTCACTATCCACATCCGGAGGCCTTATGGACCCCCAGCGAGCTTGATTCATTCTTATTTCTTGGGGCCACAAAGTAGTTTGGGGCTTTATTACTATCTGTACTTATTCCATGCTTCTTTGCTTTATTTAAGATTGTGTGTGGAGCACATGTACTGTTAGGACCGTGACATCGTTTAGCTATATCGACAAGCCAGTCACATTTTGGGTTCCCGGTCGTTTCTGCCGTCCACACAAACCACAGGTGCATTCGAGCCGGCCAACTTCATTTGGGTAGCTTAGTGGGGTGGCCCTAAACATTCTCAATCCTGTGATCGCTTTGTCGTGAATGCCTCGTTGGGTTTTGATTTATTTTTCCGAGGTTGATCGAGTGTGTGTTGCTATTTGTGCACCCTGAGGTAAATCTTTCTGAAAGCCGTGTCCGCGGTTATGGACGACTTGAAGCACAGTTTCTCGATCATAGACAAGTATAACTAAAGTACGCTTTTAATTTGACTAAGTAACTGACTAGTAAATAGTGCAACACTCATGAAATGGATAATAAAACTGCCAATGGATGGGGTTGTTAAATTCCGCTTCCTCGTTGGTAAGCGAGGAGGAGGATGGATCTGTTAATATTACCGTTATAACTGTTGCTATTAATTCACGGACATCCGTCTATCTTTGGTTAGGCGGATGGTTAGCGAGTATCTATAGAATTGATAGGTATTATCTTTTGCCGCAATTGTGTCTCCCCAGGTTGTGTCCCCTTTAGAGGCATAAAGACTTGCTGAGTACCCCTAGGGTCTCACACGATAAATTGTTTGATTCAGATGAACAGGTATACTCGCAAGATGGATACTGGGTGGAGGAGACGGACGATGTTGGCAACGATCACTCGGTGTAGAGATTCCGGGAACAGGGATCCGTGAGATCTGTGGGCGGGATGTGTTTATTTATGGGGCATCTTATGCCAATTTGCTTCTTATCCGTACTCGGATCTTGTTTTCCGCTTCCGCCTGATACTCTGATGTTTGATGTATGAGGAGATGCCCTAAACTATTATATCTATCTAGGATATTTGGATCTTGCCGTATGGCGTTGCAATATTTCTATTTCTTTTAGATGGAATGGCTCTGAGGACTGTTGTATGTGGCTTGCATACATACTCATTTGTGTATGTAGTTGATCCCTTCGCCTGCCGATTACGCCGCTCGTTCTTGTCCTGATGTTTGGAAATGGTTAGGACGGCCGAAAGGTCTACCCGTGAGTGGCATTTGGCCCCACCGTACTAGTTTAACAATTTCCGCTCATCCAGGCTTGTAACTAAGACGAGGGAATTGCATATTCAAGCATCTTTGGCAATCCGGAGTTTCTCAAGACACTACGGCGGTCTATCATATGTCCATCATGCTGCACATCTTTTTGAACTCCATATCTGCAAAACTCTCTTTGAGACGAGGGAATTGCATCTTTTCGTCTTTGATAGCTTTGCTTAAGGTATGATCTGTCATCTTTTCTTTATCCAAGATCTCTTTATCTTTGTAACCGGTGATGCAGCAGTCTGGATCCAGTAGTCACCAGAAGTACCGTCCCAACCCTTCACCAGGATATGCACCAAGGAACAACTGACCCCCAAATTCTCGCCCAAGCTACCCCAACCGTAGCGGAGGCAATGTGAAGTCCAGAGGAAACAATCACAACTCCAGCAATGCCAACAATTTCAACCGTGCCCATCCCAAGAGCAACAACAACAACAGCAGCACTGCACCTAGAACTGGCAGCAATGTTGTACCTATCACTGTCAAGGACAAGTCCCAGATCACTTGTTTCGAGTGTGGAGTGAAGGGTCACTACTCCAATGAGTGTCCCAAGAAGACTGCCGCCAATGCCCCTGTGAATGCCCCAGCTCAGCAGCAGCGTCGTGTTCAACCAGGAAGGAGATTTGACCCAGGGAACCCTCACAACCGCAACGGTCGTCTCTTCCACATGAACGCAGAAGAAGCCCAGGAAGCGCCAGATGTAGTGTTGGGTATGTTTTCTGTCAACTCAGTTTTAGCAGGAGTATTGTTTGATTCTGGAGCATCGCATTCATTTGTCACCAAAGAATTTGTATGCACTAGTAAGATTCACCCAACCAACCTGAAGCATGTCATGATAGTTCAAATCCCCGGTTCAACTACAAAAGCTAGAAAAATTTGCAAAGTTGTACCTATCAAAATACATGGGATAGATTTTTATGCCAACCTAATTGTACTTGGAACCAAAGGATTGGAAGTAGTACTAGGTATGGACTGGATGTCAAGGCATAAAGGACTGATAGACTGTGCTAAGAAAGCCATCACCATGACCAGTAGTTACGGAGTAACGATGAGAGCATATCTCTAAAACCTTACCCCGTCAATTCAAGTGCAACCAGAGTGTAGCCTTGCCCACCATTGACCAAGTCAGAGTAGTCTGTGAATACCCCGATGTATTCCCAGATGAATTGCCAGGTATGCCCCCAGATAGGGATATTGAGTTCATTATAGAACTAATCCCTGGAACCGGAACTATAGCCCAGAGACCCTATACCATGAACCCCTCAGAGTTAGTGGAACTGAAGAAGCAGTTGGATGCCATGTTAGCCACAGGCTTGATTCAGCCAAGCGCATCGCCATGGAGATCACCAGTGTTATTCATCGACAAGAAAGATGGAGGCAACCGTCTGATTACATTACGAAAGTTGAATGACGTCACCATCAAGAACAAGTACCCTTTGCCAAACATAGAGGATCTATTTGATCAGTTGACTGGAGCCCAGGTATTCTCAAAGATTGATCTTAGGACTGGTTATCACCAACTTAAGATTCGTGCAATGGATATTCCGAAGACCGTCTTTACTACTCGCTATGGTTTATGCGAGTATACGGTTATGTCTTTTGGATTAACCAATGCCCCTGCTTATTTCATGAATCTCATGAATAAGATCTTTATGAATTTCCTAGATAAGTTTGTAGTTGTGTTTATCAACGACATCCTTATCTACTCCAAGTCAAAAGAAGAGCATGAGCAACATCTGAGAATCATCCTAGAAACCCTAAGAGAGCATCAGTTATATGCCAAGTTCAGCAAGTGTGAGTTTTGGCTGAAGGAAGTAGGATTCCTAGGACATATTGTGTCTACCGGAGGAGTCTCTGTTGATCCCACCAAGATCAAAGATGTCGAAGAATGGGAAGCCCCAACCAATCAAACCCAAGTTCGTTCATTTCTCGGATTAGCAGGATACTACTGCAAGTTCGTAGAAGGATTCTTGAGCATAGCCTGACCAATGACCCAATTGTTGAAGAAGGACAAGAAGTTTGAATGGACAGACAAGTGTGAAGCCAGTTTCCAAGAGCTGAAGAAGAGATTGATATCCGCCCCAATTTTGATCATGCCAGACATCAAGAAGCCGTTTGATGTGTATTGTGATGCATCCAAGATTGGCCTAGGATGTGTATTGATGCAAGAAGGCAAAGTCATCGCAGATCTCTCGACAACTGAAGCAGCATGAGCAGAACTATCCGACCCATGATCTTGAGCTAGCAGTCGTGGTTCTAGCATTGAAGACATGGCGTCATTATTTGATGGGTAATCGCTGTGAGATTTACTCAGATCATAAGAGCCTGAAGTATATCTTCACTCAGAAGGAGCTGAATATGATACAAAGGAGATGGATAGAGTTAATCAAGGATTATTACCTTGACATTCACTATCACCTCGGCAAAGAAATTGTGGTAGCGGATGCTCTTAGCAGATTGCCGTGTAGGCTTAACACCATGATCAAAGAGAAGCAACCAAGTTTGTATGAAGAATTGGAGCAGTTCAGGACTGAGTTAGTTAGCAAAGGATTTCTAGCTAGCATTGAACTTCAACCCACGTTGATTAGCCAAATCAAGGAAGCCCAGAAGGGGAATGAAAGTATCGACAGAATCAAACATCGTATTGGTACAGGCAAGGTACCTGGATTCACCGAAGACGAAGAAGGAGTATTGTGGTACAAAGGGCGTATCTGTGTGCTAGCAGATTCGGAGCTGAAGGAAATTATCATGAAGCAAGCTCATGATACTCTTTATTCTATCCACCCCGGAGGAACAAAGATGTATCAGGATTTGAAAGAACAATTTTGGTGGCACAAGATGAAGTGAGAAATCGGAAGCTACATCGCCAAATGTGACATCTGTCAAAGAGTTAAAGCAGAGCATCAGAGACCTGCAGGACTATTGCAACCATTGCAGATTCCGGAATGGAAATGGGATTCCGTCGGAATGGACTTTATCACCGGTTTACCTACTTCTAGTAGGGGGAATGACTCAATCTGGGTCATAGTTGATAGATTATCCAATGTAGCCCACTTTATACCTGTCAAGACAACTTACCAGAGTGCAAAGTTAGCAGAGCTGTATATTGCTAGGATTGTTAGTCTGCATGGAACCCCCAAGACCATCGTCTCAGATCGAGGAACCCAGTTTACTTCAAGATTTTGGAAGAAAGTTCAGGAAGGTTTAGGAACCAAGTTGAACTTCAGTACCGCTTATCTCCCGCAAACAGATGGACAAACTGAGAGAGTCAACCAGATCTTGGAGGATATGCTTAGAGCTTGTGTGTTGGAATACGGATCAAAATGGGAAGACTGCCTACCTTTCGCAGAATTCTCATATAACAACAGTTATCAAGCTAGTTTGCAGATGGCACCATTTGAATTCCTATACAGAAGAAAGTGTCGTACCACTTTGAATTGGTCACAAGTAGGAAAGAGTTAGATCTTTGGACCCGACATTCTCCGCGAAGCAGAAGAGAAAGTTCACAAAGTCCGTGAGCACCTCAAGACCGCCCAATCTAGACAAAAGAGCTATGCCGACAAGAGAAGGAGAGACCTAACTTTCAATGTCGGAGATTTTGTATATCTCAAGGTTTCACCATTGAAGGGAACCCAATGCTTTAGTCTGAAGGGAAAGTTAGCCCCTAGATATATCGGACCTTTCAAGATTCTGAACCATCGAGGAGAAGTATCATACCAACTGGAACTGCCTGAAGAGATGTCAGCCATCCACAATGTGTTCCATATCTCGTTTCAAGAAATGTCTGGAAGTGCCTGAGAAGACGGAAGTTTTCAAGAACATCGATCACAGAGCTGTGGAAATCAACAATGACCTGACCTATCGGGAAGTGCCCATCCGTATCTTAGAAGAAGCCTACAGAACCACCAGGACCAGGAGCATCAAGTTTCACAAGATTCAGTGGAGCAACCATACCGAGGAGGAAGCTACTTGGGAGCGAGAAGATTACATTAGGACAGAGTTCCCAGATCTCTTTAGTTCCTAGTTTTCTTTGTGAATCTCGGGATGAGATTTTGTTTAAGGGGGAAGGTTTGTAACATCCCAAAACTTCAATCCAAGGTTATCAAGATCAAATCATCCAAAAATAGGGTTAACAAAAACTTTTTCAAATTTAAAATGAAAGCATTCATATGTGTGTGCATTTAAAATAGGAGTTGTTTGAATTGCCATGATTGAATGATCCAATGCTTGTAAAATGTTTCTTAGGTGATTTAAACATCATCTATATCATTCCCAAACTTTTCCTAAAGAAAATCAAATCAAAAAGAATTAAAAAGGAGGAATGGTCATTTTGGCAAATTTCACTCTCATGCCTACTTTGGCTATTCCTAGTACTCAAAACTTAACAGAAACAATTCTTGATCCTTGCACCCCTTGCTAGTACACATAATGAGGTACCAAGGCCCACCTTTTGATCTACTAAAAACATTCTGTTAACTATTTTAAATGACAGTTTCAAATTGAATCTAATGCATATGCATAGATCACCCCTATTTCAAAAACCATCTCTTTGAGCTCCACTTTCAAAACCCTTGCAACCAGAGACTACCTATCACTAGTGGAGATCACTCAAAAATTTTGAAACCAAAATTCAAAACTTTCTTTCATGCGGCCATTTAATCAAACACTTGGCATGCATAATCTCTACTCTAATCCTAGATCACTGTTTACTACAGGGTTTTGCCCCAAATGATCTTCATTTATCTCCTATGTCCCCTCTTGATCTAACCAAACCCCTAACACCCCTCTCCCTTGTCCCTAGTCCCCATGCCATGCCATGCCGAGCCATGCCTCGCCGGCCAACCCTTGCCCCGCTGCAGCAGACCATTCCCTCTTCCCTCGACATGTCTAGGAGGTAGCCAGGAGCTCACCGCCACCCCCTGTCCCTTGCCCGAGCCAAGAGCAGCAGTGGACCACCGAGCACAAACCGTGCCCAGTGCCACCGCACCATGCCAGTGCCGCCCCCAGAGCGCGCTCGGTCCCCGCTCGCACAGACCGCCCCTTGGCAGCAGCCCGCGCCCGCCGCTCCGCCTCGACCTGGAGAACACCCAAGACACCCCCGCTGTCCGCCCAACGCCTCATAGCCACCGCTCGTCGTGGACACCGCCGCCTCTGCCTCTTAGAGCGCCACCTCGCCCAGACCGCGTGCCACCGCCCCGACGCTCGCATTCAAGTTCTAGAGCACCGCCAGGGAACCACACATCGATCGCCACCCACAGCCATGCCTCTACCCCAGCGTAGCCATGTCGCCACCGTCGACTGCCCATCCCGCTCGGTCTTACCGTCGGGCCTATAAAAGGAGACCTCCCCAGCCTCTTCTCTCCACACCATTCCACTCCCCTCACCTCTATGAACCTCACCCACCTCTCGCCGAAGCAAAGGGAGAAGCAGCTCGCCGGAATTGGAGCTGGAGTAGCTGCCTCTGGAGGAGAAGGGCGCCGCTGATTGCGACCACCCCAAGCTCTGCCGCAACCGTGCCTCGCCTCGCCGTCATCGTCCAGTTCGTTTGCCCGCCTCCCCGACCCCGCTGGAGCCCTGGTACGCCCCCAGTAGACCCCCACCGAGCCGCTAGGGTTCGAGCTCACCGGCGACCTGTTCGTCGTTGACGACGACCCTCAGCCGTTGATCTCGCTTCTAATCCTACGGCCCACAGCGCGTGTACCGTTTCGTGTTTTAAGTGCCGCTGACAAGCGGGACCCCCTGTCAGTTGAGCCCCGTGCCACGGAGCGCCACTGGGCCGGCCCATTTCTTTTCCCGCGCTAGCCCACCCATTCAAATCTGGATTTTTCTTTTTAGTTAAATCTAGTTTCTGTCCACTATTTCAAAATTAAATTCTATGAGTTTGACAAATCCAAATTGCATGAAACCAATTTTGTCTGAAAGGTATTAAAATGATCTATCCAAGCCCATTGGATTTAATTCAATTAGAGTTATAGATCTCTCCTAATAAAAATAACAAAAAAGAAGCATTTGCAACTTGCAACATTTTTATAAAATCAACCAAGTTAGCTTTTGAGTTGATTCCAACTCTCACAAATCACATTTCATCATATATATCCAAATATGTAATAATATTAAGGTTTACATGCAGTGACTTTGGACTAGTACCAAAATAATGCTATATAGGCATTTCTAGTCACTTTAAATCATTAAATAATGAACTTAAACCAAAGTAATATTGATCCAACCCTTAAATCTCATTCCCACATGTTATAATATGTGGTGATGACATGTGTCAACATGATCCCATATTTTAAGTGGTGAATATTAAATCTTAGTTAAATTTTCAATGAGTAGAAATTACTTTTCTAAATTAAAAAGGATGGAACTATTGAATTAAACTTGTGATGCTTTTGATGATAATAGATCATCAATTGTGTGTCTTAGAATTCTATCTAGCCTAGTTAAGTATTGTTTGGTGATTGTCTACTCCGTATGTATTGTTATAGAAGATAGTACCGACCAAGCTTACGAGGAGGAGGAGTGCTATCAAGACGAAGACGAAGAAAACTTCAACCACTGCACCAACCAAGGCAAGCCACCATTAACAGTGCAAGCTACCCTTAGCAAGCTAGCAATACCCAAGATTTAACTCTTGCAAGTTTAGTGCTCAGCAAACTAGAAACAACTAGATGGTTTAGCAAAGATGCCTTAAGCATGCTTTGATCACACCTCTTTCACTATTAGTACCTCAAGTCTTATTGACAAGTTTTACCTCCCTTAGTTTACACAAAGTTCTTTACTTGTTTTGAAGGTAGCATAAAAAGTATAAAACTTGACCTACTTAGAAACCTTTAGATGTCATTCTATGGCATGAGATTGAACCTATCACTTCCACCTTAGTGAACACTCTTAACTTAGTAATTTTAGAGTAGATCAAAAACTTGAGTCACTTTAGATGGGAACACTTAGTGAAAATGAATTGTGAAAACCTTGGAATGATGAGTCATTCTATTGAGATGTTTTGATATGTGATAAGAAACACAACTGGTTTATGATGATGAAAATAATGAGGCATGAGCCTTAACCCTTTTATAAAACTGATGGTTAGATTCAGATGCGATACCATTCCAAATTTACCGTACAACCACATTACCTGAATTGGGTAAG
Organism: Avena insularis; assembly: GCA_023614405.1. Classification (NCBI taxonomy): domain Eukaryota; kingdom Viridiplantae; phylum Streptophyta; class Magnoliopsida; order Poales; family Poaceae; genus Avena; species Avena insularis. The sequence goes on from CM042690.1 coordinate 284,505,035, forward strand.
GCTTAGCTGGAAATTTATATGCATTAGTATTAGTTCCCTCACGGGAGAGGTTTGAGCTGAGGCTACCTCTCAGGATGTCCACCTATGCAGTGCCCAAGATGACTAATGGTCATGGTTGGGAGGCCATGCTCATAGGAGAGGTGCTTATACTAGGGTGTGTAAAGGGAAGGTTATGTTTGATTATCTGCATACTAAGTATGATGATTCAGGGTTATCCCTGACAGATGTATCGAATCTTGTGGTGAAAGTGTACTACCTCTGTAGATTGACAAACTATTCGAATAGCCGCGTCCGCGGTTATGGACAGTTGGAATGGCCATACTGTTTCGTTGTCAGATGTTTTCTAAATAGCTTGAAATGAATGATGAATCCTTGACTTGACCACAACAGGGTTGTGTTTATGACAATAGCTTCCCAACTTAAGTGATTCTAGAACTTTACTTTATCTTTCTTTGCTTCAGAACTCAGCTTAGGTTTCAAACTTAACTTTATAGTTAAACTTAGATTTAGCACTTTAACTTAGTACTATAGTACCTGTTAATAGTAGTTTGCGAGTACTTAAAGAGTACTCATGGCTTTTGTCCCTAGCTATTCTCATGGCTAGACTATGAAGGAGACTATCAGGAGGATGGTCATCAGGACGGCTACGATAACTAGGACTATCTGCCTTCGTCAGCATTGCCTGTGCCCTTGAAGATGGACCCCACCGCTACGCTATCTTTTATTTCCGCTGCTTGTTGTATTAAGACTGGATCATGAGATCCTTATTTGTGTAAGACCTTATATATGGTTTGTAATGGATGATGTACTGTGATATCCAATCCGTTATGTCTCGCAAAAATGGTAATCCTAGGATTGCGAGGTATGGCATAACGGGCATCTGGGATTAAAAATCCGGGTGTTGACAAGTTGGTATCAGAGCCATCCTGACCATAGGAGACCCTAGTTAGAATGGACGTTCAAACAAAAACTTAGTTTCAAAACCAAAGTGAGTAGTTCTGAAAAACTATTTCCCCTCTTACCCTTGTGAACTCATTCTTTCTCAAAAAATCATGTTCCTCAAAATTCTTACATTACTACTTAAAATTTGACACACTTGATTACTTCACTAACTTCCTCCTCCTTAATTCTTGTAGATGGAGACTCAGTTCAGCAAGTTTTACAAGTTGGAAAACGGAGGTCAGCTGATCTTCGAGAGGGATCTGGATTCGCTGTCAGAGTTACTGGGACGCCCACATCCGGAGTTTCTTGGATCTGAACAATCCAAGATTTCGACCTGGATGCAAACATCCGATCAAGGGACCCTCAAACCTGAGCCGGTGTCTTGAGGGAGAGGACAGGGCCAACCACCGAGGGGTGAGGAAGGATAGCAGGCCACTCAGCACCTACTAATCACGACGAAACCAGGAGGCATCCTCTAAGTTGTCTACTTCGGTAGAGCTGCCTTTGGTTGTGGCAACTCTCTTGGGTGGCACTATGAGACCCTAACGCATGGCTTAATAGGATTGATATGATACTCATATCAACAAGTTACAACTTCTTTTCTAGAAGTTCATCTAGAAAGAACCTCCAAGTTAAGCGTACTTGGCCTGGAGCAATTTGAGGATGGGTGACCGACCGGGAAGTGGGTACCGGGTGCACACGAGTGAGGACAAATTGCACAGAACAGACTAGTGTTGGTATATGGTGCGCACGAGTGAGGACAAAGTGCACAGAAAAGAATAGTGTTGGTCTGTGGGGCCAGTCTAGATATCCTATTAAGCTGCCAGGAGTGACAGCCCGAGCACGGAGAGTCTGAGGTGTTACATGTAGTATCAGAGCCGATCCTCGTGGTTACACGGGCGTGTGCGGGTTAGTGGCGGGACATGTGGAGCATGGCGCGTGTGGTCCAGAGTGGACACGACATGTCACATGTGCCGGCACTAGACGCATAGACGTGTGCCAAGAGGGGATGTTCCTGGCTTGTGGCTGATCGACGAGGGCGTCGATCTTCTAAGGGTGGGTGTATATGAGACCCTGACACATGGCTTAATAGAATTGATAGGATACTCATATTAACAAGTCACAACTTCTTTTCTGGAAACTTATCCAAAAAGAACCTCCAGGTTAAGCGTCCTTGGCCTAGAGCAATTTGAGGATGGGTGACCGACCAGGAAGTGGGTACTGGGTGCGCATGAGTGAGGAAAAAGTGCACAGAAAAGACTAGTGTTGGTATATAGGGCCAGTCTAGATATCGTATTAAGATGCCAGGAGTGACAGCCCGGGCATGAAGAGTCTGGGGTATTACAGGCACCGGATTGGATCCATCGACGAAATCGGAGACCTCAAGACTAAAGAGGGTCGGGACGGCCTGGGCTTTCTAGAGGAAATAATTATCCTAGTTAAGTGTGGCATTCCGCTAAAACCACTACTAGAAAAACACTGTGTTTTTGGGCATTGCATCATCATGACCGCATGCTCATGTTATCATGCCACATTGCATTTGAGCATCGTCATGTCATCATGCATATTTTGCCTAAAACTATTTCCCAAAATCCTGTTTTCGTTTTCTATTTGTCTTCCTCTTTATTTAAAATGTAAAACCCTGGTCGTCCGAATATTTTGTTTTCTCTAAAAATTACTCCCTCCGTTCCATTCTATAATGCCTATAGTTTTTGGCACGGAAATTAAGAAACACATGTGGAGAAAAAATTAAAATAGTTTTGGGTGGGATTTCTTGTGGCCAATTGACGTGATATAATAGAGGAGTTTGCAGGAGACATGAAAATCTATATACTTTATGTAATCTCCCTACAAAAGTTGTCTAGATGAGTTGTGTAACTCAATATATCTTATATTTTGGATTTTTTCTTAAAAAACTATAGGCACTATAGAAAGGAATGGAGGGAGTATTTACAAAAGGTTTTTTTAATAAAGCAGAACAATAATAAATAAAAAGTTTATTTTTAAATAGGGAGGCAGCCAGCCAGGCCAAAAGGCCCAGCCAGCCAGCCTACGACCTCGGTGGCCCAACCAGTCCCAATCACCAAACCCTAACCTAGTCCTAAACTAACCCTGCTGCCAACAACGCCAAGACCAAGACTTAGCAGCGACCAGCTGTCTCTCAAAATCGCCATCGAGACATGAGCCCCGACCCAACCCCACACAGCGACTAACCCAGGCACGCACTACCCCACGCGATACCCGCCCTGAACCACTCGACCCCGCATCGAACGCCAGCCCACCCCCGCTCTCCCACCTACCGTGATGCGGGCCCCACCCCTACCGACGCGGAGCACTCGCGATCCCCACGACTCGCCCGTGTGCCCGCCTCTCTGCTCAGGTCTGCCGCCAGGCGCCGCCCCTCTCCTCGCCCGCAAGCCGCCAGGTGCCGCCCCTCTCCTCGCCCACAAGCCGCCAGCAACCACCGTCAGGTCGAGGCACGACGCACCGTCTCTCCCCGGTCGCCAACCTTGCCTCTCTCTGCCGCCACGCGTGTCCTCCTTGTAGCATGCCATCGTGCTCCAGGACGTCAAGTGTCGACCTCCATCCCTCTATCCCGGCGCCGCCCGAGCCCCTCCGTCTACCTCGCCCAGCTCGACCCCACGTGTGCCCTATCACTTTCGCGCCGGTGTTCCCCGTCCACCTGCAGGAGCACCGCCACGAGCCTCTGTAGCTGCTACCTCGGAGCTCGGCCCCGCCTCTCCTCCGCCAGGACACCTTCTCTTCTCCCGGGCCAACACTTTTTCCGGCCAGGCCAACCGCTACCAGCCCATCGTTGGCCGGCCTCGGTGCTGCCTCGCAGAACCACCGCCACCGCCTTCCCGCTGTTCCTTCACCGACCCACCATCATCCTCTGCCCGCCTCCTCGTCGCTGGCCTCACCCGTTCCCTACAGTGAGCTACACGTTCTACTATGTGTGTTGTTGCCACACCTTCCCTACAAGATGTTCGGGATAATACTCGAACAGGACACGACCTCCTCGTCCCAACCATATGTGCATGTTTGGTGTGTTTGTGTTATGTCCCCGGCAGAAGGCTATTGCGAGCCTCTCGAAGTCAACAAGAACGTCACCGACCACCGGAAGCCGAAACCCTAAGGCAGTCGATGTGGGCGACAAGATCGTCGAGATGGATCCGAAGCCCCAAACCAAGGTCACCTTCCCGGCCGCCATGACCGTCTACACAGACCCGAAGACCGATCCCGGAGTTCGAAGCCGAACCTGTCGAACCCCAAGCCCTCCGAGACCCGAAGATCGTCAATCCGACATGTCTGAACCTTCCCGAGCCTCTATTTTTAATAAATGCTATATCCTCTTGATTGCATATAAATTGTCCATACTTGCATGCATATTGTGGGTGTTTGGGGCTATTTCAACGGTTCACCTAAATTAAATATGGAGGCTATATGCGGGCTATTCTAGTCTTATATTGGCCCCCATTTAATTTTGTGTCGAACCGATGCCATGTTTTTCCTTGTTAATCCAACATTTAAATTGCGGGGTATCTAAATAACTTGAACCATTAATTAATTGTTGGTACCCCGGTTTCGCTTAATATTGCCTAATTGCACCGCATCTTTGCCATGCCATGCATCATACATACATCATGCCGGATCTTTTGCCGTAGTATTAAATAGTGCATCCGGTGTTTCTTTTAGTGATTTGCTTCTTCGCGGATTAGGCCGTTGAGTTGATGCGAGTACCGACAAGTTCTTCAGATAATGTATCTTTGACAGTGTTTCCCAGGCGAGCATTCTCCCCCTTTCTACCTATTTTGCATTTATAGTCTTTATTTCCTCCTGTTGATCTATTGCTATCCGTGTCGTGATGCTTTAGTGAACCGTACCAGATATATTCCGTGCAGCCTTTATAATGCCTTGGACACCTCCTATTACCTGTTGTTTGGTAGATAGCTGGTCTTGCGAGTCATAGTCACTTGCTCAGGTGCGATCCCGTGTCGTGAAGTACCACATAGTTGTTGGAATGTTGTCATATGCTTTACGGTGGAGAGGATCATGACTTTAAATACAACTATTAAATTGCTGGAATAGATATAACTAATGCAGAGGCATCGGTGGGCAATAGGTGTTATTTGGTTCTTCCATGCTCACTTGTGTCCCGTAGGACCCCGAGTACTTGATACCTGTTCCTTGACTATTCGCACTATCCACATACGGGAGAGTCTATGAATCCCCCTTAGCCAGAGCTTGATTCATTTCTTATTTCTTGGGGCCACAAACTAGTTTAGGGCTTTATTACTATCATGTACTTATGCCATGCTTTACTGCTTTATTTACGATTGTGCGTGGAGCACCTGTACTGTTTTGGATGCGGAGTGTTTTCGCGGTATCGACAAGCCCAGTCACACTTTCGGGTTCCCAGTCGTTTACAGCCATTGACGCAAACCTTGAGTCCATCTCGGAGCCGGCCAACTTCGTTGCAGGTAGCTTAATGGGGTGGCCCCCTAAAATATTTTATGAATCATATGATTGCTTTGCCATGAAAGCCTCGTTGGGTTTTGAGTTGGTTTTTCTGAGTTTGATCGTGTGTGTGTTGCTATTTGTGCACCCCTGCAGGGTAAATCCTTCTAAAAGCCGTGTCCGCGGTTATGGACGACTTGGAGCACAGTATCTCGATCATAGACAAGCATAACTAAAGTAGTGCTATAAATTTGACTTAATATGTGACTAGTAATCAGCTTCACTACAATGGAATGGATAATAAAAGTGCCAACAACTGGTGGAACTGGGGTGTATCGTGTCATGTTATACCTGTCTAGTAAGTATCGCAACTCCAATAGATTGAAATAAAAGTGCCAACAACTGCTGGGTTTGGGATGTCACATGCTAATTGTATCTGACTAGTAAGTACTACAACTACAATTGAATGGTTAACTAAAACTGCCCACTACTTATGCTATCAGGATGACTCCTGCTATCTATATCTGACTAGTAAGTGCTTCAACTATAACGGAATGAATAAAACTGCAACCTGTGTGAGTTCCTCGGTTTGACTTCCTCGTTTGGTCTCGAGGGGGAAATGCCAGGATGGGTATGATTGGTGTTAGTATCAGGTGTTCCCGGATAGGTCTTTCTTATCCCTCTCTAATAGCCGACAGTTGTATTGAGTCTCTATAGGTTGTTTAGTGCATGTTGCGCTGCCGCTTCAGTCCACCATACCTATGTAGGCGAGAGCCGCCGAATTCTAGCCTCGCCGTGTACTGGCCTCAGTACTGACGCTCCTCTTTTTTTTTGCCCTTTGTCGGTATCCCTTTTCTTTTAGCAGGTTTGAGATCGACGTCGTTAGCAGGGTTACCCTTCCGGCTTGGCCTGGGCAGGGTTATGGACGCCATTGGTTATTCTTCAGGGCTCTTAGCCCCATTTGCATCTTGTCCGTACTCGGACGGTGTATCGTTTTTAAGGTGATTTGGATCTTTGTATTGTATATCTGTATTCTTGGCTCATGGAGTCCTTGTTGTATATATATGTTCTGAGGTTCCATCGTGGACTAATGTGTAATGGTATTACTTCGTTTTCCACCCGCACGAAAGTGCCTGGTGGGCGTCCTTGAATCGTTTCTATGCGAGTTTGGCGGGAAGCGCTAAAACTTGCATAGGACCGATTCGAGGGTGTTACATTAAGCTTAATGGGAATTGCGGCAGTGATAGAGGATCAATGTTGCTTGTGGCAGATGAAGATGAAACGGGAGTAGTTGGGGCCATGGTTGCTAAGGAGCAATGGCTCTAATACCATATAAAATAACAAAGAATTATACCTTTAGCTTCATAGGCAGGAGCTCTTTATATACAGACGCATAGGGTTTTACACAGTTAGGATTGCAACAATAAGATCATTAGCCTAACTACCCTAAGAGCTATCCTGGACAACTTAGTTAGATAAATGTATCGTGATCGTGTTGTAGCTCCAGAAATGTCTAAAATAACTAAACCAAACAACCAGGTATAATTTCACTGTTGATGGAAGAAATGATTATACTATTTGTAATCATTGGTATGGGCTTCATTATGTTGTTAAGGTAAGTTATATTTATTCTTATCTGGATAGTAAATACGTTTAGCTTAAGGCCATGATTACTCTCGTGTTCATGGGTGTGAAGTTTGGGAGGGGACATGCGACTGGTATGTGCTCCCCCATTTCCAAATTGCCCTACGTTTAAGCATTGGTCAAAAATCGGTAATTAGGGTACATGACCGGTATCTGCTCCTGCATTTTCAAATTAGCCGGCGTTTTAGCTTTGGTTAAAGTCAAATTTGTAAAATTTAATCTTGACCATGTACAGAGACAATATCAATATGTAAATATCTAATGGATATTACTATAATCATCTGTATTAGTTACGATATCAACTCCATTTATCTACTTCTTTGACCTAACTTGTTCAATCCTGCCGTGCAAATGATTTAAGCGAAACCTTGTACTAGTGTGGTGAGCTAGTCCAAAAGTGCTAGGCACACATGAGGATGCACCCCAAAAAGTACTCCTACTTTATTATTCTTTTTTTCTTGTTGCAGTTTCTTCCGGTAGTACTAATATGTTTGATATGGTTACACAATGATAATCGTTAGAGCATCTCTGGTTGCGTCCCTGAGACGATGTCCCAAAGGCTTTGGGCACGCCGGACAAAAAAAGGTGCCCATCAACGTGTCCCAAAGGCCATTTCAGCCCAGCACGGTCCAAGACACTGCTCGGCGCGCCAAGGCCATCCCACACAAGGGACGATGCGGGCACACTGGATGCAACACACGGGTGACATGGCGTTGGCGGGCTAGCCCTATCATTGATACCAGAAGTATTTACTATGTCGTCGCCAACCTTCATGTGACTGATTAATGGCGGTGTCGATTCATCTGACCATTGCAGGGAGTCGTCCCGTTGCAATAGCGCGTGGCCGGTGCAGGGAGTCGTCCCGTCGCCACGGTAGTGCGTGGTCAGTGTATGGAGTCATCCCATCACTGCAGTAGTGCATGGCCGACACAGGGATTTTTTCCGTCGCCGCAGTGGCACGTGTCCAACGCAGTCTGCGTCACCAGTGATGTACGGGGCGGTTTTGTTTCTCCAACGCCGATTAAATGCCGACCGCTCGAGCCTTGTGTCTGCATCAATGGAACGGTTGCTCGTCTGCTCGACATCAATGGAACGGCTGCTCGTCTGAACGTCACTTGAGGAGCTATCTAAATGGCTAATTTTTTTTAAATAATACTTTTTTTAATCATTTTCACGAATATTACGCAGACTAAGCAAATTACGAAAGTATAGCACTGTCGTTTTTTCAAAAAACAACACGAGCTCGTCTTTTTTTGAGAACACGACACAACCGCGCCGTCTTTTTAGGCACCGAAAGCAGCGCCTGGGACCCACCATGTCGGCCTGCAGCGCGACAGACGCTCCGGCCGTTGCGTGAAAAGACGACCCAGCCGCGCGTCGCTGTATGGTGGAACGACGAGCCCGCGTCGTTGTCTGGTGGAATGACGAGCCCGCGTCGTTTTTCGGTTGGACGACCTGCCGTGTCGTGTAACGGTGCAACGACGAGCTCGCCCATAATACACGCGCGTTGCGCCCCGCCCCCTCACCAAGACGCCTCCTTCTTCCTCTCTGCTGCCGCCCAGCCAGCCCCTGCTAGCTCTTCTCCCCTGCTGCTTCTTCTCCCATGGAGCTGCTCCCATTTGCTGCCACACTTTGCTCCGTTTTACACTAAATTTGCTGCTGAAGCTAGTTGATTCCCGATCTACTTGTGGGATAGTCTGGTGTAGCGATTTGAGGCGTTTTCGTGGAGGATTTTCTTGGTGTTCTTGAGGTGCAATAGCTATGGTGGAGTCTGGGGCGGGGTCTTGAGGCAGCTGCACGGTGGAGTCTCGGGCTGGGGCTTGAGGCAGCTGCACGGTTGAGTGGAGGCAGCTGCACGGCAGGATTTCGCACGCTTCAAGGGTAAACTCTAATTTCTTGCTAACTACAGTTATTTGTGTTTGTTTATCTTCTCGGTAGTTTTGGATGTTGTATGTTAGCGCTCCACGATGAACTGCTAGATTATAAGTATATTTATGAGCTATGCCAGATTATTCGGCTATATGATTATAATTATATTTGCGGGCCATGCAAGATTATTCGGCTATAAGAATATTAGTATATTTTTTTGCTAAAATCTGCCACTGTACGGTCATTTGACAAATTGTGCTATTTTTTTAGGCCTGAAGTTATGTCCACTAATATAGTGTTTAGGTTCTACTATGGTGACGGTGTCGTCAAAACAAACCAGTATGGAGTTGATTTAAGCGATTTCAATTGTATTGATGAAGTGCTCCAGGATCCTGAAACCATCCCCATTATTGAGTTGAAAGATTGGTTATGTGCTCGTTTAGGGCTTCCTCCGACCCATACTGTCGGTGTGCATGTATTATGGACAAAGTCAAGGATTAAACCTGATTTTTATTTGAGACCGATAGAAGAGCAAGCTAAATGGGTCAAATGGGTAAAAGCCTGTCTGCATAGGGTAGTTAACCCCAGTGTCTTAGTGCTTCCTGTGGCGAAAGAGCCTGCTTATGATCAGGGCCAGAGTAGTCAGACACACCATGTTGGTGGTGGTTATTATCATGAGCAGAGCAGTCAAGCCAAAGACGGAGGTGGTGGTGGCTACTATAATGACCAAAGCAGTGAAGGCCAAGATGGCGGTGGTTATTATGAACCTGGGCAGAGTAGTTATGCACATACCGATGGAGGTAGTTATGAACCTGGTCAGAGTAGTTTTGCACACACTGGACATGAATCAGCTGAAGGTAGTCAAGGGACAGGAGAAGATATTTTCAGTGGTGAGGTCGATGAGGACGAGATACACGACGGTTGGTTGCAAGATCAGATGGAAGCCGAAGATTTAGAAGGGTACAGTGATAGCTCTTATGATTCCGCTGAGTCTGATCGGGAGGACCAACCTATTCCGGCATCATGGAATCAAGACCACACAGTAGCAATGAATGTGAACGATGGGCACGATTCCTCGTGGCACTATCACGCCAACAACATCTCCATTGGTGCATTATATCCTAGCAAGAGGCATCTACAGGAAGCAATTGTTGAGTGGGCATTGTCCACGCAGCGGGTTTTCAAAACAAAGGTGTCATCCCAGCAATATTTGACTTTGGTTTGCGAGGTAGCTGGGTGTCCTGCCAGGGTCCATGCCCATGTTCCTCGATATGACACCAACTGGAAGGTTAGCGATGTTGTGCAGCACACATGTCAACTTGGCAATGTCCTGCAAGACCATCGTAATCTCACGTTAACCCTCCTGGCTAGACTGTTATACACTGAGATAGTGGAGACCAAAGCCATGGTGGTGAAAGCTATCATCCACAAAGTTCTTTGTCGATTTCGCTACAATATATCTTACGGAAAGGCTTGGAGGACTAAGGAGGGCACCGGAGACAAGATTTGGTTGCTTTTAGATGGATACGATCAGTTGTGTTGTTGGATGTGCAGAACACTGCAGTTAGGAATCCAGGCACATACCTCGACATCCAACACTTAACATTGCCTCAAGAACCCAATTTGAGAGTGTTGCATCGATTGTTCTTCTCATTTGCTATATGCATAGAAGCTTTCACTCACTGTCGACCACCATTTGTGTAGATGGAACATTTCTCACCGGCAAGCAGGCCAGATCTTGACTGCTATAGGTCAAGACGGAACAATCAAGTTGTTCCACTTGCATTTGCTTTCGTGGAGAGCGAGAACACCGAGAGTTGGGTATGGTTTTTCAGCATTGAAGATAGCAATGTGAGGGATGTACCGAATGTATGCGTCCTACATGACAGGCATCCGGGTATACTCAGCGCGATAAGGAAGCTGACTCAGCCTGCTCCAGATGAACCAACTCCATGGCTGGACATGCAGAGTCGTTGGTGCATGCGGCATCTAGGGGCTAACTTTTTCTCACAGTTCAGGAACAAGGCCCTGATGAACCTATTCAAGAAGCTTTGCAAGCAGAACCAGGAGTGGAAGTATATCAAGTGTCGGGCCTATCTAGATGAATTCACAAAAAAACATGTTAGGCAGAGGAGAGCAGCTAGAGGCGCAAATTGGGCGGCTTGACGTAGCTAGTCTGAGACGATGTGGAGCAGCACCACCGAGGAAAACCAATTGCCCTTTGCGATTTGCGGGATTTGACCAACCCAAAGATTAGGAGGAGGCCTGGCAGACGGATTAAGAATTTTCAGGAATGGATAGAGCACGAGCCTGTGGAGAGGTGGTCTCTGTTGCACGACACTCATGGTGCTAGGTTTGGCGTCATGACTACAAATCTTGCCGAAACTTACAACTTCGTCTTGAGAGGAAGCAGGGCTCTGCCATTAACAGCTATTGTGGAGTGTATTTTCACCGGAACATTGAAGTACTTCGGAGACAGACTCCAGCTTGCTCAGATGCATATCATGAACAACCCAAGTACGAGGTACTGTTCAAAGATAATGGATTACATGAATGCCAAAATGGAAAAGGCTCGGTCTATGCAAGTCGTCGCCATCGGTAATCAAGAACGAAGATTTGAGGTTTGCCTCCCTTCCAACAGGATCGGATCTGGAGAAGAGGTAAAGACACAAGAGGTGAGGATATGCAATGAGGCTTGGCCGACGTGTGAGTGTACCTGCAACAAACCCAAGCTGCTACATCTGCCTTGCTCTCATGTACTTGCTGTGTGCGGGCGGTTAGGTATGGATGCGAGATCGTTTGTGTCTCCTTATTTTCTTAAGGAGTCGGTGATCAATACATGGACTGGCGAGATGATGGGATATAGAGCATGGGGCAATTTTAACAAAGTAAACCCCGGTGAAAGGATTTACATCCCAGATCTTGAACTAATGCGGACAGGTAGAGGAAGGCGACAATGTGTTCGGATCCGTAATGATATGGATGAATCTGAAGCCGGAGGCCCTACTAGACAATGTTTTCTATGTAATCATTTTGGTTGGTCTGTTGTCTTAGCAGCAACGTACCGAGGTATGTGCACGGGATGTACGCTAACCAAGGAAAAATCTGCCTTGCTAGGATGCCCATTGTTGCTGCAGCTGTGGTCATGGGAGAGGTTCCTATTGGCCACCCGAAGGTAGCAAAAAATCAGGCGGTAATCGTCCACGGAGAGCGCCCCGTTGTCTATGAGTCTGATATGCTGTTTGACCACGAGAGAATTGACATGCCTACATTCGGTACACATTGGACACGACGCAAGGTAATTTAAAAGGTTATGTTAATTGCATGGTCCATATTGCACTACGAAGGAAACTAACAACTATTTAATCGAACAATGTCGTTTCGCGGGAGAACAAGTAACCCGCTACTACCCGGCGTTCAGCGAGCAGTTCGACACGTTGAAGGAGGAATCGGTGATTTGGGAGCCGTACACCATAGCTGAAGCATTCGCAAGATATCCCGGTGGGTTATCTATTATGTGTCGTAGAGATGAGGACTACTGGCTCACTAAATCGAAGATCATCTTCGATTGTCAGGTGGAGGAGATGTCTCAACAGAGGGTCATGAGGCAATTCGGTCTTCGCCAGATGGTAGATCCTCCATCTCCGGAGGCACCTCTTTCTTCGGACGTGCATATGTAAGTTAATATATTATGTATCTATAATTTTACACCGACTGTGTACTTACAAAATCTAACTGCAGGTACTCTCGGAAGGGTACTAAAAGAAGTGCAAACCAGTGGCTTCAACGGGTTAATACTTATATCAATGGTTGGCAGAATGCAACAGCTGACGTGTGGACCTCTCCTGCGTTTGATATGGAGCTATTCCGTGCATACTTACAGAGGTACATGGGCATGACACGGTTGCGTCCCGTCCACCACGCACATGATGATGAAAGATACCCTAGCCAGTCGACTATGGAGCCCAGACAATCTGCGGTAAATACATTTTTCTTCGTCACTTTTCCTGGTAGCCTATATAATGTGTACTTATCCACTATACAAATGTAGGCCGATATGACATGGGAGCTACAGAATAAAGTGAATCAGTGGGGACGTTCGCTCTCGTCCGCTCCTTTACTACTACCACGTCAAGGAGTTCAGTCCTTCGTAAGGCGTGTCCACGAAAGACTACAGAGTATCTATGCGACCATCACGCACGAACGCTTTGACGTCGTTCAGCACCGAAAGGCGTCCACCGCGTCACTCCGCTGGGAGGGCCAGCCGTCGCGCCCACGTAGGCTCGCCCCGCCACGTCACTCCACGCAGGCGCACCCCGTGCGACCAGACATCGCTGAGAGGCTCACAGCAGAGACACCCATCGCACCTACCCGCCACGGGCCTCGGCCCACGGATCTCACAGCAGAGACACCGAGAGCACCACCCCTGCACCAGGCCGAGGCTCAGCGTGGCAGCAGCAGCGGGAGACACCGAGAGCACCACCCCTGCACCAGGCTGGAGGCTCAGCTGGCGGCAGCAGCCGAGACACCGAGAGCACCACCCCTGCACCAGGCTGGAGGATCGGCGTGGCAGCATCAGCCAGATTTAATTTCGACTGGGAGCAGCAATGATCTTACTTTTGACCAGTGGCACCAGCAGCAGCCGCAAGTCCCATTCATGGGCTATCGTCCTCAGGGTACGCATCTTCCTATCTGTTTTGGTTACATGTAGTGTATAATCGTTGAGTACTTAATATTTTTACATGGCAGGAGGATATGGAGACCCAAGCATGTCCTCAATGGGTTCGTGGGCGACTAATGAGGAGGATCAGCAGACTCATCGTGACCGTGTAGACTGGTTTGAATTGTATCGACGCAGCACTGTGGAGACGCATCAGACTCCACCACCTATCCCCACACAGGATAGACAGACGCAGGGTGACGGGTCAACTCTACCTCCCCGCAATGTGGTGCCTCCTAGAAGGTACGGATGGGATACACCGACGCTAGGGCAACCTCGTGACCGGTGGCAGTGATATCTATCTATGTATCTGTCTATGTATCTTGTATCGGTCTAGTTATCTGTCTATGTATGAGACTTGTATCTTGTATCGGTCTAGTTATTTGTTTATGTATGAGACTTGTATCTTGTATCGGTCTAGTTATCTGTCTACGTATGAGACACATTTTTTATTCGACAAACACTACAACATAGCTTGCAACACAATTCAACATAACTTGCGGTAAATAAATAACTGGCTAAAAACGGGGTGGCTATGCTTAAACAACTGCGCAAGGAGGCATTTTGGCGGGAAAAATCATTCTGGCGGGAAAAATCAGGCGGGAAACATTATGGCAGGAAGCATTTTGGCGGGAAGCATTTTGGCGGGAGATATTTTGGCGGGAAGCATTCTGGCGGGAATGTTTTTTGATGGAAAGCATTTTGGTGGGGATAGGTGGTGGAGTCCCCACGTCAAGAGGAATTAAGATACATCGGTACTGAGACATACGTCTACCTTCCATGAGTCCAGCGCGGATACTTCCCGGTCTTGTCCCCACGTTCCTCTGTCGCCCGCGTCTCGGCAGCTCTTTCTCTTAATCTCTTCCTTTCCGCCTCACAGGCCTTCTTGCGCACCTCTTCCTGGCACTCGCGGATTGCCTGCTCTTCCTCCCTTCTCTTCCTGTTCAGCTCGCGGTTTTGAGCTTTCTCTGCTTGGAATTCTTTCATTTCTCTCTCTCGTTCCTTCTTCGCCTCTTCGGCCATCCTTTCAGCGCGTTCCTCTGCATGAAAGGCAGTCCACGCAGCTCGGTTCCTGTCATGACACTCTTTCTTGGCACAGGCTGGCTGCTCGGTGTCAATCCAATGGTACCACTTGCAAAGTGGAGAAGGAGACTGCAAGCAAATCAATGGAATGAATAAAAGAAATCATGATAACATGAATGGTTCATATTAACCATGCTCTGGGAACATACCGGAGGCCTCAGACGATTTAACTTGCTTGCCGGGCGGGCTTGCGTCGTAGTTGGGACACATGAAAAACTTCATGCCCATACAGGTGGAGAAATCGATCGACTCCTTGACCTTCGCGAGATGACCACACCAACAACGCTCATGTGTCACCCCTTGCGGCAACCTGGCATCTTTCGTCTTTGTAGGCCTATACTCGGGGTCCGAACATGGCACACTCATGATGGAAAGGGGAAGGAAATGGGAGAAATAGAGGAATAACAGGATGGAGAGATACCATCTCGGTGCCAGTATTTATAGAGGCAACTAGTAGAAATTGGCGGGAGATAACAGCGGGAACAAGTGGCGGGAGAGAAACGGCGGGAAGAATTGGCGGGAGAAAACGGCGGGAACAAGTGGCGGGAGAGAAACGACGGGAAGAATTGGCGGGAGAAAACAGCGGGAAGAAGTGGCGGGAGAGAAACGGCGCGAAAAAAGTGACGGGACAAATACTGGCGGGAAGAGGTGGCGGGAGAGATACTAGCGGGGAAAAAGAACGGCGCAAAATAGTGGCTGGATTAGCCCAACGTAGGGTGTGCATGATCCATGCAACCGTCTGCTTTTTAATACCTGACAAGCCGTGTCGTTTTTAAAAAAAACGATTCTAGCTGCAGCCGATTATGTCAGTGCACTACTTAGGCTTGTCGTTGTATGGAAAAACGACTTGGGCTCGTCTTTGTTTGAAAAAATGACTCGGGCTAGTCTTTGTTTAAAAAACGACAGTGCAATACTTCCGTAAATTCCTTAATCTGCATAATATTCATGAAAATAATTAAAAAAACGTATTATTTAAAAAAAATTAGCATCTAAATGTGGCATTTTATGTTGGAATCTACACATTATATTATGTTGGACACTTGTACAAGTTTTCAGCACAAGTTTTTTTATTAACGAGTGTGCTTTGTACGGTATGCATGTTGAAGCTCCACATTAAGCCATGTGTAATCTACACACGCAATCTTTAACCAAGATCTGCAAGACTTAATTGCAAAGAAATCCCAAATGGTAAAAAGAACAAAATAAATTAAAAGAATAATCAGTCCATGCATGTATGGACGGGATGTGGGCCCACAGTTTCTCTCTCTACAGCAGTTTCTCTCACTTCCATCACACAGCAAAGGGCAGAAGAGCTATAAAGGGAGGCCAGGGAGAGGATAGTCCATTTGTTGTTTCGGGAAAGAGGAGAGAGAAGGAGAGAGAGTTGAAGGAAGGAAGGCAGAGCAAGGAGTCCAGGACTCCAATGCACCAGCAGAAACGCACGCCCCTCTTTCCATCTCCTTCCCCTCCAAGCCTCCGTCCCCAATAAAATCTCCGCACATCTCCTCCAACTTCCCCCCCAACACCGGTGGGATCCTTGACAGCCGATCGTCTCCCCCTAACCCCTCTCCATCGCAATCCCCTTCTCGAGGTTGCTCCTACTGATACTAGTACTACTTCCGTTCGTTACTGCTAGTGATTTTGTTCGCCCTGTGTCGGGGAATCGCGGATCGGTTTAGATCGGCTCTACTGGATATTTTGATCGATCTCCTCGGCTGGTTCTTCCCGAGGTTGGGTTGTTCGCGGTGGGTTTCCTTCGTTTCGTGTTCTCGGTGGGGATTGCGCCCTGTTTCCGTGGTGATCGGGGTTTTTCTGGGGGTTTTGCCTTCTTAATCCACCTCGGATTTTGGGGCGATTAGGCCATGGATCGAACCCTCCCTGCATTGGATGAGAACTTGTATTATAACTGAGTAATCCGCTAGTGGATTTGGACCATTTGCTCTAAGAAATTATTTTGGTTTCTTAGTTCTGGAATTTGGTACCCATGTGCATTGCTTGATGGCATCCTTCTGGAGCTATAGAGATCAAATATCGGTCTTATTACTTCTGTTCGACTGCCAAAATTATGTTGTCTTCTGTTTGTCCAAATATTGTTGTGACTTGTGAAGACCTGCTGTCTTGTGTTTAGCCATCTGTTCTGTTCACATGTGGTTCTTGCCTCTGCTTTATGTACGTTCCGCAGTGATTTAATCACCTCCGTTTGTAACATGAAACTCCTTGGTGTTACAGGACCATTTCCTGTACCTGCATTGTGTGATTTGTGCCGTCGACGTGCTCGGTGCCTCTTCCTGACATGGGGGATTCACAGGGTAATCAGGATGGTTCCAAGTTTGGGGCTTTTGTTGACAGGATTCCTGGTGCTTCACTGGGTAATGCTCATGGCACTGGGCTCCACTACATAGCTGGTGGTACTTCAGAAGCAGGGAGAGCTTCTGTAAAGATGCCAAGGCCGTTGCCTTCTTCACAGTTCACGATGTATGAGGCTGCGCTGATCGGGAGCAACCAAGGTGCTGTGGGGTTCTCTCATAGTGACGGTCTACCCGACGAGCAATCGCTGGCATCAGCTTTTGGGGACATGAGCTTCAAGAATCGCACAGCTGATTCTCCCACAAGTCCCAGAGATTTTGTGCCAGTAAATGGATACTATCCATCTGCCTCTGCGAAGTATCATTCAGGGCTCACACCTCCTGGTGTTACATTGAACCCGCCGCTTGTTCCTGCAAGTGTTCACGATGATTTCAGGCCTCTAGAGTTCAGTCCTGAACATGTCAATCAGAAACCAAACGAGCCAATTGTTGAACACCAAGAACATGTTCATAGATTTCCACCGAGCTTCAGGAATTTTCCAAAGGACTCTGGTATGCGTAACCTGGATAGTTTTTCCAGTGCTCCTTACCAGCAATCAGCTCTGTCTGTTTCACCCGTTGAGCAGAAGTTTTATACGGATGGGCAGTCTCAGATGCATGCATCTTATGGTCAGCAGTTTGCTTCAAACATCATGTTGCAGCAGTATGGTATGGAAGCACCAAGATACCCGATGATGCAACCACATTATGTTTACCCACACATGCAACAGATAGCTGGATCAGATGTTCGTCGAAATAGGAGGCATGGACAACAAACAGTTCACACTCCTACAAATAGCACATTACATACTGAAGCCCCTAATATTCGTCGACTGGGAATGGGTATTGAGGATCCTTACTCTAATGCTACTTCTTTTCAGAAGAGAAATCACCAGCTGCATAGCACATATTTGGACAGTTTTCCTGGTACATTGTATGCTGACAGTCCACGTGGCAGTAGCGAATTCCATCAGCAAGTTGACAAGTTCTCCCATCCATATGAACTGAACTCTTTATCTAATGGTTTCTCGTACCATCAGATTTCAGATAATCTCAGCACTGTATGTTATCCAGAAAAGGTCCTGATGAGGTCTGATGGGGTAAATTCATCAAGAAGTGACAACTTTGCTCCTTCAATAAATGGTTACATTGTTAGGGATCGAAGAATTAGTAATGCACATAACTATCTTGATATCCAGAGTAATGATTCCTCGCATCTCGACATGCTGAATTCCCAGTTTCTGTCCTTGGTCATGAAACCACGTGAGCTGAATTATAATTCAGTTGATGAAGTTGCTGGAAGAATCTATATGTTGGCTAAGGATCAGAATGGCTGCCGCTTTTTGCAAAAAATATTTGCTCGAGGCACTGAAGAGGATATTGAAAAAGTATTTTCTGAAATCATTGACCATATTGGTGAACTTATGGTGGATCCATTTGGTAACTATTTAGTGCAGAAGCTGCTTGAGGGGTGCAGTGATGATCAACGGATGCGCATATTATGTGAAGTTACCAAAATGCCTGGGGAGCTTATTACAGTTTCTTGCAACATGCATGGGTATGAGAAATGATCTAAACATTTGTTTTATTTTCAATAGTTACTACTTTTATTTCTTACCTTCTAGGAAAAATATTCAGGACTCGTGCGGTGCAGAAGATCATTGAAACTATAAATAATCCGGATCAAGTTTCGAAGGTTGTTTCTGCACTGCGCCCTGGAGCAATTCATTTGATGCTAGATCCTAATGGCAGTCACGTCGCAAACCGATGTCTGCAGAAACTGTTACCCGAGTCCAAAGCGGTAAGTCTTGCTGATCAGCTGATTCAGTTATGGTATTTTCTTGTATATTTACACATTGTATGCATTCGTGTTGGTTGTGTTAAACAATGTATATTGCTTCGCTGGCCTGGTGGCTGATGCTCCCGGTGTGGAGCCAACTGGCCCGGGTTCGAGTCCCAACTGAGGTATACTCGAATAAACCGGGAGTCTCACCTACCTAACAACGTATAACTAAGGGAAGGATCATTCCCCCGTTGGCAACGTTTTTTATTGCTTGCATAGACATGGGATCGATTAAATAAATTGGAACATATTTTTATTTTTTACTCATTTGTCTTTTCTTAGGCTCTTTGTAATAATGTTCTATTTTGCTTGACATAGCTAAATATCCTTCAGGGTTGACTGATTAGAGCTTTTTGCATTGGGCACCGATTCTTTCTTATGCATTTGACTTCTTACTATTCATTTTGTACTCTGAGTTGTGGATGCTTTATAATTGGTACAGTTTCTTCTTGATGCTGCCACATCGCACTATCTTGAACTAGCAACACACCAACAAGGCTGTTGTATCATTCAAAAATGCATTGAACATTCAAATGATGAGCAGATGTACAACTTGTTGAGCAATATTACTTCCAGTGCTCTTGCTCTTTCGGACGATCAGTTTGGGTATGCCTGTCCTTTTTGCTTTCTCCTTTTCAATAGCTATCTTAACTAGTAGAGTCTGCATAAGTATCCTTAACCATGCCTTTTGGAAATATGTTGTAATTTCCTGCAGGAATTATGTTATCCAGTCTATTCTCAACCACGACATTGGATGGGCAACATCCAAAATAGTGGATGAGCTAGAGGGTCACTTTGGGTATTTATCGATGCAGAAGTGTGGTAGCCATGTGGTGGAGAACATTCTGAGGCGAGCTTCTCAGCACAAGCGTGACAAAATCATTGATGAGCTCATGAATGATCCCAAGTTGCTGCATATCATGGTGGATCAGTTCGGCAATTTTGTTATTCAAACAGCTCTTGAACATTGCGAGGTAAAAACGATGCTCTATCCCCAGTCATACGAACTCCATGTGTAAATTCTTACCAGAGAATGTCAATCGTGCAGAGCGTGCAACATACTGCCTTTGTCGAAGCAATTAGGCCACACGCTGCTGCAATGCAAAGCAACATGTATGGGAAAAGGGTTTTATCAAAAACGTACCTCAAGAACAAGCAACACCGGGTTGGAGTTTTGTAGACTTCCATAGTTCAAGCCACTTGTACCAGGATCAAGTCTGAATGTATAATTACGCATGTAGAATTAGTAACCACTAGTTGTATTGTCGGGTTGGTCATCTGCCATGTAGTTCGTTGTATCCGCTGAAATGTGGTTTATCAGTAAGATTTTGTATCAGCTTGTTATCTGTTGAGTCGTACTCCCTCCGTTTTAAAATATAAGATGTTTTAGCTTTGTGAAAGAAGTGTATCTAGACTCCTTTTAGTGTGTAGGTTTATTTATGTTTGAAGTGTCCAATAAAAGTGGTCTAGATATATTTCTTCACAAAGCTAAAACATCTTATATTTTGAAACGAAGGGAGTATCATATTCAGAGCTATTTGTTGTCCTGATGTTTCCACTATAAGCTGAATTGAAGTATGCACTTTTGGTATTAACATGAACATATTCAGACATATCTTTCTGAGTACTTAGGCCGCAGATAAGCGATCATGTCCATCATATCTAAGCACCCAACATGCTGACCTTATTTCAGCTCTCTTTAATAACCAGTTACTTCAAAAAGATAGGGAACAAATCTCTGCAGTGGCCTCAGAAATCTATACTATTAAAAAGATTGAGGACGTTCGTTGCTTGAAAATTTCTGTCTGCCACTTAAATAACAATTTTGTCCCTGGATGTTTGAGGGTATAACTTTGCCTGCCACCGCCAACTGAAAAAAAAAACATTCGGTTGCAAGAATTTTTACCCAATGCTGCCCTGGGTCAACGACCGCACGAGCTCCGCACAACTAGACCTCTCGATCTCCGGCCACGAGTAGGAGGAGGAGGCGCTATGGGAAAGGAGGCGCGTGCGTAGATGTGGATGGGGTTCGACAGCTATGTGTATGTGCTTGTTCTTTGTGTGTTTCGCTGATGCTAATTACTACATGTGTCGTCGCTCCAGAGTAGGGAGGCAGAGGATGGGAGGGGCGGGGATGCAGAGGATGCGAGGGGACAGCGTTGTCGGCTGACCAGCGGCCACGAGGGGAGAAGATCTAGGCCGGGCACGCAGGTGGCACAAATTGCCGGAGCTTCAGACAGTTCTTCCCTCCTCAAGGCCCCCTCATGCTTCTTCTCCCAAGCATCGTGCTCTCCCATGCGCTCGGCTCGCAGCCGTGGATGGAGAGGTCGGGGTGTCGGCAAGATTGAGGCAAAGAATAGGACGGGGCGGCGCTGTCAGCAGGGAAAGAGGGTGTAACAACCCAAGTTTGTAATATATGTAATTATTACTTAAGAGCATAAGCATGCATGAATCTTTTGCATTCTTGTTGTGTTTTGGAGATAAGAGGGGATAAAAACCCTAATTCTCTAAATTGTTTTCCTTCTAAATTCTATCCCATTTTTCAAATGGTTTTGTTTGGTAAAATGGATCCACATGTGGACCCCACTGTTTAATGTTCACAAGGTTTATAAAAGGTTTCTGAAATTTTGCCTCATTCAAATCTGTTCAAAATATTTTGATTTGGGTGGCAATAAGGAGGATTTGGAGAGAAAGTAAATAGAAAAGGTTTTCCAGAAAAAAAAATATGAGCAGAGAGGGAAAAAGGCCGCAGCCCAGCAACCAGCCCGCTTCCCCTTCTTTTCCCGCGGCCCACTCGGGGCCCAACTGCGGCCCGTACTGCTTCGGTCACTATCGTCTTCATCGACGACGACGCAGTGATCTGCTGTCGCCGGCAATGCCGTCCGCCGCCGCGGCCGCGCCAAGATCCGTGTCGCCGCCCCCTGGAGCCTACAAGTACTGCGCCGACGTCGCCAGGAAACCCTCGTACGCCACTTTCCCCTCTCCTTCCTCCTCCTCGCCATGGACGCCGAACCCTAGCTTTGGGTCGTCGTCGTCCTCGTCGTTCCCGGCCACCCCAGCTCCATCTGAGGCCACCGCTGGCTCCACCGTGGTCGACTGGTTCGTCCTAGCCACCTCACGTCCATGCGGGCGTCCCCGATCGATCGAATCGAAGCTTACGGCTGCCGCTAGTCGCCGTCGATCCCCACCGTTCGGGAGCTCGCCTCGCCTCGCCATCAAGCCCTACACGCTCCTGGTGAGCTTCTCGTTCGTGCAGTGCTCTCCGTTTTGCCGCTAGCCTGCCGTAGCACCACCGCACCGTGAAGCCGAGCTCGCCGCCGTAGTAGCTCGCCGCCGGCCACGCTTCGGTGACCAAAACCGGGCGGGGCTAGTGCTGGCTGCTCGCTGTCTTCGCGTGGTTCGAGCGCGCCCAACCACGCGTCCAGGGGTGCCCTGGTTCGCCGTCGGCGACCACCGGCTGGTGGCTCCGCTGTGGGTGACGTGTCGCCTACGTGTCCACCACGTGGCCCTGACGTGGCCACAGCGTGGCAGTGACATGGCCAGCGCCACAATGACGTCACAGTAACGTCACGCTGACACAGTAATTCATTTTTATTTTCTGTTTTTATTTAAATCTTTTATGTCAGATATTTAATAATTTCAGAAATGATTTTAATTTGGGAATTTGAGTTAAATCTTTGGAAATTCATAACTAATTCATTTTAAATCAGAAAAATGTGTATAATATATCAAAATGTTCAGAAAAATGAGATCTACACTTTAAAAATATAACCATACATTGTTGATCAACCTAAACCCTAGCTAGTTAGAGGAACATAGAAACCCCCCTAACTGAATATGGGATCGGTGGAATGCCAAACCCTCGGCACTTCGAACCCTTTTAAATCGATGTTAATCCTAGGGTTGCCATGATAACTTTAATCTGCCATATCATTCATGTGCTTGCACATTGCATGGTTCGACATGTTGATTGTTGCCTTTCTTTCCGGTATTGCTTCTTCGCGATAGGATCCGAGCACGAGACCGAAGCAACGACACCGAAGATCCATATCTGTCTACTGAAGGACAAGGCAAGCGTAGCCTCTCATTCTGAACCTATGTTTTACAAAGTATCTATTTGAAGGAAATATGCCCTAAGAGGCAATAATAAAATTGTTCTTATGTATTCCTTGTATATGATAGATGTTTATTTTGCATGCTATAATTGTATTGAAAGGAAACGTCAATACATGTGTGTTTAATAAACAAAAAGGGTTCCTAGTTATGCCTCTCTTCAAGACTAGCTCGTTGATTAACAAGATGATCAAGGTTTCCTGATCATGGACAATGGATGTTGTTAATAAAGAGGTCACAACATTTGTGAAATGATGTGATGAGCATTCATCCGAAGTATAGCATTACGATCAAGTCATTATGTTTACATTGCTATAACATCATACGAAGTAATCTTAGTCCTTAGACCATGAGATCATGTTAATTGCTAACACCAAAAGAGTATCTTGATAACATCAAACGTCACACCGTAACAGGGTGACTATAAAGGTGGGTTCGATTACTGAAGGTGTTATGTTGAGGCTCATGGATCAAGAGTGGAATTTGTCAATCCCGATGACGGATAGATATACTCTGGGCCCTCTTGGTGATATCACATTAAGATAGCTTGCAAGCAAGTGATATGATCACTACAATGTTATATCACGGGAACGAGAAAAGAGTGCATGTCGGTAACAAGATCAAACTAGGTATTTGGATACCGATGATCGAATCTCGGACATGTATTATATCATAAGACAAAGGGATTAAGTTACTAGCGTTAAAGGTTCTCACGATCACAGAAGTCATCGTTGAATGTGCAGGAGTCAGTATGGATCTCCAGGTCCCGCTTCTGATTATTGATCTGAGAGGAGTCTCAATCATGTCTGCATTATTCGCGAACCATAGGGTGACACACTTAAGGGTTGTCGGACACCATTTTGGAGCACATATGTTTCAGACAAAAGGATTGCAAAGCGCGGGAAATGTTTCAATAGAAACAGGAATTGTTTCGATAGAAACCGGAATTGTTTCGGGTGAAATTGTAGAAAGTGGTTCTGCATGTGATATTGAAATGTTGCAAGGGGTTTTATGTGAATGTTTGTTAATTAAAGTAATTAAAAAATTCTGAATAAAATAAATAAAAGAGTTTTATTAATTGAGAGTTGCATTAAATTTGGTGGAAATTTAATGCATGTGAGTGGAATTTTGGGTGGAGTCAAAATTGATGTGAGTGGAGCTTCCACCACGTGAATGAGGAAGAGGTGTTGGCACCCTCCTTGGCCGCCGACCATGGTAGGGGAGGATCCCCCTCTCCTATAAAAGGCCCCCCTCTCCTCCCTCACAAAGTATACCTCCTCGTGAAGGATCTCTCTCCCCCTCTAGATATTTCCCCATGGTCTCGGATTAGCGAGATACATGTTCCCGGTGGCCTTGCGTCTGGAAGGATTTGCTGCTTTCGCTGATTCACTGGTGCGAGGAGGTGGAGGTTGTCCGGTAGCTTGTGCGAGGACGGATGCGCTGCTGATTTGTGGCGCTCGGACTTCCACACGATCTTGAGATCGGCAAGCGTACGACTACATCGTCCACGAGTTCCAACTCGTTAACAAAACTCTGTTGTCTTCGAGGGTAAGTTATCCATGGATGTATATCCACCATTGCTCTGTATCTAGTAGATAGATCTTGGCGTATAGTTCTCATCATAGAACAATTTTTGTTTTCTATGATGTGAACCCAACGTTGGTATCAGAGCCTGATCTATGCGTAGGTGCTTTGCACGGGTAGTACACATATGTTTATATGTGGGCGATGATGATCATGTTATTGCATCTTCTATATATTTTGGATATTGGTGGCATAGTGGGATGAAGCGGCCCGGACCAACCTTACATGTCATCGTACATGAGACCGGTTCCATGACTGACATGCAACTAGTTTTGCATAAGTGGCTAGCGGGTGTCTGTCTCTCCTACTATAGTCAATATCTGATTTACAACGAGTTGCTAATAACTTGGTTATCCTCGTTGTGGTTCATGTTCGTAGGTAAGACCGGTTCTATCTCCGAAAGCCCTAAGCCACGTAAAACTTGCAATTGATAAATTAGAGGCGTCTAATTTAGATCGTTGCTGGGCTAGTGTCTTGATATGGTATTGTTGTAAGTAGATGTATGATAGATACTCTTACAACACACTCAACGTGTAATTTCCATAGACCTTGGCCTTACACACAAAAGAATAATAGAGATCATACCACGATGCAAATGATAGAGATCAAATGCATGGACCATATCATCCCACTTTACACATTAGATGTTAGCATCTTATAGTGCTAGTTTGGCGCTTTTGGTAGCATTGTAAGATGATCCCTCATTTAGATATCAAGATAAAATGTGTTCTTCCTTCAGTATGCACCGTTCTATGAATCGTGTTTCGAGACATCACGTGATGATCGGGTGTACTCGACTCCGCGCTTTCATACAACGGGTGTAAGACAGTTTTACACACGCGGAATACTAAGGTTCTTACTTGATGAGCCTAGCATGTACAGACATGGCCTCGGAACACGGACCGAAAGGTTAAGCATGAGTCATATAGTTGATATGATGCCCATATAGATGCTCGCCTTTGAAGCTACACCGACTCACGTGATGATCGGACTTGGTGTAGTGGATTTGGTTCATGTAATCACCAAAAGGACACAAGGGATGTCGTTTTTGAGTGGGAGTTCATTAGTAATTTGGATTAGTTGAACTCAATCTATCATAAACTTAGTCTAAATAAACTTTACAAATTCTGTTATAGATGGCACCACCAGCTTTTAATTTCAATGTGTTCATGGAGAAAGAGAAACTTGCTGCAAATGGTAGCAACTTCACCAACTGGGCTATGAATTTGAGGATTCTCCTCACTGCTGCACAAAAGCAATATGTGCTAGAGGCGTCGCTAGGCCCCCCCACCAGATCCTGATGCCCCTGACGAGGAAAAGAATGTCTATATAACTCGTCAGGAGGACCACAACTTAGTTCATTGCGACATATTGTATGGGCTAGAGACAGAACTTCGAAAGCGTTTCGAAAAATGGCAATGCTTTTGATACCATGGGAGAATTGAAAATGATTTTCGATACCCATGCTGCCGTAGAGAGTTATAATGCTTCTGAAAAGTTCTTTAGCTGCATGATGGAGGAGAACAGCTCCGTTAGTGAGCACGTACTCAAAATGTCTGGGTACGCCGATAAGCTTGTGTCCTTGGGAATAATGATTCCCATTGACTTAGGCATACATCATGTTCTCCAATCTCTGCCACCTAGCTACAAGAGCTTTGTGATGAACTATAATATGCAGGGTATGAAGAAGTCTCTTTCCGAGCTTCTATCAATGCTTAAGACTGCAGAAGTGGAGATTAGGAAAGAATATCAAGTGTTGATGATCAATAAGACCACCGGTTTCAAGAAGGATAAGAAAGGCAAGCAGAAGGGAAAGAAGGGCGGCAAATCTGTTGCCGCACCTGAACAGAAACCCCGAGCTGGCCCTAAGTCTGATACCGAGTGCTACTATTGCAAGGGGACTGGCCATTGGAAGTGTAACTGCCCCAAGTATTTGGCGGACAAGAAGGCCGGAAAGATAAACAAAGGTATATGTGATATACATGTTATTGATGTGTACTTGACTAGTACTTGCAGTAGCACCTGGGTATTTGATACGGGATCGGTTGCTAATATATGTAACTCGATTGTGGGCTGCGAATGTTTACGCCTAGCAAGGGATGAGGTCACGATGCGGGTCGGCAATGGATCAAGAGTTGATGTGATCGCCGTTGGAACGCTACCTCTCCATATGTCGTCGGGATTAGTGATAAATCTAAATAATTGTTATTTTGTGCCTGCACTGAGCATGAACATAGTATCCGGATCGTGTTTGATGCGAAGTGGTTATTCTTTTAAATCTGAAAACAATGGTTGTTCGATTTATATGGATAATATCTTTTATGGTCATGCACCTGTGTTGAATGGTTTATTCTATTGGATCTCGATAGTAGTATTATGCATATTCATTGTATTGATGCTAAAAGGGTTAAACTTGATAATGATATATCTACATATATGTGGTACTGCCGTCTAGGTCATATTGGCGTTAAACGCATGAGGAAACTCCATTCTGATGGACTTTTGGAATCACTTGATTTTGAATTATTTGATACATGTGAGCCATGCCTTATGGGCAAGATGACAAGAACACCGTTTTCCGGTTCAATGGAACGGGCGACAAATTTATTGGAAATCATACATACTGATGTGTATGGACCAATGAGTGTGTCGGCGCGAGGTGGATATCGTTATTTTGTTACTTTCACGGATAATTTGAGTAGATACGGGTATATCTATTTGATAAAACATAAGTCTGAAACTTTTGAAAAGTTCAAAGAATTTCAGAATGAAGTGGAAAATCATCGTAATAGAAAGATCAAAATTCTACAGTCCGACCGTGGAGGAGAATATCTTAGTTACGAGTTTAGCACACATATGAAAAATTGTGGAATAGTTTCACAACTCACGCCTGCCGGAACACCACAACGTAATGGTGTGTCAGAACGTTGTAATCGTACTTTATTGGATATGGTTCGATCTATGATGTCTCTGACTGACTTGCCACTGTCATTTTGGGTTATGAACTAGAAACCGCTACATTCACTTTAAATCGGGAACCATCTAAATCCGTTGAAACGACACCGTATGAATTATGGTTTGGAGACAAACCTAAGCTATCATTTCTTAAAGTTTGGGGATGCGGTGTTTATGTGAAGAAACTTCAGCCAGATAAACTCAAACACAAAGCAGAAAAATGCGTCTTCATAGGATACCCTAAGGAAACAATTGGGTATACCTTCTATCACAGATTCGAGGGCAAGGTTTTTGTTGCCAAGAATGGATCCTTTATAGAGAAGGAGTTTCTCGCGAAAGGTGTGAGTAGTCGGAAGGTAGAACTCGAAGAGGTTATTGAACCTTCTCTTCATGAATTGGCGAGTGGCGTAGCACCGGAAGTTGTTTCGGAGTTGACTTCACCTAATGAAGAGAGAGCTAATGATATTTGATACGTCCAAAACGTATCTACTTTCCCGAACACTTTTGCTATTGTTTCTCCTCTAAACTTGTGTGATTTGGATGCAACTAATGCGGATCGACGCTTTTCAGAATTGCCTTGGTGTCTACTTTTTGTGCAGAAAACCAACTATCAGGAAAAATCCCGGAAAATATGCCAAAAATCCTATTTCACCCGAAGACTCCAGGAGCCAGAATACAAGACGGAGAAGAGCCGGGGGTGGCCACACCACCTGGTGGCGCGGGCAAGGCCAGGCCGCGCCATGGGGGTGGTGTGGGCCCCCATGGACCCCCTCGGCATCTCTCTTCGCTTATAAGGAGCCTTCTGACCTAAAAACTTCGGGGGGGTCGACGTTTTTCCAGAAGGAGTTCCGCTCCGCCGCCATCACCAGATTCCACGAAACAGACCAAACTCGTTCGCACCCTACCGGACGGAATTGGAGGAGATCATCGCCATCATCATCACCATCGCTTCTCCATCGACCATCCATGTTTCCCCCATCTATGAGTGAGTAATCCCCCGCTGTAGGCTATGGGGATGGTAGGGATTGGATGAGATCGTTCATGAAATGGCGAGTAGCGCAGCACCGGAAGTTGTTTCGGAGTTGACTTCACCTAATGAAGAGAGAGCTAATGATATTGATCATGAAACTCCGAAAGAGGACACTACCGAACCTCGCAGGTCAAGCAGGACACGTGCAGCTCCTGAACTGTACGGCAATCCTGTTGTGAATTTCATGGTTGATGAAATGGATGATCCTCCGACGTATGAAGAAGCGATGATGATCCCGGATTCCAACAAATGGCTAGAAGCCATGAAATCTGAGATGGAATCCATGTACGAGAACCAAGTTTGGACCTTGGTGGACTTACCTCACGATCGAAAGGCCATTGAGAATAAATGGATTTTCAAAAGAAAAACTGATGCTGATGGTAATGTGACCATCTATAAAGCTCGACTTGTCGCAAACGGGTTTCGACAAATTCAAGGAGTTAACTACGATGAGACATTCTCTCTCGTAGCGATGCTTAAATCGGTTAGGATTATGTTAGCAATTGCTGCATATTTCGATTATGGAATATGGCAGATGGATGTCAAAACTGTGTTCCTCAATGACAATATTGAAGAATAGTTGTATATGATACAACCTAAGGGTTTTGTCAATCCTAAGGATGCTGATAAGGTATGCAAACTTCGGCGATCCATCTATGGACTGAAGCAAGCATCCCGGAGTTGGAATCTTCACTTTGATGAAGTGATCAAAGAGTTTGGATTTGTCCAAACTTATGGAGAGGCTTGTATTTACAAGAAAGTGAGTGGGAGCAATGTGGCATTTCTGATATTATATGTGGAAGACATATTATTGATTGGAAATGATATAGATCTTTTAAATAGTGTTAAAAGTTATCTAAACAGCAAATTTTCGATGAAAGATCTTGGTGCAGCTTCATATATATTAGGCATTAAAATCTATAGAGATAGATCAAGACGCCTAATTGGGCTATCGCAGAGTACATACCTTGATAAGATATTAAAGAAGTTTAATATGGACAGAAGTAAGAAGGGGTTCTTACCTATGTTGCAAGGCAAGACATTGAGTAAGACTCAAAGTCCGGCTACGACAGAAGAAAGAGAGATAATGGATAAGATCCCCTATGCCTCAGCCATAGGCTCTATAATGTACGCCATGCTATGTACAAGACCGGATGTGGCACATGCTATTAGTTTGACTAGTAGGTACCAATCTGATCCAGGTTCGAAACACTGGATAGCGGTCAAGAATATCCTTAAGTACTTAAGAAGAACTAAGGATATGTTTCTTGTATATGGAGGTGAAGAAGAGCTAGTCGCTAAGTGTTATGTCTATGCTAGCTTTACACCGATCTGGATGACTCTAAGTCTCAATCCGGATATGTATTTCTCTTGAATGGAGCAACAGTTAGTTGGAGGAGTTCCAAACAACCTGTGGTGGCTCGATCAACAACGGAGGCGGAATATGTTGTTGCTTCAGAAGCGGCGCAGGAAGCGGTTTGGATGAAAGAGTTCACAACAGAACTAGGTGTGGTTCCTAGTGCATTGGACCCAATGGTGATCTATTGTGACAAAAATGGAGCCATAGCCAACGCCAAGGACCCAAGGTCTCACAAGAATTCCAAACATATTAAGCGCCGGTTTCACTCCATCTGCGAGCATGTCAAGGATGGAGATATAAAGATTTGTAAAGTACACACGGACCTGAATGTAGCAGATCCGTTGACTAAAGTTCTCCCTAGGGCAAAACATGATCAACACCAGAACTCCATGTGTGTTAGATTTATCACTATGTAAACTAGATTATTGTCTCTAGTGCAAGTGGGAGACTGAAGGAAATATGCCCTGGGAGGCAATAATAAAGTTGTTATTATGTATTCCTTGTATATGATAGATGTTTATTTTACATGCTATAATTGTATTGAAAGGAAACATCAATACATGTGTGTTTAATAAACAAAAAGGGTTCCTAGTTATGCCTCTCTTCAAGACTAGCTCGTTGATTAACAAGATGATCAAGGTTTCCTGATCATGGACATTGGATGTTGTTAATAACGAGGTCACAGCATTTGTGAAATGATGTGATGAACATTCATCCGAAGTATAGCATTACGATCAAGTCATTATGTTTACATTGCTATAACATCAAACAAAGTAATCTTAGTCCTTAGACCATGAGATCATGTTAATTGCTAACACCAAAAGAGTATCTTGATAACATCAAACAGCACACTGTAACAGGGTGACTATAAAGGTGGGTTCAGTGCTACGAAGGTGCTATGTTGAGGCTCATGGATCAAGAGTGGATTTTGTAAATCCCGATGACGGATAGATATACTCTGGGCCCTCTCGGTGATATCACATTAAGATAGCTTGCAAGCAAGTGATGTGATCACTAGAAGGTTATATCACGGGAACGAGAAAAGAGTGCATGTCGATAACGAGATCAAACTAGGTATTTGGATACCGATGATCGAATCTCGGACATGTATTATATCATAAGACAAAGGGATTAAGTTACTAGCATTAAAGGTTCTCACGATCACAGAAGTCATCGTTGAATGTGCAGGAGTCAGTATGGATCTATAGGTCCCGCTTCTGATTATTGATCTAAGAGGAGTCTCAATCATGTCTGCATTATTCGTGAACCATAGGGTGACACACTTAAGGGTTGCCGGACACCATTTTGGAGCACATATGTTTCAGACAAAAGGATTGCAAAGTGCAGGAAATGTTTCAATAGAAACAGGAATTGTTTCGATAGAAACCAGAATTGTTTCGGGTGAAATTGTAGAAAGTGGTTCTACATGTGATATTGAAATGTTGCAAGGGGTTTTATGTGAATGTTTGTTAATTAAAGTAATTGACAAAATTCTGAATAAAATAAATAAAAGAGTTTTATTAATTGAGAGTTGCATTAAATTTGGTGGAAATTTAATGCATGTGAGTGGAATTTTGGGTGGATCAAAATTGATGTGAGTGGAGCTTCCACCACGTGAATGAGGAAGAGGTGGGGGCACCCTACTTGGCCGCCGACCATGGTAGGGGAGGAGCCCCCCTCTCCTTCCTCACAAAGTACACCTCCTCGTGAAGGATCTCTCTCCCCCTCTAGATATTTCCCCATGGTCTCGGATTAGCGAGGTACATGTTCCTAGTGGCCTTGCGTCTGGAAGGAGTTGCTGCTTCCGCTGATTCGCTGGAGCGAGGAGGTGGAGGTTGTCCGGTGGCTTGGACATGTGTGCGAGGATGGATGCGCTGCTGATTTGCGGCGCTCGGACTTCCACACGATCTTGAGATCGGCAAGCGTACGACTACATCGTCCACGAGTTCCAACTCGTTAACAAAACTCTGTTGTCTTCGAGGGTAAGTTCTCCATGGATGTATATCCACCCGTTGCTTTGTATCTGGTAGATAGATCTTGGCATATAGTTCTTATCGTAGGAAATTTTTTGTTTTCTATGCTACGAACCCAACACTACTTTCTCGCTATGTTGCACACGATTCCAATGTGGTCTTTTGTCGGTAGCTAGAGTTACCTATCTGCGACATATTTTCCCTTTTTTAGCCTTATACACCTGATCCACAGCTCCTAGCATACCTAGGTCTGGCATGTGAGCGTTGCTAGAACTTCTTCGATGGTCAAGCTTAGCCATGCTTAGTACTTACGCCTGATCCATCTCGATGATGATGAATCGGAGATGCCAAAGAATCTAGAAAGGTAAGAGATGGAGACATGATCGAAAGTGATGGATAAACATGCTAAGGCTTGTATGGGAGGCTACGTTGGGTGTGGTTTTTGTAGTCCCATGCTCGCCATCACTAGGAACCGAGTTCTTGCCTTTGGAACCGAGACGAGCGTACAGCCACACGGGGCCTGGAAAACCCCTTGACTAACTAACTTGCCTAGTAGATTCCATGAGTCACATAGTTCAGGCTTTCCCTTTGGCATATGCACTAAAAATGTTTTCATGGAGGTGAAGGAGGTGCATCATAACAGGTAGGTAAGCGTGGCTGGGGTTGCTTGGGGTCGATGGATCCCCTAGTAAACCAACCTCGACACACATCTCTAGGGACCAGCTTCGGGATTTTACATGTTACAGCGGAACCCTCCTTAGGGCGCGGCTCATGGTCTCGGTGACAGCAAGGTAAAGGTCATGGTCAACCACCCTCTATCAGCCCTCCAAGGAAGAGGGCTAATAATATTTGGCACTAAGAGTCGGTTGGTACGTGTGGGTAAAGTTGTACACCCCTGCAGGGTTAAATCTTTTCGAAAAGCCGTGTTCACGGTTATGAACGCTTGGTGACTGAATTCTAAGATCATAGACAACATTAACTAAAAGTAAAACTTGTTGATCCACGTGTGCTTAAGGATGCTTCCTCGGGGGTTCGAGGGGGTGTTCCTAGATGAGGAGTTCAGATGTACTTGGTTAACAAGTTCAGATGTTCAAGATGGAGTTGTCGCTCTCTTACCCTGTTTTGAAAGTATTCTGTGTAGACGAGCCTCTTCTCTCTCTCTCTTGTTTACAAACAAAGTTGGCTTTACGCGAAGAAAATCCAGAGAAAGCTTTTCTAGCCAGAGCATGTAGATATTAGGTTATCTAAGTCTTGCGGAGTACATTCTCGTACTCAGCCTTGCACCATTGTTGTTTTTCTATAGATGACTTAGTCGCAACTGAAGGTGGCTTCTATGTTGACATCGACGAGTAGTTGGGGGTCCCAGGTAGCAGCCTGAGGACTATGGGTTGGATGTCGCTTATGTTTATGGCCTCTTAGGCCCTTTGTTAAGTTTGTTGTGTAGAACAACATAATTTGCTTTGTTGTTTGGTGTAATGATGGGTCTGCGACCCCTGGTTTGTAATAATCTGATATCGTACTCTATTAAGAGTTTAAACTTATGCTATTGAATCCCTCTATTCTATAATGCTACCGAATCATATACTGTGAGTCTCTGAGGTTGGAGTTAAGTTTATCTCAGAGGATAACCCGAGGTTTGTTTAACCCTAATCTCGGGGGTGTTACAAGTTTTGTTATCAAAGCAGGACTACCTGTTGAAAACCCTAGTATTGGTCGATGTTGAGTCTAGAAGCTGATAAAACTATTTAAAGGTTGATAACTATTTGCAAAAACTCTGACTAGGACTCTTTTTACTCCTTTCCTGGTGTGATTCTACTCCTGGAGTTTTCTTGTCCTATTTGGTTTGAAAAGGTTTTCATTCCTTACCCCTAATTTCAAACGTTTAGGATCGTGTCTTCGGGGTTGTTTTTCTAAGTACTCCGTAACTGGTTACTATTCTCAGAGTTATCAAGATGTCTCAGTTCTGCTTGATGCATAACATCTTAGCACTCCATTGTTATGGTTTGTAAGTCAGCTGGTTAGTGTATACGTTAGTATGCTTTGATACTACCATGCTTGATGAGATGACATATTTTACATCCAGCATCTTTTGTCTTTGAAACCCTTGGCTAACGCCTTCTGTTCTTATAGGATGGGTGACACTTCTCAAGCTCGCACTCATGCTCAAGCTCATGGGTCTAGGAATGAGGATGATCCTTCTAGTCTTCCTCCACCACCATAAATGGTTCAACTTATGGCTATGTATGAGAACAATCGTGCTGACAACATGAGGCTCCTTGAAAGGATTGAGTGCAATACCCAGCACCCAAACAACCAAGTCGGTATCAAGGATTTCATACGTATCACTCCGCCAGTCTACAGCTATTCCACTGAGCCACTTGATGCAGACTACTGGCTTTGCACCATGGAGTGCAAACTTCAGGTTGGTCATGTTCATGAAGCTGATTGGGTAACCTTTGCCGCCTACCATCTGGAGGGAGCAGCTAACTCCTGGTGGGAAAATTTCTTGGCACTGCAAGCTGCTCAACATGTCATTACTTGGTAAGAATTCACTGGAGGATTCCGAGCCTATCATATTCCAGAGGGTTTAATGGATGAAAAGATGGAGGAGTTCATCAAGCTGAAACAAGGCACTGGTTCTGTGTATGATTACCAGCGCAGCTTCAATCGTCTTGCATGCTATGCTCCTGAAGAAGTGTCCACTGATGCTAAGAAGCAAGCTCTGTTTTGCAAGGGACTGGACCCTGATGTTCGTTGTGATCTTCATCTGATGGATTTTGGGAATCTACAAACTCTTGTGAACAAGGCAATGAAAGCAAAGCGTGGAAAGGTGGAGTATGAGGAAACTCGTAAGCGTTCTTATGAAGGATCCAACAAGGCTGGTTCAAGCAATAAGAAGCGTCATGTCTTTGTGCCTTACAGTGTTGTGCCACGTGCTCCTTACACCCCAAGGTCTTCTGGATATGCTCCTCGCCCGAATGTTCCTCCAAGCAATGCTGGTGGGTCAAACTATCACTTTAATGCTGGTGCTTCAGGGGAACATACTTGCTTCACCTGCCACCAGCCCGGTCATTTTGCAAGGGAGTGTCCTCAAAAGGTTACTACCGAGGTAGCTCCACCACCAAAGAAGTATGCCAAGCCCCAAGCTATTGGAAGTGGTCATCTGACCCATATCTCTGCTGAAGAGGCTCGGGAAGATCCAAGCACCGTTATGGGTACGCTTCGTATCAATCACATTCCAGCTAAAGTTTTGTTTGATTCTGGAGCATCGCATTCATTCATGTCACAAGCTTTTGCTGAATTGCATGGGATAAGTTTTGAGGGGTTGTCTAAACCTCTGCTTGTTCAGTCTCCTAGTTCTAGTTGGCGTACCACCATGGTTAGTCATGGGAACCTAATCAATGGTGCCTCCCAGTTGTTCCCCACTTCTCTTATTGCCCTCAAGTCAACTTATATTGACGTCATTTTGGGCATGGACTGGTTGTCCCAATATCAAGCGGTCATTGACTATGCAACCAAGTCCGTGACTCTTACTAGTCATGCTGACATAACAGTCACTTATTGGACCATAGGGTCACTATCTCCTTCAGTTGTTTCTATTCCTCAAGCAGAGTTGTATGCTCTTGAAGTTTAACCTCCGTTAGAGATCCAAGATGTTTCCGTGGTATGTGAATTCCTGGATGTCTTTCTTGAAGAGTTGCCTAGCATGCCACCTGATCGAAATGTGGAGTTTGTCATAGAGTTGGTCCATGGAACTGCACCTGTTTCCAAGAGACCCTACCGTATGCCCCCTCATGAGTTAGTGGAGTTGAATAAGCAATTAGAGGAGTTGGAGATAAAAGGATACATCCAGCCTAGCACATCTTCTTGGGGATGTCCTACCATCTTTGTTAAGAAGCGGGATACCAATATACAGCGACTGGTTGTGGATTATCGCCCTCTCAATGCTGTGAATGTC
The DNA here is from genome assembly GCA_023614405.1 of Avena insularis. Lineage (NCBI taxonomy): Eukaryota > Viridiplantae > Streptophyta > Magnoliopsida > Poales > Poaceae > Avena > Avena insularis. The sequence goes on from CM042690.1 coordinate 284,540,912, forward strand.
AAGAACAAGTATCCTCTCCCTAGGATCAACGATCTTTTTGATCAGTTAAGTGGTGCCACGGTCTTTTCCAAAATGGATTTGAGGTCAGGGTATCACCAAATCAAGATCCGAAAGGAAGACATTCCAAAGACTGCTTTCACTACTTGTTATGGTCTTTACGAGTACACCGGCATGTCCTTTGGTCTTACCAATGCTCCAGCCACTTTTATGCGGCTTATGAACTCTGTCTTCATGGAGTACCTCGACAAGTTCGTTGTGGTCTACATCGACGATATTTTGGTCTATTCCAAGACTGAAGAAGAACACGCTGAACATCTGCATTTGGTGTTGACAAAACTTCAAGAACATCGTCTCTATGCCAAGTTCTCCAAATATGAGTTTTAGTTGCAAGAACTCATATTCCTTGGTCATGTTGTTTCTGCTGAATGGGTTGTTGTTATTCCGGACAAGATTCAATCCATTCTTGACTGGGAATCTCCCAAATCTGTTAAGAATGTTCGAAGTTTCCTTGGGTTGGCGGGATACTACCGTCCATTCATCGAGAACTTTTCCAAGATTGCCAAGCCAATGACTGATCTTCTTAAGAAGGATAAGAAGTTCGAATGGTCTGATAAGGCTGAAGAAAGCTTCTAGGTTCTGAAAACCAAGCTAACTACCGCTCCGGTGCTAGTTCTTCTGACACCAGTAAAGACTTTGTTATCTTTTGTGATGCCTCGCACCAAGGTCTCAGGTGTGTGTTGATGCAAGATGGTCATGTGGTGGCCTATGCCTCTCGACAGCTGAAACCACACGAGAACAACTATCCAACTCATGATCTCGAGCTTGCAGCTGTTGTTCATGCTCTTAAGCAATGGCGACATTACCTCATCAGTAGTCGTTGTGAGTTATACTCGGATCATCAGAGTCTGAAGTGTCTTTTTACACAACCTGGTTTGAATCTCACGCAAAGAAGATGGTTGTAACTCATCAAAGATTATGATTTGGGTCTCAACTATCAACCTGACAAAGCCAATGTCGTTGCTGATGCGCTAAGTCGGAAATCCTACTGCAACAATCTATTGATTAAACAATCTCAACCTTCTCTTCACGAGGAATTTTCTCGACTAAATCTTGAAGTTGTTCCTCGTTGATTCCTTTCTACTCTTGAGGTGAAGTCTTCTATAGAGGATGAAATCAAGCTTGCTCAAAAGAATGATTCTGAAGTTGCTGAGATCAAAGAGAACATTGTTAAGGGAGTTGCAAAATGTTTCCCTACTGATGATCAAGGTATTGTTTACTTTGGTAACTGTCTGGTAGTGCCGAAGAGAACAAAGTTGAGGGGTTTAATTCTTAAAGAGGCTCATGAATCACCTCTCTCCATTCACCCTGGAGGTACCAAGATGTATCGGGATCTCCGTCAAAGGTTTTGGTGGTCTGGTATGAAGAAAGATATCGCTCGTTTTGTTGTTGAATGTGACGTTTGCCGTCACGTCAAGGCTGAACACCAAAGGCCTGCTGGTCTCGTACAACCGCACCGTATTCCTGAGTGGAAATGGGATGAAGTTGGTATGGATTTCATCACTGGTTTTCCCAAGACTCAAAAGGGAAATGATGCCATATGGGTAATCGTAGACTATTTGTCCAAGGTTGCTCACTTCCTACCTGTCCGTGAGAGCATTACTGCTAATCGGTTGGCTGAATTATATATCTCTCGGATACTGGTCCTTCATGGAGTTCTGAAGAAAATTGTCTCCGACCGAGGGAGTTTGTTCACTTCAAGGTTCTGGTCAAGTTTCCAACAAGCTATGGGAACTCACTTATCTTTCAGCACAGCTTATCATCCTAGTAGCGGTGGTCAAACCGAAAGGGTAAATCAAATCCTTGAAGACATGCTTAGAGCATGTGTCATATCTTTTGGTAAGAACTGGGAGAAATGCTTACCTTTTGCCGAGTTCTCCTACAACAACAGTTATCAGTCCAGTATAGACATGGCACCTTTCCAGTTCTTATACGGAAGAACATGCCGTACTCCTCTGAATTGGTCTGAAACTGGCGAAAGAAAGTTCTTTGGACCGGATATGATCAAGGAAGCAGAAGATCAAGTTCGTATTATATGAGATCGTTTGAAAACTGCTCAGTCTCGTCAAAAGAGCTATTATGATCGTCACCATCAACATGTTGAATATGAAGTTGGTGATCAATCTTATCTTCGAGTCACTCCATTAAAGGGTGTCCATCATTTCGGTATCAAGGGCAAACTGGCTCCTCGCTATGTTGGTCCTTTCCGTGTTCTTTCCAAGTGTGGTAAGCTCGCATATCAATTGGAGTTGCCTGCAAACTTCCTAAGGTGCATGATATTTTTCATGTGTCTCAACTCAAGCGTTGCTTCAAAGACCCTGTTCGTGGTGTTAATCACCAAACTCTTGACCTTCAAGAGGATCTGACTTAACGAGAGTATCATGTTCATATCCTTGATGAAGTCGAGCGCAAGACTCATCGTCAGAGCATCAAGTTTCTGAAAGTTCAGTGGTCTCATCACTCTGAGGATGAAGCAACCTGGGAACGAGAAGATCGTCTTCGCTCTGAGTACCCTGTCTTCTTTTCTAAAACTTAGGAATCTTGGGACGAGATTCCTGTAAGGGGGTAGAGCTGTAACAACCCAAGTTTGTAATATATGTAATTATTACTTAAGAGCATAAGCATGCATGAATATTTTGCATTCTTGTTGTGTTTTGGAGATAAGAGGGGATAAAAACCCTAATTCTCTAAATTGTTTTCCTTCTAAATTCTATCCCCTTTTTCAAATGGTTTTGTTTTGGTAAAATGGATCCACATGTGGACCCTACTGTTTAATGTTCACAAGGTTTATAAAAGGTTTCTGAAACTTTGCCTCATTCAAATATGTTCAAAATATTTTGATTTGGGTGAAAATAAGGAGGGTTTGGAGAGAAAGTAAATAGAAAAGGTTTTCCAGAAAAAAATATGAGCAGAGAGGGAAATAGGCCGCAGCCCAGCAACTAGCCCGCCTCCCCTTCTCTTCCCGTGGCCCACTCGGGGCCCAACTGTGGCCCGTGTAGCTTCGGTCACTATCGTCTTCGTCGACAACGACGCCTGTCGCCAGTCGCCGTCGATCCCCACCGTTCCGGAGCTCGCCTCGCCGTCAAGCCTTACACACTTCTGGTGAGCTTCTCGTCCGTACAATGCTCTCCGTTTTGCTGCTAACCTGCCGTAGCACCACCGCACCGTGAAGCCGAGCCCGCCTCCACAGTAGCTCGCCGCCGTCCATGCTCCGGTGAACAAAACCGGTCGGGGCTAGTGCTAGCTTATTCGCCGTCTTCGCGCGGTTCCAGCGCGCCCAACCACGCGTCCAGGGGCGCCCTGGTTCGCCGCCGGCGACCACCGTCTGGTGGCTCCGCCGTGGGTGACGTGTCGCCTACGTGTCCACCATGTGGCCCTGACGTGGCCACAGCGTGGCAGTGACGTGGACAGCGCCACAGTGACGTCACGCTGACACAGTAATTCCTTTTTATTTTCTGTTTTTATTTAAATCTTTTATCTCAGATATTTAATAATTTCAGAAATTATTTTAATTTGGGAATTTGAGTTAAATCTTTGGAAATTCATACTAATTCATTTTAAATCAGAAAAATGTGTATAATGTATCAAAATGTTCAGAAAAATGAGATCTACACTTTAAAAATATAACCATGCATTGTTGATCAACCTAAACCCTAGCTAGTTAGAGGAACATTAAAAAAACTAACTGCATATGGGATTGATGGAATGCCAAACCCTCGGCACTCCGAATCCTTTTAAATCCATGTTAATCCTAGGGTTGCCATGATAACTTTAATCTGCCATATCATTCATGTGCTTGCGCATTGCATAGTTCGAGATGTTGATTGTTACCTTTCTTTCCGGTATTGCTTCTTCGTGATACCTAGGTCTGGCATGTGAACGTTGCTAGAGCTTCTTCGATGGTCAAGCTTAGCCATGCTTAGTACTTACGCATGATCCATCCCGATGATGATGAATCGGAGATGCCAAAGAATCTAGAAAGGTAAGAGATGGAGACATGATCGAAGGTGATGGATAAACATGCTAAGGCTTGTATGGGAGGCCACGTTGGGTGTGGTTTTTGTAGTCCTATGCTCGCCCTCACCAGGAACCGAGTTCTTGCTTTTGGAACCGAGACAAGCGTACAGCCACACGGGGCCTGGAAAACCCCTCGACTAACTAACTTGCCTAGTAGATTCCATGAGTCACATAGTTCGAGCTTTCCATTTGGCATATGCATTGAAAATGTTTTCAAAAGAGGGGGTGAAGGAGGTGCATCATAACAGGTAGGTAAGTGTGGCTGGGGTTGCTTGGGGTCGATGGAGCCCCTGGTAAATCAACCTCGACACACATCTCTAGGGACAGGCTTCAGGATTTGACCCGTTACGGCGGAACCCTTCTTAGGACGTGACTCATGGTCTCGGCGACAGCAAGGTAAAGGTCGTGGTCAACCACCCTCTGTCAGCCCTCCAAGGAAGAGGGCTAATAATATTTGGCACTAAGAGTCGGTTGGTACGTGTGGGTAAAGTTGTACACCCCTGCAGGGTTAAATCTTTTCGAAAAGCCGTGTTCACGGTTATGAACGCTTGGTGACCGAATTCTAAGATCATAGACAACATTAACTAAAAGTAAAACTTGTTGATCCACGTGTGCTTAAGGATGCTTCCTCGGGGGTTCGAGGGGTGTTCCTAGATGAGGAGTTCATATGTACTTGGTTAACAAGTTCAGATGTTCAAGATGGAGTTGTCGCTCCCTTACCCTGTTTTGAAAGTATTTTGTGTAGACGAGCCTCTTCTCTCTCTCTTGTTTACAAACAAAGTTGGCTTTACGCGAAGAAAATCCAGAGAAAGCTTTTCTAGCCAGAGCATGTAGATATTAGGTTATCTAAGTCTTGCGGAGTACATTCTCGTACTCAGCCTTGCGCCATTGTCGTTTTTCTACAGATGACGTAGTCGCAACTGAAGGTGTCTTCTATGTTGATATCGACGAGTAGTTGGGGGTCCCAGGTAGTAGCCTGAGGACTATGGGTTGGACGTCGCTTATGTTTATAGCCTCTTAGGCCCTTTATTAAGTTTGTTGTATAGAACAACATAATTTGCTTTCGCTGTTTGGTGTAATGATGGGTCTGCGACCCCTGGTTTGTAATAATATGATATCGTACTCTATTAACAGTTTAAACTTATGCTGTTGAATCCCTGTGTTCTGTAATACTACCGAATCATATACTGTGAGTCACTAAGGTTAGAGTTAGGTTTATCTAGGAGGATGACCCGAGGTTTGTTTAACCCTAATCTCGAGGGTGTTACAGAGGGGCTCACGGCGATCGAGCCGTCCGATTCACTCATGGGTCGCTGCTCATGCGCACGGAGCCCCATCTCGATCTGACCCCAGGTCAGGCCATCCAGCCTAGCGACTGGCGTCTTCGAGCCTAACCATCAAGGCCTCCAATCCTCCATGCCCTTTCAGCCGCTACAACACTCCATTGATATGCTGGATGCCTTGCCGCCTCAACCGGCCACGAATTCGAGCGGTGACTATAGGTGATGAACTCCAACAGTTCGCCGTAGTTGGATCCCTTGCCGCCTCAACCGGCGACGAATTCGAGCCGTGGCTATGAGGTGAAGTGCTGCTGTGTGCCGTAGTTCCTTCTCTCACGACTTCACGGACGGCTACGGCGGCATCAAATGCTATCGAATAGTGTATACAAGTTTTGCACTACAATCACCGTCGTGGGAGAGATTAATATACCTGACTGCATTACTGCAATTCGAATCTTTCTTTTGTTTGTTATTTCGATTATATTAGATAGCACACTCTGTTGCCTAATTAATCTGCTTCGGTTGTTTGCTCTCTCCTCGAATATACAGTTTCATATCCATCAACCATCTCTATATCACTGATTCTACTCAATTTTGACAGGGCACAACAACTTCTAGCCAGCTTGAAATTGGTCACTGTGACAAACTAACAACAACCATGATATGATCACAACTTACAGTTTGTAAAGCGATTTTGTTTGATAATTTATCTGGGTACACTTAGACAACTATTTGTTATATTGTATAAATATGGTTTCCAGAAGGAGCTAAGTAATTTATTTGGTTGATACACAAGGCCAGAGGTTGTTGTCTTATATTCTGAGTTGGTGCCTCTAGATTTTTTTATTTCTGGATTGATTCTTGAAAGCCAGCAAGTTTAGTGTTCAAGGTTGCTATTCTTTGCTGAAGATAGTTTCATTCAGACGTAACCGAGCCATTTTTATTCAGAGTGATTGATGTTTTTTAGCAACTTATTCTTAAATGAAAGATTGTGTTGTAGATATTAATAGGCACATGCATCGTTATCTGAATCGTGCATGGTTTTCTCCTCGAAAGAACAATTGGCCTTGAAGAAAGAACTGTAAAATACTTGTTATCATGTCTTCCATCATCGTCGGAACTATTGTGCTCTTGTAAAATGGTAGAATTACAATCAGCTTGGTTGGAGTGGTGTACCAGATGGGTGGAGTTCTAGAGGAGGCCCTTAGACCTATCTTTATTGATTTATTTCTTCTAAAGAAAAAGGGTATTAGACTGAACTTAATATCCATGATGTACCATGTGAGCCATCGCAGGTATCTTGTCCAAGGGCTCTCCAGATTAATTACTTCAAATACTGTTTTTCGTATGATTTAACATATGATCTTCCTGCAGTTCCTTTTGCCTGTACATTACCTGGTTTTTCTTAGAGAAGCCAAAGATGAATGCAACTGTTACGAACTCAGATGAGCGGTACTTCAAAGCATGTTTCTGTTTCTCTAAACGTTACTGTGTGACTGCAACTCCATCAATATACAGACTATTGTTGGTGGGGAGCAGCAAAAAAATTGAATTGGTTGATGCATAAAATTTGAGTCGTTTCATTTGTCACGTCTACACTGTTGATAGACTGTAGGTGTTATAGCCTAGGTGGATAATTCTTTGTCATGTCTCGTTTCTTATGTCTCCTGTTATTGTCACGGTGACATGTTCAGTGAAATATAAAGCGTGCAGGCCTAGCAGTAATATGTTGATAGACCGTATTTTCTCCTTCCATGCTTTCTTTGTCTGGGGATTTTGTGGCATTCGCTCTCTGTGCAGGCTTATTACTGGATGTTAATTTTTCACGTGTGCCAACGCTAGGGACTATTACTCCTCGGTAGAATGTAAATATTCTTAAATACTTTTTCACTTTTTGGCTGAGCATTACACCACTTATTGTTGTAACCCTTATATCATTTTAAGTGGATGCTTTATACTAAATCTTCTTTTCGGGACGTAGGAATAGTGGCATAACTGGTTTTCGCGTTTATAATTTATATGCTAGATTATTAGACTGTTTAGAGTGTGCAGATGTGTCTGCCTGGTGTGAAACTATGGTTCCTTGCCGGCCATTCCACGATAACTGCGTGTCCATGTTTGCATGTCTGGTCTATTTTTTATTTACTTTTGACTAGCTCGTGACATAGCAGATGAGTTCTCGCGTTTGTTAGTGTCGTGTCCTGATGGTGTTTCTTTTAGTGCATAAGTGATATCTGCGTGGTGTGACCCAGGCGTCCTTGGGAAGGGCGTGAAGCTGATGAGCTACAGAAGGTCGAAGTTGGCGCTGTCGGACCTCATGCCAATGGCGGTGACCTACACGGCGAGGTGTTCTGCGCGAGGCCAGCATGCAGACTAGGTAACTGTGTATGCATCCGCAGTCAAATAGGCATTTGTGAGAAGGCTTGATCTGCCTGATTTCTTTTTCCATTTTTCAGTGCAGATGTTCTGGAATTGTTCCATATGTCGTTTGTTTGTGCAGCTTCGGATAATTTGTAGAGACGATTTGGTGCAAGCGGCTGGCAAGGTGGTGTTCAACGCCTCAGCCGCAGCTTCAGCAGCACGAGCAGCGTGGCCGGCGGGCGGCTCCAAAGCTCAGGATCCAGGGGCGCCGAGCCCCCGTCTTCAACGCCTCATGGCTGACAAAAAAGAACTGTCCCGATCTCGGTTCCTGCTGGTACAAGCAGAAGGGGCTGCTCGGGTGGCCTCGGCAGAGGCACATAGCGGTGGCGCTGCTGTAATTTTGCGTTGAGGAAGAGGAGCTCGTCCATAGCAGGAAGGCAGAGTCATAGAGGGGATGCCGCCGTTGGGTCGTTCCTCCCCATTCGCCCCCTAACAGCAGATACTCAACACTGGATGGTCAATCTGGAACAAAATTTGCTACTCCCTCCGACCCATATTAGTTGACGCGAATTTATTTAGACTCAGATATATCTAGACATATTTTAGTACTAGATACATCCGAATTTAGATAAATCCAAGTCAACTAATATGGATCGGAGGAAGTGCCTCAATCAACTCAAAATCAAAACTTTAGAAAATCATGGTCATCTGCTATTCAAACCAGTAAACCACCGCCTGTTCGTGTCGGGTGACATAGGAGAGGCGTGACGAATGAATCAAAGGGGCTTCCTCATCAACTACTGCAGCTTCTGATGCCAGTCTAACAACAGTTTCATCATTACTATCCATCGAACCATCAGATTTGTATATGGTCAGAATCTTAAAAGATGAAAGGAAATGTATTAGAAACTAAAGACAATCTATGTGACTGCAGTGATAGCAGAGCGCCTATATGCTACAACTTGTTATCCCCGAGAGAGCTAGACTTCCAAACTAATCACTGTGGATTAATAAGATACTTGTGACCATATTGGCAACATAGCGTCCATCTGCAAACTGGGACTGATGGTTCTATTAAACGTAGCTGAACCTTAGTGGAAAAAATGCATATCCGGTGCATCGGGTACTAAGATGATTGTTGCCAGGGGTCAGATGATTGCAGAAGTCGGTTAGAATATGGAAGAGCTAGAATAAGCTAAAAAAGTAGGGAGACATAAAGGCAAAGCATGCACAAAATTGTAAACTTGGTCTTTAGGAAGTGATATTCACGGTAAACTGGGCACACGGACTCCTTGCAGACTATCGTGACGGGCCTGATGGCCATGGTGTGAGGATTAAAACGGGTGGTAGAAATTTAGCCTGGCTAAGCATGGTAGCTGATTAACCAAGACGTCACATCACTTCAAATTTCAGAAAAGTGAATAATGATTATGAAATCCAAAAAATACTAAATCTGGTTGTTAACTACCTTTTCTAAATTTCATTACACTTGTTCTATTACAGAGAAATAGCAATTAACAGTCCAAATTACTCCCTCCGTCCTAAAATAAGTGACTTAGATTTGTCAAAATTTGCATGTTTATATTTATATATATGTAAATCTAGACAAATTCAAGTCACTTATTTTGAGATGGATGAAGTAGATTGTGAAACTACCAGTAAATTATTAAGTGATAGTTGGTTGTTGGTGTATTCATTGTCAAATTGTTTTATTAGTGATGCATATCAATTTGGAAGCGAGAGAAAAGCATACAGTGAGATTTGGAGAGACCACAGAGAATCCACCAAAAAAGAAATATTTATACCTACACATGTACAACAATCAAAACAAGGCGTAGCGATGCACGGCTATTTAGCTAGTCTATATTATTCTCTCCGATCCAATTTAGTTGACTTAGATTTTTCTAGATTTGAATGTATCTAGATATGTTTTAGTGTTAGATATATCTGAATTTAAACAAAACCAAGTTAACTAATTTGGGTCGGAGCGAGTATTAAAACGATTGAGGACGTTTATTGCTTGAAAATTTCTGTCTGCCACTTTAATGACGATTTTACCCCTGTCTGTTTGAGGGTATAACTTTGCCTGCCACCGCCAACTGAAAAAAAAACGTTCGGTTGAAAGAATTTTTCCCCAAACGCCGCCCGGTCAACGACCGCACGAGCTCCACACAACCGGACCTCTCGATCTCCGGCCACGAGTAGGAGGAGGCGGCGCTGTGGGAAAGGAGGCGCGTGCGTAGATGTGGATGGGGTTCGACAGCTATGTGTATGTGCTTGTTCTTTGTGTGTTTCGCTGATGCTAATTACTTCATGTGCCGTCGCTCCAGAGTAGGGAGGCAGAGGATGGGAGGGGAATGGGGATGTAGAGGATGCGAGGGGGCGGCGTTGCCGGCCGACCAGCGGCCACGAGGGGAGAAGATCCAGGCCGGGCACGCAGGCGGCGCAAATTGCCAAAGCTTCCGTACCGGTTCTTCCCTCCCTGCGCCGCCCCCTCATGCTTCTTCTCCCAAGCATCGTGCTCTCCCGTGCGCTCGGCTCGCAGCCGTGGATGGAGAGGTCGGGGTGTCGGCAAGATTGAGGCAAAGAATGGGACGGGGCGGCGCCGTCAGCAGGGAAGGAGGGGCTCACGGCGATCGAGCCGGCCGATTTACTCATGGGTCGCTTCTCATGCGCACGGAACCCCATCTCGATCTGACCCCAGGTCAGGCCATCCAGCGTAGCGGCTGGCGCCCCAGTCTTCGAGCCTAACCATCAAGGCCTCCAATCCTCCATGCCCTTTCAGCCGCTGCAACACTCCATTGATCTGCCGGATGCCTTGCCGCCTCAACCGGCCACGAATTTGAGCGGTGGCTATAGGTGAAGAGCTCCAACAGTTCGCCGTAGTTGGATCCCTTGCCGCCTCAACAGGCGACGAATTCGAGCCGTGGCTATGAGGTGAAGTGCTGCTGTGTGTCGTAGTTCCTTCTCTCGCGACTTCACGGATGGCTACGGCGGCATCAAATGCTATCGAATAGTGTATACAACTTCTGCACTACAATCACCGTCGTGGGAGAGATTAATATACCTGACTGCATTACTGCAATTCAAATCTTTCTTTTGTTTGTTATTTCGATTATACTAGATAGCACAATCTGTTGCCTAATCAATCTGCTTCGATTTTGTTTGCTCTCTGCTCGAATATACAGTTTCATATCCATCAACCATCTCTGCATCACTCATTATGCTCAATTTTGATAGGGCACGACAACTTCTAGCCAGCTTGAAATTGGTCACTGTAACAAACTAACAACAACCATGATATGATCACAACTTACAGTTTGTAAAGCGATTTTGTTTGATAATTTATCTAGGTACACTTAGACAACTATTTGTTATATTGTATAAATATGGTTTCCAGAAGGAGCTAAGTAATTTATTTGGTTGATACACAAGGCCAGAGGTTGCTGTCTTATATTCTGAGTTGGTGCCTCCAGATTGTTTTATTTCCGGATTGATTCTTGAAAGCCAGCAAGTTTAGTGTTCAAGGCTGCTATTCTTTGCTGTTCAGATGTAACCGAGCCATTTTTATTCAGAGTGATTGATGTTTTTTATCAACTTATTCTTAAATGAAAGATTGTGTTGTAGATATTAATAGGCACATGCATCGTTACCTGAATTGTGCATGGTTTTCTCCTCGAAAGAACATTTGCCTTGAAGAAAGAACTGTAAAATGCTTGTTATCATGTCTTCCATCATCGTCGGAATTATTGCGCTCTTGTAAAATGGTGGAATTACAATCAGCTTGGTTGGAGTGGTGTACCAGATGGGTGGAGTTCTAGAGGAGGCCCTTAGACCTATCTTTATTGATTTATTTCTTCTAAATAAAAAGGGTATTAGACTGAACTTAATATCCATGATGTACCATGTGAGCCATCGCAGGTATCTTGTCCAAGGGCTCTCTAGATTAATTACTTCAAATACTGTTTTTCGTATGATTTAACATATGATCTTCCTGCAGTTCCTTTTGCCTGTACATTACCTGGTTTTTCTTAGAGAAGCCAAAGATGGATGCAACTGTTACGAACTCAGATGAGCGGTACTTCAAAGCATGTTTCTGTTTCTCTAAACGTTACTGTGTGACTGCAACTCCATCAATATACAGACTATTGTTGGTGGGGAGCAGCAAAAAAATTGAATTGGTTGATGCATAAAATTTGAGTCGTTTCATTTGTCACGTCTACACTGTTGATAGACTGTAGGTGTTATAGCCTAGGTGGATAATTCTTTGTCATGTCTCGTTTCTTATGTCTCCTGTTATTGTCACGGTGACATGTTCAGTGAAATATAAAGCGTGCAGGCCTAGCAGTAATATGTTGATAGACCGTATTTTCTCCTTCCATGCTTTCTCTGTCTGGGGATTTTGTGGCATTCGCTCTCTGTGCAGGCTTATTACTGGATGTTAATTTTTCACGTGTGCCAACGCTAGGGACTATTACTCCTCGGTAGAATGTAAATATTCTTAAATACTTTTTCACTTTTTGGCTGAGCATTACATCACTTATTGTTGTAACCCTTATATCATTTTAAGTGGATGCTTTATACTAAATCTTCTTTTCGGGACGTAGGAATAGTGGCATAACTGGTTTTCGCGTTTATAATTTATATGCTAGATTATTAGACTGTTTAGAGTGTGCAGATGTGCCTGCCTGGTGTGAAACTCTGGTTCCTTGCCGGCCATTCCACGACAACTGTGTGTCCATGTTTGCATGTGTGGTCTATTTTTTTTTGCTTTTGACTAGCTCGTGACATAGCAGATGAGTTCTCGCGTTTTGTTACTGTTGTGTCCTGACTCCTGATGGTGTTTCTTTTAGTGCATAAGTGATATCTGTGTGGTGTGACCCAGGCGTCCTTGGGAAGGGCATGAAGCTGATGAGCTACAGAAGGTCAAAGTTGGCGCTGTCGGACCTCATGCCAATGGCGGTGACCTACACGGCGAGGTGTTCTGCGTGAGGCCAGCATGCAGACTAGGTAACTGTGTATGCATCCGCAGTCAAATAGGCATTTGTGAGAAGGCTTGATCTGCCTGATTTCTTTTTCCATTTTTCAGTGCAGATGTTCAGGAATTGTTCCATATGTCGTTTGTTTGTGCAGCTTCGGATAATTTGTAAAGACGATTTGGTGCAAGCGGCTGGCAAGGTGGTGTTCAACGCCTCAGCCGCAGCTTCAGCAGCACGAGCAGCGTGGCCGGCGGGCGGCTCCAAAGCTCAGGCTCCAGGGGCGCCGAGCCCCCGTCTTCAACGCCTCATGGCTGACAAAAAAGAACTGTCCCGATCTCGGTTCCTGCTGGTACAAGCAGAAGGGGCTGCTCGGGTGGCCTCGGCAGAGGCACATAGCGGTGGCGCTGCTGTAATTTTGCGTTGAGGAAGAGGAGCTCGTCCATAGCAGGGAGGCAGAGTCATAGAGGGGATGCCGTCGTTGGGTCGTTCCTCCCCATTCGCCCCCAGCAGCAGATACTCAACACTGCATAGGATGGTCAATCTGGGACAAAGTTTGCTACCTCAATCAACTCAAAATCAAAACTTTAGAAAATCATGGTCATCTGCTATTCAAACCAGTAAACCACCGCCTGTTCGTGTCCGGGTAACATAGGAGAGGCGTGAGGAATGAATCAAAGGGGCTTCCTCATCAACTACTGCAGCTTCAGATGCCAGTCCAACAACAGTTTCATCATTACTATCCATGGAACCATCCGATTTGTATACGGTCAGCATTTTAAAAGATGAAAGGGAATGTATTAGAAACTAAAGGCAGTCATTCTGTGACTACAGTGATAGCAGAGCGCCTATATGCTACAACTTGTTATCCCCGAGAGAATTAGACTTCCAAACTAAGAGCATCACTAGTAGAGTCCCTAAACCCTTAAAATTTTAGGTGTTGAGAATTGCCACTTTTTAGCACTTGAAGCTGTGAAATACGGGTAGAACCCTCAAACCCTTAAAACTAAGGGTTGAGGGCAGGGACTAGAACCCTCAAACCCTTAAAATTTCATTTAACATATCACAATTTGCATCATATCAATAACGGTTTGAAGCAAACAATAATCATTCTAGTTATTATTACAACACCAAATAGTACTCTTAAGCACATAATAATCATTTAAATTATTACAACAAAGTTTTTGCAAATAACAATAATTGTTCGAATCAAATAGGACATAGAAAAGTAAAGCAAAGATAGATCATGGGCCTTGGCGCCGCCCATCCAACTCCCAATGGTGCTCTACTAGATCATCCCGAAGTTGACCATGAGCGCTTGCATTCTCAATCGCACGATGTGCTTCAAGAAAAGCTTGTATGCGACAAGGGTTGCGTTCCGGTTGCACACGGGTACCAACATTGTCATAGAAACAAGGTAGGTTTACCGCAATACATTCTTTGCCATGACTTTGGGCAATTTTTCCATGTCCAATGCATGCAATCAAGACTACCAAGCATCCCCGGCCATCCCCTTTTTTCATTCATCTCCATCAATCTCTTTGTATCTTCCTTGTTGGGTGCCCGGAGATACACATCACCATACAACCGGATGACCAACTTTGCAAACCTACGGACGGACTCCGTGGTTGTATCTTTCCCTATGCAAAGATACTTTTTTTTCTAGGATACACCCTGGGAGGTGTACCAAACACATAGAAGGGGCTGCCGACGGCAGTTACAACACCGTAGAGCGGCAAGATAAGCCTACCAACAAAGGGGTGGTAGCTCCCCTGACCCTAAGCCTACTCTCCCTCTAACTCCATAGGCACCGGCTCTGGAAAGCCAAAGACATCAGACCGGAACAACCTAGCTAGGCGCCACTGCCCAAAGTCGGCCCTAATCTTCCTCTTGATGGCCACCACCTCGGGGCGCACGCCGTTGAACACCACATCGTTCCGATGCCGCTAAATGCACCAGAAAACCAAGATGATCGCCGTCCAAAGGTCCCGCTGGTGGGCCTTCTCGCACGGTCTAGTCGTCCACCAGTGGAGGAGATTCGTGTTTTCCGTGGGCGACCACTGGATCTTGCCCCACCTAAGCAACGTACAGGCCCAGATTTCCCGGGCCACCACACAACCTAATAGGAGGTGCTGGATGCTCTCTGGCTCCTGGTCGCATAGCGGGCATCTCGGCGGGCGGGGGAGGCCACGCCGCTCCAACCTATCTGTCGTCCAGCAGCGGTCCCTCGACACCAACCAAGCAAAGAACTTACAGTTGTGCGGGACCCGGGAACGCCAGATCTGGGTGGCGGCGGGCGCACGAATAGTGCCGACAAAGAAGGCTCCGTAGGCCGACTTCGTAGAATACACCCCATCGTTCGACCACTTCCAGGTCAGCACGTCCTCGCGCTCAGGGTCAAGCCAAACCCTAGCTAGCGTATGCCACAGCAGGAAGAACTCAGGGACCGTCGCCTCCGGAAGGTCAGGCCCATAGTCTCTGATCTACGTCCCATCAAGCCCTTCCTTGACCGACCTAGCCTTCACCTTGCTCGGTGGAATCGCCGCTAGGAGGTTCGGGGCAATCTCCATGACCCGGCAGCCGGTGATCCACCGGTCCTGCCAGAACTTGGCCCCCTCTCCGTTGCCAACCGTATAGCAAGTGGCAGCATGAAAGAGCTCCATCGACTGTCGTGGCAGCCCAAGGTCGAGCTCCGCCCACGGCCTCTCGGGGTCCACCCTTTGAAGCCACGCCCAACGACACCTCAGCGCGAAGTTGAGCAACCGAAGGTTGGGGATGCCTAGGCCCCCGAACTCCTTCGGCGAACACACCTTGTCCCAAGCGACCAGGCAGTGGCCACCCTTCGCCTCTCTCCTTCCTCTCCAAAGGAAGGCTTTGACAATTTTACGGAAGGCCACGAGTGTTTGGGGCAGGACATCCAGCGACATGAGTGCGTGCACTGGAATGGCGGAGAGCGTAGTCTTCACAAGAGTGGTGCGTCCACCCCTGTTCATTAGACCCGCGTACCACGGCCGAAGCCTGTTCGCCGCGTTGTCCACCACGAACTGCAGTTGTGCCTCCGTCGGCTTGCGAAGGCTCAAGGGAAGACCAAGATACTTGAAGAGGAATCCGCCGACCTCGCATCACAGGATCCCACGAGCCAACTCCACCTGACCCGGCGAGCACTGAATCGGGTGTATCGAGCATTTAGCTAAATTGGTGTGCAAGCCGAATGCCCCTCCAAAGTCCTCCACGATCGCAGCACAGGTGCGAAAGTCCAGGGGCGTCGGCCCAACGAAGGTAACGACG
Organism: Avena insularis; assembly: GCA_023614405.1. NCBI lineage: Eukaryota > Viridiplantae > Streptophyta > Magnoliopsida > Poales > Poaceae > Avena > Avena insularis. The sequence goes on from CM042690.1 coordinate 284,556,891, forward strand.
TCATCCGCATACATGGAGGTGCGATGACGAAGCCCACTGGGCGCCAGCTCTGATAGCAGCCCCACCGCTACCGCCATCTCGAAGAGCCGATGGAGCACGTCCATAACCGTCTCAAACAACAGGGGGAAAGAGGGTCCCCCTGCCGCAGCCCCCTCTGGTTGTAGATCAACGCCCTCGAGGCACCATTCACCAAGACTCTCGTCGAGGCCGAACCTAGCAAACCGCAGATCATGGCGATCCACCTCTCCCCAAAGCCGAGCTTGGCCAACACCTCAAGCAGGAATGCCCAGTCCACCGTGTCGAAAGCCTTCATGATGTCTAGCTTCAGCAAGATCGCCGCAGCTTTCAGCCGGTGAAGCTTCTTGGCAGTGCCTTGCACGAGCTGAAAATTGTCGTGTATGCAGCGCCCCCGGATGAAAGCACTCTGATGAGGGCCCACCAGCTGCCCCATCCTCGGTGCCAGGCGAACTGAGAGCACCTTCGCCATCAGCTTGGCAAGACTATGGATCAAGCTAATGGGGTGGAAATCCTTGACCTCCACCGCATCTGCATGCTTAGGGAGCAACGTTATCAAAGCTTGGTTTGCTGCATGTAGCCCACGGGCGTCCCCCTCCCACAACATGTGGAAGGCTGCCAAGACATCGCCCTTAATAATGGGCCAGCAGGTAGTGTAGAACCTGCCCGTGAAGTCGTCAGGTCCCGGGGCCTTGTCCAACTTCTGGGCCCGAACCACCCCCCACACTTCCTCCTCTGAGAAAGGGATGTCTAGCCCAGAGAGGTTGTGCTGCACCAGACCCAGGTAGTCCAGGTCCAGGCCAAACTGACGCTTAGGGCAGGCCCCAAGAAGCTGCTCATAGAAGGCGTCCATGGCCTCGACCTTACCCTGTTGATCGGCTACCAACACCCCCTCGACCTTGAGGTGGGCAATGTGGTTCTTCCTTCTCCTGTAGTTGGCCTGCAGGTGGAAGAATTTGGTGTAGGCATCGCCCTCACTCAACCATAGTAACCGGGATTTCTGCCTAGCGATCATCCTCTCCAGCGAGGCCAGGCCCAACAGCTTCTTCTTGAGCAGTCTACGGAAAGCCCGCTCGCCAGGGGATAGCTCCCTGGCCTCCATAGCAACATCCAACCTCAGTATCAGCTCGTTGGCCAACAGGATCTGCCTCTTGTTGCTGTCGATGATCCTATCACTCCAGCTGGTCAGGGCCTTAGCCGTAGCAGCCAGCCTCGCCACCAGGCGTTTGAACAGGTTGGTGACCGCCGGCACAAAAACCCAGGCAACCTCCACCGTCTCTAAGAACCCCTCCACTTTAGGCCAGAAGGCCTCGAAGATACTCGTTGGTAGGCAAGCACACGCATTGTCGTCGATATCTTTTGGTACCCACTAAACCCCATGATACCGGCAACGAATCTATGACGCTTGAAGTAATCTAAGGCGGCCTCACAATCCTTAACAATCTTCACAAACAAACTACGGCGCATTCGGTACCTTCTCCGGAAGAGGCGAGGCGGGTATGTCGGATGCTGCTCCGCGAAGTAGTCTTGCATCAATTGCTCGTGCCCGAGAGCGCGGTTCCAGCAAATGGTGACTCGTCCCATCTTCGATCCTCCCCTCTGATCCAATAGCTTCGCGCGGTCTTCAAACTCTTGCACGTCGAGGAGGAGGCCCATCATCTCGATGTCGTCGTCTTGAAGCAACTCCTCAATGTCCGAATCGTCCGACAAATACCAACCGGAATAATCGGACAACGACATGGAGTCGTCGGTGCTCACATCCATCTACACAATACAACAAATGAGCCTATTTTTTGCACAAAAAATCTACAATAAAATACTTTGCCTATTTCATCACAAAGGAAAAAATACCTTGAGGCGGGGAAAGGCCGACGCGGGGGAGGCGGAGGAGGGGGAGGCCGATGCGAGGAGGCGAGGGGAGCGGGGAGGCGAGAGGAGGACGGGGCGGGGGCGCGAGAGGACAGGGCGGGGCTAGGAGAGGGCGAGGCAGGGCCGGAGAGGAGGCGGCAACAGCTGGGGAGGTCGACAAGGCGGTTGGGGATGCGGAGGCCGGGGCGGGAGGCGGGGGGAGGCCGGGAGGCGGCTCGGCGGGGAGCGGGAAGGCGAGGGGAGGCGGGGACGACGACGGGTGGAGGCCGGCGGCGCGGGCGGAGCGAGCGGGAGGAGAGGCGGAGGCGGATTTTCCTTGGCGCACTCGGGAGGAAGAAGATGAGGGTTGGGCACGGGTTGGCTCGCCCAACCCTTACTTCTACAGGCTGGGAGCCGGGTCGAGGGCTCGGCCCTCAAATTTTTTTGAGGATTTTGAGGGTCTAGGGGTTCTAGTCTACGGGAATTTTTAGTCCAAAACTGTAAAAAAACGGTTGGATAGGGGTTTAGGGGTTTCACTAGTGCTCTAATCACTGTGGATTAATAAGATACTTGTGACCATATTGGCAACATAGCGTCCATCTGTAAACTGGGACTGATGGTTCTATTAAACGTAGTTGAACCTAAGTAGAAAAAAATGCATATCCGGTGCATCGGGTACTAAGATGATTGTTGCCAGGGGTCAGATGATTGCAGAAGTCTGTTTGAATATAGAAGAGCGAGAATAAGCTAAAAAAGTAGGAAACATAAAGGCAAGGCATGCACAAAATTGTAACCCGAATCATACAAACTTGGTCTTTAGGAAGTGATATTCACGGTAAACTGGGCACACGGACTCCTTGCAGACTATCGTGACGGGCCTGATGGCCATGGTGTGAGGATTAAAACGGGTGGTAGAAATTTAGCCTGGCTAAGCATGGTAGCTGATTAACCAAGACGCCACATCACTTCAAATTTCAGAAAAGTGAATAATGATTATGAAATCCAAAAAATACTAAATCTGGCCGTTAACTACCTTCTCTAAATTTCATTACACTTGTTCTATTACAGAGAAATAGCAATTAACAGTCCAAATTACTCCCTCCATCCTAAAATTATTTTAGTAAAATAAATGACTTGGGTTTGTCTAATTTTGCATGTTTATATCTAGATATATGTGAATCTAGACAAACTCAATCACTTATTGACATGGGTATGCACAATAGGCAATCAACTGCAGCCTACCTGGTGCGGACCGATGGAAGACCCACTCGAAGATATATCAGGGTCCATAACGCCCATGACGGGTTTGATTGATATGAAGCTCATATGGACGCAGACTCCCAAACGTACAAGACAAGAAAACCTCAAGACTAAAGTTTGAATACAACTTGTAATCAACTCGTATTGGTATCTGAGACCTAGCCTCCCCATATATAAAGGCCAGGAGGGTTCAACGAGAAGTCAATCTCTTAATCGCGACTCCCACAATAGACATATCTACAACATTGCCACAATAGACAATAGATCTAGACATCGATCTCTCGCATATAAGTCAGATCTAATCTGCGGATCCGCCACCATCGGCGATATTATAATCTTTCGGATCATCATCAATCAAGAGCAGACAAGCGGGACTAGGGTCCTCTACGAGGCCTGAACCTGGGTAAACCTTGCGTCCATGTGTGCTTGTTTGCTAGATGATCGAGACTTTCAGCGTTCCCTCCTTTTCCAAAACCCAAATACATAACAATGGGCATTGACAAGTTAAACTCTTGTCAAGCGTCCTATGTGGAAACTGGGGGCACTGGTGTTGCGATCTCGACGGCTCCAACCTCGACAATTTGCTTCAGCGCATCGACATCGTGTTCATTGATAAAATCTTCATTGATTGATTCATCTGAACCTGGTTTCTTCGTCGCGACCGACTCTACGACGATCCGATGGTAAGTGAACTGGGGATGGCCTGTTCGCCATGGAACAAACGATCCTTGAGATGGGGATTCCCAGCAGTAGTCAAACCGGCGCCGTTTCATCCGATCGTTTCTCACCAAAATTATGGGAAGCGACCACCAAACGAGAAAAGTTCGGACTGCTTCACGTGCGCGTCACACAAGCTCAAGCGGTGCACCGTGTAGCATCATCTACACCTGTCTCCACGAGACGAGTGAGTGAAAATATCTGTTTCATGTCCACATCAAGGCGCAAAGATCAATATTCTTCGGATGTATGCCCTGTCCAATCCCAGTACCGATCCAAAGAAAAAACAAATCCGAAGAACTGCCATCGCATGGCAGGCCAAGTAGTGGAGTACTTCACGTCAGTTGAAAAAAAATGCTACTTCACGTGAATCTCGGTCAATGGCCAAAAGAAAAAAATCATCAAAGATAGCCAGCTTCACCCTTTGCAAACTCGGTAGACTGCGTGTTCGCAGCGTCGAGTCTGTCCATCTGCCGAAGCGTCAACTTCTTCCATCACGTGATTGGCCAGTGTGCCGATTTCGCCGCACGGTCCACTATAGTCTTCGGATGCGGCGAACAACCGCCGCCATCGGCTCCGGCGACCCGGTGGTCGCGTCGGCTCTCGTCCGCCGGTGATCCACCGCTCCACCGACTCTGTCCGCTACATTGGTTCTACACTCGGGGGCTCCGTTGACTCCGCCACATGTCCTACTACGGTCTTCATCTGCGTCGACTCATCTCCGGCAACACACTGCGATCTTCAGATCCAGCGACTCGGGGGCTCCCTCGGCATTGGCAACCCACTAAGATCTTCGACTCCAGCGACCCGCTGCGGCCTTTGGCTCCGGCGCCTCGCTGCAATCTTTGGCTCCAGTGACCCGCCGCGGTCTTCAGCTGTTGTGATCCACTGCGGTCTTCGGATGCGGTGATCTGATGCGGTTTTCGACTGTTGTGGCCCGTTACAGTCTTCATATGTGGCAACCCCTCATCACTACGCGACTCCGATCCACCGCGTCGAATACGTCCGCCGCGTGTCAACACCCGGATTTTTAATCCCAGATGCCCGTTATGCCATACCTCGCAATCCCATGATTAACATTTTTGCGAGACATAACGGATTGGATATCACAGTACATCATCCATTACAAACCATACATAAGGTCTTACACAAATAAGGATCTCATGATCCAGTCTTAATACAACAAGCAGCGGAAATAAAAGATAAGCATAGCGGTGGGGTCCATCTTCAGGGGCACGAGCAATGCTTGTAAGCGAATAGTCCTAGTTATCGTAGCCGTCCTGCTGACCATCATCTTGATAATCTCCTTCATAGTCTGGCCATGAGAATAGCCAGGAACAAAAGCCATGAGTACTCTTTAAGTACTCGCAAACTACCACTAACAAGTATTATAATTCTAAGTTAAAGTGCTAGATCTAAGTTTAACTATAAAGTTAAGTTTGAAACCTAAGCTGAGTTCAGAAGCAAAGAAAGATAAAGTAAAGTTCTAGAATCACTTAAGTTGGGAAGCTAGTATCATAAACACAACCCTGTTGTGGTCAAGTCAAGATTCATCATTCATTTCAAGTTATTTGGAAAACATCTGACAACAAAACAGTATGGCCGTTCCAACTGTCCATAACCGCGGACGTGGCTATTCGAATAGTTTGACACTCTGTAGAGATGGTACACTTTCACCACAAGATTCGATGCATCTATCAGGGATAACCCTGAATCATCATACTTAGTATGCAGATAATCAAACATAACCATCCCTTTACACACCCTAGTATAAGCACCTCTCCTATGAGCATGGCCTCCCAACCATGACCATCAGTCATCTTGGGCACTGCATAGGTGGATATCATGAGAGGTAGCCACCGCTCAAACCTCTCCCGCGAGGGAACTAATACTAATGCATATAAATTTCCAGCTAAGCCTTACCCAATTCAGGTATTATGGTTGTACGGTAAATTTGGAATGGTATCGCATCCGAATGCAACCATCAGTTTTAATAAAGGGTTAAGGCTCATGCCTCAACATTTTCATCATCATCAACCATTTGTGTTTCTCAACACATGTCAAAACATCTCAATAGAATGACTCATCATTCCAAGGTTTTCATAATTCATTTTCACCAAGTATTCCCATCTAAAGTGACTCAAGTTTTGATCTACTCTAAACTACTAGGTTAAGAGTGTTCACTAAGGTGGAAGGATGGGTTCAATCTCATGCCATAGAAGGACATCTAAAGGTTTCTAAGTTGGTCAAGTTTTATACTTTTTATGCTACCTTCAAAACAAGTAAATAACTTTGTGTACTAAGGGGAGTAAAACTTGTAAGTAAGACTTGGGGCACTAATAGTCAAAAGGGTGTGATCAAAGCATGCTTAAGGCATCTTTGCTAAACCATCTAGTTTAATCCTAACTTGCTAAGCATTATACTTGCAAGTGTTAGCTTGCATTGCTAATGGTGGCTTGCAAGTACAACTTGCAAGGGTTAATCTTGGATAGTTCTAGCTTGCCTTGGTTGGTGCAGTGGTTGAAGTTTTCTTCTTCGTCGTCTTGATAGCACTCCTCCTCTTCGTAGACTTGGTCGGTACTATCGTCTTAAAAATACATATGGAGTACACAATCACCAAACAATACTTAACTAGGCTAGATAGCATTCTAAGACATACAATTGATGATCTATTATCATCACAAGCATCACAAGTTTAATTCAATAGTTTCTTCCTTTTTATTTTAGAAAAGTAATTTCTACTCATTGAAAAATTAACTAAGATTTAATATTCACCACTTAAAATATGGGATCATGTTGACACATGTCATCACCACATACTCTAATATGTGGGAATGAGATTTAAAGGTTGGATCATAATTATTTTGGTTTAAGTTCATTATTTAATGATTTAAAGTGACTAGAAATGCCTATATAGCATTATTTTGGTACTAGTCCAAAGTCATTGCATGTAAACCTTAATATTATTTCATCTTTAGATAGATATGATGAAATGTGATTTTTGAGAGTTGGAATCAACTCAAAATCTAACTTGGTTGATTTTATAAAAATGTTGGAAGTTGCAAAAGCTTCTATTTTGTTATTTTTATTAGGAGAGATCTATAACTCTACTTAAATTAAATCCAACGGGCTTGGATAGATCATCTCCATACCTTTCAGATAAAATTGGTTTCATGCAATTTGGATTTATAGAACTCTCTGAATTGAATTTTAAACTAGTAGACATAAACTAGATTCAATTTAAAAAGAAAAATCCAGATTTGAACGATTGGGCTAGCACGGGGAGGAACTTGGGCCGGCCCAGTGGCGCTCCGCGGTGCGGGGCTTAGCTGATAGGGGGTCCGGCTTGTCAGTGGGTCTTAACACGCAAAACGGTATCTTGTGGGGTCGTAGGATTAGAAGAGGATCTACTGAGGGGTCGCCATCGACGACGAGCCGGCCGTGACTCGAACCCTAGCGGCTCGGTGGGGGTCTGCTGGGGACGTACCAGGGCTCTAGCTGGGTAGGCAAGGCGGGCAAACAAACTGGAAGACGACGGCGAGGCGAGGCGCGGTTGCGGCGGAGCTTGGGGTGGTCGCAATCAGCGGCGCCCTTCTCCTCCTGTTGTGGCTGCTCCGGCTCCAATTCAAGTGAGGCAGAGCTCGCTTGGTTCCGGCGAGAGGGGTGAAAGGATCAGTGAGGTGGGGAGTGAGTGAGTGTGGAGAAATGGTGCGGGGGAGGCCGGTTTATATAGGCCCGACGGTGAGACCGAAGGGTTTGGGCAGGCGACTCCAGCGACACGGCTACGGGCGGCTAGCGGCATGGCGGAGGATGACGATCGACAGGTGGTCTCCTGGCGGTGCTCTAGGAAGTGAATGCGGGCGTAGGGGCGGTGGTATGCGGTCTGGGCGACCTGGCGCTCTGAGCGGCAGAAGCGGCAATGTCCACGGCGAGCGGTTGCTGTGGTGCTTTGGGCGGTGAACGAGGGTGTCTGGGGTGTTCCCTGGGTCGTGGCAGAGCGGTGGGCGTGGGCTGTGGTCGAGCAGCGGCTTGTGCACGCGGGGACAGAGCGTGCTCTGCAGGCGGCGTCAGCATGGTCGACCAGCTCCGGGCGTGGCGGTTCCTGGCCGCTCTGCTCTCTGTCTCTGGCCTGGGGCTGGTTGGACGGTGGAGGTGGACCACTAGCAACTTGCTAGACATGGTGAGTGTAACACCCTCAAATCGGCCCTATGCAAGTTTTAGCCCTTTCCGCCAAACCCGCATAGAAACGATTCAAGGATGCCCACCAGACACTTTCGTGCGGGTGGAAAACGAAGTAATACCATTACACAACAGTCCTTGATGGGACCCACAGAACAGATATATATACAACACGACTCCAAGAGTCAAGATTACAGATATACAATACAAAGATCCAAAACACCTTGAAAACGATACGGCGTCCGACTATGGACAAGATGCAATGGGGCTAAGAGCCCTGAAGAATAACCAATGGCGTCCATAACCCTGCCTAGGCCAAGCCGGAAGGGTAACCCTGCTAACGGCGTCGATCTCAAACCTGCCAAAAACAAAAGGGGTGCCGACAAAGGGCGAAGGAAAAAAGAGGAGCGTCAGTACTGAGGCCAGTACACGGCGAGGCTAGAATTCAGCGGCTCTCGCCTACATAGGTATGGTGGGCTGAAGCGGCAGCGCAGCGGCACTAAACAACCTATAGAGACTTGATAAAACTGGCGGCTATTAGAGACGGATAAGAAAGACCTAATCGGATCCAACCTGATGCTAACACCAATCATACCCATCCTAGTATTTCCCCCTCGAGACCAAACGAGGAAGTCGGACCAAGGAACTCACACAGTTGGCAATTTTACTCATTCCGTTATAGTTGCAGCACTTACTAATCAGATATAGATAGCATGAGTCATCCTGAAGCATAAGTAGTGGGCAGTTTTAATTAACCATTCCATGGTAGTTGGAACATTTATTAGTCAGATATAATTGTCCTGAGGAATCCCAAAACCCAACAGTTGTTGACACTTTTATCACATTCCATTGGAGTTGCAATACTTATTAGGCAGGTATATCAGAACACGATACAACAAAATCCACCAGCTGTTGGCATTTTTAATATCCATTCCGTTATACTTGAGCTGATTACTAGTCACATATTAAGTCAAATTTATAGCACTACTTTAGTTATGCTTGTCTACGATCAAGATACTGTGCTCCAAGTCGTCCATAACCGCAGACACGGCTTTCAGAAAGTTTTACCCTGGAGGGGTGCACAAATAGCAACACACACTCGATCAACCTCGGAAAAACCAACTCAAAACCCAACGAGGCATTCACGACAAAGCGATCACAGGATTCATAAAATATTTCAGGGGGCCACCCCACTAAGCTACCCGCAACGAAGTTGGCCAGCTCCGGAACGGACCCAGGGTTTGCGTCAATGGCTATAAACGACTAGGAACCCGAAAGTGTGATTGGGCTTGTCGATACCGTGAAAACATTCCGCATCCAAAATAGTACAGGTGCTCCACGCACAATCTTAAATAAAGCAGTAAAGCATGGCATAAGTACAGGATAGTAATAAAGCCCCAAACTACTTTGTGGCCCCTAGAAATAGAAATGAATCAAGCTCTGGCTCAGGGGGGGTCCATAAGGCCTCCCGGATGTGGATAGTGCGAAAAATCAAGGAACGGGTATCAAGTACTCGGGGTCCTACGACACACAAGTGAGCGTGGAAGAACCAAATAACATCTATTGCCCACCGATGCCTCTGCATTAGTTATATCTAGCATTTTAATAGTTGTAATTAAAGACATGATCATCTCCACCAGTAAGCATCTCCACCAATAAACATCTGCCAGCATACCAACAACTGTGGTACTCGACAACACGAGATCGCACCTGAGCAAGCGACTACGACTCGCAAGGCCAGCTATCTACCAAACACAGGTAATAGGAGGTGTCCAAGGCAATATAGAGGCTGCACGGCATGTAACTGGTGCACGGAAACTAAAGCATCGCGACACAGATAGCAATAGATCAACAGGAGGAAATAAAGACTATAAATGCAAAATAGGTAGAAGGGGAAGGGATGCTCGCCTAGGAAACACTGCCGAAGGATCATATCTAGAGAACTTGTCGATACTCGCATCCACTCATCGGCCTAATCCGCGAAGAAGCAAACACTAGAACAAACACCAGATGCACTAGTTATTACTACGGCAAAAGATCCGGCATGATTATGATATGATGCATGGCATGGCAAGATGCGGTGCAATTAGGCAATATTAAGTGGAACCGTGGTCCCGACAAATGATTATATGGATCAAGTTGTTTAGAACCCCCGCAATTTAAATGTTGTGTTAACAGGGTGAAACATGGCATCGGTTCGCTGCACCAATTAAATGGAGTCCAGAAAAAGACGAAGATATTCCGCATATTGACTCCATATTTAATCATGCGGTGAATCGGCATAATGCCCCCAAACCCACGGACAGGTATGCATGCATGAACAATTTAATATGCGACAGTTGATAATGTCATATTATAAAAATAGGGGTCTCGGATAAAGGGGTCACACATCTGGGTTCGGCAGATCTTGGTTCTGGGGGTCCGGGGTTCGACAGGGTCGGGCTAGAACTCCGGGAAGAAGAACTTGGCGTTTCAAGGGGTTCGGTCTTCGGGAGATCTTGGCATTGTGATAGTTCTCGTCGGTGGTTCTCCGGTAGCGGCGCTTCGGCGATGTCACAGACGATGCTGGAGGTCTTGTCACTCGTCGATCTTGTTCATCGGGAGGGTCTCGAGCATCGGGTCCGAAAGAGGTCTTGGGGTTCCGTGTCGAAGGTCTTCGGGTTACACACGCAGCACCACTACACCAACAGGATCCAAGCAAGAAGTAGGCAACACAGCAGTTGAAGCACCGGTTACAAATAGACATGGATATGACAGTGCACCTCACATCGATACCCACTAGGACAACGGTACTGCAGCTCTTACCAACAGACCGGCAAAAAATAGAGCAGAGGAACACACGCGGAGGCACACGAGGTGGAGGAGCTCGCGTCGAGATGGGGCGGTGGAGGGTGACGCTGTCGGTGGTAGAGCTTCAAGGGGCGCGTGGTGTTCCTATGGAAAGGAGGCGACGCGGGCCCTTGCGGTGAGGCAAGGAGCACGAAAGCAGGATCCTGGGGAGCGGCCCTGGGCGGCGACGGACAGAGGGCTCGGGGACAGCACGGAGGCGGCAGGGCTGGACGGATCGGAGGAGAAGGCCACGGTGGCCGGGGCACGGGGCTCGACGAGATCCACCGGGACGGCCGGAGGACGACGCGGCCGCTCACGGGTCCGGTGAGGTCGAGGCCGTGGAGCACCCTTGGCGGTGTGGAGGCGGACTCCGAGGCGGCAAGGTCGGGGAGGCGGGGGCTTGGTGGTCGACGGCGGCCGGAGCGGCAGCAGAGAGCAGCGGGGAGAGAGGCCGAGGCCCAGGGAAGACGCGGGCGGAGGTCCTCGACGGGGAGGAGGGGAACAGGGCCCGGGATAGCGAGCGCGGCAGTCGGGGGAGGAGGGCGGGCTCTGCGGCCGGGCAGAGGCTCGAGGAGACGGGGCCGCGCCCGTGGCGGCAGGGCTGAGGGGGCGCGAGGGCGCGGTGGAGAGGCGGGGACGGAACGCGGCAGTTGCTCCATGGCGGAGAGGGCGGGCGGCTCCGGCGGAGGGGCTCATGAGGAGGAGACGAGAGGGAGCGGGTGGTGGGCCAGACGCGGGCGGAGGTCCCGAGGCTGTCGGTGTGGGGCCCGCGCAGGAGTGCGTACAGGTGGGCGGTTGAGCGGGAGATGGAGAGGGAGTTGCGCGCCCAGGGGATTTGGTCGGGCGGCAGGTGGTGGCGTGGGGACACGGGGCTAGGGTGGGGAGCGAGGTGGCAGCGGGTGAGTGGTGAGGGGGGCAGGGTGGCGTGCGTGTGTTGTGTGTGCGGGTTGGGGTGGCCAGTGTGTGTGTGTTGTGTGGAGAGGAGGTGGGGGCCAGGAGGTGAGGTTGCGGCATGGGAGTGGAGGGGGTGAGGTGGAGGGTGGAGAAAGGGGCTGGGTAGACTAGGATTGGATAGAAAAGGGTTTGGAGTTAGACAGATTAGAGTTTTAATTTTGGAGGTGGCCGGCTAGGCTTTCGGGCCTGGCTGGATGCCTCCTATAAAAATAATATAAATTTTGTTTATTTAAAACGGGGCTTTTGAAATCCGTTTTTAGACAAAACAAAATACTCCGGAGACCCGGGTTTGAATTTGAATTAAAGACGGGGCGTTTTGAAAACAAAACCAGGCTTTTCGAAAATAGTTTTGTACAAACACATGCATGATGACATGACGATGCTCAAATGCAATGAGGCATGATGACATGAGCATGCGGTCATGATGATGCAATGCACAAAAACACAGCGATTTTCTGGTAGTGGTTTTTGCGGGATGCCACAATTCGACACCACTAACAATGGATCTCACCCTCGAGATCCGCCTCATGGTACCGGGAAGAAGGTCGGCAATCTGAATCTTCACGCTTCGTGTCGATGCTCGCGACACCACTAACAAGAGGTCGTTGTCCGTGATCATCGAGAGAACACTCCGGGAACAAAGGGCGAAGGTAGAGGTATCAACAAATAAAGCCACCTCTAACTTCGATAAAAAGAGAGAAACGACGCATTCTCATCCACTTCAAGGTGCACGAGCAAATAGAGTGAGTAGTCGGCATGGGGGCCAATCCATCACGCACCCAAACTATTACTCCGCACAATCAGTAGAAAAGCGTGCAGCCATTCTCGGAATCAGACTGAAGATCTCGACAATCGAGGTTCGGAACAAGGGAGTGATGCAGGCTCTGCATCGAATCTGGCATAGATGATGTCATCGCGTCGGAAAACTCCGGAAGGCACAACAAGGCACAGAGAGAAGTCCAACATATGAAGGATTCCTCAGAAAGCATGAAGTCCAGATGTAGAAGCACCGTTATCCAAGGAGGAAGCGAAACCCTGAAGGTACGACGGAAACCCAACCACGAGAATTCCTGGACTCGAAGAAAAGATGAGAGAGCAGATTCAAAACACGCAGAGGTAAGAGGAGAACAGCAGAGGGGTAAGAAGTAAAATCAGACCTAATCAGATCTATCCAACCGATTTTGCGAAATTAGTTTTGACACTCTACTTCGGCCGTTAGCTAGGTTGTCCTACAGGCTGTACTTGTGGGGTATCGCAACTGCTGAGCTCTGGTACCACTCTGTAACACCCTCAAATCGGCCCTATGCAAGTTTTAGCCCTTTCCGCCAAACCCGCATAGAAACGATTCAAGGACGCCCACCCGGCACTTTCGTGCGGGTGGAAAACAAAGTAATACCATTACACAACAGTCCTCGATGGGACCCACAGAACAGATATATATACAACACGACTCCAAGAGTCAAGATTACAGATATACAATACAAAGATCCAAATCACCTTGAAAACAATACAGCGTCCGACTATGGACAAGATGCAATGGGGCTAAGAGCCCTGAAGAATAACCAATGGCGTCCATAACCCTGCCTAGGCCAAGCCGGAAGGGTAACCCTGCTAACGGCGTCGATCTCAAACCTGCCAAAAACAAAAGGGGTGCCGACAAAGGGCGAAGGAAAAAGAGGGCGTCGATCGAGGCAATTACACGGCGAGGCTAGAATTCAGCGGCTCTCGCCTACATAGGTATGGTGGGCTGAAGCGGCAGCGCAGCGGCACTAAACAACCTATAGAGACTTGATAAAACTGGCGGCTATTAGAGAGGGATAAGAAAGACCTAATCGGATCCAACATGATGCTAACACCAATCATACCCATCCTGGTATTTCCCCCTCGAGACCAAACGAGGAAATCGGACCAAGGAACTCACACAGTTGGCAATTTTACTCATTCCGTTATAGTTGTAGCACTTACTAATCAGATATAGATAGCATGAGTCATCCTGAAGCATAAGTAGTGGGAAGTTTTAATTAACCATTCCGTGGTAGTTGGAACATTTATTAGTCAGATATAATTGTCCTGAGGAATCCCAAAACCCAGCAGTTGTTGACACTTTTATCACATTCCATTGGAGTTGCAATACTTACTAGGCAGGTATATCAGAACACGATACGACAAAATCCACCAGCTGTTGGCATTTTTAATATCCATTCCGTTATACTTGAGCTGATTACTAGTCACATATTAAGTCAAATTTATAGCACTACTTTAGTTATGCTTGTCTATGATCGAGATACTATGCTCCAAGTCGTCCATAACCGCGGACACGGCTTTCAGAAAGTTTTACCCTGCAGGGGTGCACAAATAGCAACACACACTCGATCAACCTCGGAAAAACCAACTCAAAACCCAACGAGGCATTCACGACAAAGCGATCACAGGATTCATAAAATATTTCAGGGGGCCACCCCACTAAGCTACCCGCAACGAAGTTGGCCGGCTGGAACGGACCCAGGGTTTGCGTCAATGGCTGTAACCGACTAGGAACCCGAAAGTGTGACTGGGCTTGTCGATACCGCGAAAACATTCCGCATCCAAAATAGTACAGGTGCTCCACGCACAATCTTAAATAAAGCAGTAAAGCATGGCATAAGTACAGGATAGTAATAAAGCCCCAAACTACTTTGTGGCCCCTATAAATAGAAATGAATCAAGCTCTGGCTCAGGGGGGGTCCATAAGGCCTCTCGAATGTGGATAGTGCGAAAAATCAAGGAACATGTATCAAGTACTCGGGGTCCTACGGGACACAAGTGAGCGTGGAAGGCCAAATAACATCTATTGCCCACTGATGCCTCTGCATTAGTTATATCTAGCATTTTAATAGTTGTAATTAAAGACATGATCATCTCCACCAGTAAGCATCTCCACCAATAAACATCTGCCAGCATACCAACAATTGTGGTACTCGACAACACGAGATCGCACCTGAGCAAGCGACTACGACTCGCAAGGCCAGCTATCTACCAAACACAGGTAATAGGAGGTGTCCAAGGCAATATAGAAGCTGCACGGGATGTAACTGGTGCACGGAAACTAAAGCATCGCGACACGGATAGCAATAGATCAATAGGAGGAAATAAAGACTATAAATGCAAAATAGGTAGAAGGGGAAGGGATGCTCGCCTGGGAAACACTGCCGAAGGATCATATCCGGAGAACTTGTTGATACTCGCATCCACTCATCGGCCTAATCCACGAAGAAGCAAACACTAGAACAAACACTGGATGCACTAGTTATTACTACAACAAAAGATTCGGCATGATTATGATATGATGCATGGCATGGCAAGATGCGGTGCAACTAGGCAATATTAAGCGGAACTGTGGTCCCGACAAATGATTATATGGATCAAGTTGTTTAGAACCCCGCAATTTAAATGTTGTGTTAACAGGGTGAAACATGGCATCAGTTCACTACACCAATTAAATGGAGTCCAGAATAAGACGAAGATATTCCGCATATTGACTCCATATTTAATCATGCGGTGAATCGGCATAATGCCCCCAAACCCACGGACAGGTATGCATGCATGAACAATTTAATATGCGACAGTTGATAATGTCATATTATAAAAATAGGGGTCTCGGATAAAGGGGTCACACATCTGGGTTCGGCAAATCTTGGTTCCGGGGGTCCGGGGTTCGACAGGGTCGGGCTAGAACTTCGGGAAGAAGAACTTGGCGTTCCGAGGGGTTTGGTCTTCAGGAGATCTTGGCATTGTGATAGTTCTCGTCGGTGGTTCTCCGGTAGCGGCGCTTCAGCGACATCACAGACGATGCTCGAGGTCTTGTCACTCATCGATCTTGTTCATCGGGAGGGTCTCGAGCATCGGGTCCGAAAGAGGTCTTGGGGTTCCGTGTCGGAGGTCTTCGGGTTACACACGCAGAACCACTGCACCAACGGGATCCAAGCAAGAAGCAGGCAACACAGCAGTTGAAGCACCGGTTACAAATAAACATGGATATGACAGTCCACCTCACATCGATACCCACTAGGACAACGGTACTGCAGCTCTTACCGACAGACTGACAAAAAATAGAGCAGAGGAACACACGCGGAGGCACATGAGGTGGAGGAGCTCGCGCCGAGATGGGGCGATGGAGGGTGACGCTGTCGGTGGTAGAGCTTGAAGGGGCGCGTGGTGTTCCTGCGGAAAGGAGGCGACGCGGGCCCTTGCGGTGAGGCAAGGAGCACGGCAGCAGGATCCTGGGGAGCAGCCCTGGGCGGCGACGGACAGAGGGCTCAGGGACAGCGCGAGGAGAGAGGCGGTGGGGCTGGACGGATCGGAGGAGAAGGCCACGGCGGCTGGGGCACGGGGCTCGACGAGATCCACCGGGGCGGCCGGAGGACGACGCGGCCGCTCGCGGGTTCGGTGAGGTCGAGGCCACGGAGCACCCTTGGCGGTGTGGAGGCGGACTCCGAGGCGGCGAGGTCGGGGAGGCGGGGGCTTGGTGGTCGACGGCGGTTGGAGTGGCAGCAGAGAGCGGCGAGGAGAGAGGCCGAGGCCCAGGGAAGACGCGAGGCGGAGGTCCTCGACAGGGAGGAGGGCAGGGCCGGAGCATGGCCTTGGATCAGCGAGGCGGGCTCTGCCGGCAGAGGCTCGAGAGGCAGGGCGCGCCGTGGCAGCAGGCTGAGGGACGCGAGGTGGTGGAGGCGGGGCCAGGAGCGGCGGCGGTTGTTCCTGCGAGGCAGGAGAGGGGCGGGGCGGCTCCGGCGAGGAGGGGCTCGGTGAGGGAGGAGGCGAGAGGGACGAGCGGGTGGTGGGCCGGACGCGGGCGAAGGTCCTGAGGCTGTCGGTGTGGGGCCCGCGTGGGAGTGCGTGCAGGTGGGCGGTTGAGCGGGAGATGGAGAGGGAGTTGCGCGCCCAGGGGATTTGGTCGGGCGGCAGGTGGTGGCGTGGGGACACGGGGCCAGGGTGGGGAGCGAGGTGGCAACGGGTGAGTGGTAAGGGGGGGCAGGGTGGCGTGCGTGTGTTGTGTGTGCGGGTTGGGTGGCCAGTGTGTGTGTGTTGTGTGGAGAGGAGGTGGGGGCCAGGAGGTGAGGTGGCGGCATGGGAGTGGAGGGGGTGAGGTGGAGGGTGGAGGAAGGGGCTGGGTAGACTAGGGTTGGGTAGAAAAGGGTTTGGAGTTAGACAGATTAGAGTTTTAATTTTGGTGGTGGCCGGCTAGGCTTTCGGGCCTGGCTGGCTGCCTCCTATAAAAATAATATAAATTTTGTTTATTTAGAATGGGGCTTTTGAAATCCCTTTTTAGACAAAACAAAATACTCCGGAGACCCGGGTTTTAATTTGAATTAAAGACGGGGCGTTTTGAAAACAAAACCAGGCTTTTCGAAAATAGTTTTGTACAAACACATGCATGATGACATGACGATGCTCAAATGCAATGGGGCATGATGACATGAGCCTGCGGTCATGATGATGCAATGTGCAAAAACACAGCGATTTTCTGGTAGTGGTTTTTGCGGGATGCCACAGTGAGAGAGGCTGGAGAGGGCTACTGCTGCGAGTGCACGGTCGGCCGGCGAGGAGTGGCTCGGCATGGCAATGCAGTGTAGCTAGGAGGTAGGGGATGTGCTGGTGTGGGTATGGTTAGGCTTGAGGGGAACAACATGATCAAAGCACTTCAAATTTTCTAGACAATATCAGCCCAAAACAGTAATAGTTAGGCCACAATGATCTTGTCTGCAAGGTGTTTGACAAAATGGCCGAAAGAGAAAAAGTTTTGAATTTTGGTTTCAAAATTTTTGGGTGATCTCCACTAGTGCTAGGTAGTCTCTTGTTGCAAGGGTTTTGAAAGTGGAGCTCAAAAAGATGGTTTTTGAAATAGGGATGATCTATGCATATGCACTAGATTCAATTTTCAAATGCCATTTAAAATAAGTGAAAGAATGTTTTTAGCAGATCAAAAGGTGGGCCTTGGTACCTCATTATGTGTACTAGTAAGGGGTGCAAAGATCAAGAATTGTTTCTGTTAAGAAATCAGTGCTAGGAACACTCAAAGTAGTGTATTGGATTAAAATGGCCAAAATGACCATTCCTCCTTTTTAATTCTTTTTATTTGATTTTCTTTAGGAAAAGTTTGGGAATGATGTAGATGATGTTTAAATCACCTAAGAAACATTTTACAAGCATTGGATCACTTAAACAAGGCACTTCAAATCAACTCCTATTTCAAATGCACACACATATGAATGCTTTCATTTTAAATTTGGAAAGTTTTTGTTAACCCTATTTTTGGATGATTTGATCTTGATAAGCTTGGATTGAAGTTTTGGGATGTTACAAACCTTCCCCCCTTAAACAAAATCCCGTCCCGAGATTTACAAAGAAAACTAGGAACTAAAGAGATCTGGGAACTCTGTCCTAATGTAATCTTCTCGCTCCCAAGTAGCTTCCTCCTCGGTATGGTTGCTCCACTGAATCTTAAGAAACTTGATGCTCCTGGTCCTGGTGGTTCTGTAGGATTCTTCTAAGATACGGATGGGTACTTCCTGATAGGTCAGGTCATTGTTGATTTCCACAGCTCTGTGATCGATGTTCTTGAAAACTTCCGTCTTCTCGGGCACTTCTAAGCATTTCTTGAATGTGAGATATGGAACACATTGTGGATGGTCGACATCTCTTGAGGCGATTCCGGTGATACGATACTTCTCCTTGATGGTTCAGAATTTTGAAAGGTCTGATATATCTGGGGGCTAACTTTCCCTTCAGACTAAAGCGTTGAGTTCCCTTCAATGGTGAAACCTTGAGATATACAAAATCTCCGACATTGAAAGTCAGGTCTCTCCTTCTCTTGTCGAGATAACTCTTACATGCGGATTGGGCGGTCTTGAGGTACTCACGGACTTTGTGAACTTTCTCTTCTGCTTCTCGGAGAATGTTGGGTCCAAAGATCTGACTCTCTCCTACTTGCGACCAATTCAAAGGGGTACGACACTTTCTTCCGTATAGGAACTCAAATGGTGCCATCTGCAAACTAGCTTGATAACTGTTGTTATATGAGAGTTCTACGAAAGGCAGGCAGTCTTCCCATTTTGATCCGTATTCCAACACACAAGCTCTAAGCATATCCTCTAGGATCTGGTTGACTCTCTCAGTCTGTCCATCTGTTTGCGGGTGATAAGCGGTACTGAAGTTCAACTTGGTTCCTAAACCTTCCTGAACTTTCTGCCAAAATCTTGAAGTAAACTGGGTTCCTCGATCTGACACAATGGTCTTGGGGGTTCCATGCAGACTAACAATCCTAGCAATGTACATCTCTGCTAGCTTTGCACTCTGGTAGGTAGTCTTGACAGGTATAAAATGGGCTACCTTGGACAGTCTATCAACTATGACCCAGATTGAGTCATTTCCCCTACTAGAAGTAGGCAAACCGGTGATAAAGTCCATTCCGGTGGAATCCCATTTCCATTCTGGAATCTGCAATGGTTGCAACAGTCCTGCAGGTCTCTGATGCTCTGCTTTGACTCTTTGACAGATGTCACATTTGGCGATGTAGCTTCCGATTTCTCTCTTCATCTTGTGCCACCAAAATTTCTCTTTCAAATCCTGATACATCTTTGTTCCTCCAGGGTGGATAGAATAAAGAGTATCATGAGCTTCCTTCATGATAACTTCCTTCAGCTCTGAATCTGCTGGCACACAGATACGTCCTTTGTACCACAGTACTCCTTCTTCGTCTTTGGTGAATCCAGGTACCTTTCCTGTACCAATACGACGTTTTATTCCGTCGATACTTTCATTCCCTTTTTGGGCTTCCTTGATTTGGCTAATCAAAGTGGGTTGAAGTTCAATGCTAGCTAGGAATCCTTTGCTAACTAATTCAGGCTTGAACTGCTTCAATTCCTCATACAAACTTTGTTGCTTCTCCTTGATCATGGTGTTAAGCCTACACGGCAATCTTCTAAGGGCATCCGCTACCACATTGGCTTTGCCGAGGTGATAGTGAATGTCAAGGTCATAATCCTTGATTAACTCTATCCATCTCCTTTGCCTAATATTTAGCTCCTTTTGAGTGAAGATATACTTCAAGCTCTTGTGATCCGAGTAAATCTCACAGTGATTACCCATCAAATAATGATGCCATGTCTTCAATGCTAGAACCACAACTGCTAGCTCAAGATCATGGGTCGGATAGTTCTGCTCATGCTGCTTCAGTTGTCGAGACAGATACGCGATAACTTTGCCTTCTTGCATCAATACACATCCTAGACCAATCTTGGATGTGTCACAATAAACATCAAATGGCTTCTTGATGTCTTGCATGACCAATATTGGGGTTGATATCAATCTCGTCTTCAGCTCTTGGAAACTAGCTTCACACTTGTCTGTCCATTCAAACTTCTTGTCCTTCTTCAACAATTGGGTCATTGGTCGGGCTATGCTCGAGAATCCTTCTACGAACTTGCGGTAATATCCCGCTAATCCGAGAAATGCACGGACTTGGGTTTGAGTGGTTGTGGCTTCCCATTCTTCGACATCTTTGATCTTGGCGGGATCAACGGAGACTCCTCCGGCAGACACAATATGTCCTAGGAATCCTACTTCTTTCAGCCAGAACTCACACTTGCTGAACTTGGCATATAACTGATGCTCTCTCAGGGTTTCTAGGATGATCCTCAGATGTTGCTCATGCTCTTCCTCTGACTTGGAGTAGATAAGGATGTCGTCGATAAACACAACTACAAACTTATCTAGGAAATTCATAAAGATCTTATTCATGAAATAAGCAGGGGCATTAGTTAATCCAAAAGACATAACCGTATACTCACATAAACCATAGCGAGTAGTAAAGGCGGTCTTCGGAATATCCGTTGCACGAATCTTAAGTTGGTGATAACCAGTCCTAAGATCAATCTTTGAGAATACCTGAGCTCCGGTCAACTGATCAAATAGATCCTCTATCTTTGGCAAAGGGTACTTGTTCTTGATGGTGACGTCATTCAACTTTCTGTAATCTGTACACAGACGATTGCCTCCATCTTTCCCGTCGATGAATAACACTGGTGATCTCCATGGCGATGCGCTTGGTTGAATCAAGCCTTTCTCTAACATGGCATCCAACTGCTTCTTCAGTTCCACTAACTCTGAGGGGTTCATGTTATAGGGTCTCTAGGCTATAGGTCTGGTTCCGGGGATTAGTTCGATAATGAATTCAATATCCCTATCCGGGGGCATACCTGGCAATTCATCTGGGAATACGTCGGGGTATTCACAGACTACTCTGACTTGGTCTATGGTGGGCAGGGCTACACTCTTGTTGCACTTGAATTGACGGGGTAAGGTTTCAGAGATATGCTCTACTGTGACTCCGGAACTACTGGTCATGGTGATGGCTTTCTTAGCACAGTCTATCAGTCCTTTATGCCTTGACATCCAGTCCATACCTAGTACTACTTCCAATCCTTTGGTTCCAAGTACAATTAGGTTGGCATAAAAATCTATTCCATGTATTCTGATAGGCACAGCTTTGCAAATTTTTCTAGCTTTTGTAGTTGAACCGGGGATTTGAACTATCATGACATGCTTCAGGTTGGTTGGGTGAATCTTACTAGTGCATGCAAATTTTTCAGTGACAAATGAATGCGATGCTCCAGAATCAAACAATACTCTTGCTAAAACTGAGTTGACGGAAAACATACCTAGCACTACATCTGGCGCTTCCTGGGCTTCTTCTACGTTCATGTGGAAGAGACGACCGTTGCGGTTGTGAGGGTTCCCTGGGGCAAATCTCCTTCCTAGTTGAACACGACGCTGCTGCTGACCTAGGGCATTCACATTGGCATTGGCTGCTGTCTTCTTGGGACACTCATTGGAGTAGTGACCCTTCACTCCACACTCAAAACAAGTGATCTGGGACTTGTCCTTGACTGCGACAGGCACAGCATTGCTGCCAGTTCTGGGTGCAGTGTTGTTGTTGTTGCTCTTGGGAGGTGCACGGTTGAAATTGTTGGCATTACCGGAGTTGTGATTGTTTCCTCCGGACTTCACATTGCCTCCGCTATAGTTAGGGTAGCTTGGGCGAGACGTTGGGGGTCGGTTGTTCCTTGGTGCATATCCTGGTGAAGGGTTCGGACGGTACTTCTGGTGACTGTTGGATCCAGACTGCTGCATCATACGACGCTTGCGGTTGTCGTTTGCCTGGTTAATCTTCCCTTCCATCTGAATGGCAGAGTCGACTAGTTCTTCGAGATCTATGAAGCGGATATTGACAAGGACAGTCTGCATCTCATCATGTAGTCCGTTCAAGAATCTCTCCTTCTTCTTGGCCTCCGTGTTGATCTCATCAGGTGCATATCTGACAAGTGGCAGGAATCTGTCATGGTACTCCACCACAGTCATTCTTCCTTGCTTCAAGTCGCGGAATTCATCCCTCATCCTGTTGACTAGACCTTGCGGCACGTGGGTGCGGCTGAACTTGACTTTGAAGGCTTCCCATGTCATCACTTGACCATGGTTCATATTGCGGATGCTATTCCACCAAGCTCTTGCATCTCCTGCCAGATAGTGGGTGGCGAAGAGAACTTTCTCATTTTCATCAACTCTGGCAACTTCTAAGTTGTTTTCCATGGTCTGTAACCAGTCATCAGCATCTAATGGGTTCTCAGATTGGTTGAAGACTGGGGTATTGGTGTTCTGAAATTTTTTGAGTTTGGATCCCTGGTGATCCTGATTTCCATGCCCTTGGTTATTGAGAGCCATCTGGGCGATCTGCTGCAATGTTGCTAAGTTGGCTTGGCGCTCGGCCCTGCTTGCTTCACGGTCTGCGATGAGATTCTGCAAGATCTGCAGCATTGGGTCTTGCGACGAGCTGCTCCCTCCTTGGTTTCCACGAGTCATCTGAAGATTGAGATAGATATAGGGGTAAGAGGGAAATTCTAAGGTTCATGGTTTTGGGTTTTCAAAGCTAAAACTTTGAGTTAGACTCAGGTTTTTCAACTAACTTCTTTTTCATTCATGCAAGCAAGCACACGATACAACACACACCACAACAATCAAAGGGAAAACAGATGGTTTGATGAACCATTATGTAAGCTACGATACAATGAGATGATACATCTCATGCTACGATAGTGCTCTAGTGCATCTACTCATCGTCGATGAAGTCGGAGTCTTCATCATCAGTGTAGAAGTCCACGGCATCCTCCTCCAGAAAGTCATCAATCGTTGCCGAGGTAAGAATCCATGTCTCCCTGGATGTCTTCACCCTCATCTTCTTCTTCCTTTGCTGCAAGCTGAGCTTCCTGCTCCTTGATGGTCTTCTCGAGGTCGGCCACCTTCTTGCAAAGACGGGCGATGGTGCGATCCTTCTTGGCATGCTGCGGCGAAGAGACTGGCGGTCTTGGACAAGCAGTGCGAAAGTCTGGGCCTTCTGGTCGGCAATGGCACGGTTCTGGTTGGCTAACTCTCTGGCATTGTCCAGTTCCTGCTGTCTGTCGTGCAGCAAGAAGTCAAGATTGTCCACTTGACGCCTCAACTCTGGGTGACTTGGCATCTCCATTATCATTCCCATGAAGTCACGTCTTGCATAGTGAGCAAAACGAGTTCCTTGGATCTTGTTGACGCTGAGGGCACATAGACGTGCGAGAGCTTCATGCATTGCCCTGGCTAATCCATCTAGCCAGTTGTTCTCTCTCACGGAGAACTAAATTCTCCTAGAAGTTGGTGCTTCGATACTTCCTCTAAGATCTGCGGTGACTAGCCACTGTAGGTCTCCTCCTGGGGGTCCTGGAAGTTGAGCTCCAAGAAACTCCGGATGTGGGCGTCCCAGTAACTCCGACAGTGAATCCAGATCCCTCTCGAAGATCAGCTGACCTCCGTTTCCCAACTGGTAAAACTTGCTGAACTGAGTCTCCATCTACAAGAATTAAGGATGAGGAAGTTAGTGAAGTGATCAAGTGTGTCAAGTTTTAAGTCGTAATGTAAGAATTTTGAGGAACATGAATTTTTGAGAAAGAATGAGTTCACAAGGGTGAGAGAAAGGAATAGTTTTTTTCATAAATACTCGCTTTGGTTTTTAAGCTAAGTTTTTGGTTTGGACGTCCATTCTAACTAGGGTCTCCTATGGTCAGGATGGCTCTGATACCAACTTGTCAACACCCGGATTTTTAATCCCAGATGCCCGTTATGCCATACCTTGAAATCCCAGGATTACCATTTTTGCGAGACATAACGGATTGGATATCACAGTACATCATCCATTACAAACCATACATAAGGTCTTACACAAATAAGGATCTCATGATCCAGTCTTAATACAACAAGCAGCGGAAATAAAAGATAAGTGTAGCGGTGGGGTCCATCTTCAGGGGCACAGGCAATGCTGACGAAGGCAAATAGTCCTAGTTATCGTAGCCGTCCTGCTGACCATCATCTTGATAATCTCCTTCATAGTATGGCCATGAGAATAGCCAGGGACAAAAGCCATGAGTACTCTTTAAGTACTCGCAAACTACCACTAACAAGTATTATAATTCTAAGTTAAAGTGCTAGATCTAAGTTTAACTATAAACTTAAATTTGAAACCTAAGCTGAGTTCAGAAGCAAAGAAAGATAAAGTAAAGTTCTAGAATCACTTAAGTTGGGAAGCTAGTATCATAAACACAACCCTGTTGTGGTCAAGTCAAGATTCATCATTCATTTCAAGTTATTTGGAAAACATCTGACAACGAAACAGTATGTCCATTCCAACTGTCCATAACCATGACGCTATTCGAATAGTTTGACACTCTGCAGAGGTGGTACACTTTCACCACAAGATTCGATACATCTATCAGGGATAACCCTGAATCATCATACTTAGTATGCAGATAATCAAACATAACCATCCCTTTACACACCCTAGTATAAGCACCTCTCCTATGAGCATGGCCTCCCAACCATGACCATCAGTCATCTTGGGCACTGCATAGGTGGATATCATGAGAGGTAGCCACCGCTCAAACCTCTCCCGCGAGGGAACTAATACTAATGCATATAAATTTCCAGCTAAGCCTTACCCAATTCAGGTATTATGGTTGTACGGTAAATTTGGAATGGTATCGCATCCGAATGCAACCATCAGTTTTAATAAAGGGTTAAGGCTCATGCCTCAACATTTTCATCATCATCAACCATTTGTGTTTCTCAACACATGTCAAAACACTCTCAATAGAATGACTCATCATTCCAAGGTTTTCATAATTCATTTTCACCAAGTATTCCCATCTAAAGTGACTCAAGTTTTGAGCTACTCTAGACTACTAGGTTAAGAGTGTTCACTAAGGTGGAAGGATGGGTTCAATCTCATGCCATAGAAGGACATCTAAAGGTTTCTAAGTAGGTCAAGTTTTATACTTTTTATGCTACCTTAAAAACAAGTAAAGAACTTTGTGTACTAAGGGGAGTAAAACTTGTAAGTAAGACTTGGGGCACTAATAGTCAAAAGGGTGTGATCAAAGCATGCTTAAGGCATCTTTGCTAAACCATCTAGTTTAATCCTAACTTGCTAAGCATTATACTTGCAAGTGTTAGCTTGCATTGCTAATGGTGGCTTGCAAGTACAACTTGCAATGGTTAATCTTGGATAGTGCTAGCTTGCCTTGGTTGGTGCAGTGGTTGAAGTTTTCTTCTTCTTCTTGATAGCACTCCTCCTCTTCGTAGACTTGGTCGGTACTATCGTCTATAAAAATACATACGGAGTACACAATCACCAAACAATACTTAACTAGGCTAGATAGCATTCTAAGACATACAATTGATGATCTATTATCATCACAAGCATCACAAGTTTAATTCAATAGTTTCTTCCTTTTATTTTAGAAAAGTAATTTCTACTCATTGAAAAATTAACTAAGATTTAATATTCACCACTTAAAATATGGGATCATGTTGACACATGTCATCACCACATACTCTAATATGTGGTAATGAGATTTAAAGGTTGGATCATAATCATTTTGGTTTAAGTTCATTATTTAATGATTTAAAGTGACTAGAAATGCCTATATAGCATTATTTTGGTACTAGTCCAAATTCACTGCATGTAAACCTTAATATTATTTCATATTTAGATAGATATGATGAAATGTGATTTTTGAGAGTTGGAATCAACTCAAAAGCTAACTTGTATGATTTTATAAAAATGTTGCAAGTTGTAAAAGCTTCTATTTGTTATTTTTCTTAGGAGAGATCTATAACTCTAATTGAATTAAATCCAACTGGCTTGGATAGATCATCTCCATACCTTTCAGACAAAATTGGTTTCATGCAATTTGGATTTATAAAACTCTCTAAATTGAATTTTAAACTAGTGGACAGAAACTAGATTCAATTTAAAAAGAAAAATCCAGATTTGAACGGTTGGGCTAGCGCGGGGAGGAACTTGGGCCGGCCTAGTGGCGCTCCGGGGCACGGGGCTCAGCTGACAGGGGGTCCCGCTTGTCAGTGGGTCTTAACACGCAAAGCGATGCATTTGGTATGAGGATTAGAAGGAGATCTACTGGTGAGGGTCGTAAATCGGCGACAAACAAGTCGACGCGACTCGAACCCTAAGCGGTTCGGTGGGGTCTGCTGAGGGACGTGCAGGCTCCATCGGGTAGTGGTGGCAAACAATGGAAGAAGGCGAGCGAGGCGAGGCGATTCTTGGCGGAGCTTGGGGTGGTCGCAATCAGCGGCGCCCTTCTCCTCCTGCTGCGGCTGCTCCGGCTCCAATTCCGGCGAGGCATAGCTCGCTTGGTTCCGGCGAGAGGGGTGAAAGGATCAGTGAGAGGTGGGAAGTGAGTGAGTGTGGAGAAATGGTGCGGGGGAGGCCGGTTTATATAGGCCCGACGGTGAGACCAAAGGGCATGGGCAGGCAACTCCAGCGACACGGCTACGGGCGGCTAGTGGCATGGCGGAGGATGGCGATCGACAGCTGGTCTCCTAGCGGTGCTCTAGGAAGTGAATGCGTGCGTAGGGGCGATGGTATCTTGATGCAGGCGGTGGCGCTCTGGCGTGACGGCAATGTCCATGGCGAGCGGTGGTTGTGGTGCTTTCGGCGGCGAATGGAGGTGTCTGGGGTGTTCCCTGGGTCGTGGCGGAGCGGTGGGCGCGGGCTGCGGTCGAGCGGCGGCTTGTGCACACGGGGACAAAGCATGCTTTGCGGGCGGCGGCGGCATGGTCGACCAGCTCCGGGCGCGGCGGTTCCTGGCCGCTCTGCTCTCTGTCTCTGGCCTGGGGCTGGTTAGACGGTGGAGGTGGACCACTGGCAACTTGCTAGACATGGTGAGAGAGGCTGGAGAGAATCTGCTGCAGTGCGTGCAGTCGGCCGTGAGGAGTGGCTCGGCATGGCAATGCAGTGCAGCTAGGAGTTAGGGGATGTGCTGGTGTGGGTCTGGTTAGGCTTGAGGGGGACAAGATGATCAAAGCACTTCAAATTTGCTAGACAATATCAGCCCAAAACAGTAATAGTTAGGCCACAATGATCTTGCTAGCAAGGTGTTTGACAAAATGGTCGAAAGAGAAAAAGTTTTGAATTTTGGTTTCAAAATTTTTGGGTGATCTCCACTAGTGCTAGGTAGTCTCTGGTTGCAAGGGTTTTGAAAGTGGAGCTCAAAAAGATGGTTTTTGAAATAGGGATGATCTATGCATATGCACTAGATACAATTTTCAAATGCCATTTAAAATAAGTGAAAGAATGTTTTTAGCAGATCAAAAGGTGGGCCTTGATACCTCATTATGTGTACTAGCAAGGGGTGCAAAGATCAAGAATTGTTTCTGTTAAGAAATGAGTGCTAGGAACACTCAAAGTAGTGTAGTGGATTAAAATGGCCAAAATGACCATTCCTCCTTTTTAATTCTTTTTTATTTGATTTTCTTTAGGAAAAGTTTGGGAATGATGTAGATGATATTTAAATCACCTAAGAAACATTTTACAAGCATTGGATCACTTAAACAAGGCACTTCAAATCAACTCCTATTTTAAATGCACACACATATGAATGCTTTTATTTTAAATTTGGAAAAGTTTTTGTTAACCCTATTTTTGGATGATTTGATCTTGATAAGCTTGGATTGAAGTTTTGGGATGTTACACCGCGTGACCCGCTGCCACGTCAATTACAGTCTTCAACTCCAGTGATTCGCTACGATATTCGGCTCCAACGACTCAGGGGCTCTCTCCGCTTCGGCGACCTTCCGCGGTCTTTAATTTCAGCGACCCGCTGCGGTCTTCAGCTTAGGTAACTTTGTGCCTCCCTCGACTCCCGTGACCCCTTGGTCGAATCGACTCCCGCGACCCGCCTATTGCATCGGATCTTGCGACTCGTTCACCACGACAACTACCAATAAAGCTAAGTTTCCCTCTACTTAGAGCTGATTTCTTTTAACTTAATCGCATTCGAAACACTCGGGGGCTGCGCCCTCTTCGAGTAACCTAATGTGTCATCGACTCCACGCACTCGAGCACCTCATATGCGACAGCCCAAGTAGCTGATTCTGTCTGATCGTCGAATTCTTAAACTCCGAGTACCTCGGCAAGGTACTAAGACTAAGGGTAATCAGGCTAACGAAAAGGCCTAGCATGTAGTGCAAAAATGTCGACTCGATTGGCACCAGAATTTTATTTTGCAAACTGACATGCAAATATCACACAAGATACAAGTACTTTACAATTATTAATGTTTTATGCAGCTTACAATGATATCGACTGCGTCGATCTATTCTATCGGGTCCTCCAACAAGAGTCGACAAAACAACTAACTACGCCATACACTCAAGACCCGAGTCGAGACCCTCCTCGGATGGTTGCATCGCTTGATGCTACACACACGTGATGCTGACCGTGCACCCAACAGAAGCGACTGCATCGACTCTATTCGCATTGTTGAATGACTTCGCTACATCAACACCAACTACATTATCGATTTTTGGCTCCTTACGTGCGAGACGCTGACTCGATGCACTTCCGGGTCAGCAGATTCTCCTCGCATTATTTTCAACTTCGTCTACAAGATACAAGTTTCGAGTCCCTGCCCGAGTCTACGACTCCGCCAGACACTCGGGGGCTACTCCAAGCTGGAGCATTGGCCGCGCATATACAAGATCATCGAGTGACACGCTCTGAATCCTCGCTCAAATCCACGATTCGACTAAGGACTCAGGGCTACTCCCATAGGGAGCGCTGGCCGCACACCCGAAGAAATTTGTGAAGATATCCAAGCATCATAAAAACGCTTCACTCGAATCCACGATACGATTGTGGACTTCGGGTTACTTCCATAGGGAGCGCTGAAAACATATTCGACTGAAACAAGCAAAAGACGACAGCAGTCGCAAAATACTTATAGTCCCCACTCGAGTCTATGACTCGAATAGGCACTCGGGGGCTACTCCCATAGGGAGCGCTGGTCGCGCACCCTATGATTATTTTTCCTTATATATCGTACTGTGTGTCGATAACATCCACACTCGAATGCTATGGCGACTCTGCCTCATATTTTCCCTGCAAAGAGACTGTGTCTCCTGAATCACCCGAATCATCTCCACGATAGACACTCAACTACAGCCTACCTGGTGCGGATCGACGGAAGTCCCACTCGAAGATATATCAGGGTCCATGACGCCCATGACGGTTCGATTGATATGAAGCCCATATGGACGCGGACTCCCAAACACACAAGATAAGGAAACCTCAAGACTAGAGTTTGAATACAACTTGTAACCAACTCGTATTGGTACCTGAGACCTAGCCTCCACATATATAAAGGCTACGAGGGTCCAACGAGAAGGCAATCTCTTAATCGCGACTCCCACAATAGACAGATCTACGACATCGCCACAATAGACAATAGATCTAGACATCGATCTCTCGCATATACGCCAGATCCAATCTGCGCATCCGTCGCCATCGTCGATATTGTAATCCTTCGGATCATTATCAATCAAGAGCAGACAATCAGGAGTAGGGTCCTCTACGAGGCCTGAACCTGGGTAAACCTTGCGTCCCTGTGTGCTTGTTTGCTAGCCGATCGAGACTTCCAGCGTTCCCTCTTTCTCTAAAACCTAAGTCCATAACAATGGGCATCGACGAGTTAAACCCTCGTCAATTATTTTGAGACAGATGGAGTATAAGAATGGCAATGTGTAGGCCATAGGCAGGGTAGAGCAATACCATACCCATACCCGTTTAGTCAATGGGTACAAAAATTCACCCATACCCATAACCGCGGGTATAAAACTTACCCATACCATACCCATTGGAAACCCGACGGGTAGATCCAAGAGTAAACAAGTTATTCATAATTTTATTTTCATCAATAATATATTTGAAAAAAATACAATTGCATCTACTAAATAATAGATAGACAAGTACATGCAAGAATCGAAGTTTAGAACTCGCAATCTCATACTCATCCCTAGGTTTTTCGGTCCCTAGGTTTAAATTCTATTGACAAGTTTGACACGTCAGTTTAAACGGGCGGGATAGGGATATGGGTATACCCATGGGTACAAGTCTATACCCGTGCCCGTACCCGTGACTTAACGGGTAGAGTATGGGTATTATCCGTGGGTGCAATAGTGTTTCCATACCGGTACCCATGGGTAAAATTGTCATCCTTAATGGAGTAGATTGTGAAACTACCAGTAAACTATTAAGTGTGGTAGTTGGTTGTTTGTGTATCGATTGTCAAATTGTTTCTATTAGTGATGTATATCAATTTGGAAGCGAGAGAAAAGCATACAGTTAGATTTGGAGAGACCACCGAGAGTCCACCAAAAAAGAAATATTTAAACGTTTTGAAATATTTATACCTACACATGTACAACAATCAAAACAAGGTGTAGCAATGCACAGGCATTTAGCTAGTATAAAATAAGCTAAATTCAACTTTTGAGGGCAAGGGATAAACGATGGATGCATGAGTTGTAAAGAGATAAAGGATTTGTTCAACAGAGAATTCAACTTCGCACACATAAGTAGTTGAAGTGCACTCAGCTAACTTAACATAAGTTACAAGAACACTAGTTTCCAGCTGAGCATAGAGCATGTAGAACATGATGTCAAACAAACATCGAACTAAAACTACATCTAGAATCTGCCACGCCCTCTGAAACCACGCCCTCCACCCCTGGGAGGTCCACCACGACCCCTTGGGGCACCTCTTCCACGGAATCCACCACGGCCACCACGAGCACCACCTCTTCCACCACGGCCACCACCTCGAGAAAATCCTTGACTCGAGCCCCTTCACACAATAAGTAAAGAGAAAGTGTTACAAGCCATAAATAGATAAATGGTGAACATTTTGGTTGGTTTCTCATATGCGCTTGACCACACATGCACACTTCGTATATTAATACTGAAGATTCAACAAAAGATGTACTCCAGCAGTTCGTAACTACCAGTAAATTTTGCAACACATCACATACTAAGATCTGCGCAGCATTCTTAGCTTATGCAGGCTACACAACTTTTGCTACTCCCTCCGTTTCAAAATATAAGATGTTTTAGCTTTACGAAGGGAGTGTATCTAGATACCTTCTAGTCTCTAGGTTCATTTAGATTTGAAGTGAACCTAGACATTAAAACGAGTCTAGATACACTCTCTTCACAAAGCTAAAACATCTTATATTTTAAAACAGAGGGAGTACTTCCTAACAGCCAAGTAAGGACTGGTGAACCCTTTGGACAGATAACCTCTTTTATTGAGATTTATCTGGAAGATTAACCAGGTTTCGACTGCACTGGTTTAAATGTTTGAAGAAAGTAAGCTTTAATGTTTGAAGAAAGTAGGCAGTTGAACGTTATCAATTCACTAACTGTATAAAATTTAGCAATTGATGATGTCATCTTGCAATGTTCCATATTCAAGGCGGATGAAGCAAATAATGCGCAAAAATGATCAACAGTTAGCTCAAGGTCATACTTTGGCTGTGGCAGGAAGCGTGAGAGGGGCAGCAGCTTCATGGGGTCAATAAAGAACTTGTCACCTTCCTTGTATGATGTTGCAATGACCCCCTCAAACATCTTGACCGAGAAAAGCTACAGAGACAATACAATTTATAAGATATGCAGAAAAGCTACAGAGGCAATAGAATTTATAGGATATGCAGCATGAGCAGGTCATAAATACAGAACAAAAAACTCTGAGCTAAGAACCAACAGTGGAGGGTACCGACATTGAGTCCTAGCAAAGGCATTTTGAAATTTGCACCTCGTCATCAAACAAGTAACTTAAATGGCATTGCCATGCAGCAACAGCATTTTCAACTGTAAACAGATAACTTATTCGAACAACTAAGCTCAATGAAACTCAAGTGTCTTCAGATTCAGAAGCAAGCCACTAAAATCTAAGCCGTAAGCTGCTACCTACAACGAAGCAATCCAAGCAAAGGGTCCTAAACAAATACAGTATATCACATAGATGGACCGGATGACCTTGCTCTAAAGTCTACAGACATATCGTCTTCACCTTAAGCCACCAGGACAAGGAAACAGGTTTAAATTACTCGTCCTGTCTACAAGAGATGAGGAAACGGTGCCGCTCACTGATTCGTTGATGGGGCCGAAGATCTCGTCGACCTTGCCGATCTGCGTCTTGTTCTGGAGATAGATGGGCGCGTTGAAGTAGGGTACCTTCTCGTTCGTCAGCTTCGTCACCGCGTCGCCCTCGCACGCGTGCATGAACGTCGACACCTCTGCATAAAGACTCACCGGCATCTCAAAAAGAGGGCACATAAGGCTTCGGATACTTATGGATTGGGAGAAAGCACGCACCGACGACCTCGGCCGGAGGGCCCTCATCGCGGAACCCGCCACCTCCGCCGAAGCGGCCCCCGCCGCCGCGTCCGCGGCCGCCGCCACCGAAGCGGCCGCCGCGGTCGCCGCCGCGTCCGCGGAAACCTCCGCCGCCTCTCGGGGGCCTCATGGTGTTTGGGAGAGAGAAGTGGCGGCGGGAGTGGGAGGGAGGAAAGGGTTTCGGCGCGTGAGGCGGCGACGAGGATGGGGTAGGAGGGGGTTTATTAGGGTTTTAGGGGAGGAGGCTGCGGGTTTGGTTATGGTGACGTGGTCTGGGACACTGGCGGATGGGCCCTGCCGTGGTCTCCTTCCATTGCCCGTTGGATCGCTGCTTCCCATGGGAAGAGCCATATGGACGGTGATTCATCGATGCCCAGGGTTTTTCGTTGCTTTCGGCTCCACGTCACACCTGTACGAGAGATTTGACGCGTCGAGATTGTGGCTTCCATTGTCTAGAGCGTACCCATACCTGGCCATTGGCCCGTGCCTTCGTGGGCTGGCACGTCACGGGCCAGCTCGGCACGCCACTTAATAGGCCGTGTCCGGTCCGTGGTCCGACTGGGGTCGTGCCTGAGCTTCTACCCAAGCCCACGTGCCGGCACGGCACGGCCCGTTAAGAGTTTTTTTATTTATTTTTTTATTTTTTATATTATTATATATATAGTTTTTATATTAATTTTGATAAAATATAGTATTAAAATATCTTAACGAGCCGGTCCGTTAGGTCCTTTTAGTTAACGTGTCGTGCCTGGTCCTCGAGATGAAGCTCATGGGCAAGACGCAGAGTAGTTCGTTAGCTTAACGTGCTCGAACGCTAAGTTCTTAGTGGTCGCTTAAGTGCGTTGCCCTGATTGGCTGTGTATGAGCATATCCGCCAACGCGGCTTTGGCACGCAAGACATCCCACTAAGACGTTAGCGTGGCTGGCTGGCACGGTTCATCTGAACACGTTAAGCTAAGAGCACCTCCACTCGTTGGGCATTATCAGACCACGTAATATTCGATCTGAGAATAGCCGTTTTCCTAAACGCGTTCCCAATCGGCGTTTCTAGACAATGCAAAA
This sequence comes from Avena insularis, assembly GCA_023614405.1. Lineage (NCBI taxonomy): Eukaryota > Viridiplantae > Streptophyta > Magnoliopsida > Poales > Poaceae > Avena > Avena insularis. Next base: position 284,590,567 of record CM042690.1, read on the forward strand.
TCGGTGACACATTTGAATATTTGTTGTTCCCGCCGGCAAAACCTTGCCCAAAGGTGTTCGACAGAAGTACGCCTAAAAAGTTTCGGCGAAAAATTTATTACAAAGCAGAATGAAGATCGGCGATCAGTCATCGATGTGTATGGCCTCCTCCGGCGTGTCAAGTGCGACGGGGATGGGCTCCTCGATCAGTACAGGGACAACCAACGGGTTAGAGGAGGTGGAGGCACAACTCGACGAAGGAGTGGTAGCTGAAATGGTAGGCGCAGGTCTCGGCGTGCTGGAAATGACGTCCTCGTCGAGGATGGCGGTGAAGGAAATATGCCCTGAGAGACAATAATAAAGTTGTTATTATGTATTCCTTATATATGATAGATGTTTATTTTGCATGCTAGAATTGTATTGATCAGAAACATTAATACATGTATGTTTAATAAATAAAAAGGGTTTCTAGTTATGCCTCTCTTATAAACTAGCTTGTTGATTAACAAGATGATCAAGGTTTCCTGATCATGGACATTGGATGTTGTTAATAACAAGGTCACACCATTGGTGGAATGATGTGATGAACATTCATCCGAAGTATAGCATTACGATTAAGTCATTATGTTTATATTCCTATAACATTATACGAAGTAATCTTTATCCTTAGACCATGAGATCATGTTAATTGCTAACACCGGAAGAGTACCTTGATAACATCAAACGTCACACCGTAACATGATGACTATAAAGATGGGTTCAGTACTACGAAGGTGTTATGTTGAGGCTCATGGATCAAGAGTGAAATTTGTTAATCCCGATGACGATTAGATATACTATGGGCCCTCTCGGTGATATCACATTAAGATAGCTTGCAAGCAAATGATGTGATCACTAGAATGTTATATCACGGGAACGAGAAAAGAGTGCATGTCGGTAACACGATCAAACTAGGTATGGAGATACCGATGATCGAATCTCGGACATGTAATATATCGCAAGACAAAGGGATTTAGTTACAAGCGTGAAAGGTTCTCATGATCACAGAAGTCATCGTTGAATGTGTAGGAGTCAGTACAGATCTCCAGGTCCCGCTGCTGATTATTGATTAGAGAAGGGTCTCGATCATGTCTGCATTATTCGCGAACCGTAGGGTGACACACTTAAGAGTTACCGGACACCATTTTGGAGCACATATGTTTCAGATGAAAGAATTGCAAAGCACAGGAATTGTTTCGATAGAAACCGGAAATTGTTTCGGGTGAAATTGCAGAAAGTGGTTCTGCATGTGATATTGAAATATTGCAAGGGGCTATATGTGAATGTTTGTTAATTAAAGTAATTAACAAAATTCTGAATAAATTTAATAAAAGAGTTTTATTAAATGAGAGAGCATTAAACTTGGAGAATTTTAATGCATTTAAAGTGGAGACTTTAAAAGGGAATATGAAGAGGCATTTTAATGTGGAGGGGTTACCACCACATGAATGGGGGAGGTGAGGGGTCACCCTCCTATGCGCCGGCCATGGAGAGGAGGGGCACCCCCCTCCTCCTATAAAAGTCCATCCATTCCCTCCTTCATCCTCACACCTTCTTATGAAGGATCTCTCTCCCCCTCTAGAATTATTCCTCCATGGTCTCAGATTAGCGAGATACATGTTCCCGGTGGCATTTCGTCTGGAAGGAGTTGCTGCTTCCGCTAGATCACTAGAGCCAGGAGGTGGAGGTTGTCCGGTGGCTTGAACGTGTGTGCGAATACGGATGCGCTGCTGAGTTGCGGCGCTCGGACCTTCTCACGATCTTGAGATTGGCAAGTATACGACTACATCAACCACGAGTTCCTACTCGTTAACAAAACTCGTTGTCTTCGAGGGTAAGTTCTCGTTCCGATGTATGTCCACCCGTTGCTTTGTACCTAGTACATAGATCTTGGCGTGTAGTTCTCATCGTAGGAAATTTTTTGTTTTTTCTATGCTGCGGACCCAACAGTGGTATCAGAGCCTGATCTATGCGTAGGTGCTTTACATGGGTAGTACACATATATTTATATGTGGGCAATGATGATCATGTTATTGCATCTTCTATGTACTTTGGATATTGGTGGCATAGTGGGATGAAGCGGCCCGGACCAACCTTACATGTCATCGTACATGAGACCGGTTCCACGACTGACATGCAACTTGTTTTGCATAAGTGGCTGGCGGGTGTCTATCTCTTCTACTATAGTCAATATCTGATTTACAACGAGTTGCTAATAACTTGGTTATCCTTGTTGTGGTTCATGTTCGTAGGTGAGAACGGTTCTATCTCCGAAAGCCCTAAGCCACGTAAAACTTGCAATTGATAAATTAGAGGCGTCTAGTTTAGATCGTTGTTGGGCTAGTGTATTGATATGGTATTGTTGTAAGAAGATGTATGATAGATACTCTTACAACACATTCAACGTGTAAGTTCCATAGACCTTGGCCTTACACACAAAGGAATGATAGAGGTCATACCACGATGCAAATGATAGAGATCAAATGCATGGACCATATCATCTCACTTTACACATTAGATGTTAGCATCTTATACTGCTAGTTTGGCGCTTTTGGTAGCATTGTAAGATGATCCCTCATTTAGATATCAAGATAAAGATGTGTTCTTCCTTGAGTATGCACCGTTCTATGGATCGTGTTTCGAGACATCACGTGATGATCGGGTGTACTCGAATCTACGCTTTCATAGGAACGGGTGTAAGACAGTTTTACACACGCGAATACTAAGGTTCTTACTTGGCGATCCTAGCATGTACATACATGGCCTTGGAACACGGACCGAAAGGTTAAGCATGAGTCATATAGTTGATATGATGCCCATATAGATGCTCGCCTTTGAAGCTACATCAACTCATGTGATGATCGGACTTGGTGTAGTGGATTTGGTTCATGTAATCACCAAAAGGACACGAGGGATGTTGTTTTTGAGTGGGAGTTCATTAGTAATTTGGATTAGTTGAACTCAATCTATCATAAACTTAGTCTAAATAAACTTTACAAATTCTATTGTAGATGGCACCACCTGCTTTTAATTTCAATGTGTTCATGGAGAAAGAGAAACTTGCTGCGAATGGTAGCAACTTCACCAACTGGGCTATGAATTTGAGGATTCTCCTCATCACGCAAAAGCAATATGTGCTAGATGCGCCGCTAGGCCCCCCCACCAGCTCCTGATGCCCCTGACAAGGAAAAGAATGTCTATGTGACTCGTTAGGAGGACCACAACTTAGTTCATTGCGACATATTGTATGAGCTAGAGCCAGAACTTCAAAAGCGTTTCGAAAATGGCAATGCCTTTGATACCATGGGAGAATTGAAAATGATTTTCGATACCCATGCTGCCGTAGAGAGTTATAATGCTACTGAAAAATTCTTTAGCTGCATGATGGAGGAGAACAACTCCATTAGTGAGCATGTACTCAAAATGTCTGGGTACGCCGATAAGCTTGTGTCCTTGGGAATAACGATTCCCATTGACTTGGGCATACATCGTGTTCTCCAATCTCTGCCACCTAGCTATAAGAGCTTCATGATGAACTATAATATGCAGGGCATGAAGAAGACTCTTCCCGAGCTTCTGTCAATGCTTAAGACTACAGAAGTGGAGATTAGGAAAGAACATCAAGTGTTGATGATCAATAGGACCACCGGTTTCAAGAAGGACAAGAAAGGCAAGCACAAGGGAAAGAAGGGTGGCAAATCTGTTATCGTGCCTGAAAAGAAACCCCGAGCTAGCCCTAAGTCCGATACTGAGTGCTACTATTGCAAGGGTTGGAAGTGCAACTGCCCCAAGTATTTGGCGGACAAGAAGTCCGACAAGGCAAACAAAGGTATATGTGATATACATGTTATTGATGTGTACTTGACTAGTACTCGCAGTAGCACCTAGGTATTTGATACAGGATTGGTTGCTAATATATGTAACTCGATTCAGGGGCTACGAAACAAGTGACAACTAGCAATGGATGAGGTCAGGATGCGGGTCGGCAATGGATCAAAAGTTGATGTGATCGCCATCGGGACGCTACCTGTCCATATGCCATCGGGATTAGTTATAAACCTAAATAATTGTTATTTGGTGCCTGCACTGAGCATGAACATTGTATCCGGATCGTGTTTGATGCAAAGTGGTCATTCCTTTAAATCTGAAAACAATGGTTGTTCGATTTATAAGAATGATATCTTCTATGGTCATGCACCTATGTTGAATGGTTTATTTCTGATGGATCTCGATAGTAATATTACGCATATTCATAATGTTAATGCTAAAAAGATTAAACTTGATGATGATATATCTGCATATATGTGGCACTGCCGTCTAGGTCATATTGGTGTTAAACGCATGAAGAAACTCCATTCTGATGGACTTTTGGAATCACTTGATTTTGAATCATTTGATACATGTGAGCCATGCCTTATGGGCAAGATGACTAGAACGCTGTTTTCTGGTTCAATGGAACCAGGCGATGATTTATTGGAAATCATACATACTGATGTGTGTGGACCAATGAGTGTGTCGGTGCGAGGTGGATATCGTTATTTTGTTACTTTCACGGATGATTTGAGTAGATACGGGTATATCTATTTGATGAAACACAAGTCTGAAACTTTTGAAAAGTTCAAAGAATTTCAGAATGAAGTGGAAAATCATCATAATAGAAAGATCAAATTTCTACGGTCTGACTGTGGAGGAGAGTATCTAAGTTACGAGTTTAGCACACACATGAAAGAGTGTGGAATAGTTTCACAACTCACGCCTGCCGGAACACCACAATGTAATGGTGTGTCGGAACGTCATAATCGTACCTTATTGGATATGGTTCGATCTATGATGTCTCTGACTGACTTGCCACTGTCATTTTGGGGTTATGCACTAGAAACAGCTGCATTCACTTTAAATCGGGCACCATCTAAATCCGTTGAAACGACACCGTATGAATTATGGTTTGGAAACAAACCTAAGCTGTCATTTCTTAAAGTTTGGGGATGCGATGTTTATGTGAAGGAACTTCAACCGGATAAACTTGAACCCAAAGCGGAAAAATGCGTCTTCATAGAATACCCTAAGGAAACAATTGGGTATACCTTCTATCACAGATCCAAGGGCAAGGTTTTTGTTGCCAAGAATGGATCCTTTCTTGAGAAGGAGTTTCTCGCGAAAGGTGTGAGTAGTCGGAAGGTAGAACTCGATGAGGTTATTGAACGTTCTCTTCATGAAATGGCGAGTAACGCAGCACCGGAAGTTGTTTCGGAGTTGACTTCACCTAATGAAGAGAGAGCTAATGATATTGATCATGAAACTCCGAAAGAGGACACTACCGAATCTCGCAGGTCAAGCAGGACACGTGCAGCTCCTGAACTGTACGGCAATCCTATTGTGAATTTCATGGTTGATGAAATGGATGACCCTACGACGTATGAAGAAGCGATGATGAGCCTGGATTCCAACAAATGGCCAGAAGCCATGAAATCCGAGATGGAATCCATGTACGAGAACCAAGTTTGGACCTTGGTGGACTTACCTCACGATCGAAAGGCCGTTGAGAATAAATGGATTTTCAAAAGAAAAACTGATGCTGATGGTAATGTGACCATCTATAAGGCTCGACTTATCGCAAAGGGGTTTCGATAAATTCAAGGAGTTGACTACGATGAGACATTCTCTCCCGTAGTGATGCTTAAGTAGGTTAGGATTATGTTAGCAATTGCTGCATATTTCGATTATGAAATATGGTAGATGGATGTCAAAACTGCGTTCCTCAATGGTAATATTGAAGAAGAGTTGTATATGATACAACCTAAGGGTTTTGTCGATCCTAAGAATGCTAATAAGGTATGCAAACTTCAGCGATCCGTCTATGGACTGAAGCAAGCATCCCGGAGTTGGAATCTCCGCTTTGATGAGGTGATCAAAGAGTTTGGATTTGGCCAAACTTATGGAGAGGCTTGTATTTACAAGAAAGTGAGTGGGAGCAATGTGGCATTTCTGATATTATATGTGGATGACATATTATTCATTGGAAATGATATAGATCTTTTAAACAGTGTTAAAAGTTATCTAAACAGCAAATTTTTGATGAAAGACCTTGGTGAAGCGTCATATATATTAGGCATTAAAATCTATAGAGATAGATCAAGGCGCCTAATTGGGCTATTGCAGAGTACATACCTTGATAAGATATTAAAGAAGTTTAACATGGACGGAAGTAAGAAGGGGTTCTTACCTATGTTGCAAGGCAAGACATTGAGTAAGACTCAAAGTCCGGATACGGCGGAAGAAAGAGAGATGATGGATAAGATCCCCTATGCCTCGGCCATAGGCTCTATAATGTATGCCATGCTATGTACAAGACCGGATGTGGCACATGCTATTAGTTTGACTAGTAGGTACCAATCGATCCGTGTTCAAACATCGGATGGCGGTCAAGAATATCCTCAAGTACTTGAGAAGAACTAGGGATATGTTTCTTATATACGGAGGTGAAGAAGAGCTAGTCGCTAAGTGTTATGTCGATGCTAGCTTTGACACCGATCCGGATGACTCTAAGTCTCAATCCGGATACGTATTTCTCTTGAACGGAGCAGTAGTTATTTGGAGGAGTTCCAAACAACCTGTGGTGGCTGGATCAACGACGGAGGCGGAATATGTTGCTGCTTCAGAAGCAGCACAGGAAGCGGTTTGGATGAAAGAGTTCATAACAGAACTAGGTGTGGTTCCTAGTGCGTTGGACCCGATGGTGATCTATTGTGACAACAATGGATCCATAGCCAACGCAAAGGAACCGAGGTCTCACAAGAATTCCAAGCATATTAAGCGCCGGTTTCACTCCATCCGCGAGCATGTCAAGGATGGAGATATAAAGATTTGTAAAGTACACACGGACCTAAATGTAGCAGATCCGTTGACTAAAGTACTCCCTAGGGCAAAACATGATCAACACCAGAACTCCATGGGTGTTAGATTTATCACTATGTGAACTAGATTATTGTCTCTAGTGCAAGTGGGAGACTGAAGGAAATATGCCCTGAGAGGCAATAATAAAGTTGTTATTATGTATTCCTTATATATGATAGATGTTTATTTTGCATGCTAGAATTGTATTGATCGGAAACATCAATACATGTGTGTTTAATAAACAAAAAGGGTTCGTAGTTATGCCTCTCTTATAGACTAGCTTGTTGATTAACAAGATGATCAAGGTTTCCTGATCATGGACATTGGATGTTGTTAATAACAAGGTCACACCATTGGTGGAATGATGTGATGAACATTCATCCGAAGTATAGCATTACGATCAAGTCATTATGTTTATATTGCTATAACATCATACGAAGTAATCTTTATCCTTAGACCATGAGATCATGTTAATTGCTAACACCAGAAGAGTATCCTGATAACATCAAACGTCACACCGTAACAGGGTGACTATAAAGATGGGTTCAGTACTACGAAGGTGTTATGTTGAGGCTCATGGATCAAGAGTGGAATTTGTCAATCCCGATGACGGATAGATATACTCTGGGCCCTCTCGGTGATATCACATTGAGATAGCTTGCAAGCAAGTGATGTTATCACTAGAATGTTATATCACGGGAACAAGAAAAGAGTGCATGTCGGTAACGAGATCAAACTAGGTATGGAGATACCGATGATCGAATCTCGGACATGTAATATATCCCAAGACAAAGAGATTTAGTTACAAGCATTAAAGGTTCTCACGATCACAGAAGTCATCGTTGAATGTGTAGGAGTCAGTACGGATCTCCAGGTCCCGCTGCTGATTATTGATCGGAGAAGGGTCTCGATCATGTCTGCATTATTCGCGAACCGTAGGGTGACACACTTAAGAGTTACCGGACACCATTTTGGAGCACATATGTTTCATACTAAAGAATTGCAAAGCGTAGGAATTGTTTCAATAAAAACCAGAAATTGTTTCGGGTGAAATTGCAGAAAGTGGTTCTGCATGTGATATTGAAATATTGCAAGGGGATATATGTGAATGTTTCTTAATTAAAGTAATTAACAAAATTCTGAATAAATTTAATAAAAGAGTTTTATTAAATGAGAGAGCATTATACTTGGAGAATTTTAATGCATTTAAAGTGGAGACTTTAAAAGGGAATGTGAAGAGGCATTTTAATGTGGAGGGGTTACCACCACATGAATGGGGGAGGTGAGGGGTCACCCCCATGCGCCGGCCATGGAGAAGAGGTGCACCCCCTCCTCCTATAAAAGGCCATCCATTCCCTCCTTCATCCTCACACCTCCTTGTGAAGGATCTCTCTCCCCCTCTAGAATTATTCCCCCATGGTCTCGGATTAGCGAGATACATGTTCCTGGTGGCATTTTGTTTGGAAGGAGTTGCTGCTTCCGCTAGATCGCTGGAGAGAGGAGGTGGAGGTTGTCCGGTGGCTTGAACATGTGTGCGAGTACGAATGCGTTGCTGAGTTGCGGCGCTCGGACTTCCTCACGATCTTGAGATCGGCAAGTGTATGACTACATCAACCACGAGTTCCTACTCGTTAACAAAACTCGTTGTCTTCGAGGGTAAGTTCTCGTTGGATGTATGTCCACCCGTTGCTTTGTACCTAGTAGATAGATCTTGGCGTGTCGTTCTCATCGTACGAATTTTTTTTGTTTTCTATGCTGCGGACCCAACAGGCGGTGCGGCACGCCATGTACCAGGCCTTGACCTAGGGGCTCATCGTTGAGGTGTCTTTGCCGCCCAAGAGAAACTGGAGGTCTGTGTTCCTCTTCTTGGCGGCGAAGTTCGCCTTGAGGAGGTCGAGCTTCCTGTCTTGATTCTGCAGCAGCTGCGTCCACCTCTCCTCGGCCTTCTCCCCCCTCTTCACGGCATGGGCCTTGGAGTCGGCGATGCACTTCTCGATCAACACGTGGAGGCGTTCGGCAGGAGGTCCTGTAGCTTTCAGCATCTTCGCCTTCTTCTGGCCAATTTCCGGCCTCCCTTCGCCGGCAGCTAGGGGAGGCTCCGGGTTGTACACACCGTCCTTGTTCTTGGCCAGGCTCACACGAGTGTACGCCCATTTCGGGCAGCTCTGAATCTTGTCGAACACGTGGTGGAACTTGAAATCCGCGCCAGTGTCGTCCCCATACATGCCGAGTGCACAATGGAGCTGCATGGAGAACGCGAAATGTGTTAGGATAGGCATCATGTCGGCATAGATTTAAGCTTGAAGTTGGTGACCTACCTTGCTATCCATGCTTTCGCCGCTGATTGGTGTGTGCCTGATCTCTTCCATAATGTTGTGCCACTTGTTGCAAGCCTGCTGCACCAGTCCCCAGTGATTGGTCATGGCCTTCTTGTCGCGCTCCATGTGGATCTTGTTGAACTTAGGGTCCATGAGGCTGCGCTAATCGAACGCCAACTTCACACACTTCTAGTAATTATCCGAGTTTTAGTTTGTGCTTGTGATGGGGTCAATGATCACTGACATCCATGCCTCGGCGAGGCAAAGGTCCTCGAGCATTGTCCACTTGATGCGAGGCTCCGCCGTCTTCGCCTTCTTCTTGCCCTTGCCCTTCGCCGCTACCAAGGCAACCTCTTCGGCCTGCGTCTGGCCGGCGCCGTCCTTGTTCTGCGTTCGGTTTGCACCGTCCTCTTCGCCGAAGTCCTGGGACTCGAGGCCATGTTCAGCGACGGTCCATGAATGCTCTTCGCTGAAGAAGTCGGTCGCTACAGAACCGAAGGCGATCATGTCCGACATGAAGACCTTGTCGGCCGTTCCACCGAACACGTTGTGGGCATCCTCTTTGCCGAAGTTGTTGGGCGAGGAGATGCCGCCGGTGAATGAAAGCGTACCTCGGCGCATGGCCAACGATGAGCCGTACGCTGAAGAACTGGCGTAGGGGACATTGATGTCGACGTTGAATGCCGGAGGATGAGGTGCGGGGCAGGGGAAGAGCACGTTCGGGTTAAACCCGTCGTCGAACTCGGGGGAGGATGAGAACCTCTGCCATGGGTTCGCATGGCTCTCCTGGAACATGGAGGGCGAGATCGGCGAGAACCCAGCCGGAGACCTGAAGCTCGGTTGGCCCCCCCTAGTGAGCGGCGTACTGCGAGGCGGGAATCAGCATCGGGTGGTACATCACCGTGCGTGAGGCACGCTCTGATGCCTCCCATGCTTCCCTCATCTCCGCCCTTGTCATCTGATCATTTCGGCTCTTTGTCTCGATCTTCTTCCGCCGACACTCCTTCACCCACTCGGCATCCGTGTAGCCATCCGTCCTTGGCGCCGGCTGCCTCAGCTTCTTCTCCTATGACATGCCGACGGCGGATCGAGATTTCACGAAACCCTTGGGCGGCATGGTGGGCGGGAGCTCGGGGAACTAGCGGGAGATGTTACGGGGTATGGATAAGAAAGGCGGGAACTCGGCCTTCAGTCATCGATAGGGTTGGACCACCCGTATTTTCACTACGTCCGGCGTTCCCAGGCGGTTCCCAATGCCCCGGGTTTGGCTTGGAAATGTCGGATGAAAGTTGGGCCAAATTCAGACCAATTCGGCGTCCTGGGAACACGAGTGGGTGAAATTTTGTTGTCCGGATGTAAAAATCTCCCTAGAAACTCCCTCTTGGGAATGCGAGTGGAGATGCTCTAATGGACCATGGGCTTCGATTCCCAAACACGACACGTTAGCCAAATGGGCCTAACGTGTCGGCCCATTAAGACCTTTTTTTACTATATTTTATTAAAATTAACATAAAAATAGAAATAATGGTATAAAATTGGAAAAAAAACTCTTAACAGACCGTGTTGTCTTGGCACTAGGCTCAAGGTAGCATCCTAGGCACAGACACAGTCGGAACGCGCGCTAGGCACGGCCCGTTAAGTGGAGTGTCGGGTCGGCCCATGATGTGCCAAAGCACGTGGGCCCACTTGTCGGCCTAGTAAGGCACGACCTAATGGTCAGGTATGGTCTAGAGTATGCCAAGAGAAAGTCATCTTTTTCTAGAGATCTCTACTATCTAAAAAGAGAATGGAGATTCCATTTTCGGCCACTACGTTGGTCCGCTTCGTCGATTTGTCCCACAACTCCGTGCTTCTCCAGTCATTCGCGCGCCCATCGCTCTGACCCCGCCTCTTACCGTGTCCGTGTTTACCTCCTCCCCTATCGCACACCATCCTCCACTCTCCTCTACACCTCAGTGACGCCCTTCTCCCCCGCATCTGTCTCCTTGGGAACCTCCTCCGGCACCTATTCACACCGGTCACCGGAAGCCGTCACTGCCTCCACCGCGTGGATCCGAGCCCCTCCGCACTAATCTAGTCGTCACCTCGCCTCCCCTCGACTGTCCTTGTTGTCCACTGCACATCTCGGGGATATGGAGGCCTGGCGCCCTCCCACGAGTCGTGAGTAAGATCAGCAGCATGAAAAGTCTTGGCTCGAGGTATGGAGGCCTGAATCCCGACATAGGTGCTTGGGATCTATGCACTGAGGCCCGGATCCGATATAATATAGAGGCACCGGTGGGTAATAGATGTTATTTGGTTTTTAACCGCCCACTTGTGTCCACCTAGGACCCTAGTTCTTGACAGCTATTCCGAGACTGAGCGTGCTAACCACATGTGGGGTGTCTGGGCACCCCTATCGGCTTATTACCTGATTTCAAAGTATTGTGCTTGGGGCCACAAAACTAGTTAAGGCTTTATACGTTACCTACTATACCTATGCCATGTTTTATTACTTGTTGCTCGATGAGCATTTATTACTGTTGCGTAGGTGTGGCACTCTGTCATGGGAATATATTGTCTATGGCCTCTGATCGCGTGACAAGTGCACGCAACCTCAGGGTCCATATGAGGAGGATTAGCTATACCTCGTACGGGTAGCTCTTTTGGGTGGCTCCCATGTACTTGCTTTGGATCTAGGAAAGTGTCGTGTCCGAAGCTCCGCCGACATACCAATGGAAGTATGTTAAATGATGTGGCAAAAAGGGTGGAAGTGCGTGTGGAAACTTTGGTGCAACCCTGCAGGGTTAAATATTTTTGAAAAGCCATGTCCGTGATTATGGACAACTTGGAGCATAGTTTCTCGATCATAGACAACTATAACTAAAGTTTACTACTATAATTTGACTTGTATCTGATATGACTAGTAAGTTGGATAACCACCATGAAAATAATGAATAAAACTGCCAACCGCGTGAGTTTCCTCAGAAGGACTTCCTCGTTTGGACTCGAGGGGGAAATACCAGAATGGGTATGTTTGGTGCTAGTAATAGATTGTTTCCGAATAGGTCTTTCTTATCCCTCTCTAATAGTCGGCAGTTGTATCGAGTCTCTATAGGTTATTTAGTGCATGCTGCGCTGCCGCTTCAGTCCACCATACCTATGTAGGCGAGAGCCGCCAAATTCTAGACTCACCGTGTGCTGGCCTCAGTACTGACCGCTCTCTTTTTCATTTGCCCTTTGTCAGCACCCCTTTTGTTTTAGCAGGATTGAGATCGACATCGTTAGCAGGGTCACCCTTCCAGCTTGGCCTAGGCAGGGTTATGGATGCCATTGGTTATTCTTTAGGGCTCTTAGCCCATTTGCATCTTATCCGTACTCGGATGTTGTATCGTTTTCAAGGTGATTTGGATCTTTGTACTGTATATCTGTATTCTTGACTCATGGAGTCGTTGTTGTATATATTTGTTCTGTGGGTTCCATCGTGAAGTCTTGTGTAATAGTATTACTTCGTTTTCCACCCGCATGCAAGTGCTGGTGGGAATCTTTGAATCGTTTGTATGAGGGTTTGGCGGAAATTGCTAAACTTGCATAGGGCCGATTCGAGGGTGTTACATACCCCCTCTAGTATACCAAAAAAACTAGCTCGTGGCTATCCTATATATATGCCCCTACTCCCTCGTTGAAACCAGAGATGATGATGAACTGAGTGATGTGCCTAACCCTAGATGGTGACCCCCTCTCTATAGTTTATCTATGAGTTGTACAAGGCCTTCATCTTGCGAGTGCGTGAGTGAAGTCATCAAGACCCTCCTCAAATTTTCTGTCTCTCCTTGTCAAGGATTCTAGTAGTGCTAGGTATCTCCCCTTTGGGATTCTACTTGGTTGGTACTCTCTCCTTGATTTCGATTCTATCATCCGCTTGCCGATATCTCCTTTGTTGATTCTACCGCAAGGTCTCTCGCTGAGGATTCTATTGAATTGGTTGTTCGAACCAACGAGAGCAAATCGAATAGTGTGTGTTTTGGTGTGTGTTTGTATCTTTACCTTGCATTAGAGTTGAGTTCATCGGGTTCATTGGGTTTCCCCTCACTCCCCGCCTCAAATCCATGAAGATCAGGCCATCCCAAGGATAAATCAACAAGGGAACCCATATCATCTATTATCAAAAGCTCTTGGTTGCCACAGATTTGACTTTGTTCATCGATTTACACCATAAATTTGAAAATACCAAAAATATTGCCCCAAATTTACTTTGGATTGATCTCTCGTTTTGGTGAGTTGATTGTGGTTTTGATCCATAAGAAAATTGTCTTTGATATTGGTATACCTTTTGCCTGTGTTCCCCAACCCAATTTGGTCGAAATTTCTGGATTTTGAGGTTTGAAGGGCCAAATTTCCGCTCAAGGACAAGGGCAGTTCATCATTCTGCCCCGACACCAGAGTATCCACCGCAGCAAGACCGGAGTCTCCACCCCCAGATTCTCCGCCCCATACACTGGAGTCTCCGGCCCTGACCATGATTTTAACCTCTTTTCCTTTTCGGCTGATTTTCTTTGTGTGTTTTTGTTTCATGTGTGTGTGTCTGTCATCTAACAAAGATTCCACAATAACTCCTCATGCTCAACATTGACACCATGGAACTCGAACCATCCCTCCACCAATGATTGCAAGTACGACATCAACACAAGGTATAACTTGCACCACCCTTATTAACCCCCATTCTTCCTTTGTGTGTTACCTAACCTATCGAGAGTAGATCATTTTGTGTTTGCCGAAGTGTTGTATGCTTAATATTGCAAAGTGATAGTGCATAGGCAATAGCAAAAGTTGACTCCATAGCATAGAAAAAAAGAGATACATCAAAAAAAGATACCAATACAAAAGAGAGTCGAAAGCTTCTAAGCAAGAGAGCGAGCAAAAGCAAGGCAAGCGTGCAAATCCGTTGCTTCTCAATCTTTTGGCAAATGGGTTATGGTCTCTCTTTGCATTGGCATGGCATCGAGTGTTAGTCTTCGCTAGGACCAACTTTGTTTGTTGCTCAGTTTCCATAGTCGTTCTAGCCACATTAATCTCCACCGTGTGTGTATAGTCATAGGTTCTCGTCACCCTTTTTAACCTTTTCCTTTGACTTTGTTTTGTTGGATTTTACCCTATTTTGACAATAAACTTTCCGTTTGGTTGTTCCATTTGCTATCCACCTTCCTAACCTTCCACCATAGGACTTTGTGTTTGTGTGTCTTGTGTCTCGCTACTTGCTTTACTCTCAGTAAGAACAACCTTTCCAATTTTTGACCATGGTGAGGCAAGGTAGAAAATACCATTCCACCAATATCACCCATCCTTTCACTTGTGGTTGTACAACATGTCTAGGGGAAGCAGATCTAGTGGAGATAGCAAATTTAACAACCAAGCTGGTTTCGCCACGCACCAAAACTTATGGGCGCAATGCCAATAATTCAATGCCCAATTTGAGAGGCTTGAGAACCGTCTTGGTGACACTTTTCGAGAGTTCAACTACTGTGATCAACAATGTCAAGCGAAGCATCACGCTCAATTCCAATCTATTGCCAATCTCGGCAACCATCATGGACATCGCTCAAGCTCGTCAAGTTCATCTCGTATGCATTCCTCAAGTCGTCATGGTGAGTCTTCGCGCTCACATTCCCGTCATGGAGATCCCCACCACCACAATGGGGAACACCAAGTTCATCATCGACATGAACAAGCGGTTGACCCACAAGCTCAACAACTGCACCATGCAAGACATCATAGGCACCATGATCATCATGCTCAACCACAACAACAAGAAGGACATGGTTGCCCACCACAACAAGCAATGATACAAGTGAAACCTCAACAAGAGCAAGGACATCATGGTGAAGGCCATCGAAACAATATGTGTCATCATCCACCTCATGACCATCATCAACCACATCACATCAATCAAGAACCAGAGTGGGATACAAATGATGATGAGGAGGATGCAAGCCGTGCTAGATGCAACAACCATCATTCTCAACCCCATCATCATCATCAACAACCAATGGATGCAAATGATCTCGAACAAAGGCGTAGAAGGGACTTAGAGAATCATCAAGCTCCTCCTCTACCACCACCTCGAGACAATCAAGTTCCTCCTCCGTCACCATGCGCACCAAGTGAAGAAAGTACACACCAAGAACACCAGAACAACTACCGTGAGCGTGAGTATGGAAAGTTTGGGAAGCTCAAATTCATTATGCCCAAGTTCAAGGGATAAGAAGATGTCGATGAATACATTGATTGGGAACTCAAGATTGAAAAGATCTTCCGAGTCCATAACTTTTCTGAAGAGAAGAAAGTTGCAATGGCATCCCTTGAGTTTGAGGACTACGCTAATGTTTGGTGGGAAGACTATCAAATAACTTGTGAGAATCAAGAAGAACTGCCAATTAGCACTTGGACAAAGATGAAGGAAGTGATGTAGAAAAGGTTCGTCCCCTAGCACTATAGACAAGATCTCTTCGACAAGCTACAAAATTTGAAGCAATGCACAAGGTTAATTGAAGAGTTCTACAAGGAAATGGAGAATACTATGATGCAAGCCGATGTGTGAACAAGAAGAACAAACAATAGCAAGGTTCCTCGGCGGTTTGAGCCGCCCAATACGGAAAATTGTTGACTTCCAACTGTACAAGAACTCATCGAGCTTATCCATCAAGCTATCAAAGCCGAGCGCCGCTTGAAAAAAGAGAATGCTTATGAGAATACCAGGGCATACTTTGCTTCCATCAATGCAAATGCCTCCACCAAGCCAACAAATCAAGCAACAAGCTCGTCCAAGCAAGCAAAAACCACAACAACATACTCCTCCAACATGACATCGGATAGTCAAGTCACTTGTTTCAAGTGTGGAGTGAAGAGTCATGAGTCATATGAGTGCACCAACACAAGAGTTATGATTATAGATGAGAATGGCGCAACCTATTCCATGAGTGAATAGGAATATGAAGTTTTGACTAAAATAGAAATTGCGAGGGACACCGTAATGGAAGAGGACGACACCCTTATATGCGAGTGATCCAATCCCTTCCCTCGTCATAGCGAAGGTCTTGACAACACACTCCGTACCAAGATGATGTAGCCCGTCCTACGAATGCTACTACATCTACAACGCCAAGTCCAAGCTCATCCCCAAGTCACCCAAGAAGACATACGCGAGCGGTACTACCGCTCCCAACAGCGGTACTACCGCTCTGCCTCAGCGGTACTACCGGCCATGACTGAAGCCCACGCCATCACCTCTGGATGCCCCGGTATCGGCTTGCGGTACTACCGCCCCCAAGCGGTACTACCGGTTGCCCAACCGGTACTACCGGACCTGGAGCTCGACGACAGCTGAAGCCCGGAGCTACCGCTCCCTGAAGCCGCTACCGCTTCGGTCCGGTACTACCGGACCCGAGGACCGGTACTACCGGTCAAGACTGGGCCTGTGCGCCTCAACAGCTGGGCCATAACCCATGTACCCCCTTATTATGTTGCAACCCTAGTATTATGCCCAAACTACCCCTATGTAAATTGTTGGCCTATAAATAGAGCCCCCACCCCTCATGTATCCCTTAGGCATAGATGATAGACTAAAGACAACCCCCTCTGTGGAATCTCTAGTTTTGCCTCATCCCCTTCTACCAAAGGGGATCGACTATCGTCACCACCTCGTTGAAGTTTTCATCGCGCGTCCCTCGTTGTACAAGGCCTTGGCATCGGTGTTCTTTTGCCAAGACGTCAAGACCCTCTCCAAGGTATGCTTCCCTCTCCGCGTGGGATCGAGGGAGCACGTTGACCGATCTTTCCTTGCGAGGATTCTATCGGACCGGTGGCCACCGGTGAGAGCAATCGGCCTTGTATCGTGTGAGTTTTGCGTGTGTTCATCGTGTTCTTCGCGAGGTGTGCATCCGCTTCCGCTACCTTCTCCCTTTCCCCTCGCTTTCCCCTCTATTTGACCACGAGATCCATGAAGATCGGGCCACCCATGGGGTTACCCCATAACATATGGTATAACCAGCTTTTGGTTGCCACGGATTTCTCCTCGATTTGGTCTTTTCCCCATAAATTCGAAAATTCCACCAAAAATAGCCCCAATTCGTGTTTTGGAACGATCTGTGATTTGAGTGCGTTTTGGTAGGTTTTGATCCGTGGATTACTTGCTAAAATTGTTGATCCACCTTCACCTGTGTTCCCATGGCCTAATTCCATCATTTACCCCTCCGATTTGATGTTTTTTTTGAAGATTTTCCGCCCAAATCGCTCCAAAATCGTGAAAATGCGTCAAAACTAGGTGTTTCTGCGACATCCAGTACTACCGGGGTCAAAACCCGGTACTACCGCACATCCCCGGTACCTAAACGGTACTACCGGGCCTCCGGAAGACAGGTACTACCGCTCAGAAACCCGGTACTACCGCCCGGTACAGAGAAAAAACAGCAGAATTCCCAGATTTCAGCCTCTCACCGTTTTGAGCATAACTTTTGCATACGAACTCGGATATTGGTGTTATTTAGCTCGTTTCGAAGAGGAGAAGGAGCTCTACATAATCATCTAAGTGGTTCATGGTATCTACTCCATCCAAATTACGTGAGAAAGGCGGAATCCACCATTAAAGGGTGAAGATCGGTGACGAAATGTATAAAAATTCCGCCATATCTCCCCACTTGCATTCCTTTATGAGCTACACTATCTTTGCGTTCAACAAACACCTATTGATACTAGTTCCTCCTATGATTGCTTGGGCTATGTATATTTGATACCTTGTAGAATTCCGAGCAAAAGTTGTGAGCGTTATCTCATATAGTTATCTTGTAAAGTTGTTGGCACAAGGAAAATGCAAGTGAAAAAAAAGAGAAAAAAATAGAAAAAGAGAAAGAAAGAAAAAAGTGCCTCATAGAATTGGAAGCGCAAGCTCGATGAACATCAAATAGGTGGTACTTATTGTGCATATCTTGTAGCCCACCAATTTATTGCAATCGAACTAGCGTCTCTCCTTGCACTTGTGCGACACGAGCTTATAGTATTCGCTATGTAATCATTTGGTTCTTAGCTCACTTTCTCCATTGCACAAGTCCCATTTATCCCACCGTGTGTGTTTCCATGTACATAATTCCTATCTTGTGGATTGACTTGTTTTGCTTTGTGATCATCGTGGTTCTTTACTTGCCATTACAATATCTTGATTTCGGATTGTTCTTGGACATGCCACCTTCCATGCCCATCCACCATAAGCTTTGTGTGTGTGTTTTTTAGTGATTGGTTGGTTTTGGTGCTCCACGTGAACTTCACTTTGCTTGGTTTGGTTGCTCTCAAGTGTTGCCACTTGCACGATACTATCTTCCAAGGTAAAGAAAGGTTTTGTGTTGCATCCCTAACCCCCTACCACTTCCATATACACCACTTGGTCTTGTGAATCATGTCTAGGGACTCCGGAACCGAGGATGATATCTATGAAGAATCCATGATGAGCCACCACGACTACAACTCCACAAGTATAGAGGACATGATGGAGCACTACACCGACAACGGCTCCGCATGCTTTGAGGACCCGGAGCATTGCACCTATGACAGCTCCACATGCATGGAATACATGGAGCACATCATCAACTATGGCTCCTCAAGCATGGAGGAATTGGAGCTCTACATTGACAATGGCTCCTCATGCATGGAGCACTACACCGACAATGGCTCCACATGCTTGGGTGATATGGAGTTCTACATCAACAACGACTCCCCAAGCATGGACGACTTCGAGTGCTACAACGACGACACCTCACCAAGCATGGAGGACATGGCGAGCTTCACCCACTTAGAGGGCTCTTCCATGAGCCATGAAGAATACCTCCACCGCTTGGAGATGGAGGACTACTACGCCAAGCTAGCAGAGATGCATCATCAAGAAACCATGACCTTCAAGGCCAAGCGTGCCACACCAAAGGGCACCACCTACTTCGATGATCCACCTCCAAGGCGTCAAGCGTGGACACCTACATGGCGTCATGCGCCACCATCTCCAAGGCAACAAGCGCCACCACCTCCAAGGCACCAAGCACCACCATCTCCAAGGCGCCAAGCACCACAACCTCGAAGGCGTCAAGTGCAACAACCTCCAAGGCAACAAGTGCCACCGCCTACAAGAAGAGTGGCGCCCCAACATCATCTTCCAAAAGAGGCGCCACGAAGCAAGAATCTTCATAGACATACATCCTCTAGAGATCATCGCCAACATCAAGAGGATACAAGACATCGTTCAAGGCATCTTCACCATGAAGACAGAGAATATATGTTGAGCACCATCCATAATGCTCAACCAAGCTCAAGAAGGCACCACCATAAAGAGAAGAGTGCCAAGGACAAGGAGCATCATCGCGAGCGTCATGTGGATGACCAAGTGCGCCATCTACATCAACATTTGGCAAGGCATGCCAATGACCTCCGTCGACACCATCATAAGGCACCTTCAACTACTCGTGCCACCACCAAAATGGCACCAAGAGCAAGCTCTCCTCCACGCCATCAAGCTTCAACGCCAAGACTTGACGTACTAGATGACGCATGCAACCTCATGAATGAGGAGGACGAAGACCTCTACTTCGCCAAGTTGGACGAGTACGTCAAGAGGACTACACAAGCCAAGGTGCAAGACGCCGACGACAAGGTCAAGAATGGTGAGCATGGGACTTTCCCTTCACCAAAGGAGGCGCTTGGAGTTGAGAGAACTGAGCCTACCCCTACATTCTTGAGTGATGATGTGGTACCAATCCCATGTGAGTATGAGAGCCACTTAGCCCACTTAAGTGAAAACAAGAGTGAGATGAGTGACTCCACCATACGTGAGATTGAGTGCTTCCACTTGGAGGGAATGAGTGATACACCGAGTGAGTTGAGAGTGGTAGTTGATAGTTCATGTGAGACCACTTTAATTTCTAACGACTTACCCTCTACCTCTAATGTGTTATCCCATGATGTGCTAGGTTCCATGGATCAAGAAGCGCCAAGCTTGGAGATGATGCTGTCTCCAACCAAGAAGATGTACATGGTGGATGAAGATGATGCCATCCCCATACATGATGAAGAAGTCGCCCACATGGAGGCCAATACTACCACAACACCCACTTCATATGAGAGGTATGAACAAGGTAACAATATGGGTGTTGATGATGTCATGATCCCACTAGTGGACATGATGACTTGTGATGATTGGCATGCTATGGATGATGTTTGTGATATCACATATGCTTCATTGATATACCCATGTGATACTTTGCCTTTGCATAATGTTGAGCATGTGAAATCATTTGATTGTGATGATGTTGCCATAGACATGCCATGCTCTAAACGTTACGCTGATGATATCATTACTTGCACTTTGTTGAACAATTGCTCTTTCCAATGTTTTGCTTGCAATGATGTTACCAATGGTACCCCTCGAACCATGCTTTATCATGAGTGTTTCACAATTTCTCCGGTTGCTTGCAATAAGTTGAACAATTGCTCTTTCACTTGTTTTTCTTGCAACAATATTTCTCATATGGTTTATATTGAGATGGCCCCCATAGCTTTCTCAAATGTTGGAGATTTTGATGATTGCCATGATAAGCATGTTCCCCATTTGCATACTCACCATGCATATGTTTCATACTTGATTGACACTAATGGTGATGTGCACAAGAAGAGATACGTCATGATGGATGATGTGTTTCTCTACCATGCACACATGTTCTTTCTTTTATCTATGATGTGTGTAGGTACCCGCACAAGAATGTCAACCTCGGTTGAGCACGAGTTGACAAAAAGAGCTCTAGAGAGCATCCCCCAAGAACAATTGCTTCCACGTCAACCTCTATGGACAAAGAGTTGACAAGATGAATCAAAGAGAGTTACCTATGGTTGCCCTTCAACGAGCCATCTCTACACTATAAGGTGACTTCCTTCTACTTGAGGACTCATGCTATAATCTTCATGAATTGGCTACTCTTTGAGTGTTGCTTTGCTTTTGTAGGCTACATGGAAAGTGAAGGAACATTGAAGAGTTGCCACATCAAGCTTCTCGAGGATGTCTACACTATGAAACCCAGGATCAAGAATGTTTCTTGACCATCTCTACATGACGAGCGTCTAGAGTCGAGGACGACTCTTTTCGAAGGGGGGGGAGCTGATGCAGCCCGTCCTACGGACGCTACTACATCTACAATGCCAAGTCCAAGCTCGTCCCCAAGTCACCCAAGAAGACATACGCGAGCGGTACTACCGCTCAGCCTCAACGGTACTACCGGCCATGACTGAAGCCCACGCCATCGCCTCTGGACGCCCCGGTATTGGCTTGCGGTACTACCGCCCCCAAGCGCTACTCTGGGACACTGAGCTCGACGACACTGAGCCTGAGCTACTGCTCCTGAAGCCGCTACCGCTTCGGTCCGGTACTACCGGACCCGAGGACCCGTACTACCGGTCAAGACTGGGCCTGCGTGCCTCAACAGCTGGGCCACAGCCCATGTACCCCCTTATTATGTTGCAACCCTAGTATTATGCCCAAACTACCCCTATGTAAGTGGTTGGCCTATAAATAGAGCCCCCACCCCTCATGTATCCCTTAGGCATAGATGATAAACTAAAGACAACCCCCTCTGTGGAATCTCTAGTTTTGCCTCATCCCCTTCTACCAAAGGGGATCGACTATCGTCACCACCTCGTTGGAGTTTGCATCGCGCCTCCCTCGTTGTACAAGGCCTTGGCATCGGTGTCCCTTTGCCAAGACGTCAAGACCCTCTCCAAGGTGTTCTTCTCTCTCCGCGTGGGATCGAGGGAGCACGTTGACCGATCTTTCCTTGCGAGGATTCTATCGGACCGGTGTCCACCGGTGAGAGCAATCGGCCTTGTATCGTGTGAGTTTTGCGTGTGTTCATCATGTTCTTCGCGAGGTGTGCGTCCGCTTTCGCTACCTTCTCCCTTTCCCCTCGCTTTCCCATCGATTTGACCACGAGATCCGTGAAGATCGGGCCACCCACGGGGTTACCCCATAACACAAGAGAGGACCAATGCCTCAATATCTTCCAAACTCGAGCCGAAATTGATGGAAAGTCCATAAAGGTAATCATTGATGGAGGAAGTTGTCACAACCTTGCGGGCACCTACCTTTGTGAGAAACTGAAGTTACCATACATGGAGCACCCCCACCCCTATCATGACAAATGGCTTGATGACAATGGCACCCTCAAAATCAACCACAAATTCAATGTTTCCTTTAAGATTGGCCCCTATGAAGACACCGTTGAGTGTGATGTAATGCCAATGACCGTGTGTCACATGCTACTTGGGAGACCATGGCAATACGATCGAGGATCCATACATGATGGTACTACCAACCAATACTCCTTCAAGTGGAACGACAAGACATTTGTGCTCCCACCTATGATGCCAAGCCAAGTAATTGCATCCAACATGACATCCGTGCACAAGATAAAGCAAGCTAAGGACCCTTTGTGAGATGAGTGGTGACAGAGTGAACCACCATCACGTGAGTGAGTTCTACAAGCCTAAAATGAGTGGAAAAATTATGAGTGCCACTACGCATGCCACCAAAAGTTAGAAGAGAGATTTGAGTGTGACCCAAACTAACAATCCATCATACAATTCTCTCTCTTTGTTGTCGGTTTTGCAAGGTACCCAAGATAGACCACCAACTCCAAGGAACATACTACAAGATCTCCAACCACACCTCGAGGACAATCACAACGACAAGCTCTTCTACAACTCGACACAAGGCTTCGACACCGGAGATCTGACCACAAACAAGCTCAAGACCGAGGGCACATCTCTTTCCTTACATGATGAAGGAACATCATCGAGGTCGACTTGTTTCCAAGCGGGGGAAGGGGATATGATGTATCCCAACACATGGCAATAACCATTAGTACACATCATTCTACACAAAGCACTCCTACTAAGGTGAACTCTTTCCATACCTTGTCTTCCTTTGATCATCATTGGAATGGAATCCTACTTGAGCCAAATGCCTATTCTATGCCTAGGTCCATGACCATGTGATAATTTCATTTTTGAAGCATATTTGCTTCATGTTTTTGCACAAGTAGAGTATGATTTTTCGTATTTTACTGCGCTCGCATGCACCTTTTGTCCTTGTTCCAACAAGATCCCAAATTATTAAGTCTTTTGTGAATATATCAATTGGGACTATCATGTTATGCAGTAATATGATATTTCTAAGTGATAAATGTCATTTAAATGATTTTTCCACACACATGGGAGAAGAGAGGATTCAAGGAAAGGTTACAGAGGGTTTAACGACCTGTGGTACAGGCGGAGCTTGCCCGTACCGTTCGCCCATACCATATGCCAGTGTGTATGCCTCGTCAAATACAATCACCAAGCAAAGATGGATCTAAGATTAGACATTCACAGAATCTTCCAGCCTCAAAACACCACACCAGAGAGGGACCTAGAGGAGGAACTAGGAGAAGGGAGAATCATTGTTGCTTCACGGATAATCGGAGGACATCACATCATCCCCTTCATCATCAACCGTTGCATCTCCACCATTACTATTCCCCTCTTCCATACATTAGATCTTGTTGTAATTCTAAATACAATTGTGGTTTGCACTAGATTTATCTTTACACTTTTATCCATCCATATGAATATGATGTTGTTGATTGCTTCCATGTGTGAGTACCTTATATTGTTCTTGGGTAGATGGAAAACTCTAGCATTATTATGAAATGAAATAAAGATGATTTATTACTTTGGTCCATCATCAATTGATCTATGATATTGTGTTAAATCTCTCTCTTTAGATGGTATGCGAGGTCGACCACATAGCATTTTCCTTTGGGACTAAAGAGAGGGATATGCATTTGGGATGTGTACGGGAGTATGTCTAGTGTTACTTTGTGACTACAAGCATTGGCTTTTGACCTACATGGTCCAAGGGGGAATTAAGAGAGATTCACTAAGCTTATTACGATATCCATGGGGAAACCCTTAATTGTGGTGGTCTGAACAAGTGACTACTCTCAGGCATCACAGTGGTTATTTAGAGATGACATCGATACCTGATTCAAGAAGCGACTGCTGATGAGTCTTGTAGTGAACATCTTATTATGGCGTTCACTCCGCACATATCATGACAAAATAAATAGATTAACCTAATCATGAATAATTTTCATATGCTAGTGGTGTATCCTACATCCCCGAGAATGGTTTAGCCTTATTGAGTTCTAACTCTATTTCCCAACGCTTTCATTACTTGTTTACTTTACTTTCTTTTATTACTTTCTTGCACACAAACACAAATTCCTTCAAACACCCTTTAATTGAAATCAAAGGCAGCTTACAAGTATCCTTTGGTAGATAGTGACACGAGGCATACAGATCTTAACCAAATAGCTCTCTTTGGGTTCAATACTCTTATTTTGAAACTAGCTACAATTGATCTGTGCTCTTGCAGTCATCACCATGACACCAAGAGAAGGAGTCAAGGATGCCCTAGGAGCCAAGACCCCAAAGCAAGAGGTTTGGAAGAGGAGAAAGATGAAGCAACTGAAGTAGCACCAGAGTCTTTGGCCCCTCCTGCCTAGAGTCTCCGCCAAGACTAGAGTCTCCACCCCTGCGCACCTAGAGTCTCTACCCGCGCCTCATCCCTCCTACGACTTCAAGGTTCTAGAGTCCGTCCAGAGTCTCCGCCTCAAGAACAAAGTCTCCGCCTCAAGACTAGTCTCCGCCCCTACGCACCCGGATTCCTTGCCCACACCTCGATCTATCTACGTCTGCAAGGCTATGGAGTCCGTCTGGAGTCTCCGCCCTCACAACACTAGAGTTTCCGGAGTAAGTGAGTAGGCTTGTGCGCCTTGAGTTGGGCTAGGACCATGTACCCCCTCTAGTATACCTAAAATACCCCTATATCATGGCTGGCCTATATATATGTTGTTGGAAATATGCCCTAGAGACAAATAGTAATAAGGACTATTATCATATTTCATAAAGTTTATGATTAAGGCTATAACTGTATTGAAAAGGAAACGTCAATACACGTGTGATATATAAACAACCAGGGGTTCCTGGTGAAACTCTAGTCACTGGTTCATTGGTCAACAGATGATCAAGGTTTCCTGGTCATGTGGCATTTATGCCAGTTGGAAATGGAGTCATCTCATTCCGAGAATGAGATGATGAACCAATACCCAACCTAAACATCATGACCCGATCATGTCATGAAGTTCAAGTTATGATGATTAGAATAGACCTAGTAGACTATTCCTTAGACCGTGAGGCTATATCAATCACTGTTTCCCGAGGGTGCTTTGATAGCATCAAACGTCACTTGGTAATATAGTGATCATAAAGGTGTGTTCAGGTATTCGGAGGAACTTTTGAGGCAATATATGTCAAGAGCGGGATTTTTCCATCCGCGTGATGGAAAGATACTCGAGGGCCCACTTGGAGAAGTTATATCCAATAGCTACGCAACGTATGATTTGATCACAGGGATATCACTTGTCGAAACGAGTCAAGTAGCATTTGTCGGTAACGAGATTGAACACGACATGGTGATGTCACTGATTAGATCTCGGGCAATGCGAGTATCGAGAGACAAAATGAATAAGACATGACAGTTATAGTTCAAATGACAAAAGATCTTTGTGGAATGCACATGGGTCACATGGCCATCCAGGTCCCTCTGTTGATCATTGGTCCGGGAGAGTCCCGGCCATGTCTGGAGTGTTCTCGAACCGTGGGGTATCATGCTTAAGGGCTTAGTGATTCTTAGAGAGTGTTTACAGGATTGGTAGAATCACCGAAGAAAGAGAAGAGAGAAAACTAGAAGGGTTTCAGTAAGTCTAGAAGTTGTCCGGAATGAGAGGGAATGGTCTCCACATCAATAGGGAATTAAATAATATGTAAATATATGTTAATTATCGAATTATACATGTATTTATATTTATTTAATATTTAAATATGATTTAATGGGGCAGCCCACCTAATGGGCCAAATCTCGGAGGGGAAAAGGCCCAAGAGGGGGGCCGCCACCCTAGGAGGGACCTAGGAGGGCCGCCGGCCACATGTGGGCTGCTCCCCGCATGGGGCCCATGTGGGGCCTAGCCAGCGCGCCTCCCACCTCCTCCCTTGATTGGTCCCACCTCGGGACTTTGAGGGAGGGAGTACCTTCCCCTCCCCCTATATAAAGAGAGGTATTTTGACTGAATAAATACACAGAATAATCAATAAAGGTTGCCTCTCTTTTAGGGAGACCTTCTAGTTGATTCTCTCTCTCTCTCTCTCCCGTGACCGTGGTCCCAAGTCCGGACTACGCGAACGAGAGGCATCTTCACCGCGGAGCGCCCTCGTGCCGCGGGATTCGGATCCAGGAGCTCTACTTCTGCAACTGCTGCTGGATCGGGGAAGCGGGAGTCATCGCCAGGCACCGGATGCATGTAACTCCCTGCGAGGTGTCACACTTGAGGCACTAGAAGTCGTTGGAGCCATAGGGGCGTGAGGACTTCAACACGACCTTGGGGTTGGCTTCGGCTCATCTACACCAACCATGCTCTCCTGTGCGTTGACAACACTTTTCGGTCTTCAAGGGTAAGTTCACGAAAATCCCCTCCCGTTACTGCATTACTAATAGATAGGTCATGGCAACGAAGGGGTTCAGGGGTGTAGGGTAAAAATTTATTGTTTTCATACGCGAACCCCTACAACGGTATCAGAGCTAGATCTATTTGTAGTTTTGCTAGTATGGTAGAACACACGAGATGTAGCGTGTGGGATTTGATATTTTAGTTGTTACCCTCCCATGTGTAATTGTGTATACCATAGTAATTCTTGATGAAGCGGCCCCCAACCGACTTTACGCATTCATTCGCGAGACTGGTCCACGCTTGGCATACGGCTTGTACCGTATAAAGTGGCTTAGGGGGGTGTCTATCTCTCTCGCATTAGTTGGTATACCATTTGCAACGGAGGGCCCCGAAAGGGGGGCTACCGGGCTGCGGTACCAAAGTTCAAGGGCGAGTGCACCGCGGTACCTAAGTTGCCTGAAATTGCCGCGTTTTGAAATGTTGGGCCGCCAACTACCAAGAGGGACCATTTCGATGCAAACTCGTCTCACCCCTACCAAATCCAAACATGCCGTGAAACTGCCCCGTGAAGTAGACGGTCGGGACCCTCATGTCAGTAATATTTCCGTGACGCGAGCGCCAACGCGGCAACCACGTAGGCGAAACGAGAGACTAAAGGAGCATGGTGCGTTGACCAAATTCACTAATCCACTCCCTCCCTCCTTTCACATGAACCCTAGCACCGACAGAGTCGAAATCCCCTCTCCAACCAGAATGATCTCTTTGGGAATTTGACTTCCGGCGCCAAGTTGCTGCGCCTACTCGCTGCTACCAAGCTCTAATGCTGAATGCCATGCCAGCCGTTGCGACGATCGAGCCCGCCTCTACTGCCGACAAGCTGAGCAGCGTGAAGGATGGAAGATCCATTTGCCGAGGAAGAAGTACTTCTGGCTAATTGCGGGTGAGCTACTCTTCTCTTTGCTATTCGCACTATCTATAACTTCTAGCTAGCTATTGGCATTACAGAGATATATCGAACATAGAATTGTTTGCTAGCACGACGCTAACAAACAATTCTTATCTTTTGTCTCCAATTTTCTGTCAACTAGGATCCCCACTGAACCCAAATACATGGTTCGGGTCACCATCTGCAGCTACCTCATTAAATTAGCACATGGGAAGAGCATGTGGAAACAAGCTCAGAATCTGAAGATGGAAGTAGCGCCTGTGCAGTTATGAACTATCCCTGGTTTGGTTGCTACTGTGCGTGAACTTGTTGAAATGAGGCCAGAGCAGACTGCACGGTTCAGCATCGTTGATGAACGAGGCTTCAAGGTTCCTATAGCGTGTGACAATCAACTAATTGGGTTGATGAAACAGCATGTTGGGCTTCGCGTGGTTATGCTGGTGTGTAACATACTGGATGAGGAAGCTCCTACTACTAGGAGTCGCCTAGCTGGACAGGGAGGTATAACTCGAACCCCTGCTGTTGTTGAGCAAAATGTGGTTCCTCGACCACGACATGCTTCTATCAGGCAACCTCCTCGTAGGAGTCCCAGTATTGCTGTTGTGGAAAACTCTGCTCTGGAATCTGCTGGTACTGGTCATCCCCGTCCCCATGCCCGTGTTGCTGCAGCTGCTGCTCACCCAATCCATGCCGCTGTTGAGCAAACTAAGGCTTCTGGAGGCTGTCCCGCTGTTGTTGCCAAGACCGCCGCCTTGTGTGCTCCTCCTCCTTGAAACTGTCCTCAAGTTGTGCGAACCCGTGCTCTGGAATCTGCTGGTACTGGTCGTCCTCATGTTGTTGTTGATCTAGACGTTGTTGACCCAATCCCTGCCGCTGTTGAGCAAACTAAGGCTTCCGGAGGCTGCCCCACTGTTGTTGCAAAGACTGATGCCTTGTCTCCTCCTTGTACCCGTGCTCGGGTTCAGCGAGCTGCTGGTCTAGAGCCAGCTCATGGTCTGGACTCTGCTAGCACTCGAAACACTTCTGTTGTGGGAACTGCTCCTGATCGTCGATGTGGCATGGCAGCAGCTGATCCTATTCAGGCTGCCGTTAGAAGGGGCCCTGCCTGTCCACCATGTAATGTAGCTCCCGCTGCTAAGGGCCCTCGCCTGGCTCCTGGTCCTGGTACTTCCACCGAGGTTGATCCAGCTAACCATGACGCTAGTGATGGCGGCGGTGGCATTGGGGCTGGGTCTGATGGTGCCGCTCCATCTCTCGAACCTCTCGGAGTTTTTTATCCTGAAGAACCTGATGATGGCAAAGTAATCGTTCGTATCGGTGTCACGGATTATACTGCAAAATTATATGATGGCACAGAAAAATTCTATGACGAGTTTGATGTAATCCTTGGCAGATACGACCCTGAAGTGGTAGAGTTATTTGACCTAATGGCATCGTTACGTGTGAAGGTGCTGTGGGGGTCCTCCCAGGAAGCACGTTTGTTATATTATGGTTACAAGAGCAAAAAGGCTATCGAAGTGAAAGATACCAGGGATTTAGTCGTACCATTTACAAGGAAACATTATAGAGGTGAAGTTTACTTGCACTTGATAGTGCTCACGGTTGGAGAGGAATTGGAACTCGACAATAGAGATGATGGACTTTTAGAAGGCATGCGTGACCTGATCCATGGCATCACTAGGGCTGGTGCGACTGAGGGTAGCTTCGAACAGAGGAGAGTCTTACAGAGGAGCGTCATAAAGAGGACCAGGAAGAGCATCCCCAGAAAGGGCACCCCGAAGAAGAACGTCACCAAGGAGACCATGCCAGAGAAGAGGACACCCAAGAGTCGCACGACAAAAGGCACCACGCCGCAAAGTACACCCCTGAGATCCAGTCAAAATGCCACACTGAACAGTAGTAGCAAAAATGCTAAGAGGGCTAGCACGGTGGTGAACACTCCCAGGAGTGGTAGCAAAGAGGCGAAGATGGACAACACGGAGGCTACCACACCCAGTGGGAGCAGAAAAATACTAATTTGGAGCGAAACACGCCCCTGTCAGGGAATTATGCCAGCACGAAGGAGAACACGCCCAATAGTAGCAGCAAAAAGGCTAATTTGGAGCGGAACATCCTACTGAGGTTAGGAAATAATGCCAGCACGAAGGAGAAGACGCCCAATAGTAGCAGCAAAAGGGCTAATTTGGAGCGGAACACGCCGCTGAGGTCAGGCAATAATGCCAGCATGAAGGAGAACACGCCCAATAGTAGCAACAAAAGGGCTAATTCGAAGAAGAACACACCGCAGAGGTCAGGCAATAATGCCAGCACCCTGGAGCCAACACCCGTGAGGGGAGGCAGTAAGGAGATCACACCCAAGAGCGGCAGCAAAAAGTCTAGTTCGATGGGGAATGGAACGCGGATGTCAAGCCCTACTGATACCATCAGGAAAGATTACATCAGGAAGGAGGATGTACACAGGAAGAGCAAGAGGGTTCTGTACACTCAAGATGAAATTGATTCTGACTGCTGTTTGTCCACTGAAGTACCTGGGATGCGTCAAACGTAAGACCACCCCATGTGGTTGCAGCAGAACCAACCGAGTGTCTTGGAGAAAATAGAGTTGCCGGTGAGGTGGATTGGGGCAATGTTCTGGTCCATCCGGGTGGAGAAGATGGTGCATCCCCACCCATGGGAGTCAATATGATGTGTGCAGTACTAGGCATTAGAGACGATGGCGAGGATTCTGAATCAGATGAAGAAGAAGGCACTATAGAGGATCAAGAATCTGGTGATGATGAAATAGACGAGGAACTTAACGATCAGGCTGGTATTCCAGTCGATGATTTGGGTGTTGAAGTAGAAGAAATGAAACATGACCACGAGTATCCTATAATTTTGGTCGGCAACGAGTTCAGGAGCATGCATGAGTTCAGGATGTCGTTCCGGCATTTTTGTATCAAGGGGGAGTTCGACGTTTATCGACTAAAGAACACTGCCGAGAGGTATGAGGCCGTTTGCAAGTTAACGTGGATGAATGGACGGGCCGAGGTACATTGTACATGGAGGATCACAACAAGAGCCTTACCTGCGTCGAATGCAATTAGGGTACTGGGGCAATGAATGTAGCAAACCATTAGAACTCTCTCTCTTTTCACTCTATAACTACAATTGATGTGCGATATCTTTCTAGCAACTAGTCGACTCCGCTTATCTTTTAAATGAATCCGTGTTGCAGGTGAACAAAATGGGCCCTCCACACATGTGTCCGACAGGCAGCAAACTAAAATCCTCAATGGCTGATACGGAATGGGTGGCTATGCAATCTATGTCCATACTAAAGGATAACCCTAAGGTGACCGCAAAGAATATTCAGACTAGCCTCGGTTCTAAATGCAACATTGTCCTTCCGTATTACATGGTTTGGAAAGGTAAAGAGAAAGCTCTGGGGGTCTTGCACGGGGATTGGACCAATAGCTTCAGGATGCTGTACAACTTCAAGGCGGAGGTACAAGCTAGGTGTCCGGGGAGTGTTGTGGAGATTGACACCGAATCAGAAGGTGGTAAAATATATTTCAAAAGATTTTTCATGGCGCTTAAACCTTAAATCCAGGGATTCAAGGACGGCTGTAGGCCGTATCTGAGTGTAGACAACGCTGTCCTAACTGGCAAATGGAAAGGCTGCCTGCCATCTGCCATAACACTTGATGGTCACAACTAGATGTTCCCAGTGGCATTCGGGCTGTTTGAAATAGAAACGGAGGAAAATCGGTCAGTTTATGAGGCATTTCAGAGATCAATAGGCCACATGGATCCATTGGCTATATCCACGGATGCATGCAAAGGGCTGATGAATGCAGTGAAGGAGGTGTTCCCGCAAGCTGAAGGTAGAGAATTCCATGCCCATATGATGCTCAACTTGTACTCACACTATGCAGGCAGCGTATTTCGTTACATGTTTCCTGTTGCTAGAGTTTACAAACCTAGTAGCAGCGAATATTTCATGAGCAAGATTTTTGCCGAAGCCCCTGAACTTCCAGAGTACTTAGCCATCCATCATTCGCAGCTATGGAAGAGGAGTCAATTCAACCCTAACATCAAAGTTGATTACATAAACAACAACCTTGCGTAATGCCCGAATAATCGGGTGAAGGACATAAAAGTGTGTCTGTTCATATCTTGATGGACAGCATATGTGGTATGATCATGAAGCTGTTAAATATAAGGAGAGAGATGGGAGACTTAGAGGACATATACTACGCCAGTTGTACAAAGAATCGCACAAGAGAAGATGAGGACTTGCTCATCTTAAGGTTCTCCCGTCAACCAGCAGAAGCTGTGAGGTGGTCGATATGTCCAAGAGTGGCAAAATGGATGTTGTGAACATCCAGCTGCGAGAATGCACCTGCTTAGAGTGGCAGCATACCGGGAAACCTTGCGACCATGCCTTGGCCTTCTTGGTGAAGAAAAGAACTCTACCACATTTGGATCAGTATTTGTCAGACTACTACTCTATGAAAAAGTTCAGAGCTGCGTACGCTGGATTCGTCGAGCCATGTACAGACCCATCTCAGTGGCGTCAAGTCCAACTGTCTTTCGAGCTTTACCAGCCAGTTACAAAAAGGGGCAGAGGAAGACCCCAGGTGAATAGGTTTAAGAATTTTCTCGAGAAGAAGGGTTCGTCTTTCTATGCTACAAAGAAGGGAAAAAACATATGTAAGACCTGCCATCTTATAGGCCATAGAGCAGCTGGATGTCCCCTTAATGCTCCCAAACCTAGGTATGAGATGGTATATTCACACCAAAAATTGTTTATAGTCTATAGATATAAGGTAGTAATCCATGTACTATTTTTTTATAGGAAGCGCAAGGTAAGAAACAAGACAGCCGACTCAATGATTTTGCTGCGGGAAGAAAACCAAAACAAGTGGAGTGATGATGCCGGACAAGATTCTGGTGCTGATTGGCCTGACTTCCCTCGGCCTAGAGATGCAGGGTACATGAAGGTAAGAAAATTGGCACCCATGAAGAGGAAGAAGGCAGGAGATGAAGAAGCCAGTGGACGTGAAGGAAAGAGGAAGAAAGTTGGCACCCACGCAGAGAAAGAAGGCTAGAAGTGTAGAAGCCTAATGATGTATTGAACTTGAACCTATATATGTAGTTCGGTTAAACTCTGGAGCTGTGTGCGTGGAACTTGTCGGGCGAAACAATCTGCCTCCCGTACTCGGAGTAAAATGTATCACGAATTTAGGATTGAATACGGCTGAGGCCACTAGTTGAATCCAAAATTGTGACTATGCCACTACTATCTGAACAATCGCAATAGCTGAGTGGTTAAATCCTCTCCAAAATCGATGGGTGTTAGTGGCATAGACATGAATTATTTATAGGCGCTTAATAAATCCCTGCTATTGGCATTACACTTATGATAAGTTTCTAGGCCAAAAAACAATTTCTTAAGCTGGCTGCTACACTCCACGAAGCAGCAACTTATTTCATCTGCTGGACAACGACATGGCAACATAAAATGCAAATGCAACAGATAATGCCCAGATAATGAGGAAATTGTTTCCACTATCTGGCCTAATCTTGAGCCCGTCTGTCTCACCACCTCCCTGCCCCTGCCTCCGCTGCACCTGGCGAAGCTCCCGGATCTCTCTCTCCATCGCACGAATCTCCTCTTTCTTGTCCCACACAGCATCACGCAGATCCTGAACAAGCTCTCTGTGAAAACCCGTCAGTGGCTTTTCGATCCACACAAACTTGTCACAGCCAGTCCCCCTCCCTTCCTGCGTAGTAGATCGAAGGAAACAAAAAAAAAGAATTACATTACGCTTTCCGGATCCGGGTTACCATTGTACCTATAGTAGGAACTTACCGCTCTGGTGCTGCAGTTGCTGAATTTTCCTATATTATTTTCGTCGGTCCACGAAATCCATCTCAGCATCTTCTCAGCACACAAACACAACATATTGGGGTAGTAATCGTAGGGCGCCCTCCGGTACCTGATGGGGGCACCTGCCTGACGGCGTTGAGCCGACCCTAATTCCGCCCGAGATGAACTGCACGAGCTGCGAGCCATGAGCGAGGGGAGCGAGGGCAGAGGAAAGAGGAGCCTTTGGATGTCAGGGTAGTGGTGAAGTGTGATTTATCCCTACTTAATAACACTGGCAGAATCCTACCGTCCACATTCGGCTGACAGGTGGGGGACCTAGCATGTGGACTTGTCAACCAAACCTCGCGCCTTCGTGGTTCAAAATCCCTCACGCATTGGAATTTTTTGGCACCTTGCCCGCGTACATATCACTAGGAGGCCTTGCTCAGGAACCAGACACGCCTGGCCCACAATCTTACTCCCTCCTAGGAACTTGTCATGGCTCGAGCCGGCAGATCCATCTGCTCCACTGCTTCCGGTAGGGCTCGCCGCGGCGGATCCACCCCAAGATCCTACCATCATAGTATCAAATGGCCATGGTTTCTTGAGAGGAGCGATGATGCTACATATCTGAGCTCGGCCCCTCCTACCTGTAGAAGGACTAATGCGACGTCGAGCTTGAGCAGGAGCTGCTAGGCGCGACGGCGCTCGGTCCATGCCAACCCCGTCACCTTCGTCATTGTCGATTCTGATGTGGAGGACGCCGGGGACAAAGCTGTGCAGAACGCCATTGTTGCCTCCTTGGCGAAGGGAAAACCACGGGCGGGAGTGGGTGTCGCTGGGAAGGGCACGGCAGTGTCACCAATCGAGGTGGACTCCGACGACAGCGGTGTGATGTGGGTTTAGATGTTGTTTAGGATGGTTGCAATTTTGGTTGTGTTCAATGCGAGTACAATTATTGTAATGGGTTTGTCGAGCTATATTGAGAAATATGTGCAATAGCAGCGTGTGAGTGCTTCCACTTTAGAAATTGTGTCTGTGCCATTTGCATGTTGCATTATCAACATAGATTACATGTGAACAATCCAACGAAAATTAGATTACAACCATCAGATGGGAATGGCAGGATGGAAGAGAAGTTGGGACAATGGCTTCGAGGGGAAGGAAGAGGAAGGGGGCATGACACTGGCAGGTGGGCCCTCGAAACACGTGACACTGACATGCGGGTGCGGGAGCGCACGGTATTGCCGGTTTGTCCAGAGCAAGCGGACTTTGCAACGTGATAACAGCAAGATTGGACCAATATAATAACTCGTCGAATTATTAAGGAGTACTGAAAACTACAACTAGGGTACATTCGCACAAAACGTATGCTCTAAGCACCTGAGAAGCATCGCTTAAGTCTAACAGTAACGACAACACAAGTACTACATTTCCCTATCGGTCTTCTCAATACAAATGTAGAAATGCATCTGCCTGTTCGGTCCAACACCGACAAGGTACTGAGATGGCACGCATAGGATCGACCTTAGGTCCACATACTCCACCTCCCGCGGCGTCGGGCAGCTCGGCGCCTCGACTAGCACAAGAATGCTATCCGACGACGGCGTCTAGGTGTTCGCCCACATGCGCACCATGTATACAGGCTAGGCGCATGAGACCGACCTGACGCATACGACACCCACGACGGTGGGCCCAGCTCTGGTTCCCGAAACACTAGCGGTGATGGTCAGGACGAAAACAGAGCCGTCCCCCCTGGAAAATTAGCTGGCGGCGTGCCGAGTCAGTGAAAGGCACCTGCTCTTGGAGAAGTTGGGCTTGCCCGTACAAGATCCTAATCACTTCAATCAAGTGCCCCTCTGCAAGGTGGACGACAAGCTCTACCGGCGGGCCGGTGTAGTTGCAGCCCGGCTCCATGCAGGAGCACGCGCCGTGCGGGCACGCGAGCTCGTGGAGCGGGAGCTCGTGGTAGGAGTAACAGCGAAAGCATCCTGGGTGGGAGCACACGAGCGGGAACATCGCTGCGAAGTTGCGCATGAGGATCTCCAGATTCTTGGGCTGCAACATCTACCACATTTGAAGTTCGTCGAGAAATCGGAAAAAAGATCAGCGGTTAGATTGGCGAATAGTAGGAATATGTAGGATAAGTTCAAAAGCTTGTAAAAGGATTTCTTAGCATGCATGCAGTGACCCGAGAATTGGCAGATGTCGTCAGCTTGCAACTACGACAAGATGGAAGTGAAGTGGGGAAAGTGGCTTCGAGGGGAAGAAAGAGAAGTACAGGGAGGAAGAGAAGTAACGGGGACGTGACACTGGGATATGGCCCACTGAACTCGTGAGTCGTGACACTCGCAACATGCCAGTTTGTCCAGAGCAAGCGTGGCAATTCATGCCACAGAACAGCCTACTCGAGGATCGCTCTCACGAAGACCATCCCAATCGTCCAAGCGCCCCAATCGAACGGTATGTAACAATCGTCAAGCAGAACAACTATGTTATGGCGTGCCTTCTCGAAGACTCGGCCTAATGGTGGATCCATTGGGGGCCAAGGTTAGGGCTCTCCTAAGGTTAGGATCCATATGTGGTTTGTGGAAAAGAACAAACATGCAATGAACACTGGTTGATCCATATGTGGTTTCTGGATAGAACACACATGCAATAACACTGGTTGATCCATATGTGGTTTGTGGAAAGAACACACATGCAATGACCACTAGTTGATCCATATGTGGTTTGTCGAAAAGAACACACATGCAATGACTCTAGTGCTTCCATAAGTGGTTTCTGGAAAGAACACACATGCAGTGAACACTGGTGGATCCATAAGTGGTTTGTAGAAAGAACACACATGTAGTGAACACTGGTTAATCCATATGTGGTTTGTGAAAAGAACACACATGCAATGCCCACTGGTTGATCGATATGTGGTTTGTGGAAAAGAACACACATGCAATAAACACTGGTGGATCATAAGTGGTTTGTGGAAAGAACACACATGCAGTGAACACTGGTGGATCCATATGTGGTTTGTGAAAAGAACACACATGCAATGACTCTAGTGCTGGTTTTAGTATAAGAACACATAACCAATGACTCTAGTGGGTCCATATGTGATTTGTGAAAAAAACACACATGCAATGCCATTGGTTGATCCATATGTGGTTTGTGGAAAGAACACACATGCAATGCCATTGGTTAATCCATGTGTGGTTTGTGGAAAGAACACACATGCAATGACACTGGTGGATCCATATGTGGTTTGTGAAAAGAACACACATGCAATGAATCTAGTGCTGGTTTTAGTATAAGAACACACAAGCAATGACTCTAGTGGGTCCATATGTGATATGTGGAAAGAACACACATGCAATGACACTGGTTGATCCATGTGTGGTTTGTGGAAAGAACACACATGCAATGACACTTGTGGATCCATGTGTGGTTTGTGAAAAGAACACACATGCAATGACTCTAGTGCTGGTTTTAGTATAAGAACACACATGCAATGACTCTAGTGGGTCCACATGTGGTTTGTGAAAAGAACACACATGCAATGACCACTGGTTGATCCATATGTGGTTTGTGGAAAAGAACACACATGCAATGAACACTGGTGGATCCATAAGTGGTTTGTGGAAAGAACACACATGCAGTGAACACTGGTTGATCCATATGTGGTTTGTGAAAAGAACACACATGCAATGACTCTAGTGCTGGTTTTAGTATAAGAACACACAAGCAATGACTCTAGTGGGTCCATATGTGATTTGCGAAAAGAACACACATGCAATGCCACTGGTTGATCCATATGTGGTTTGTGGAAAGAACACACATGCAATGCCATTGGTTAATCCATGTGTGGTTTGTGGAAAGAACACACATGCAATGACCACTGGTTGATCCATGTGTGGTTTGTGGAAAGAACACACATGCAGTGAACACTGGTTAATCCATATGTGGTTTTTGAAAATAACACACATGCAATGCCCACTGGTTGATCCATATGTGGTTTGTGAAAAGAACACACATGCAATGAACACTGGTGGATCCATAAGTGGTTTGTGGAAAGAACACACATGCAGTGAACACTGGTGGATCTATATGTGGTTTGTGAAAAGAACACACATACAATGACTCTAGTGCTGGTCTTAGTATAAGAACACACAAGCAATGACTCTAGTGGGTCCATATGTGATTTGTGAAAAGAACACACCTGCAATGCCATTGGTTGATCCATATGTGGTTTGTGGAAAGAACACACATGCAATGCCATTGGTTAATCCATGTGTGGTTTGTGGAAAGAACACACATGCAATGACACCGGTGGATCCATATGTGGTTTGTGAAACGAACACACATGCAATGACTCTAGTGCTGGTTTTAGTATATGAACACACAAGCAATGACTCTAGTGGGTCCATATGTGATTTGTGGAAAGAACACACATGCAATGACACTGGTTGATCCATGTGTGGTTTGTGGAAAGAACACACATGCAATGCCATTGGTTGATCCATGTGTGGTTTGTGGAAAGAACACACATGCAATGACTCTAATGGATCCATATGTGGTTTGTCGAAAAGAACACACATGCAATGACCACTGGTTGATCCATGTGTGGTTTGTGGAAAGAACACACATGCAATGACACTGGTGGATCCACGTGTGGTTTGTGAAAAGTACACACATGCAATGACTCTAGTGCTGGTATTAGTATAAGAACACACATGTAATGACTCTAGTGGGTCCACATGTGGTTTGTGAAAAGAACACACATGCAATAACCACTGGTTGATCCATATGTGGTTTGTGGAAAAGACCACACATGCAATGAACACTGGTGGATCCATAAGTGGTTTGTGGAAAGAACACACATGGAGTGAACACTGGTTGATCCATATGTGGTTTGTGAAAAGAACACACATGCAATGACTCTAGTGCTGGTTTTAGTATAAGAACACACAAGCAATGACTCTAGTGGGTCCATATGAGATTTGTGAAAAGAACACACATGCAATGCCACTGGTTGATCCATATGTGGTTTGTGGAAAGAACACACATGCAATGCCATTGGTTAATCCATGTGTGGTTTGTGGAAACAACACACATGCAATGACACTGGTGGATCCATATGTGGTTTGTGAAAAGAACACACATGCAATGACTCTAGTGCTGGTTTTAGTATAAGAACACACATGCAATGACTCTAGTGGGTCCATATATCGTTTGTGAAAAGAACACACATGCAATGACCACTAGTTGATCCATATGTGGTTTGTGGAAAAGAACACACATGCAATGAACATTGGTGGATCCATAAGTGGTTTGTGGAAAGAACACACATGCAGTGAACACTGGTTGATCCATATGTGGTTTGTGAAAAGAACACACATGAAATGCCATTGGTTGATCCATATGTGGTTTGTGGAAAGAACACACATGCAATGACACTGGTTGATCCATGTGTGGTTTGTGGAAAGAACACACATGCAATGACTCTAGTGGGTCCATATGTGGTTCATGTCAGGAACACACATACAATGCCATTGGTGGATCCATGTGTGATTCGTGGAAAGAACACACATGCAATGACTCTAGTGGGTCCATATGTGGTTTGTGGAAAAGAACACACATGCAATGACCACTGGTTGATCCATATGTGGTTTGTGGAAAGAACACACATGCAATGACACTGGTTGATCCATGTGTGGTTTGTGGAAAGAACACACATGCAATGACTCTAGTGTTGTTTTTAGTATAAGAACACACATGCAATGACTCTAGTGGGTCCATATGTGGTTTGAGAAAATAACACACATGCAATGACCACTGGTTCATCCATATGTGGTTTGTGGAAAGGAACACACATGCAATGACCACTGGTTGATCCTTATGTGGTTTGTGGAAAGAACACACACGCAGTGACTCTAGTGCTGGTTTTAGTATAAGAACACACATGCAATGACTCTAGTGGGTCCATATGTGGTTTGTGAAAAGAACGCACATGCAATGACTCTAGTGGATCCATATGTGATTTGTGGAAAAGAACACACATGCAGTGAACACTGGTGGATCCATGTGTGGTTGGTGGAAACAACACACATGCAATGACTCTAATGGATCCATATGTGGTTTGTGGAAAATAACACACATTGAATGACCAATGGTTGATCCATATGTGGTTTGTCGAAAGAACACACATGCAATGACACTAGTTGATCCATGTGTGGTTTGTGGAAAGAACACACATGCAATGACTCTAGTGGGTCCATATGTGGTTCATGTCAGGAACACACATGCAATGCCATTGGTGGATCCATGTGTGGATTGTGGAAAGAACACACATGTAATGACTCTAGTGGTACATATGTGGTTTGTGAAAAGAACACACATGCAATGACCACTGGTTGATCCATATGTGGTTTGTGGAAAGAACACACATGCAATGACACTGGTTGATCCATGTGTGGTTTGTGGAAAGAACACACGTGCAATGACTCTAATGGATCCATATGTTGTTTGTGGAAAAGAACACACATGCAATGACCAGTGGTTGATCCATATGTGGTTTGTGGAAAGAACACACATGCAATGACACTGGTTGATCCATGTGTGGTTTGTGGAAAGAACACACATGCAATGACTCTAATGGATCCATATGTTGTTTGTGGAAAAGAACACACATGCAATGACCAGTGGTTGATCCATATGTGGTTTGTGGAAAGAACACACATGCAATGACCACTGGTTGATCCATATGTGGTTTGTGGAAAGAACACACATGCAATGACTCTAATGGATCCATATGTTGTTTGTGGAAAAGAACACACATGCAATGACCAGTGGTTTATCCATATGTGGTTTGTGGAAAGAACACACATGCAATGACCACTGGTTGATCCATATGTGGTTTGTGGAAAGAACACACATGCAATGACTCTAGTGCTGGTTTTAGTATAAGAACACACATGCAATGACTCTAATGGGTCCATATGTGGTTTGTGAAAAGAAAACACATGCAATGAACACTGGTGGATCCATAAGTGGTTTGTGGAAAGAACACACATGCAGTGAACACTAGTGGATCCATCTATGGTTTGTGGAAAATAACACACATGCAATAACCATAGGTTGATCCATATGTGGTTTGTGGAAAGAACACACATGCAATGACACTGGTTGATCCATGTGTGGTTTGTAGAAAGAACACACATGCAATGACTACTGGGTCCATATGTGGTTCATGTCAGGAACACACATGCAATGCCATTGGTGGATCCATGTGTGGTTTGTGGAAAGAACACACATGCAATGACTCTAGTGGGTCCATATGTGGTTTGTGAAAAGAACACACATGCAATGACCACTGGTTGATCCGTATGTGGTTTGTGGAAAGAACACACATGCAATGACACTGGTTGATTCATGTGTGGTTTGTGGAAAGAACACACATGCAATGACTCTAATGGATCCATATGTGGTTTGTGGAAAAGAACACACATGTAATGACCATTGGTTGATCCATATGTGGTTTGTGGAAAGAACACACATGCAATGGCACTGGTTGATCCATGTGTGGTTCGTGGAAAGAACACACATGCAATGATTCTAGTGGGTCCATATGTGGTTCATGTCAGGAACACACATGCAATGCCATTGGTGGATCCATGTGTGGTTTGTGGAAAGAACACACATGCAATGACTCTAGTGGGTCCATATGTGGTTTGTCAAAAGAACACACATGCAATGACCACTGGTTGATCCATATGTGGTTTGTGGAAAGAACACACATGCAATGACTCTAGTGCTAGTTTTAGTATAAGAACACACATGCAATGACTCTAGTGCTAGTTTTAGTATAAGAACACACATGCAATGACTCTAGTGGGTCCATATGTGGTTTGTGAAAAGAACACACATGCAATGACCACTGGTTGATCCATATGTGGTTTATGGAAAAGAACACACATGCAATGAACACTGGTGGATCCATAAGTG
The DNA here is from genome assembly GCA_023614405.1 of Avena insularis. Classification (NCBI taxonomy): domain Eukaryota; kingdom Viridiplantae; phylum Streptophyta; class Magnoliopsida; order Poales; family Poaceae; genus Avena; species Avena insularis. The sequence continues at coordinate 284,632,201 of CM042690.1, forward strand.
GTTTGTGGAAAGAACACACATGCAATTCCATTGGTTAATACATGTGTGGTTTGTGGAAAGAACACACATGCAATGACTCTAATGGATCCATATGTGGTTTGTGGAAAAGGACACACATGCAACGACCACTGGTTGATCCATATATGGTTTGTGGAAAGAACACACATGCAATGACACTGGTTGATCCAGGTGTGGTTTGTGGAAATGAACACACATGGAATGGCCACTGGTTGATCCATATGTGGTTTGTGGAAAGAACACACGTGCAATGACTCTAGTGCTGGTTTTAGTATAAGAACACACATGCAATGAATCTAGTGGGTCCATATGTGGTTTGTGAAAAGAACACACATGCAATGAACACTGGTGGATCCATAAGTGGTTTGTGGAGAGAACACACATGCAACGAACACTGGTGGATACATAAGTGGTTTGTGGAAAGAACACATATGCAGTGAACACTGGTTGATCCATATGCGGTTTGTGAAAAGAACACACATGCAATGCCATTGGTTGATCCATATGTGGTTTGTGGATAGAACACACATGCACTGACATTGGTTGATCCATGTGTGGTTTGTGGAAAGAACACACATGCAATGACTCTAGTGGGTCCATATGTGGTTCATGTCAGGAACACACATGCAATGCCATTAGTGGATCCATGTGTGGTTTGTGGAAAGAACACATATGCAATGACTCTAGTGGGTCCATATATGGTTTGTAAAAAGAACACACATGCAATGACCACTGGTTGATCCATATGTGGTTTGTGGAAATAACACACATGCAATGACATTGGTTGATCCATGTGTGGTTTGTGGAAAGAACACACATGCAATGACTCTGGTGCTAGTTTTAGTATAAGAACACACATGCAATGACTCTAGTGGGTCCATATGTGGTTTGTGAAAAGAACACACATGCAATGACCACTGGTTGATCCATATGTGGTCTGTGGAATAGAGAACACATGCAATGAACACTGGTGGATCCATATGTGGTTTGTGGAAAAGAACACACATGCAATGAACACTGGTGGATCCATAAGTGGTTTGTGGAAAGAACACACATGTTGTGAACACTGGTGGATCCATATGTGGTTTGTGGAAAGAACACACATGCAATAACGGTAGTGCTGGTTTTAGTATAAGAACACACAAGCAATGACTCTAGTGGGTCCATATGTGATTTGTGAAAAGAACACACATGCAATGCCACTGGTTGATCCATATGTAGTTTGTGGAAAGAACACACATGCAATGCCACTGGTTGATCCATATGTGGTTTGTGGAATGAACACACATGCAATGCCATTGGTTAATCCATGTGTGGTTTGTGGAAAGAACACACATGCAATGACTCTACTGCTAGTTTTAGTATAGGAACACATATGGATCCATATGTGGTTTGTGGAAAAGAACACACATGCAATGACCACTGGTTGATCCATGTGTGGTTTGTGGAAAGAACACACATGCAATGACTCTAATGCTGGTTTTAGTATAAGAACACACATGCAATGACCACTGGTTGATCCACAAGTGGTTTGTGGAAAAGAACACACATGCAATGACCACTGGTTGATCCATAAGTGGTTTGTGGCAAATAACACACATGCAATGAACACTGGTGGATCCATAAGTGGTTTGTGAAAAGAACACACATGCAATGCCATTGGTTGATCCATATGTGGTTTGTGGAAAGAACACACATGCAATGACACTGGTTGATCCAAATGTGGTTCATGATAGGAACACACTTGCAATGACTCTAGTGGATACATATGTGGTTTGTGGAAAGAACACACATGCAATGAACTCTAGTGGATCTATCTTGGCATAATTTGATGTATGCCACGATGCATCTCATTGTAAAAGACACCCACTTTCCATTTTTATTCTACTCAGCTTTGCCCTTGGTTTTTGATACTATCCAGTTTTGCCCCCTCTCTCTCTTTCGTAGAAGCCCAAACCCGTGCCCACTCTGTCTGCTACGCCTTGATTGGTTGTCACAGTTGTCACGCGGATCGTGCGCACCAACCGTTGATCCTGTGTGATCCAACAAGGCTCGTTGCACATCTCGTGCCCTTCACAGGACAGCGCGAGACAGCACAGACGTCTCCTACAACGAGACTTCTACAAGAAGGAACACGATGCCGTCCATGGAAAAAGTCGTCGAGTGGTCATGTCATGTTTAATCTAGTCTGCAAAGGCTACAAGTTTACTGCACGACCATTGGTCATCCACGGACCACGGGCTATACCATTTTTACTATGCAGCATGCCTGCACTCCCACTTCCGATAGCCCCCCACCACACGAACCTTCCACGCGGTAGCCGCAGCCGGAAGAGCTGCCTACCGGGGCCCTCGAGGAGACCTAAACGTCCTCGCATTAAAAACCCAGCCTATCGGGTCCTCCATTCGCACTCATCCACTACTCTCTCTTCCCTATCCAACAAAACCCCATAATCTTGAACGTACTTGCACGAACCTTCTCCATGAAACCAGTGCGTGGGGGTGAGTGTCCGGGCATCGCCGTCGGGGTGGTGCATCACGCGGCAGATCTGGAGGAGCATCATGCAACACAAGGCGAGGAGGACGTGCAGTTCAACCCCTTGGGGGACCATGTGCTCGCCGGTGCTGACCACTTCGGAGGCGCCGATGAGGGTGTGGAGTTCGACGAACACGCTCCGCTCATGTACCCGGAGGTTCATCTATTTCTACATGTTCAATATTTTCTGCTCCAGCTTAATCTATCCTGGCGTCATAAAAAATCTAGTCCTAATGATTAGATGCAACGTACAAACCGATACATGGAGAGATCTAGTTTGTTTTGAATGAATCCACATTATTTATTTATTAATAAGTTACCAAGAACACAAACCACATTAATTTAGGAGCGAGCTAGGGAGACGGCCGTAATGAACTGCTGAACCTGTATAGACATGTTATTGCATCGAAAGTAACATGGAATGGTGGAAGGATTATATATTTATTATTTGCTCATTTCGGTTTGTATTCCATACATTACAGGTGTATTCAAGTGAGATGGACTCTGACAAGGAGACCAGGGACAACAAGAGCCGCCATGTCATGAAGAAGCTCAAGAGCGGGATAATCCCTTTCCGCACTCGACTTGGGGAGCTCAAGTGCCCTTTCTGTAAGAAAGGAGTCAACCCGAGGATTGCCAGCTTGATTCCGCATGCGGTTGGCATCTGTAAAAGCCCGGCTAGTAAACACAAGTCAGCGACCAAGGCTAAGCATGCTGCTTATGGAAAATTCTTGTGGGAGTATGTCAAGACCGGCCTAGTGTCCCCTTACTTAGGAATCAACAACTTCTAGCCGACCAACCCCGTCACTGTGCTGGCCCGGCCACTAATAATATTTAGTTCTCTTACCGTATCTAGACCCTTAAACTATAGGGATTTCTATTTTTGTACCCTTCAAAATATATTCAAGTTCATCTGTTTATGGAGTTAAAGTTCCAGTGGCATACTCGTTATTTTGCATGGATAGAGGGATGCCCCCGATAGATATAAGGGTTATCCTGTCCGCTAGATCACAGAGGATCAACGGTTGGTGGGCACGATCCGTGTGACAACTGTCTCGACCAATCAGAGTGTAGCAACGAAGATGAGCACAGGTGCGAGAGATGGATACAAAGAGAGGGGAAAATCGAGTAGAGTAGCAACCAAGGGCAAAACTGAGTAGAACTTAAAAACCAAGGGCAAGACTGAGTAGAACTTAAAAACCAAGGGCAAGCGTGACAAAGGGATTCAAATAGAAAATAGAAAATGATTTAAAAATGGAACCAAACCGCCAGTGTTACGCTTGAGGGAAAAACTGAGTACAACTGAATCGCCAGGGTTAGACACGAGGGAAAAACGCGACTCACGGTACGCGTGTGTGGTGCACGGGGCGGTAGCGAACATGTGTGTCCGTGCACGGTGCATTAGCGTACGCGCTGCACGGTAGTGCAACGAAACGTCGCTTCCCTTCTCCTTTAATAGAGGCCTCCCTACTCCCACTCATCACGCACTCACTCACTCAACTGTCTCCACTATCCCATCACCTTCTGTAAACGCCCAACAAAACTCCAACCACGCTGGCGATGGAGAAGAATAGCGCGGTGGCCATTGGCGCCTCCAAGGCTGCCGACGAGGAGCCCCCTGTCCCTGTCCCCGCATCCACCGTAGCCACCGGCGAGGAGGGCCCCGCCGGTCTCGGACAGATCCCGCTCGGCTGGGACCCCTACGAGGAGGTTGTCTACATAAGGACGGAGAACCCCTACGACACCAGCATCGCCGACCCATGGTCTGAGGTAACCAGGGTTTTCTCCCCTACCCTTGTTCTTCCCTCGTTCCCATCGTTGGATGCTAGATCGTATGTTATTAGGGCTCGGCTGTTCGTATTTTTTACAGTAGCTAATCCTCTTGTGTTAGATCTCGATTTTCGATGAATCCCCATGTTCGTAGTTGGGATCAGTATTCGATTTGGTCTGAGATTTGGCGAATAATCGGGAGATCTCATTCGGTTAATTTATGCAAAAAATCAATCCCGATAATCAAAGTATCTCAATCATGTCCTTATTTCACTCTACTGTGTTTTTCCAACAGGAGGATAGTAGTGACCTCCGCAGCGACGACGAGTCCAAGGACACCAAGACTCGTCATGTGCCGAGGAGGCTAAAGTCCGGTTAGTACAACAACTTCTTCGCCGGCGACATGTATAGGTGCCCCTTCTGACCCACCAGGAGGCTCCTCGCCACGGACTTCAACTCCCTCATGAAGCATGCCGAGGATGTGAGGACCTGCGGCGAGTCCGTGAACGTCCACGGCTTCATGGCCAAGCACCAAGTGCTCGGTCTTCACCTCCGCAACCTCCAGAAGGTGGCTATCGAGGAGGGTCACATGCCCCCGATCAGACCCAAGGCGCCCAAGGTCAAGGGGCTGGGCAGCAAGAAGTGGAGGAGGCGCCAGAGGGAGGAGGCGGATGCCCTCCTGGCAGAGGCCATGAGGGGCCACTGATCAGCTGCTGTAAAGCAGCTTCTTTTGTCTTGTCTGTGTTGAACTGTCATTCCGCTGCCGAAAGCAGCCTAATTGTCGAACCTCGTTAAGTACCGTACTATATAACCTACATTAGCTGCTTTATCTACATCTTCTCTGTTTACTAAATTTATTTATGGTGCTGGTTTGTTTTGCTGCTATAGATTTGCTACCAGATTGGGGAAAAACAATCACGAAAGAAACAATGAATGAAGAGAGAAGCTGCTCTAGATTCCCTACCTTTTTGGGCAAAAAAAACACAACTGTTAGAGAGAGAGGGGACAAGGCGCTCTTAAAAAGGCCAAATAACAAAAAAACTTCCACTTTAGGCGTCATGGCGCATGTAACGGCCAAGCCTTTGACTAGACGGCACCCCCCTCCGAGCGCATGTGAGGGCTTCGGAATATCGGGAGGGCAAAAGTGAGGACAAACGAGACACAATGTTGCTATAGCTAAATCTGACAAAAAGCTGAATTTGGCTTTACCATGCAATTTGGCTAGAGCTCCACAATGTAGCTATTCTAAATCCCTAAACTATGTGGTGCGTTGAAACCTAATGCTTTTCCACCGACACGTGTGTTGCAAAGTTGCTTGATCGTGCATGCTTACACAAGTGGCCTACAGAGAAACTTATAGAAGCATGGGCAAACGAGCTTCATTTTGGCAAATTCTGGACAAGCTTTGCGCAATTGGCAGGCCTGATCGGCTGCCCCGGGGTGCAGGGATGCTAGGTCCATGTTTATGCTTACACTTCTTAAACTTGTTAGGAATTAATAATAACTGTACACTTCCTTCTGTCCTATCACGTTACGTCGTGTCAGCACCACGCACCCGCTGCGGATTGGCAACGGGATGGTGGTCTATGTGACCGATCTCTGCCACGCCAAAGGCACGTCGCACACCCGTCCCATCGCCTACCGGGACGAACGCCGAATTTAATCGCTAGGATTGGAAACTAACGGTGCTCGCTCGGTCAAACTTGCTTCCACATGGGTATGACCGGAATATTGGTAAACGGAATTTAAGCACCCCAGCACATCACTGTGCAAAAATCCCCAACTCATTCCTTTCGCCGCCGCCGCCACCACCGCCACCACAAGAACCATCGGCACTGCCGCAGGCACCGCCTTCGCCTGGCCATACCACCGCAACAGATCACTCCACCGCCATGCCCAGTCCTAGCCACCACTACCGACCCTAGGCCACCGCCACCGCATTAGCTGCTGCCATGGACGTAGAGTACGGCGTGTTCGGCGACGGGAGCGACTACACCGACGAGTACACCGTCACCGCCCATGGCACCACCAAGCTGACGGTCGTCCACACAAATGCATCAGTGGAGGTCGCCAAGGTCATCGCAATGTACGAGCGGTGGCTACAGGAGCCGATGGAAAAGTACAAGATCGTTGGCCTTGACCTCGAGTATACCAGAGATAGGAAGAGGACAGCGCTTTTGCAGCTGTCCATGCGCAACCACTGCCTCCTATATCATGTATGTAGGGCCAAATCTGTATGCCCGGAGCTTCGCGAGTTCCTACACAGGAGGGAGATCTACTTCACCAGCGTCGACATCAAGAACGACACTCTGAAGCTAGAATAGGATTTCCTCGTTCATGTCGTCAATCACGTCGATCTCCAACGTTTGTGGAGGTACCCGGATGGCGGTACGGGGAAAGCCGACATGACTAGACTCGCTGCCGACATCATCGACCGCGAGTACGCCAGGATGAAAGTTGAGTTCCCGAAGCACCTGCACGAGCGATGGGAGTGGAGGCACCTGGATTATGATGCGATCAAGTACGCAACCTGGGATGCGTATGTCTGCTACGAGATGCTCAACAGGATCTGGCGGGTGGGTGAGTGTGCTGTTTACCACTACTAGTTTCGCATTTCATTCCTAGTTTTATCTCGCCTGTATTTTATCTCACATGTATTTTCTAAGCATTCTGTGTGTAAGAACCAAGCTCGTATGATCCCTGTTCTATTAGCTACTTAACCTGTATGAATTACATTCCCCCTTTTGTATGCTCAACATTCATTCTTACAAATTCTGTCTATGCCATTTGCATGCGGTAATCCGTGACCACATGCATAAGGTGTGATACAGTCATAAGTCATAACCAAACCCAGATTATAGCGAAGGATACAGTCATAACCAAATCCAGATTATAGTTTGACAAAGGTAATACACAGCAGTTCGTAATTGCTCACATAGTGTACTTCTGAAATAACATGTTTTCATAAAAACAACAATCATGCACTAATAGTCTACATCCCAGCCTGTTGGAGAAGGCAACCGATCCTAGGATGCCTTCGGTCGCTTGCCCCGGCTTGTAGATTCATCTACACTCCAGCATCTGGGGCAAACAACCTGACTTGGTGGTGGTTCAATGATGCGATGCCTGGAACGAGATTTTACAATCTGGCGGTACAGCTCGTGGCTAACATACCCGTCAATTGCAGTGTACTTCAGATTAGGTTCAGAAAGTGGCTTATCCTCCCAGTAATCATGCCCTAAACGCCTCCACGAACATCTCGGCAATCTGTCCTTCATGTCAGCGTACCACGGGTCGATGAGTTCGAAGGCGAGAGCGGCCATCTCGGTCTTGCCTCCCTTCGTCCCTGGGATCCAGTAAATTTCCTGGATGTCCACTCTGCACTCCTTTGGGATTCTAATGTTGACACTCGGGCTTTCAAGCAGTTTAGTGTCATTCGTGATGTCAACACTAGTAAATGTTATGTGCTGGTTCACGAGAAAGTCATGAAACAGATCCCTAATGCTTTCGCCCCACCTGCATGAAAATGAATTCAGACAAATAATATAGCAATAACTTTCCAAACAGACGGTTCAGGAACAAAAAGACAACAAAGTCTATCAGATCCCGTCAGCCCCCTTCTTGCAAAAAGGCTGGTATACGAGGACGTGCCCCTTAATGGAGAGTTGCACCATGGTGATCCTACGGTGACCGCAGCTGTACTCGAGGTCGAGACCTACGAACCTGTTTTCTTCAAACTGCAGCCAACTCATGTAATTATTCAGAGTGTTCCTCACCGTCTGAGGGTCGGTGGTGTAGATGACCTCGATCTTCTTCCCGCCATGTACTTCGATGTCGAAGTGCGCAGTTTCTTGCCTGCCATCGTTTCGGACGTCCGGAGCGTCCATGACTACAAGCAAGAGGGAAAGGATACGGAGGAAGAGGGTGATGCGGTGGAGGAGAAAGACGATGAGGCCGTGGAGGAGAAAGACAATGAGGCCGTGGATGAGGAAATGAGATGGAGAAGTGAAAGATTGGAACCGCCCTTACCAATATCTGGAATGGTGCACGACCATTCGTAGTAGGGTGAAGGTGGAGAAAAACGGTGGTTTTACACGTCGACGCTAGCGCTTCTTAAAAGTTGTTTTGCGCCACTTGCATGCGGTGGAATCAAGGTCTGCCATGCATGATCCAAGTCAAACGTAGGCACGTTTGCGCGTGCCGACCTTCACTCACTGACAGGCGGGCCGCACATTTCTTCCTTACGATTTATTCTTTCACTTCCTCTAGACGGTTCCGGTGCCCGTCCTCAATAATTATGCCCCCCTTCTTGTCTTCCACGCGGACGAGAACCGGCAGCGGGCGGCGGTTCCTTGCAGATTCACTCCCCACTCGAACAACTGCCCCATCCCTGATTCCATCCCCTCTCGAATCCATCCGCCTCCTTATCACAACGCCTCCATTAATCTACCGGATTCCGGACTCCATTTGCCGCTATGGGTAGAGCTTGGGGTAGCAGCAGGCTGAAGCGAAAGGCATGCAACGACGACGCGAATGGCCAAGGCGACCGCTACCGCGAGGATTGGGGATGGCCGAACCTCAGCGCCACGAATGTGCACAGGATCGCCTCGGGGTTGGACATCATCTTAGCCGGCCGCCTCGCTCGCTGCATCCCTGGCTACCGCTTCACGATGCGGAACATGGACGAACAACCGTTCGACACGCCATGCCTTCTTTACCCCGATAACAACAAATGGCCAAACGACCACGATGGCCACGTAAGTTCCAGTATCTAGCTTATTCGTTTAGTCATATCGTTGATTCATATGTGCTGAACTCTCATCGGAATCCTATGTTCCTTTTGTCAAACGTGTTGTGTGCACACGCGGTTTGAACAAATCGAACCATTTAAGACTATTCTGTACAGCGGAAGCTCTGCTCATACCTGATATTGTAGTATTTTCATAGTGACATAGTCTTACTTTAGGTGATAGACGAGTTGTCAATTTCGATATTGCAATGGAATGCCTGCTAGGTGATATTATGTTTCCTAAAATAAAAACAAACAGGTTAGACGATTTAAGGCTGTTATGCCCTGAGCTGTTTATGATCATCGTCATGAGTTTGTTCTGGGGGCTCTGCTACTACTCCATATATTGAGTATCTTCGTAGTGACACAGGCACAATTTAGGCGATATCTAAGGAGACACTCGTATTTAGGCGATATTTTGTGTACTTTAATCTGAAGGTCTAGTTGTCAAATTGTATTTGCAATGGAATCCATGCTAGGTGATTATACCAATTGACAACAAACTCTGCAGAATATTCATGCAAAACTGATGCTGCTGGATAAGTGGTCTGAATCAGTAGTGGTGAATATCAAGGAAGAAGAAGAGACGGAAATGGAAGATGACCAGAACTGGGTGGGTGGCAACGGTGAGTGGCTGGTTCTTTTATCACGGGATGGCAGTACTTGGACTCTAAAAAATGTTTACAGATCGGTGAGACTTGCATTGCCATCTTTGGAGGGTGTCAGCATTGCTGCATTCAACAACGGGTGGCTGCCGCCCATTTCCGAATTCGCTTATAGGTTGAACATGGCAGAACTTGACCTCGTGAAGGTACAACTCCCACATAGACCGCTGGAGGGGGCGTGGAAGAACTGGGAGTACAACCGCTTAGTGGTGTTCGACAAGGCAATCACATTCATTAGATGCCCAGAAGACAATAAATGGACAGTCTTGCGCGACGACTTCCTGCGGCTGGAGAAGTATGTCGACACCGTCTTCACCTACGACTACTCTTTGTACAAACCGCAACGCATTTATGCGGTCACTGAACCTAGTGGGGACGTGCGTGTTTGGGAGCCGTCCATTTGGGGTGAGTCATGGTGTCATGGTGTCATATAGCATGTAAAATCCCATTCAAAATTCTGCTTACTAACTGTAAGTAACACGCAGGTACCCACGTAGCCCCGCGCATCATTCCAGCTCCGGTCATCGAAGATGCAGTAGCAGATGCTGAACTTGGGACACGGCGCTGGTTCCTGGCACCTCTCGGAGGCGACACGAAACAGGATGATAAACTCATGTGGATTCATATCAGGGGAGCACTAAACAACGTTGGTGATACAATAGAACATATGGGGACACAACTTTCTTCATACCCATCGCTACGGTGTCACGTTTTCTCGAGGTCCGCATGCCCATCCAAAGACCCAATAGAGCAAGTTTGGAGCAGAGTCAACAATCTGAAGGGACAATCTGTGTTTCTTGGGATCAACTACCCTTTCTTTGTCGGAGCCCCTAGAGCTGTTGAACCTGTAATTGCTCAGGCAGCCCTGGCCCCTAATGCTGCTGCTGGTGGTGTTGGTGGTGGTGGAGCTGACGAAGAACTAGCTACTGCTGCTCCTGGTGAAGCTGACGAAATACTTGGTGATGCTGCTGCTGGTGAAGCTGACGAAATACCTGCTGAGGCTGCTGCTGGTGAAGCTGACAAAATACCTGCTGAGGCTGCTGCCGGAGTCTAGGAAGAACATGCTGGTGTTGTTGCTGAGGTGCCAGCACTTCCCGTGTTGATAGCAGACTGTGTGTTTGCTGCACACTCACGTGCCTATCATGTTGGCACTCCAGATCCGACCTAGAGCCGGATCCATGTCGGGGGGAGGGGGCCTACAATTGGCTCATCAGTGGGGTCATATGATTTGAAGGAGAATTCCAGACGGGCAAATGCAACATTCTGGTTCGTTCCGATGATACCACCAGCTCCAGGGACCTAGTGCTCATACTGGCAGATCCGATGAACCATTTGTCTTTATCTTTATCATTAGTTACGCTTATGTGTGTAAAGACTAAGCTGTGCTTATTTGTGTAAGACTAAGTTAGGCCTAACTGCATAATATTCAGTGAAGCCCAGCTTTTCTTTCCATGCCGATAACAACAGAATTGCAACATAGAACATATACAAATGTAATGTGCATACCAGGCATTTTTGCTCAGGATAACAACCACTTCAAGCAAATGATACATCGTGTACGCATTTGAACGCATCACTAGAATGTGACACCTATTGATGATTGATGACATGGATCTAGCTTTTCTGCGTGTATTTCATTGAATCGCTCATGGATTTGTTTACATATTTTTTGGCAATGGCTGATGAACTCCACTCTCTTGGTAACTTGTTTTGTCAACGAGCACTTGTTGATGCAATGCAAAGTACAGAACATGGTCGTCATCGTCATTCCATTTAGGTTCTCTATGTTTCGTCATCACGGAGCTACTAATTTCAAATGAAAATCTAGTAAGCAATATATGTGTATATTGTTAGAGTATGCTACGACCACGGTACATACATGTTTTTCTACAATCACAAGAAGAAAACTTGATGCATTTTCACCTTGTTGGCGTTGTGCCGAACTGGGTGGATGTGGCTTTGGGGTTCGGAGAGGAAGGTGCCATGGCTGGTGCGTGTGCGACCATGGTGACGGCGAGCTCGGATTCTGGAGGAGGCCAACCGGACCGAGCATGGTCGGCATGGTGACAGATCTCACCCGGGAATGAATTCCCGTCCCCGCGCCGTGCCAATGGTGCGATCATGGTGAGGGCAAGCTCTGATTCGGGATGGGGAGGAGAACGGGCCGAGCAGGTTCGTCCAAGTCCTAGCTCTGTGCCATGGCCGCGACCATAGATTGCCGCCCCGGAGGAAGAAGAAGACGCGTAAAGGATGCATGTGCCAACGCTGCAAGCCTACATGGCAGCGATGACGACAACGACATAACAGCGAAAGCTGACAGGGGGCCCAACTTGACGGCCGTTAGCCTGATTTTTTGTATTGAAACGTAAAGTTGAATTCGTGCCGAAAAAGACCCTCTGAGTATTTGGCACGCCAACTGTAGTCATCGCAGCTGATTTTAGGGAACTCGGGTACCGCGTTGCCTGGCCACCCCAACTTTCGGGTCGCAAAATGATATTCTCCCTGAAAGGGGTGTAGTATAGACAACTACTTGATCAGCGTTGTGGTGAAAGTTTGTAGGTAGGAACGGTTCTTGTACGAAAGCCCATTCAGCCACGTAAAACATGAAACGATAAAGTAGAGGCGTCTAACTTTGTTTTGCAGGGGGCGTTATAATGTGATATGGTTGTGGCAAAGGCAAAGTACATACTTTATGTTGCTAAGTAGTAGTAGACGGTCACGTAGGTGACGGACTACCACGCCGGAAGGCACCGGTAACCTGGTGCCTATGGCGCCAGAACCCTAGCACCGGAATCCGGAGGCGCGGGATGGAGATCACGGCGAGAAGGACCATATCACATCACTCTTACATTCCATGTTTATTGTTTGTATATCTTATTGTGTGCTAGTATTAGATACTCGACGGTAGCCTAATAAGATGATCCCTATTAAAAATACCAATGTTGTGTTCTCCCTTAGTGTGCACCACCAAGAAAGTTCTTCGGTATGAGGCAGCGCCGTGATGATTGGGTGTCAGACATATCTACATTCGCATATAGTGGGTGTAAGCCATGTTGCATAACGAATACACTAAGGTTGAGTTGGCGAGCCTAGCATGTGTAGACATGTCCTTGGAACACGGATGGTCAAAAGATCAAGCACGAGTTGCATGAATAATGTGACCAACGTTTAGGCGTCCTCCTAGCACCCACATTGATGGCCATGACGACCGGGGGAGATGTGGGGAAAAGGGGCTGTGTAATCACTAGAACCCTTCAGGGGATAGGTGTTTTTAGTGGAGTTATTATTAACTCATTTAATTATAAACTTAGTCTAAATTCCTTTTGCAATAATAAATGTAGAAAATGGTTCTCCCCGAGATTACCTTCCGTATTGACGATTGGTTAAAAGAAGAAAAGCTCAAGTTAGATGGATCCAACTTTTCTATGTGGGTCATGCGTCTCCTTAGCGGTAACGACGTGGCCAACTACATGATCCGCGAGATGTATTTGGAGCCGCCCTATTTTCATGAGACCCAGGAGCAGCGGGATCACCGCTACTGTCATCGTGTGATGGCCACATTCATATCAGTAACGATGCGCCTCGGGATGGATAATGGGCTATGGCCAATTGTGGGAAGTCTTAATTCCTGAATGGTTATGGCACAGCTTAGACCACATTTCGTGGAACAAGTGTGCATATGGGAGTATGATCTGATTGGATATTTCCTCTCCATAAAGATGGAGGAGAACTCTTCACTTGACAATCACTTGGTACGCATATATGATGCATACATGAGTCTTTCATACTTCCTGGACAACTGGTTCACAAGCTCTTTTGCAATAGGCGTGTTTCTGCGATCGCTACCACCAAGCTACCAAGCACATGCCAGGATTTGCATTATGAGAGGTGACGCGGAAACACTTGATTTCCATGAGTTCATATCACATTTTAGGGATGTGATGGATGGACCCGTTGTCGGAGAGGTCATCGATGACGAAGGTATATATTTGATATATAGTTTTATAAATGTTATAATCTTGCAAACACATATTGCAGTGTTAAGTATATTTGATACTTGTTCCGTTTTGCTGAAAACAGGTCCTTCTGCATGGGAGGTGCTTGCTAGAGAGGAGGTGATGTTGCGTGTTGATGGAAAGCATGATGATGATGGACAATAACACTCTCCCTCGACATTTATCATTTAATTTATCATTTTAGGATTATTATTGTAATTGATAGGTTATGAACTTCTTTAGTGTGTATCACACTTCGTGAGACGGTTATTCATATGAGTTTGTAACAAACAATTGTTCTACTTTTATGAATGACTTCTATTCATGTTCATATCTTGTTCGATTTTGTGTGAATTGTCCTGGTTTTGAAACTAATTGATAATGCATGAACATTTGTAAAATATTAAAATGCCTTGAAAATTACCCAACTTAATGATATTTTCATTATGAATGAAACCATTGTTTAAAATTCGAAGTTATATTGATAATATGTGAAAGACAATTGTTTTCTTTTCACATATGAATCATGCCAAGTTTGGAAAGATAACTTAAACACCATGTATCACATGAATACAAAGTGTTTGATGAATTGTTGAAAGTAAATACACATTTGATGTATTGTGTTTTAACAAAATGTTGATTATCATTATATGATTGTTTAAATTTGTAAAGAAGTTTACGAAAGGAAACATGATCTTGAATCTATTTGATATGATCAAAGAATTTCAGCATATGAAGGGTATAAACATAAAAGAGAATCTAATTACTACGATTTGATCAATAGTAATGAAATTCGACTTTATGAGATTGGCATAAAGAAAATTGTGGAATGCAAAGCGTTTGAAATGTCAAAATGTAAAGCATCACAATGTGATATTAGATATCAAAGTGGGTGAATAGATGGTGCCAAATAAATCGTTGTAGTATAGATGTAAAGACCATTAGTTAGAAATAGTTAGCACTCAATTAGAATATATAGTGAACGATTTGAATTCGTGAGATCGGTGCCATATCTAGCATGGATCGTCGTGAAAGTTTTGGGGTTATTCGATATAACCCAAATAATAGCAAATAAGTCCTTGTAGAGTATATATTGGAAACTTTGAATACGAAATCCATGGCTAGAACCAAAAGGAAAGCAAAACTAGTATTGCTTGGATTTTGGTGCATTCTCGAGAAAGTTTATATTCTGTGATATTTCTCGATTATGAAGCTAATGGAAGATAGTGAAAAACACGATGAGGATTCAAAACCCTGCATCAGAGCATTGAGAAGCACAACAGAAAGCGTTCCTGAACGACTCACTTCACAAAGGAAAGAATCAATGATAATGATCATTGTGTTTTACCCACTAGGTGTTCTCACTACATAAAGTAGGATTCAAAATGTACCCCATAAATCGTATGGAGACATTTGAGAATCATTTGTCGTATTACCGGAATATGACATACCTATGAACTACTAAGGAAAGAATGGTAAACTAAAGTTATGAGAAATCCTAAAGATAAAATTCACTTGAGATTAGAAAGCAACTTGTTGCTGAATCTTAACAAGTAAAAGGGGTTACTTGTATTTTCCCAAATGACTGCAAAGCCATAGTGGAGAAGGAAAAGGGTGAATGATAAAGGCACGATTTGTATTGGACAAATTCAAATGGATTTGATTCAAGTGTGCTGAAAGTATAGTGGATTTAAAACTAGTAATGTACTAGTATCTCATAGTAAATCTCCCAGTTTGATAATTGATCAAAGGATTTTGAAGTTGTTCAAAATAGTGAGAGGATATGCAATTTGCATGAAATTGACTGGGAGCTATGAAAGTATTCCTAAAAAATATGTGAATGACATATTTTTGAGTGGGAGCAAAGTAAGTCTCAGATTCAAATATGTAGGAACATATGTTGAGTAAGAGTAGTGACTGATAGATATGAGATTCGACACATTTTTGATGGATTTTATTGATGGTTTTCTCCTGGGTTTGATCGTTTTCTAGCTTTACGTAACGCTAACACTTTGGCAGCAAAGAAAACTTGGATTTTAATGTGTGTTTCGGGTTCTGGACGTCAACATAAGGATTTAACTAGAGAAATACAATATTCTGAAGAAAACAAGCAAGTCCCAATTTGGAAGCACGTGAGAGGAGCTTACAAACGGTTTAACAACCAACTATACGACGGGAATGATCGTATAGTCCCGCCGTATAGTTGTCGCCTCCTCTATCTTGTTAAAAGGGATAACTTCCGTGAAGGGACGAGGGACAAAAACATAACGCAGTAGCCGCCACACCATCTAGAAGAGAGAAGGAAGGGATCCAGAGAAGAAGGAGAAGACGTTCTTCATCTCGCTCCACGATCTTCGACCTCCTTGCTAATACACCTCCATAGCCACTACTTGTACTTGAGAGTGAGAGGGATCTCTACCTTGGAAGACTAGGGTTTGAGATTGTTTCTTCCTATCTTGAATTGTGTTGTATATTTTTCTATTCTTATTGTGGATCTCCATGGTAATACCAAGACGAATTCCCTTTATTTGATTATATTGATGATCCGTTCTTCTCTCATGTGTGAGTAATTCCCTTGGGTGTGTGATATGTAGGGGATTGGTGAGATGTGATGTGCCTTCATATATTTTCCATTAGTATTGTGATTGATTCTAATTACTATGTTACGTGTGCTTGACTATTTGTGGGATGCTTAATGCTTGTTCTCCAATTAAGGGCCCAGACAACATGATACCTTGTTCTACACAGATAAGATCTTGCTCGCTAGTGGACCGGCGACCCCTGGGTGACACATGGATATCAATGGAAAGCTAGTTGACTCGAGGATAACGAGTAACCACTGTGCTTATTGTATTAGTCCGATCCAAGGAGCTTAATTGCTAAGCAACCTGAAGGGTCTTAATCGTCTAGTGTCTAACCATGGTTTTGGTAGCAGGCTAGTAGGATTATTGAAGGGATGAAATCTACCAAGAGGAGTTACGGCTAATTATGGGTTGCTCGCCTACACATATATCTATAAGATTATAATTGTTACATTCATGCTCGTCCACCTGGCACATTCACTATCACCATGAATTGAATTTCTCCGCGCCTTCTTTCACCATCTGCAGAAACCAACAAACTAACAAAGTCATTCTTTACTTTTATGCATTTTATTTCTGAAGTTTACATTTAGTTTTATTCAAATTTATTGCATTTAATCAAAACCTCATTCTTATTTCAATACTTGTAGTCAATTCACTTGAAGACCTATGATAACTTTAGTGTGATAGAGACTTCACCAATAAACACTTACCTTTGGGCTCCCTGTGGGATCGATATCTAAACTTCAAAACTAGCTACAAACGATCTGTGCACTTGCAGACATCAAGCTATTTTCTGGCGCCGTTGCCAGGGAGCTAAGCGCTAAGGGTTTGTCTTTGACATTTCAGGTGTTGCTACTACAAAATGTTCTCTTTAGGAGACAAAGGGTCTACACGTTCTGGTAGGACCTACCTGCCAGATTATATTAAGCGCGTGCCTGCTCAGAGGCACGAAGAAATTATTGAAAAACTTTTAAGATCAAATAAAGTTGAAGTTAAAAACTTGAGTGATATTATGGAAATCATATCTATCTACAGGACAACTCCTTCGAAACCTGAGAAAACTCTCAGGGAATATAGTGCTCCAAATTCTGAATCTATTATATACTAAAAGTACATGACGGGCAACCAGAAAATAGAGAAATAGTCTAGAAAATCCCACAAAAAACAGAGACATCCGACCATTAATTTGACTATTTATCTGATACCAGACGATAGATCTCATAAATAATTTATTGACGTTGGAATTAGCAAAAATTACCCACCAATACCCTCTGTATTTTTTTTGTACCCGTTCAGTATCTTTCCGTGTCTAAAAACAAAAAAGTATAAACGAAAAGGTTGCCGACTCCATCATATATAGGAAACACAAAGCTACAACCTACCCTAATATTAGATCCTGACCCACGCCGCCGCCACCGTCGTATTTACCTTGGTCTACTCCGCCGGCTGGCCGGCCTCCTCCAAGTGCAGAACATGAGCCGCTCATATAGCAGTGGAAACGGAATCGTGGCTGAGCTACCCACGATGAATTGCTTCATAGAGATTGTCTAAATCTAGGCTATACCTAATACTCTCACAGAATCATTCTCGCACTGGTATGGTTCTTCAACAACGCCAAGGATGCATGCCTAACGGACCTCGCCGCCCTACTGAACCACACAAGATCTCCGATACTGACTTTTGAATCACCGCCTACGGTTTTCTGACAGTACATGATGATCTGATCAAGCTTGGTGTTGCATATCTGCTGTATGTCCAAAGACACCGCTCGACGGAGCTGAGTGTGTCCAAAAGCTACCTTCTGATATGGATGAAACAAGTTCCCCAGCATGCTTGCGTACACCAAACAGCTGAGCGACGTGGGCGACCTCTTGATCAAATGCAGGTTTGACTAAACTTGTACGTACTCATAGAATGCAAACTCAAGTGCAGAATTGCTGCTTAGGTAAAAAACATGCATGCATCGATCAAACCCCATGCATGATCAATCACATGTATAATTAAGGCACTTATATCTCTCTCTCTTCCAATCACATGTATAATTAAGGTACTCGCTGTATCAATAGTTCATAGTTAATATTATTTTTACTATTATGTGTTAATAAAGAGGTAATTAACATAGTAAGAAGGTAATAAAGAGGTAATTAACATCTTCCGACTTCGAGTTATTTTATACTCCCTCCGTTTTAAAATATAAGATGTTTTAACTTTGCGAAGTGAATGAATCTGGACTATTTTAGTGTGTAGGTTCACTCTGAACTATACAGTAAAAGACATCTAGATACATTTGCTTCATAAAGCTAAAACATCTTGCATTTTAAAACGGAAGAAGTATTAAATAAAGTTTTATAGATAAGCAAGCTATAGTTAAGATTATTAGATTTTGTTGACACTTTATTTTAAAACGGTGACATACCCTCCCTCATCAGTTATCAACCGACCAGACACATCCATCGACAAGCACAATTATTAAATATTTTCTTCAATTACTAATGACAACATTATTTTTTTTAAATTACATTAACTATATTTTCTAGACCATATGTATGTATTGCCAAAAGTTTCTCCAAACGGGACGCTTCATTAGGAAAGTTGAATGATTGGACCATGTAGTTAGGTACGTACGTAGTGACGACCAGCTCTCATTCACCCATGACTCAAAATTTTCATTGCATACATATCTTTCTTCCACTGAGGTTTTCATTCAGTCATAATAATGTGATGTACCAACATGACACAAGCAGCCGATATTGGGTGTTATGATGCTCGCATATAGCTTTCTTGGCTTACTTGATAAATATAAGGCAGTAGGTTTAGGTTGGAAAAATCATGATTCAAATTATGTATTACGTTTTTAGATGTATCTTTTGGTATACCTAAATTTACAATTGATAAGGATGCGTGGTCCAACCAAATAGATCAAGCTTAATAATGACTTGATATGTGTTGTTTCTGTCCTAAAATTATGATGATGTAGACATTATTTGCTCATGTAAGCTAAATATTATTATATACTTAAAGTACATGACAGCTTGACCAACAATAAGACGTATGTCATATAAAAACTCAAAAAATAGGAAACCACCTGGCCTTTAATATATTAAAGGTTAAAAGAACATGACCTAAGATTTTTTTAGCCTGCCAACGTCTATGTTTTATGAGCAATGTTTCTTGGTATCTAATCAGAGACTTCATAGTTTTTTCTAGATGTAAAGGAAGAGTGGTAATAGAATTGCAATAAGATACTTGTAGTTATTTGTAAATTGGATTAGATATTTTATACAATTTTTAATTTTAATCACTAATGCAGTGTATGCTTATGATATAGCTGAAGCCCTCTGTTTTGTTTGATAAGGAAGCTAGATGAAGTGCCATCTCATTAAAAAAGGAATGCATTGCTGCATAACGTTGCATGTTTATGTCTTGCTTAGTCAACCAATGATAAAAGAACCGTAGTTACACATATATGCATCGAGGCAACATATGAAGTTCAAGCAGAACTGAATAACTACTTCGGTGGCTCGGATGGTCATAATATTTATTAGCACTACAGATTGATTTGATTGGTCTCTTTTTCGGAATGCTTTAGAGTCGGGCAATTGTTGTAGTAATATCATTGGATATCATGTTTTGTGCTTAAACCCATGGTACCTCATCTATGTTCTACCATGACATTGTTGGAGTTCAGTTACTAGGAGTAAACACGCACTGAGTTCCTCGGGGAGGCATGTTTGTAGACTACATTTTTTAGGTGAATAAAGTTTGTTATTATGACTACAAAACCTCGTATATATACATGTGCTTTTGTCAAAATGACTATTTTTTGTTCAATATAGCACCAAGTATATGGTTGGGATATATTGATGAACACATGGACACAACTATAGAATTAACTATGGTTCTAGCCTAAATTACTTGAGTACATGATCAAAAATGGATAAATCTACTACTCTTTAGACAATTTAGTGTTTATTTAAAGGACCAAATCCCTCTGCTTCAATGTACATGCTATCATGGATCATTATATGATTGAAATATATAAATGATGGACACAATTATTCCTTTTGGTTTTCTCTAGATTTCTTCTAACTATACCCGTTTGAATGTTCACTTTCATTTTTACTTAATAGAGCCTCATCATTGTACTTTCTCTTTAATGGATTTCATCATTTTTCTTTTTTGCTGACAAATCGTAGAACTTGTCCTTCCATTCAGCATGGCTGAGTTTGTGCTTTATGTAATATTCTAAGGTCATAACCTTTAGTTGTCACTTGTAACTATTATAAGGATTCTCAAAAAAAAAGGTTGCTCAAAATATTCTCCCACTAAAACTTCTCTAAACACGAGAAGGTGGACACATTGATTGAGGAGAAGTAAATGATACAGTCATATGACAACCTTCCAAATTGTAGCCCCTCAAACCTCATGTGACATATTTGTGTTGCACATAATGTGTTTATATCCGTCATTTTCCATGTTTTCAGAGCAACTATAGATTTAATTTGACTTATAGATGATGTATAATAGAATTATTAATTAATTATAATCCATAATCATGTTCCCTTGCCTATTATATAGATATTAGCTTGAGCATTCATGAATAATTTAGTTTGTGTGAGAGGATGAAGATAAAAAGTGAGGGAGAGAGATGCACGTTCTGAAGGATATTAAATTCAAAAGATGATTTATATGAGGAAAGGCGATTTTTATGTTTATTCCAATGTAATTGCTCGATGATTGAAGTCATGTTGGTAGCACAAGCGGATCTTTACACATAAAAATGCATGTAACAAGTGAAGGTGATCAATGACTAGAAACGGTGGTCTTCAATGATAAAACTTATATACTTACACAACTTTATTCATTCTTTTTTACACTCTTTTGTAGCATATGTCGTGACTTTAAAATGAGTGAAGGAGAAAACATCAAAAAGTCTATGAGATGAATACATATGGATAAGAACATAGAGTACAACATTTTGTATCTCTATTGGATTCCCAGAAACATTAAGAAGTCTAAGAGAAGACCTACATATTCTTCATGGTCTTGTAGGGTCAGGAAATTTGGTCTGCCAGTGACCTAAGTGATCCTAATAATAAAATTAATTGAGTGAAAATATTGAGTGGTAAGTCTTCAACATATACAAATTTTCTTCTGTTTGGAATTTTTTGGTAGGATCTTGTGAATGATGGTTTCCTGTAAGCGTTTGTTAGATCCTCCTCACCACTTCTGAAATTGTGCAAAGGAAGATTGCATGGCTACTCAAGTGTCCACTACTATAGAATTTATTACAATGTCACTCTAAGGTAACAACCTATATATACCATTGAACAGAGTTTGATTATGTTGGATATGATTCCAACTAGGCAACAATAGTATGGTTCTTTATTGCTAGCTGTATGGACCAACATTTTCACCTAGAGTGTTGCTTTGTTGTCTCTTACTTTGATATTAAAGCCAGGCTTATCTTCAATGGAAGGTGTGAGAAAATGAAGTCGTATTCAGATAAGGCTTCCTTATAATTACATGTAGCATGCTAAAAATTCTTAAAAGGAATAATCTATATAAGATTAGGCTACCAGATAACATGGTAGGTGATTTTGGCTCTGGAAATGTATTGTAATGAAACAATTTTTTTTGACATAGTAATGAAACAATCTTATATAGCAAAGAAGGACAAAATATAAACAATGTATACTATTTGTTTTTCAGTATTTAACATACAAATAACACAATGACTATACATTGTTTCAAAGATGATGCCCGCGCAATGCGCGGGCCACTGTGCTAGTTTCTTAAACAACCAATAGAGTTCCCTAATCCTGGAGTTAGAGAATATCGATTTGATGGTGGAATTATTAAAATTTTGTAGGAAAAAGCTTTCAGTGGAAGGGAAGATGAAGATCCAGGAAGGCATATAAGAGAGTTTGATGATGTGATAACATCGCTTGGACCGAAAGGTTTTCCAAGAGACTTCTCTCGTCTTAAATTATTTCTATGGTCTCTTGAAGGTAAAGCTCTAGACTGGTTATATTCTCTCCCTCGCCATTACTTCCAATGTTGGGAAAACTGCATTACTAAATTCATAAACATGTTTCTTCCTTTTAAAAAGGTAACTGAACTAAGAAAGAACATAGGCAACTTTAGTCAGAAAGTGGGAGAAAACTACCCACAAGCCTGGGAAAGATTTTTTGGGATGATCAATAGTATTCCTAATCATGGCTATTCTGAACTAACAATTTGCCATTTATTTTACCATGGTCACAATACTCAATGTAGAGAACCGCTCGACTTCTCAGCATGAGGATCAATAAATACCTTGACTATTAAAGAATGTTTGGAATTAATGTCTACTAGGGATAAGAATGATTCTTTATATAATCCTGATTTTGGCATTAAGCCGGAAAAAGGGATGCTTCGAATAACTCCTGATCTTATGCCTAAGGTTAAAACTATGAAAGAAAAAGGTATACCTTCTGAACTTGCTAAAGAAAACAAAGAGGATTTGTTACAAGTCTTAACTGAAGAAGATGACTATAAAAGTTTTTCAAGAATTGAAACATCGACAAGTAAAATCTCATAATAACTTGCATAAACATTTCCAAAAACACAAAAAGATTTTGGCAGAACTCACTGAAAATTATGATGAGATTGGCCAAGAAATAAAACAATTTCATAAGTATCTTAGTATGATTGAAACCTAGTGCAAACAAATAGCATCTAGTTATAAAAAATTTCTTCATGATGATAAAGATATTTCTGTTTCTACTAATCTTGTCACAAGAAGGGGAGCAGTTTTACAGGACCCTTAGGACCACCGAAATACAAAGATGAAAAAGAGAGCAAGGAAAAAGCCTTGCTTGAAGCAAGTCAAGAAGATGATATGTTGGTGGATCCTCAAGATGAAACTGGGACGCAAGAGCAAACCCAGGAGGATCACAATGATGCACAAGAAGATCATTATGACTCTAATGCAGAAACGGTGGATCCAATAGAAGGTAAAAGAAACAAGTAAGGAAGATGAAGTTGTTGTAGTAGAGAAGAAGAAAAGCAATAAGCCACAACAAAAGAAAGCTACAAAAGAGCCTGACCCCCTGAAAAAGGTAAAAGACAAGAGTAAGTCAGGTGAGAAAAAGCTTCCTTACCCAGATCGAAAAAATGAAGCACGGGATGAGGTAATTTATAATTGTTTTACAAAGGCACTTAGTGACCTTCGTCTAGAAATTCCATTTGCGGATGTAATCAAAGTCCCTACTTATGATAAATTCCTTCGTGATATTCTTAGTAGAAAGAAAGAAATAACTGAAATTGTTGCTATGGTAACTAGCTACCCTACTAACGAGAAGCTATTATCTAAGTATGGAGATCCCGGGATACCAACTATATCATGCTCGATAGGTAAAACAAATATTCATAATGCCTTATGTGATCTAGGAGCATGAGTTAGTGTAATGCCATACTTCCTTTATAAAAGATTGGGATTAGGGGAGTATTCTCCTACTACTATAACTTTACAGATGACTGACAAGTCCACTAAACAACCTGTTGGTATGATTGAGGATGTCTTACTTATGATAGACGAGCATGTTATTCCCACTAATTTTATCATTCTTGAAATGCCAGAAGATGAAAGATTATCTATAATACTTGGAAGACCCTTCCTCAGTACTGCAGGAGCGTCAGTAGATTGTGCAGAAGGGAAGATAATCATCAATGTTTATGATGTTGAAATCATCCAGTATTTTCCAAAGAAGCTAGAGGTAGGGGAAAGATATGTTCTGCCGGCAAAACAAGTTCATGTGGTAAGTGCTATTGATAAGGGGCAACCAAAGGTAAGAATTCGAGAGGAGAGAAAAGGTTGAGTTATTCAACCACTCTTAATAAAAGCTTAATGGGAGTCAACCCATTTTCGTCAATTTAGTAGATTAGATAATAAAAGGTTCATCGTATTCCCACCACTTTTTCACAGACATTCTTGCGGAAGTGCGCCTGTGAAGATGCAGCTGTCAAAAAGTAGTAGAAATATCGATTAAATGAGTAGATAATAATAATTAGAATAAAAGATTGAGTTTTCTATTTACAGAAGCTAAAATTTTGCTTTTAATATGCTAATGTTGGTCGACAGTTTTCACTATCAATTTTCTGTTAAAAACTTGGTATTTCGCTAAGTTATGGAATAAGAAGGTATCCTCGAAGAAACCAATTTTTTTTGATGATTACTGATGGTTTAACGACCAACTATACGGCGGGAATAAAAATTCCGGCCGTATAGTTATCTTTGCCATCAACAATTTTTTTTGGAGGCACAGACAGTTTAATGACCAACTATACGACGGGAATAAAAATTCCGGCCGTATAGTTCCGGCCGTACAGATATCGATGCCTTCGTACAATTTTATTCCGAAGGTACTAAGAGTTTAACGACCAACTATACAGCGGGAATAAAAATTCTGGCTGTATAGTTCCGGCCATATAGATATCGATGCCTTCGTAGAATTTTATTCCAAAGGTACTGGGAGTTTAACGACCAACTATACGACGAGAATAGAAATTCTGGCCGTATAGTTCCGGCCGTATAGATATCGATGCAAGTTTTAGAAATTTATCTCGAGAGACAGACAGTTTAACGACCAACTATATAGCGGGATCAATTTGATCTGGCCGTATAGTTGCGCCCATATAGTTGTTTCCCTGTATAAAGAAACCCTAGTTGGCGGCACCGCCGCAACAATACGGGCGGAGCACCATCACCCGCTCGTATAGCTCCGGTCGTATAGTCCGGTGCGACCACAAAATCTCACCAGGACGGCTAGGTCTTCCTCCTCTCCTCATTATTTTTCTCATATTCTCTCTCCAAACCTCTCAAAATCCACCTAGAACTCTTGATTCTTCGCGGATTTCGTTCGTTTGAGTGGGGGAATCAACAGATCGGTATGGTTCTCTCCCTATCCATGCTTTATTTTCAGATTTCCATGGTTGAAACTCTCACATTGATCTAGTGGATGAACTCAAGCTTATTTACTTTTCCTTATTAATTTCTCACATTAGGGTTGAATTTTTCCACGTAGAATCGTTCGTATATCATATAGAAACTATATGCCTAAGGTTTTATGGTGAAATTTTTCAGTGCATCACGATGAACAAAATTGGTAGCCTTTTCCGTTCGAGCAAGCGCCAATGGGGAGAGGGCTCAAGTTCGGGAGCCCAAGCCCCGCGCAACTCCAAGATGGACATTGTCGCATCAAGGAGGGTGCTGCCCACACGTTGGGTCGACCACAACTTTCTCACCACGGCGGGGTTGAAGACGGACTTTGACCTCATGTGCAATAGGTCAGGGTTGGCGGTGATTAGCTTTGCAAGCCACGACACCTATGCCGAGCTCACCCATGAGTTCCTTGCTTCCTACTAAGACGACCACAAGGAGAAAGGTAACATGTGCACTATCAGCTTCAACATGAACCGACAACACTATGATATAAGCTTCTAACAATTTTGCAATGCCTTTAGTCTCCCTCATACTAGGGAGCCCAATATTACTAACCTCTACAGCATCACGAGTGGAGAAACCTAGGAGGTTGTTTCTGTTAATGGTGGCAGTCACTTCTATCAGAAGAATATGTCCACCATTCAGAACCCAACCATCCGCTACTTTGCTCTATGCCTTGCCAACACAATGTTGGGAAGGGGTGATACTGGTTCCATGGCCAATGCGGACAATGCAATGATCACCAAGGCCCTCTTCCCCAATGCCACGCAAAGCCCCTGTCCTGCAGCTCTACTCATCCAGCACTTCCGCCACCAGAGCAACAAGACCAAAGGTGATATTCGCATTGGAGGATTGGTAACCCACCTTGCTTATGCATTGAACATTGTACTACCTGTTATGGAACCTGTTGATGGTTCCAAACTTATGGATGTCAAATATTTAACTGCTTGTGGCTTCCTTGGTGTTTACCATGCTAACCGGAGGTTCCGAGCATATCAATTTAGTTATCTTGATGATACATAGATTGAGCAGGTTCAGTTGCCATGCCCCGAGGCCTTCTCGATTGTGGAGAAGGACACTTGGATCCTCACCAAGGACCAAGTGGCAGAGATCTTGGCCGCGCATCAGGACGAGGAGGAGGAAGATGAAGGGCAGCAGGTGAGCAGGAGCAGGAGCAGGAGGGAGAGAAGGGGCACAACCCTGCTTGGGAAGGACAGCAGCAGCAGCCAGGAGGATCCTGGGAACCATGGCCTAACCAGCCACAACAGGGGTACGACTACGTCCCCTATCAGGAGTTCCAGCAGGTCAACCGGCGTGTTGGGGAGATCAACCACACTCTTCAGGATTTGAATGAAGATGTGAACACTTTGACTCACAACTTCAGTCACTTCATGACTCACTTCCCCGACTTCTACCAGCAGTACCCGCACCAGCCTCCAAATGACGGCAACAACTGAGCATGGCAACAACCTAAGCTTGGGGAGGTTTGAAAACCTCCAAAACTTTTCATTCATGTTTTTATTTCTTCTTTTGATTTATTATAGTCGCCGAGCTGGACACGGCGAATGGGCGAATTGCCTCGCTGATCCAAGACTTGGAGGAGGCGAAAGCGGCCTCAGTTTCTTCGGAGGACCGAGCGAAGGCTGCTGTCGCTGTGGCTGAGGAGGAACGCGAGGCCACGGATTTGATCATCGTGGGGCTGCACAATGATCAGGCCGCCTTGGAGAAGCATGTCATGGAGAACTGCCGCAAACTCCTTGGTGAGTCTCCGTCTTTGCCTAACTTGTTTGGTGAGTCCCTGACTGGGGAGGTTCGTAGTTTCACTGACATCTAATTTTGCAGTTGTGATAGGCCAAAGCGACCCGGTGGTTCAGACCTTCAATGCTTCGCAGTGCGTGACTGCCGTGGTGAACGCGGCCACGGCTTCGGCGTTATGTGTCCAAGCGGTTCTTCAAGGCATGTCCCCCACCGAGGTTATTCCTGGGGGGCTTACAGAGGTGTGGCGCTATCTGGAGGAGGTGCCTGTCGTCGTGGAGTGGATGGCGCGCTCGGTGTTCAGGCACGGGGCCACCACGGCATTGAGCTTGGGTCTTGCCCACTTCCACGACGACTTCGACCTTGACAACGTGTCGAGTGGCTACGCATCGGCGACCGGCATGGTGGAGATGTCAGAGGTACTGAAGCTGACTGCAAAGGCCGCCCCTTACGCCGATCGGGTTCTGGCTATGGGGGATCTGCTGCCATACCAGGAGATGGTGTTGGCGCGTGGCGACCCCGAGCCGGAGCATCGCGATATGAAGTCGGAGCAGCCCTTCCGCTCGGCGTTGTCAAAGTCGCTGACGGCGTATCCGACAAACCCGTGGCATCCTTTTGTTCGTGTCAAGGGGGTGGTGGTGCTTCTTCATCAGGACCTGTGGAATAAACAATGTAGTTGGGCAGTTTGTGATGTATGCCAAGTGGCGACTGCTGTAATGTATGCCAATGGGAGTCAATCGACTCGTATTGTGACCAGGATTGTGTGGTGTGTTTATTTTTGATTGAGCGAGTCCCCGAGCGCGTCCGCCCTTTAATGGGGTATAACTCGATTGTATACTTTTGTGTTTTGTTTTGGTTGTGCATTGTTTTATCTCTCGCGTTTTCTGAGTGGCGAGTCCCAGAGCACGAGTGGGATTGTTTTGTAGGCGAGTCCCCGAGCGTGGTGCTCAACCATATTGGTCGCATTCCTGTTGTAGGTTGTTATTGTGTTTATGCATAACGTCTCCTCCCTGGCCGGAGAGCGATCGCTTGGCAGTCCAAGGAAGCTCTTACTTGGTGTGTTCCCGAGCCGTGGGGGTTCCCGTTTTTTGCGGAGTCCTCGTCGTGGTACTTAACTGTTCGATTAAACTTTCGCGAGAATGGGAGGGACATGTCGCTGTGAAGCGTATACGGTTGTCTTGGCCGGTGGGCCGATCAGACTAAGCGACTCAATGGCGGCTCCGGGTTGGCGTTTTCGTGGGCGACCCAAGGCCAGTATTTCCGGTGCCCTTGTGCCGCACTACTTAGCCATGCGGTCGCTCGACCAAGGTTGACTTCCGTGAGTAGCATATTGCTAATATGTGCAGTCACGGCACAAGAATATGGTGAGTAGACACAATTTGTGCGATCCGAATGAATTTCATTATATATGCCAGCTGAGTACAATTTGAGGTTTATGTATAGAACTTTCTGAGGAGGTTTACATTCCATGGCCTCCCGACCTCGAGCTGGCCATCACCCCGTATGTCGATGAGGTAGTAGGCGTCATTGTCGAGGACTCGTCCTATGGCGAATGGCCCCTCCCATGGGGGGAGAGTTTGTGCATGCCTTTCTTGTCTTGGGCCAGTCGTAGGACCAGGTCGCCTTCCTGGAAGGTGCGAGTTCATACTCGGCGGCTGTGGTAGCAGTGGAGTCCTTGCTGGTATATGGTGGTGCGAGAGCGAGCTAGGCCATGTGCCTCGTCGAGTTGATCGATGCTGTCTTGGCGGGCGACTTCGTTGGTCGCCTCGACGTAGTTGGCGACTCGAGGTGAATCGTGTTCTAGGTCAGTTGGCATTACGGCCTCGGCGCCGTACACCATGAAGAAGGGTGTGAACCCGGTGGAGCGATTGATGGAAGTGCGGATCCCCCATATTACAAAGGGGAGCTCGTCGACCCAGCATCCTGGGGTGCGCTCGAGGGGCACCTAGAGTCGCGGCTTGAGCCCGTGGAGGACACTCTGGTTGGTGTGTTCCGCTTGGCCATTTGACTCCGGGTGGGCGACTGAAGCGAGGTCGAGTCGTACGCCATGTTCTTCACAGAATTCCTCCATGGCCCCCTTGGCGAAGTTTGTGCCGTTGTCTATGATGATGCTGTGCGGGTAGCCCTATCGATAAATGAGCTCGCGTAAGAACTTGGTGGCCGTCTTGCCGTCGCACTTTTTTATTGGCTTGGCCTCGACCCATTTGGTGAACTTGTCGACCGCGACCAGGAGATGGGTGAAGCTAGATGGGGCCTTCTTGAACGGGCCTACCATGTCCATGCCCCATATGGCAAATGGCCATGTAATGGGGATGGTCTTGAGTGCCGAACCAGGGAGGTGCGTCTGGTGGGCGTACTTCTGGCAGCCGACGCATTGCTGGACGATGTTGGTGGCATCGGCGTGTGCGGTAAGCCAGTAGAAACTGTGCCGCATGGCCTTGGCGACTAGCGACCTGGCGCTAGCGTGATGGCCGCAGTCGCCGGCGTGAATGTCCTGGAGGATCTTGCGGCCTTCTTCTGGCTGTACGCAACGCTGGAACACACAACAGCTGTGTCTGTGGAGCTCGCCGATGATGATGACGAAGGATTTGCAGCGGCGCACGATCATTCGCGCCTCAGTCTCGTTGCTTGGTAGGATCTTGTGCTCTAGGAAGGCGACGTATGGTGCTGTCTAGTCGCTAGGCTCCACAACCGTGGCGACTAGGGCCGGCTCTGGTTGTAGCGGTATCTCGACGTCGATCTCCTTTGGTGGGCTGACCGAAGGTTTGTAGATGGTGTCGAGGAAGACACCTGCTGGTGGCGCTTGTTGGGCCGACCTGATGCGGGAGAGGGCGTCTGCCTCCTCATTCTTGTGTCTGTCAATCCACTCGACGGAATAGCCGTCAAAGTGCCCTCCCAGCTGGTCTCCCGCTTGGCGGTACGCGATCATTGTTGGAGAGACGGCGTCGCATGTCCCGGCGACCTGGCCGGCGACTAGGTCGGAGTCGCCATAGCATCGTAAGAAGTTGACGTTCATCTCCTTAGCGGCTCTCATGCCATGAAGGAGGGCCTCGTATTCTGCCATGTTGTTGGTGCAGGGCTTGAAGTTGAGGTGGAGCACGTAGCGAAGCTTGTCTCCTTTGGGAGAGGTCAGTATGACCCCTGCCCCTGCGCCGTCTGCATTCTTGGAGCCGTCAAAATGGAGCGACCAGTAGTGGAGGTACGGGAGCTTCTTCGGCTGCTGTGCTTCTTCCCAATCTACGAGGAAATCAGCTAGGGCTTGTGACTTGATCGCTTTGCGGGGCTCGTATTTGATATTGTGGACGCTGATTTCGAAGGCCCACTTGGCGACTCGCCCGGTCGCCTCGCGGTTGCGTATTATGTCCTGCAGAGGATACCACCGTGATCGGGTGCTCCTGGAAGTAGTATGGGAGTCGTCGCTGAGCTCGGAATACCGCGTACACCAGTTTTTGGTACTGCGGGTAGCGCTGTCGTGAATCTGTCAGGACTTCACTGATGTAGTAAACAGGGCGCTATATGAGGTGCTCCTTGCCCTCCTCCGGTTGTTCGACGACCATCACGGCGCTGACGACTCGAGTGGAGGCCGCAACGTAGACGAGCATTGGCTCTTTGTCGAGTGGAGCGACAAGGAGTGGAGCCACGAGTAGAACTTCTTTGAGCGCTTTGAGTGCGTCGTCGGCTTCCGCATCCCATTGGAATGTGAGGTTCTTGCGCATCAGGCGGTAGGGGCATTGCCTTCTCGCCTAGTCGGGGGATGAAGCGACTGAGGGCCGCGACTCGCCCTGCCAACTTCTGGACGTCGCATAGGCACTCGGGTTTCCCGAGTCACGCAATGGTGTCAATCTTGGTGGGGTTGGCTTTGATGCCTCGCTTGGAGACTACATATCCCAGGAGCTGTCCGGTGGGGACACCGAAGGTGCATTTTCCGGGGTTCAGCTTGATGTTGTACCTCCGCAGGTTTGCGAAGGTTTCGGCCAGGTCGTCGAGCAGGTCATTCTGGCGGGTGGATTTTACCACCACGTCGTCGATGTAGACGTGAATGTTGCGGCCAATTTGGCTCGCTAGGCACTCCTGCATGCATCTCTGGTATGTGGCGCCGGCGTTCTTGAGGCCGAACGTCATGGCCGTGTAGCAGAAGGCGCCGAATGGCGTGATGAACGCCGTCTTCTCCTCATCCTCGACCGCCATCTTGATCTGGTTATAACCAGAGTAAGCATCGAGGAAGCATAGTGACTCTGATCCCGCGGTCGAGTCGATGATCTGATCGATGCGCGGTAGGACGAACTCCTCCTTCGGGCAGGCGCTGTTGAGGTTGGTGTAGTCGATACACATTCTCCATGTGTTGTTCTTTTTTAGAACTAGGACTAGTATTGCCAGCCACTTGGAGTATTTGATTGGCCAAATGAAGCCTACGGCTAGTAGGCACTGTACTTCTTCGGCGATTACTCGATGACGCTCTTCATTGAAGGGCCGTAGCGACTGTTTTACTGGTCGCACTTTGGGGTCGACGTTGAGTTTGTGCTCAACGAGTTCCCTCAGGACACCTGGCATGTCAGATGGCTTCCATGCGAAGATGTCACGGTTCTCACGGAGGAACCCGATGAGCGTGCTTTCCTATGCGGGGCTCATGTGCACCCCGATGGTGACCGTCTGGCTAGAGTCGCCTAGGACGAGCTCAATGGTGCGGGTGTGCGTGGTCGCCTCGAACGTGGAATTCGCGGCGGTTGGTTTCTTCAGGATGGTGGGGTCGTCCTTGTTGATGTTGCCCATGTATTTCGCGAGCTCCTCCGCGTGGTCGGTCTCCACAGCGATGACGGTGTCGGCGAGCTCGGCTCCTTTGTCCTCACATTCCACGGCCATGTCGGGGTCGCCGTGGACAGCGATGATGCCGCTTGGCCCTGGGAGCTTCATCATGTTGTACGCGTAGTGGGGGGTCGCCATGAATTTGGCAAACGTCTGGCGTCCCCAAGATGGTAGGGGCTGCGGAAGTTCACCAGCTCGAACTCGATTCGCTCGGTGCGGTAGTTCGCCGGTGTGCCGAAGGTGACGGGTAGCGTCACTTTTCCGATCGGGTATGCCTTCCAACCGGGGACGATACCGTGGAAGGTTGTCAGGGTCGGCTGGATTGCCAACTCCGGGAGCTGTAGCCTCTTGAACGTGTCTAGGTACATGATGTTGATGGAGCTCCCGCCATCCATCAATGTCTTGGGTAGCCAGTAATCGGCCACTTTGGGCCTGACTACTAGGGCGACTCGCCTTGGGTACTCGATTTTGGGGGCATGGTCCTGGCGACTCCAAGTGATACTTTGCTCGGACCAGTTGAGGAAGCATGGGATGTCGACCTGTGTCACCGCATTGACGGCGACCGCGCGGGCGAGCACCTTCCTCTCGCGCTTGGTGCCGAGTCCGGTGAAGGTATGTAGCAAGCTGACAGCGGTGCTGAAGCCGCCGGTGTTCCTGTTGTCCCGGGGTGGGTTGTTGTTGGGGTCCTCCCTTGCTCGCCTCGCCTTCTCAATCTCTTTGAGAGAGTGGCAATCAGCGGTGGTGTGGGTGGCGGGTTTTCCCTCCCTGCTATGGTAGATGCAGGGCTGATTGAGCAGGGCAGCGGGGTCGAATTTCGGCCTCGCTGTATTGTTGGAGCGGTAGGTTCCGCTGTCGTGGTAATTTCCTCCGTTGCGGCGGTAGCTCTTGGGGTCGCGCTGGCCGTAGACGGTGTTGGAGACGAAGTCGACTCGCCCGTCCGTGCGGCGCTTGCCGGTGATGCGGGTGTTGCTGTAGCGCATGTCGCGTAGGCGCCCGCTATCGTGGATGTTGGTTTGGCGTCTTCCTCCTGACTCGTCGTCGGAGTCTTGGTTGGGGTCCTCCTCCGCGTAGCGCTTGGCGATCTCGAGGAGGTCGGGGATGTTGTTGAGCGTCCGATAGACCCTCTTGATCTTAGTGACCAGGGGTTTGTACCGGCACGTGTTCTTGAAGCAATGTATCGCCGTATCTGGGTGGATGCCGGAGGCATTGATCCATAGTTCTTGCCATCTTTGAATCCAGCGGCGAGTCGACTCGCGTTGTCCCTGTATGCATCGCTCCAGGTCTTCTATGGTGGTGGCGCGGGTGTAGGAGCCCTCGAAGTGCCTGATGAAGGCATCCCGCATTTCCTCCCAGGAATCAATGCTGTCGGCGGGGAGGGTGTTGATCCATTGCCGAGTCGCACCCTCCATCATCAAGGGAGTTAGCAAGCGGCGAGCAGGTCGGTGTGGCCTGCGATTCCCATTGCCATGAGGTATGTGTCCAGCCAGACAGCGGGATCGTACATCGGGTCATACTTTT
The DNA here is from genome assembly GCA_023614405.1 of Avena insularis. Taxonomy (NCBI): domain Eukaryota; kingdom Viridiplantae; phylum Streptophyta; class Magnoliopsida; order Poales; family Poaceae; genus Avena; species Avena insularis. The sequence goes on from CM042690.1 coordinate 284,665,620, forward strand.
CAATTTCCTTGGGAGCCTTGAAGTTGGCGGGGTATTTTTCCCCACGGATCATGGGCCCGAAGAATTGCGTCCCGACTCGACTGAGCGAGCCTCTTGGTTCTGGGTCGCCGCGGTTGGTGAGGGTGTGCCTCAAGTCGTTGGGCTGGCGCGCCCGCCACGCCTGGTTGTTGATGATGTTCGTTCGGGCACCAATGGGCTGCCCGTTGGCGGTGACCGTGTTATTCGCCGGTTGCGGCTCATTGGTGGATAGCGCGGGGTTGGCAGCCCGTGGTTGGTTCGCCAAGGGCTGCGGTGGTGGGCAAGTCAATGCATTAGCGACGGTGGGGTGACCGCTTGATGCCGCCCTGCTTGCTGAGGAGCGGGAGTACATCCGCCCCCGTGGGTCGAATCCCGCAGCTTGTTGCTCGACGACCCTGACGAGTAGGGCCTTGGCGTACTGGATCTGTAGCGCGCCGTCGCCTTGGACGTCGAGGTTGGCGATCGCGGCCTCGGCCGCGACGACGTTGTCCATCGGAGTGGAGTATAGTGGTAGTCCGTTGGCATCACGGGCTTGAGGCGAGATGATGATCCGCGGTTGGTCCGGCGGGGGCGTGCGGCCGATGGGTGGTGGAGGGGCTCCTATCGCCAGTGCGCCGGGTGGTGGTCTTGCGGGGTTGCTTCCGCCTGGCGGTGCGTTCTCGCAGTATTCGCGCTCGGCGGCGTGTGCAGGGTCGCTTTTGTCGTTGAAGTTCAGAACACGGCCTTGGACGTTGGAGTTCAGGCGGGTCCTAATGCGGCGCTGGTGATAGAGCGATAGCTCCCGCGCCGTTTCCCGCTCGAGGCGGTATTTCTCACGCTCGGCGAGTTCATTGTGTTGCGCCTCCGCGAGCCGTAGATGGGCTTCCTCCACCTCTGTGGCTGTCGCAGTCGGCGGGATCGGCGTGGCGAACGAATCTGGCAGGGCGGCCATGCTGCCCGCCATGTAGATCGCGTTGAAGCGATTGGATCTGGCGCGAAAGTCTTCAGGCGATTCCGAGCCGGAGTCGGAGTCAAAGATCCCGAGGATGGAGGGGTCCTCGAAATCCTCCGGGTTGGAGACTCGCATGATGGAGTCCTCTCGTGATGCGGCGGTGATGGATCCGTCGACTGAGGAAGGGGTCGCGGAGTCAGCGTCGTTGTTCAAGGCCTCGTCGTTGGTGGTGGCGTTGGTCTCAGCCGTGTCATTGGCGGCCGAGTCGTACTCGGTGATGAGGCTCCTGATGGAGCGGACCTGCTCCTCCGAGAGCAGATCGCGGTGCGGCGGCGATCCGCCGACGATCACCGTTGCAGCTGGGTCGACCGCGCCGGTGAAGCCGACGAAGAGGTTGATGGAGCCGACCGGCATCACCGCGCCGTGAGTGACCGGGCGTGACGCCGGGATGTAGCTGCTGGGCATAAGATCCCACCGATGGCGATCATGCGACCGGTGGCGAGCGGCCGATCGATCGGCGAGTAGGGTCTCACCGCAGAACTTAGGCCAGTCCCGCTATGCCCCACGGTGGGCGCCACTGTCGTGGAAATGGCCACGGCAGACGCTGCTACTGGCAGCGATTGATTGTAACGTGAGGAAGAGTTGGCGGCCATCTGCGGTGTGAGATGGGGGCGGATGCACATGGGTTTACCCAGGTTCGGCCCCCTGGAGGGTAAAGACCTACTCCTGCTAGATTAGATTATTGAAGAGCGAGTTACAGGGGTGGCGAGCTCGGCGTCTAAGCGGCGAGTCGCTTGAGGGGGTGTATGATGGAACGTGAGTCCTCAAGATACCCTAGGGAGGTTTATATAGGAGTCACCTTGCTAGGGTTTACAAGTTACAACCGAGCCAGATATGGACACGAAGCCTTTTTGACCTAATCCGACTGGGCTTCAGATATGCTTCTGGGCCTTCAGCTTCTAGTCGCCAGGCTTCTCCTTCAGTCGTAGTCCAGTCGCCGTCCTTCAGGCCCACTCACAGGCCCTTTGGCCCAATCGGAACGTCCTGCTGGGCATACCCCCTTTGGCATATCCCCATCAAGACATCTTCACCATGGAACACCGCCGTGCTGCGGGATTCAGATCCAGGAGCTCTACTTCCGCAACTTCTGCTGGATCAAGGAAGTGCGAGTCATCGCCAGACACTGGATGCATGTAACTCCCTATGAGGTGACACACTTGAGGCACTAGAAGTCGTTGGAGCCGCAGGAGAGCGAGGACTTCAACACGACCTTGAGGTCGGCTTCGGCTCGTCTACACCAACCACGCTCTCCTAAGCGTTGACAATGCTTTTCAGTCTTCAAGGGTATGTTCGCGAGAGCCCCTCCCGTTACTGCATTACTAATAGATAGGTCCTAGCAACAAAGGTGTTCAGGGGCGTAGGGTAAAAATTTATTGTTTTCATACGTGAACCCCTACACATGCTCCGCTCCCTCCTTGAAACCGAAGATGATGATGAATTGAGGCATGTGCCTAACCCTAGTTGGGACCCCTTCTCTGTAGTTTATCTATGAGTTGTATAAGGCCTTCATCTTGCGAGTGCATGAGTGAAGTCATCAAGACCTCCTCAAGTGTTTGGTCTCTTATTGTCAAGGATTCTAGTAGTGCTAGGTCTCTCCCCTTTAGGATTCTACTTGGTTGCTACTCTCTCCTTGATTTGGATTCTATCATCCACTTGCCGATCTCTCCTTTGGTGATTCTACCACAAGGTCTCTTGTCGAGGATTCTGTTGGATTGGTTTTTCGAACCAATGGGAGCAAATCGAATAGTGTGTGTTTTGGCGTGTGTTTATATCTTTACCTTGCATTAGTGTTGAGTTCACCATGTTCATCGGGTTTCCCCTCACCCCCGCCTCAAATTCTTGAAGATCGGGCCACCCAAGGGTAAATCCACAAGGGAACCCATAACATGTATATTAGAGCATATCCATCTATAAGCAAATAGAAATATATTAAAATGCCATTACGGAAAGATCCAAATACATAGATAATAGTATCATATTTGGTCACATGACCTCATACACCATTCATCAAACATCAAGCGGAAGCGGAAAACACTAATCCTAGTACGAATTAAGAGCCAAATGGGCATAAGATGCCATGGACAAAGCACATTCCCGCCCACAAATCTCAAGGATCGCTAAACCTAGAATCTCTACTCAAGGGAGTCATTTCCTCCGTCATTGGCCTCATCAACAAAGTATCATCCATATGGGTATGCCTGACAATCTGACAAATCTGAGTGTGAGACCCTAGGGCACTCAGCAAGTCATTGTGCAACTAAATGGATTAACTGGGTTGACGCAATTGCAGCGAAATATAAATATCTAAACATTTCTATAGAGACACGCTACAATATCCGCCTAACCAGATATAGAAGGATACTCTTTTATCGTAACCAACAGATATATACAACATAAAGTAAACATATCCCATCCTCCTTCTCTCTTACCGAACGAGAAGGCGGACGAATATCGAACCCATTAGCAATTTTATCAACCATTGCATGAGTATTGCACTATGTACTAGTCATGTTTAGTCGAGTTAAACATGGTACTTCAGTTTTAGTTGTCTATGATGGAGAAACTGTGCTCCAAGTAATCCATAACAGTGGAGACGACTTTTCTTTACCCTGCAGGGGTGCACAAATACCAAGACACACATGATCAACCTCTAGGAAAACAAAACGAAAGTAAAGAGGCATCACGACAAAGCATTCACAAGATTCAAAAATGATTTTAGGGGGCCACCCCACTAACCTACCCGCTACAAATCCTGGTTCCAAAATGGACCCAAAGGTTTGTGCCAATGATGGTAAAAGACTAGGAACCTGAAAGTGTGATTGAGCTTGTATATACCACAAAAAAACTCCGTTTTTCAAAACAGTACATGTAAAAGCTTCTCGAGCAACAATATTAAATGAAGTAGTAAAGCATGGCATAAGTACAAGATAGTAGCAAAGCCCCAAACTATGTGTGGCCCTGAGAAATAAGATCTGAATCAAGCTCATACCAAAGGGTTTCATGGGACCACATGTGGATAATGTGATAGTCAAGGAACATGCATCAAGTACTCAGGTCCTACGGAACACAAGTGAGCAGATAAAAGCCAAATCTTAGGTATTACCCACCGATGCCTCTTTCTTTAGTTATCCCATTACTACACAATTTAGTTGTTTAGGTACCTTGTTATCCACATCAGATTCTCACAAACCCTACACATGCAATTCTACAACTCGCATGGCTCAACCAACTCCTGTAGTAATGTCTGGTAGGATAAAGGGAACAAGCTTTATAGTGGAAAGAAAAGTAAAGGATGTGTAGTACTTGGGTCTACATCTTAATACGGAATTGCGACACATAATGCAAGAATAAAGATAGATGCATAGGTGCTACCAATGTAAATGCAAGCAAATGAATTCTTGCCTAGATACTCAGGGTTGAAGTAACCAGTTTATGGGTGGTACTCATCAGACTCTTGATATCCTCCTTGCTCAGCTTCTATCCGAATAAAAACCGAGAACACAAGGGGCCATAATAAATAAAGTATGCAAACATATGAAGCATATACAACAAGAAATACAAGGTATGCCATGATGATATGTTGCAAAATTGCATGGCATAACATGGTATAGCATGGGTGAAGCGTGAACAATAATAAATAATCATCTTTTTCATTTTATTTTGCATGTTTTTCTTGCATAAACAGTTCTGTTTATTCAAGTTCTACATGATGCATGATGCAATTGCAAGTATGGAATGCATATTTAGAAAGGGCTCATCGCGCTGATCGATTTAGACATATTATTTGTTGAATTCCGATTTACAAAATTAAAGTTATAGATTTATTAAGGATTATTAAAGGATTAAACCAATTTCAAAATTTTAGTTGTCCAAAAATTATTCCGGATGTTGTATTATTAATCCTTGAATCTTTCTGATAAGTAAACTTATATTATTTTTCAAATTTTAAAATATAGATTAAAAGTTATTAATAATTGCATAGAAAAGGGCAAAATTGTCATTGCCAATTTCTGAAAATGCATTTGAGTTCATTTCTAAAAAACTATTCACTTTATTTTCATATTATGAATAGATTTCAAATTATGAATTATTTGAATTATTAGAGAAATTAGAAAAGGACAAGAAAAAGATTAAAGCAGATGGGGCACCGGGAGAAATTGGGCCGCAACGTCAGGTATTTGTCGCGCGCATGCACAAGGAATGGGATTGGGTCGGCCCAACTGGCTTAGTTGGAGGAGGGCGTCGGGTTGAGAAAAGAAAAATCCAGGAGAATTTATACAAAAGGTTCCGAACAGAACTATCGGAACTGACAGAAACAAATACAATTTTCAGTTGAAATCGTCTAACTTTGCAAGAGGATTTCAAGCGCTACCCAGCTCCCTATCTCTGTTTTGCAAACAGTTTGAAGATGCGAGGGTCTGGAACAACGGGAAATAGAAACATGTAAAGGTAGGCATCGGATAACGATGGAGGACGTCGTATTCTTGTCGGGAATAGAGAGTGCATCGCACGGCTGTGGACTCAACTAAACCAGACTTTTAATGACAGAGGTAGACGACGATCTTTGTCGGATGATTCTGAGGGATTTAAGACACCGTTTTATGCGTAGTTTGATTCTCATGGAAGCTGGATGTGCCCTCTTTGTAGGAGTGTGATATTCGGCACCGAAGTTGATCTTTGTAGGCCAGGAGGAGAGTGGAAATAGAGGCGAAACGGCAGCGACGCGCGTGGTGACCATCTCGGCGTGCACGCAACGCAGCAAGCAGCGAGGGGCTGCGGATGCGATCGCAGTATGGAGAGGTTGTGCTCGCCGACAGCTTGTTCCCTAGCCGAGCTAGGTAGAGCGTGGAGCGGGGACGTGACGGAGATCAGATGGTGGCCATTGCGGCATCCACGACGTGCTCGGCTCACCTTTGGTTCCTACTGCTGGCCTTCCGCGTCCTCGTGGAGAGCACGAGAAAATTGCACATAACATCAACTTTTAGTAACATAGTTACAGAAAACATAGAATTAAAACAACCTTTGCGGATTACTCCAACTTTTACTGTAATGTGTTGTAGCTAGCCCAATAGATATCTTAAGGCCCTTAACAGTGTATCTCTAGATATCTTAAGGCCCTTAATAGTGTATCTCTAGTGTATCAAGTGTATCAGACTCGTGCGACCAGATTTTTATACCGTATACCACAATCATACAACAATTTGTTTTAAAAAGTTCAGCAAAACCATTGAAAACACAACCATTATGCATATACAAAATATTATGGTATACCATTTCTTCTACCGTAACGTTGTTGTTTTGCTGTCTATTTTTAAAAATCTATCTATTATTATATACTAAAGACAACATTATTTATTTTTTAAATCTAACTATTATGTACTAAAAACTATATAAATGTGTTTTCAAAACACAAGTTAATCCATGTCAATAAATTACCTACATGGTAGGATGGCCACGTACAGTTACGGTTTAATTAGAGATTCAAATAATTACGTGACACCAAACCTTGAATAACATTTATATTTGTTTTAAAGTTATTTCATTTATTAAAATAAATACATATATAATAATAGATATATTTCTTGGCCTTTTGTCAACATGCCAAAGACAGGCCACCTTACTAATATCATCGTATACCATTTCCTTTAAAAAACAACTAACAAATAGTTGTGGAATACAGTATAAAATATGGGCCCACAAGCTAGATAGGCTGTTTTTTGGGTGAAATTTCACCAATCTATTAATAATCATGAACAGCAGTACAAAGAGCCTTAAAAGTAATAGAAATTATAAATAACGACTACAGACACTAGCACGAGCCGAAGGCGTGCCGCCGTCCTCGCCTCTCCATCACCGGAACCAGACAAACCTTGTCGTAGTAAAACTTGTTGTAGTAGACAGGCGAGAAGTCGTCATGCTAAGACCCCATAGAACCAGCGCACTAGATTAACAAGCATCACCGAAGATGACAACCGTAGATTGAAAGAGACTGACATCAAACCACACCGACAAATACAGAAAATGACCAGATCCCAAGAGATCCGCCGGACACTTGACTCCACATTAAGAGCCCTAAACCATCTATTTGGGCTAGCTGCAATCGTATTATACCAAAAGTTAGGGTGAGCTGCAGAAGTTGTTTTGATTCTGTGTTCTTTGCAACTTTGCTACCAAACATTGATGTTATGTGTAATTTTCTCGGAGAGCACCGTAGATTCGTTGAATAATCTAGCATGTTAGCCAATAAGTGTAGCTAGTAGTGTCATCTGTTTTTCTGTCAGTTTAGACAGTTAGAATATCATCTAGTTTTCAGGAGTAGATAGAGTCGTATTTTGCTTTGGTCTTCGATCCGATCAGAGCCCTGTAACCCACTAGGGCCGGACGTGGGATGGCACGTTCATGATGGGCATCGTGTAACTGACACGATCGACCTCTCTGAGATAAAAGGAATAGAAAGAAGGATAAAATCTGTCAGTTGAACACAACACCAAAACACTGTCTCTGTTTCTGAGCGCAACGCGAGAGCGAAATCGAGAAGTGAGAGCTGAGAAGTGGTATCAGAGCCTTACGATCCATGGCAGGTTCAACTGATCCGAAGAATGCTGCGGCCGTTGCGTCCGGCTCAAAGCCGCCAGGGCGCTCCGGGTCGAAGCCCTCGGCATCCAGGTTCCCCTGCCGTACGACCTCCCTCTCCCAGTTCGTCGTGGCCGTTCTCATGGCAAAACCCATGGGCACGAGCTGGTGGTGAGATAGAGGGTCGTAAGGGAGAGCAGCGGCAACGACAACTATCCAACATTGACAAGTTCGAATTATACGGACTTAGCGGTGATCATGTGCGTCAAGCTGCAAGTTCACGGGCTCTGGGAAGCGGTGGATGAGGGCAACATCGACAACCACGACACGCTCGCTGCGTTGTTGAGCACCTTCCCACCTGAGCTGGTGTGTACGCTCGCTGCCAAGGACACCACGACGGGCGCATGGGACACACTCAAGACCCTGCGTGTCGGCACCGAGCGGGTGCGCGATGCGAAGGCACAGACGTGGCAGCGCGAGTACGATCACATCCAGTTCAAGGATAGAGAAATCGTCGAGGAATTTGCGCTGCGCCTCTCCACTATCCTCAGTGATCTGGAGATCCTTGGCGATCCTGAAGACTGAGGCCAAGGTCGTCATAAAGTTTCTACGTGTCCTCCCCCATAAGTATCATCAGATGGCATCATCAATTGAGTCACTCCTTGATGTCAAGAACATGTCCATAGAGGAGATCTGCGACTAGCTATTGGTGGCAGAGGAGAACGATGCCCTCGATGGCGAGGAAGGCTCGGGGGATCTGCTCCTTACCGAAGAGGAGTGGCGCTCCCGGCAAAAGAAGCACGCCGTGCACGACGGTGGTGGCTCAGGTGGCGAATGCCACCAGGCCAGGGGACGCGGGAAAGGCCGTGACGACAAACGCCCCGCTGGAGACCACTCAGGCGGCTCCAGTGGCGTGAAACACGGCGATGTTTGTCGCTACTGTGGCAAGAAGGATCAGTGGGCACGGGAGTGCCGAAATAAGAAGCATAAGGAAGAGGTGCACCTCGCCAAGGGCGACGCCGACGCCGACCCCGCACTACTGTTTGTAGAAATCGAGCTGGGGCGACCGAAAAACGAGTGGGCTCACCCATGCCCATGGGTGCGCCAGCCCTGAGCCACTGGTAGCAGTAACACATGCGCCACGTGCAACAACACCGGCGCCCGAGCGCACCCTGATCTTCCTCAATAAGGAGAAGGCCAAGGTGACCACCGGACGTGACAACAATCCCATCGACTCTGTCTGGTACTTGGACACTGGCACGTCCAATCACATGACAGGAGATCGAGCGGCGTTCATGGACCTCGACGAGGAGGTGCGTGGGAACGTGAGGTACGGCGATGGATCCATGGTCCAGATCATGGGGTGTGGCACCATTGCCTTCTCCATCTACGGAGGACCTCAGTGTGCCTTCTCGGATGTCTACTACATCCCTAGGCTCAAGAGCAACGTCAGCCAGCTGGACGAGCATGTGTGTGACATCAGGATCAGGCACGAGCTGCTGACGATCCGTGATAGGCATGGCAACCTCACCGTCAATGTAAAACATGCACCAAACCATCTCTACAAGATGACGATGCGTCTAGTGCAGCCCGTGTGCCTTGCCCTGTGCCAGGACCCGGTGTCGTGGTGCTGCAACGAGCCTTTTGTCCACCTGCACCTCGAGGTGCTGTAGAAGATGGCAAGGGAAGGCATGGTTCGTGGGATGTTGGGTGTCGAACCCACTGGCGAACTATGCGAGTCCTATCTCCCAGGAAAACAACGGGGAACACCGTTTCCCTAGCAGGCCAAGTTCAGGGCGGAGGAGCCCCTAGAGCTGGTCCACGTCGATCTATGCAGTGCTATCTCGCCTCCCATGCCTGGAGGACGTGTACTTCCTCCTCCTCATCGATGAATTTAGTCGGTTCATGTGGCTGGTGCCGCTAGCGTCGAAGGATGAGACCGTAGCCGTGCTCAAGCGCTTTCAGGCTGAAGCACAAACAAAGATCCTCTGCAAGTTGCGCACACTGTGCACTGATCTGGGGGGCGAGTCCACATCGAACTCCCTCGCCACGCACTTCGCCAACACAGGCGTGAAGCGGCATCTGATGGCACCATATGCACCATAGCAAAACAGCGTGGTCAATCGCTGCAACTTGACAGTGGTGGGCATGGCGGGATCTATGATGAAGGCCAAGAAGATGCCAAGTCACTTCTGGAGGAGGTGGTGACGGCAGCAGTGTACGTATTGAATCAAGCCTACACCCGCAACGTTGATGGAAAGGCATAGTACGAGGCATGGCACGGCCGGAAACCCTCCATCGAGCACCTCCGGGTCTTCAGCTACGTCACCCACGTCAAGTCATCTCGCCCTTCCTCAAGAAGCTGGATGATAGGAGCACCCCAATGGTGTTAATTGGGTACGAGCCAGGCTCGAAAGACTCGCATGTACGATCCGGCCACCCGCTGTGTCCATGTCACAAGCAACGCCGTCTTCGACAAAGCCGTGAGATGGAACTAGGAGGAAGGATCCACCACAATGGACGCGGCGGGCCAGGACTTCGTGGTGTACTAAACGATGCTGAGCAGCACACCGGCCGTGGCATCCTCTACCGCGACAAGAAAAGGACCGGAAAACTCTGCCACAGGAGCGGCGACAGAGGAAACCTCTGCCGCGGTAGAATCACCTGCTGCGTCGTCTACACCCTCTATAGGTGGGTCTGCGTCGCCATCAGTTCCCACCTTCGCCACATTACTGTCCGCCCCTAACCCCAAGATATTTGATGAAAGTGACGATCTGGACGAGCAGCATTGGTACCGCCGCATGGTCAATCTGATCGTCCCAAGTGTGCAGGGGCCTGAACTCGCGGATCGGCTATTCCTAACATCTGCAGGGGAACCAGTTAGCACTGAGGAGGCGCTGAAAGAACCTTGCTGGAAGGCAGCGATGAAGGAGGATATGTACTCAATCACGGAGAATGGCACCTAGGATCTAGCTGATCTCCCTCATGGCCACAAACCTATTGGCCTCAAGTGGGTCTTTAAGGTGAAGCGGGATGCGCAGGGTGCTATTGTCAAACACAAAGCACGCCTGGTCGCAAAGGGCTATGTTCAACGTGCCGACATAGACTTCGAGGAAGTTTTCACGCCAGTAGCATGGCTGGACTCAGTGTGACTGCTCCTCGCCATCGATGCACATGAATCATGGCCAGTGCATGATCTAGATGTGAAGTCTGCGTTCCTCAACGGGGATCTGTAGGAGGAGGTCTACGTCAAGCATCCACCGGGCTTCATCAGTAGCAACAAGACATGGAAGGTATTCAGTCTGTGGAAAGCCCTGTATGGACTCTGCCAGGCACCCCGTGCCTAGAATGCCAACTCGAAATCAGCCTCATCATGCTCGGCTGCAGCAAGTGCGTGTCGGAACATGCCGTGTACACGTGCAGGAGAGGAGCATATCGTCTTCTCCTTGGTGTATGCATGGACAATCTGATCATCATCGGCGCTTCCTCAACCTCCATCGACGAATTTAGGCAGGAGGTGATGTCCATCTTCAAGATGAGTGATCTTGGGTTGCTTAGTTACTACCTCGGCATTGAGGTGAACCAACAACCTGGTCGCATCCTGCTATGTAAAGCTGCATACATAGAGAAGCTGTTGGAGAAAGCGGGCATGAGCACCTGCAACCCTGCTGCTGTACCCATCGAACCAAGACTAGAGATGGGCAAGAAAGGGGATGGAGAGGCGGTGGGCGGTACCCTCTACCGTAGCATCGTGGGGAGCCTGCGGTATCTCGTCCACATGCACCCATATATCTGCTATGCTGTTGGCTATGTCAGCAGGTTTATGGAGGCTCCCACTAGGACGCATTGGAGCGTTGTCAAGCACCTTCTGCGCTATGTTGCTGGGACACGCGAGCGTGCGGTGCTGCTACGCACGCTAGGACCTGACCCCAAGATCGTGGGGTTCAGCAACGCCGACATGGCCGATGACGTTGATGATCGTAAGAGCATGAGTGGGGTGCTGTTCTTCTTGGAAAATGCCCCATAACTTGGAAATCAACAAAGCATAAAACTATCGTGTTGTCCTCATGTGAGGCAGAGTATGTGGCCGCCACCGCAGTGGCATGCCAGAGCGTATGGCTCAAGCGTCTACACACTGAGCTGTGCGGCTATGGCAACAAAGCTGTCAAGCTGCACATCGACAATAGGTCGGCCATCACTCTGATGAAGAACCCGGTCTTCCACGACCGTAGCAAGCATATTCAGAGCTGATTCCACTTCATCCTCCAATGCGTTGACGACAATGACATTGATGTTTAGTTCGTACACACGGAGGACCAACTGTCTGACAACATGATGAAGGCCATTGGGAGGGTGTAGTTCTAGGAGCTGCGCGACCACATCGACATTGTTAGGGTGAAGGACATGTAGATTAGGGGGAGTTTGTTGAATAATATAGCACGTTAGCTAATAAGTGTAGCTAGTAGTGTCATCTATTTTGCTGTTAGTTTAGATAGTTAGAGTTTCAGCTAGTTTTTAGGACTAGATAGAGTCGTATTTTTCTTTGGTCTTCGATCCGATCAAAGCGATGTAACCCTCTAGGCCTAGACATGGGATGGCACGTTCATGACGAACATCATGTAACAGACACGATCAATCTCTCTGAGAATAAAAGGAATAGAAAGAAGGAGAAAAGGTGGCAGTTGAACACATCACCAAAACACAGTCTCTGTACTCTGGTTTCTATGTGCAACGCGAGAGCTAAATCGAGAGGTGAGAGCTGACAAGCACATGCAGCAACGCCGGGAGGAGCTCCAGGACACGGTATGTCAACTAGGATTCATCGGATCGTTGTGGAGAGGAGGTGGTCGAGAGGTGGTGAGCGAGGGTTTTAGGGAGCCATGGCATTGTAGAAGGAGAGGTAGGCGATGTAGAGATATCTCCCAGATCTCGATCTGGGGTTAGCTGGAAGGATGAGGCTGCCATCGCTGCTAGTTTTCTTTATGTAGGATATAGGAGAGGGGCACGAGTGGGGCATGGATACTGTCCTCGCTCAGTGGGCACTCACATGGGCGTGAGGGGAAGGAGAGGAACATGGCTCTTGACTCAGTGCCCTCATGGTTGGGTCAAGCTAGGACCAGGAAGAGGGTTCGGCGCTTGGCCACGGTTGTTCACAAGCACATGGGTGTAGGGAGAGGGGTGTGGAGAGAAGGGATTCGATTGCACCAGGGTAGATCATGTTAGGTGTAGTTGGTTCAGAAAAGGTGTGTGCTAACTACACATGGCTAGGTTGGTTTGGGTGGTTGGAAGCACAAATGGCTAGAGCATCCTGGTAGCGGGCCACAAATTGGACACATAATTGGTCTGATTCTGTCCGTTTTGCAATGCACCCGGGATGCGCGGTCTGGCCCTATCCACGTGCGACACGCATCCCCCCAAATTTCATTGAAATTAAACATAATGTACATATAGACAAAAAACAAAAAACTCAGAAAAATAGCAAATTTAAACTAACTAGGCCGTAGAGCTGGCCTACTTGTCGTCTTCATCCTCCGCTAGGTCAATCCACACAAGTTGTGGCCATGGACATTGCTGGTGTGGCGATGGGGGAGGGGCGCCATCTACGGAGGAGCGGACTTGGGTGACATACATAGGTACTCGGGCAGCGGAAGCCGGTACTGGGCGGAGGTGGCCTAGGCCTCCATCGCAGACACGTGGAGGCCCTGTAATGTCCCGCCCTAGAGCCTCTCCTTCGCAAGTGCCACCTCTTCCTCCAATTCGCATAGGTAAAGGGCGAGGGCCTCCTCCAGGCCGAGGTCGGGCGATATGATTGCCCATACCTCCTCTAGGACCGGTGGTGGCCGCTCATCCCGCGTCTCCTGCTTCACCTCCGAGTGGTACACGAGGTCTCAGCGATGGAAGTATTCGCCGGTGGCGCTCGATCTTAGTGTCCAGGTGCAACGCTTCTGGTGGGACGGGCAACACTGGAGCCCTTTCATGATTCAGATGCCACCTGTGCGAGAGGTGCATGTCCTGTTGCTCCATTGGAGTCCCCGTGCGCCAGCGTCGCGAGCGTCTGCCACCGAGACGTAGTGGCGGTTCTGTGGCTCGTTTTGGGGAGCCCGGCATCTCCAACATGGCTACACCGGCTCCAGTGGTGTGATAAAACCGTGGGCACGCGGTTGAGGTGGGAGGCGGTTATGAGTGGCTGCACATGGTGGTGGTCGTGATTGTGATGGCGGTCAGTGTCATCGTCCCGACGAGGAGTCAACCACGTGGTCATGGCGATGTTTCTTACATGACCACATGTTAGGGAGGATGCAGGGAGGCGGGGGCGGTGGTTGTGGTGGTGGGATTCGTGGTGGTCATGCTTGGCCTTTTGTAGGCCTTCCCTATGACCATTAAATGGCATTGGTGGCACCGCAATCTGGTATGGCAAGCGGGGGAGTGGAAGCGATGGCAGCGTGTAATGTGGTCAACGAGGAAGCGGGGCAGGCGGATATAGTGGTTCAGCGTGACATTAATTGATAGAACAGGTGTGGGTCACTGCCATGTGTGTCCGACCAGACGGAGAGAGGACGCTCACGCTATATGCGCGAACATGAGTGAGTGCAAACACACCCCAAAATTGGGCCGCGAATGCGCCTGTCCGGGGACTGCAGACCATTTGTGCCCCTGTTGGGAGCTCGTTTTTGGGCCGCGCGGTCCGTAGACACTGATTCAGACGTGAATAGTTTAAATGTGGCCTGGCCCTAGGGATGCTCTTAGGTAGGTGAAAGAGTGAGAGAGGTCAGCATGTAGGGTTTAGGGTTCTAGGAGTAGCTAGGACAAGAGAGAGGTAGAGATTAGCTATATACACACATACATGTTTGCATGGGCACATGCATGCACACACACGTGTTAGGTAAACCACTTAGGGATTAGATTGAGTAGCTAGGGTTTTAGCTAGTTGTATAAAATATGTGATCAAGGTAGGATTTTAGGATTATATTCTTAGTATTTTGGTTAGCTAGGAGCAAGAGAGAGAGGTCAGGTTCGAGTGAAAATGGATTAGGGTAGGTCCACACATACACATGTATGTAGTCACTTGCATGCACATACATGCTAGGGTTTAGGTGGGGTTTAAATAAAATATAAGAAGAGGTGCATATGCATGTATGACCATGCACACTATTAGATGGCATGATGAAAAGATGAAGAATTGAAGAACAAAGGCATATTAGTATGGCAAGATTGCTTAGATCACACACTATTAAGAAGATAGAACAAATACAAATAAAACCCAAAATCCAACAAGAAGAAGAGGATGCTCATGAAAGGTGGTATGGTTACATGGGACATGCATTACATTTAATGCACTCCCTAAGAGGATGTATACGATATAAGTGAGAAGAAGACCAGATGGGATTGAATTAAGATCCAAATACCAAGAGGGACCTGAAAGAGCATTTCATGATCTATAATGTTTTGTGTGTTAGATAACAATGCTAAGGATATTTCAATTGTGCGTTGAGTGTTGTAGATACTAAAGGTTTATCTTGTGTCAGCAACATCACACCAACAGGTTACCAAGAACCCCTGACCAAACACAGCAGAATCATGCTAGCCAAGATGGATTATATGCCCCTATCTAGGGCTGCATAATCTGCCCCTAGCAAATTCGAATAAGGACCCGGTGCACGACGCTCATATAGGGGGCAGATTAATGGCCGAATATTTGGCACTGGGCCGGATAATCCCCCCTTGAAATTTTGCTAAGGACCATACGTGCAATGCTCAGAAGGGGGCAGATATTTGGACCAGATTATTTGTTCCATGCCAGATATTTCCCCTGTGACCGGATTATCTGGTCCCCACTTGGGACGGATTATCCGACCCTAGTTGACTCCAATGGCTTCATCTCGGGAGCGGGTACAAATACCCCTCCCCATATTCAACCTGGAGGCTCTCGAATCTTCTGAAAATCATAGTACTACATGAGCCTCAAATTCCCAATATCTACTTGTTCACCCATCCAAAGGCCTTGATCTACATATCACCAAAGAGATCTTTATTTCCCCCTCATTCATTTGAGGGCCCTTTAATATAGAGTTTTTTTTTCTAGATCTCAGTTTTCGATATTTGATAAACTTGTTTGTTGTGGAAGATTATTATCATCTTGGGATCCTTCAATTTAGTTATGGATGCATGGCCTGATATCGTTGTAAAGGCACAGGTTCCCGCCTCGAAGGGTACCATAGTGGAAAGGTGGACCAGGCCAGTTGTGGCAAGATACATAGAAGAACAGGGTGAGGCCTATTGTGGCGTGGTGGTCTTAGTACCGCCTCACCCCTCTAACACAGACGTACTTCCCCTAAAAAGGAAGGAATTGTGGTAAAACAAATCCTGTGTCTCCACGTGCTCCACTCTCGGTTACCTCGTTCCTCTCACCGCCTTTACTCGTTTAGTAGCTTGGTTGGCATATATGTGAATTCACCATAGTTTTATATCTAGAGAATTTACATTTGTGTCGAGCCTAATTTGAAAATGTATTAAAATTTGGACTAACACCTATCCACCCCCTCTAGGTGCACATACGATCTATTTCAGGACCCACACGTGGATAAAAGGTAGAGTTGAAGAAAGGGTGATGGTAATGATTATTAGATAGAAGGAGAGTAAGTGATATGCCCTCATTTCATATTGGGCATTACAACGTTAATCAACTGTCAAATACATGATACAAAGAAGCAAAAACAATTAATAAGTGACAAATACAAGAGGCAAGTATAAATGATAAGAACCAAATACAAGATTTAATACGATGTTCAAATGCAATGTGGCATGATGACATGAGCACGATATTATGTAATGCAACAATTAACAAGTAGACAAGTAGCATATATAGGGAAAACATGTAGCATTACAAGGGTTAGACACTTGGGATGCTACATACAACCCACAACCTTAGTTTTATTTACTTTTATATTCTTTACTACTGCTCAGTACTCAATCCACAACTATCTTAACTCGACTTCTTCCATCTCAATTCTTGCAGTCAATTCACTCAAGATCCATGACACCTTAAGTGTGATAGAAACACCTTTGATAAACACTTTCATATGCTCCTCTTGGGATCGATATAAAAAACTGGAACTAATACTTCCATGAAAACATGCTCTGACGAACTTGTAATCTTGTAGGCCATCATATAGCAAGCATCTTTTCCCCACAAGGGTGACTCGAGGGTTTATATCATACTCATGGCTAATTATGGGAACTCGTCTTTTGTCCTCTTCTAACAACCTGCAAAACAATTTTTTTCCTTGTGTCCCCAACTCCACCGTGTGGTTGTCAGGTATAAGGTTTTGTATTAGTAAAACTTAAATAAAACACTAAAGTAAAATAACATTAAAGTAAACTATAACTAGAACAATAAAGTAAACACAATAAATTAAAGTTCTTTATGGGTTTTTGTTTAGTCTTGCAGGAAGTAAAAGTATTTTTGTATTTTGAATTCAATTCTTGCAAAAATGTAAAAGATAGTAAAAACAAGTAAAAGTGGTTTGTTATGATAAAAGGTGGACCGGGTTCATGTGTTCACTTGTCTACTCTCTCATAAAGTGTGGTGGACATAAAACTATTCACAAATGATATAATATTACTTATAACTTCATTATGTGTTTGATTAATATTCATATGGGCATCACGTCCTAATATAAAGATGACACAACACATTCTTATACTCCTATAGAAATGGAAAACTCCATGCAATCTAGAATTCATAACAAATAGAGTATAGCCTTAGGTACTTTGAAATGATGTTTGAATAACATATGTGCTACCTTGAGCAAATAAGAACATATTTGCTGTCATAAGATGATTATAACACATGCATTCACTTTATCCCTGGTGAGGTAACAAAAGAAAGATAAAACCATAGTGTATGTCAACTTTTCTATCACTATCCAATCACCACCACCATGTTACTCCTACGAATACACACATTCCCCCCACATGCTTTTGCATACAAGTATGATCAAAATAATTACTTAAGAATGGGGTATATAATATGCATCTACCAATACATCTTACACATGATAAAATTCCAATGTCAAATATCATTACCATAAAATAAAGATCCACCACATATAAATTACATATATGACCATAATTATGTTGGGCAGCTCATATGGTACTAAACAATGATATCATGAGAGAGATCAAGCTACTGTCACAAACCCATAGTCTAGAGGTGGACTACTCCTATTCATCATGGAGATGTTGTTGATGATGTTGGAGATCCAACCGGAGATGGTTTCGGTGGTGTTTCCCCTCCAATCTTCACTGGTTTTGGCTCTGTTTTGTGGTTTCTATCTTTTATCCACCTTTATTCTAAGATCACGATGGGGGACTTTTTATAGGCATTTTTAGGCCCACACTTCGATCTAGGGATGAATATGGACGGCTAAGGATGCTAGAGGAGTAAAAGATGGTAGATGGCGTGGTCCCCCTTGGCCTATTTTGACGGGCTTGTTCATTTGTGGCCCCAAAGTTCCTGGGCGAGTGCATCGCGGGGCCCGAGTTGCCTGTAATTGCCGCGTTTCGCAAAGTTAGGCTACCGATTACTGAGAGGGGCCATTTCGAGGCAAACTTATCTCACCCCTACCAAATCCAAACATTCTGTCAAACTACCTCGTGAAGTAGACGGTCGGGACCCTCATGTCAGTAATTTGTCTGTGACGCGAGTGCCTACACGGCAACCACATAGGCAAAACGAGAAACTAAGGGGCTTGGTGCATTGACCAAATTCACAAATCCACTCCCTCCTTTTGCATGAACCCTAGCACCGGCAGCGTCGAAATCCACCCTCCAACCAAAACGATCCCTTCGGACATTTGACTTTCGGTGCCAAGTTGCTGCGCCCAGTCGCTGATCCCGAGCTCTAGTGCCACATGCCGTGTCCGCCATTGCGAGGCTCTAGCCCGCCTCTACCGCCGACGAGCTGAGCAGCACGAAGGATCACATGTCCTATTACCAAGGAAGACGAAGTTTGGGCTAATTACGGGTAACTATTCTCTTTGCTATTCGCACTAACTATAACTGCTAGCTGGCTATTGACATTATAGAGATAGATCGAACCTAGAATTGTTTGCTAGCACAACGCTGACAAACAATTCTTATCTTTTGCCCCAATTTTCTGTCAAGTAGGATCTCCACGGAGCACCCTTACACGGTTATGGTAACCCTCCACGGCTACCACATTAAATTAGCAGATGGGAAGAGCAAGTGGAATCAACTTCACTATCTGAAGATGGAAGTAGCGTCTATGCAATTATGCACTATCCCTAGTATGGTTGCTGCTGTGCGTAAACATGCTGAAATGGGGCCGAAGCAGACTACACGGTTCAGCTTCATGGATGAACGAGGCATCATGGTTCCTGTAACGTGTGATAGTTAGCTAATTGGGTTGATGAAATAGTTTCGTGGGCTTCACGTGTTTATGCTGAATTGTAAAATACTAGATGTGGAAGCTGCTGCTACTGGGAGTCGCCAGCTATTCTTGGACAGGTGGTCTAACTCAAACCCCTGCTACTGTTAAGCAAAATGTGGTTCCTTGTCCGCACCATGCTTCTGTCGGCAACCTTCTCATAGGAGTCCCTGTATTACCGTTGTGCAAACCTCTGCTCTAGAATCTGCTGGTACTGGTCGTCCCTGTGGTGTTGTTTCTCTTGCTACTGCTGACCCAATCCATGCTGCTGTTGAGCAAACCAAGGCTTCCGGAGGATGCCCCGCTGTTGTTACCAAGAATGTTACCTTGTGTGCTCCTCCTCCTTGAAACCGTGCTCAAGTTGTGCAAACCCCTGCTCTAGAATCTACTGGTACTGGTCGTCCTTGTGGTGTTGTTGCTCTGGCTGCTGTTGACCCGATCCCTGCCGCTTTTGAGAAAACTAAGGCTTCCAGAGGCTGCCCCACTATTGTTACCAAGAGTTCTTGCTTATGTGCTGCTCCTCCTCAAACCCATGCTCAAGTTGTGCAAACCCCTGCTCTGGAATCTGCTGGTACTTGTCGTCCCCGTGGTGTTGTTGCTCTGGCTACTGTTGACCCAATCCCTACCGCTGTTGAGCAAACTAAGGCTTCCGGAGGCTGCCCCACCTTCCCAAGACTACTGTCATGGGTGCTCCTCCTCCTCGAACCCGTGCTCAAGCTCAGCGGGCTGCTGTTCTGGAGCTAGCTCATGGTATGGACTCTGCTAGCACTCGATGCACTGCGATTGTGGGAACTGCTCCTAGTCGTCAATGTGGCGTGGCAGCAGCTGCTCCTATTGTGGTTGCTGTTAGCCGTGGCCTAGCCTATCCACCAGGTATTGTAGCTCCTGCTTCTAAGGGCCCTAGGCTTGCTCCTCGAGCTAATACTTCCACTGAGGTTGCTCTAGCTATCGATGATGCTGGTGATGGCGATGGTGGCATTGTGGCTGGGTCTGATGGTGCCGCTCGACCTCAAGGAGGTTTCAATCTAGGATCACCTGATGATGGCAAAGTAAGCGTTCATATTGGTGTTGTGAAGTTCACTACAAAATTAGATGATGACATAGTGCGATGACCCAGTATACCACTTCATGTTGTAGTATACTATAGTCGTTGACATAACACTCACAGAACACCATTCCGCAAATATTACATCCGTTAGAGTGGTACAACAGAAACATTGCGGGTCCAGTTTACAAACATCCACATATTATTACAATACCAAAAGACCAAGATCTTTGAAATATTCAAACTTACAAACCATACAACTTATTTAATAAGTTTAGTCGAAGAACGAAAGACACAACGATAAGAAAGACGTGAGCTCAATAACTTATCCTATAGGGCCCATGCTGCTCGGCTCAACCTAGATAACTAATTTACAGTTTGACAACTACTCTGACTTATTGTCTTTAGCTCCTTGGTGTATCACGTGGTCCACCCCTTCGACTCCACCGGACAGGTCCGGCTCCTCGTAGTAGACGTCATTCTGGACTTTAGTAGCATACACCTGGTTATCCTTATGCTCCTCAGAGTCTAGCAAGGGGTTCAAAGGAAAGGGTGAGTAACAACATTACCCAGCAAGTTCATTATATGCACGGTGGGAAGTTTGATGCTCTAACTACCACCTCGGACTATAAGTCCTTGGTACTATGCAAGATTTTATTATAAAAAATTATGCCCATCAGCCTTCACAGGTTAACCAAAACTTCATGGAGTTCCTTTCCTACCGTGTTCGTAGCTCCTTCCCGGAATAGGGAGTAACATGTGACAATTTTTACACTCTGCAGAGGTGCGTTGCTTTACCCATAAGGGACCAAATCCTTGTTGCACAACCGAGCGTACTTTCCCGTCCACAATTTCATTGTGTGGGGCCCATAAGTTGATCCAAGCTAATCACTGGCCTTCTCCGCGACCCCGCATGACGACACGATCCCCTAAGCAGATCTACCACGAGTATAGTCCGGGTATCCCCTCAAAGACTCTGTAAGCAGCTCTACCTGGCAGCCACCATCTGCTATGGTGAACCTCCACCAAGATAGCTATGCACAGATAATCTAGACACCAATATCGTGGGGACATAAGGTTCCCACCCATGTCCTGGATTCTCCCCGAGAAATCTGCAGGTTCATGATAAGGTCATCCGTCCATGTGAAAGGAAGAAGATCCAGCTGACTTCTCCGTCCTATTCCAAATCTTATGGTTAACGCGTATTATACGGCACTAGAATCACTGATGTTAGGGGTTGTTAAGGCATAACTATTCGACAATCGAAATCCTAGATTCTGTTGTCATTCATAGTATTTTATCATCACTTAAGATGATAATAGCATTTCATTTGTTTGGGAAAATACTTAATTTTCAGTCTCTTTAGAACATAGGTGATAACACAACAATATTCAAATACTTTCATAAAGACTCTTCAAAGGACATGATCAAGTGATGAACTTGCCTTGTGATTGCAAGGTAATGAAGTCAGATGCTTGCACTCAACCTTGAGCTTCTATTTCTACAAAACACCATTATTGCTCGGTAAGGACAATATTTAAAGAAGCAAGAATGAATGTGCATAGTAATGCAATGCATCATTTATTATTTATCTTCTTTGTGTGTTTTACCCATTACATAAATTTCTTGAATTTCTTTATGCAATCAAGAAGTTGTTTTAAATAATATTTGTTAACATTTTGTAAATATTATATTTATTATTTTTGTAATATAATATATCAGTATTAGAGTTAAATGTTTATTTATTTTTAACCCTTATTATTATTTTCTTAATATTCTTTTTAAGAATAATCATTTTAATTTAGGAGATTTTATTTTGCTAACTTAAATAGCAATTTGGTATTTTTATGAAATACTACTCTAATTAAGAATGATAAAAGTAATTTTTATTTACTTTTAGGGTTTTTTTTATAAAATTTCATAAGGAATATATATTATAAAAATCTTTAACCTAAATATATTCTATTCAAAATAGAATTCTTAATTTTATTAAGTAGCTTCTATTTATGATCTCATAGATATATTATTTGTATTTTAGGATTGTTTAGGACTTATTAAGTCGTAGGGGTATTTTGGTCTTTTACTAAATTATTTAGGTTTTCCTTTTAACTTCTGGGCCCAGCCCATTGGGTTGACCTAGCCCAATCCGGCCCAAATGGGTTGTTCAAACCCGCTCCACTGAGGGGTACTGGACCATACCGGCCCAGTATGCACCCCCACCTCTCTCACTTACTCGTGTTTTTTCCTCTCTCTTTCGCCCCGCTGCGGCGTGGTGCCGTCGTCGCTGTAGCAGCTTGATTTCCGCCTCCTTACGCCTCTCCGGCCGCTGACGTGGTGCATGACGAGGTAGTTGGCGCTGCTCCATCGAATGGTCCTACTCGATTCATTACTGGCTCCTCTCTCGTCCAGGCTGACTCCACCCCGAACCCTAGGGTTTGGTGGTTGCCGGTGATGTACTAGCTCCGCCGCTCCTGTGGTGCTATGCTATGTTCCTGGTGGCCATATGGTGCAGCTAGACCATGGGTGCGGCTGTGGCCATCGTGCCATGGCTTGGCGCGGGTTGTAGCGCCTTCGGGTGCTCCCCATGCCACCATGTGCACTCGTCAGCCGTTCTTCTTCCTCTTCTAAACTTCAGCGAAGACCTCGGGTAAGTTCTTCTGCTTCCCCTTCTTATTCTCCCTCTACCTTTCTTGCTAGCCATTATGTGCTTCCAGAGAGAAATCCCTAATCAGGGTTCACCTGTTCTATTAAGGTTCTACCCCTCTATGTTGATTACTGAGGATACTAAATGATTTAGGAGTATTTATGGTGGTTATACTATGCTGATCCATTGCCTATTGATGGGCTTGAAATTTCTAATAGCTCTGTAAGATAAATTTTTATCTAATATTGGTTACTGTCATTGTACAAATGGTGATGCTGTGACTCTGATCTAGCCTAATATCTGATTAGTGATGATGGTTAGCTAGTTTCAGTACTGGAACATGTATTTGGTTGTCTGGGAAGTTACTATTGATGCCTTTTGTGATAGTTCTTTTATGTAAAACACTATGATTCCTAATTACTACATTAGGAAGATGATTTGAATATCTTTCTGCAAGAGTTTGATTATGAAATCTCTGTGTAGGATGTTCTTGGTTAGAATAGATCGTTGTGACATCTTCCTTGGAATGGTACACAGGGGTTTATTCTAGTACTAGCTTTATTCTACCTATGTTCCAGAGTGGCTTGATGCTAAAATGAGTTAAAAACTCCTGCTGGATATATTAGCCTATGGTGCCTATGAATTTCCTTTGTCCTATGATGATGGTCTGAGGCATAGCTAGGTAAGAACAATTGTTTTTATCTGCTACCTCCCTTGTCCAGTAATCTATGATGGATCATTACCAAGTAGAATTACTACAACGCTTGAGAATTAATTTGATAGTCCCTTGGTATGACCATATAATGGATCCTTACTGTTTGAGATGCATGCTTATAATGAAATAATTTTTGAGGTGCTACTGTTTCAAAAGATGTGCCCAAAAATTATTCATTTAAGGCTGCTTGTATGTTTGACTGGGAAGGTAGGGATTATTGTCCAAGATCAGTGATGCATAGACTGAGATCTTGGTATTGTTTGCAAAGATTGATCATTGGCTTTCATTTAAATTACTTCTATGATGGTTACACCCCACTTGGGTGTTTTCTAAGAAGATTCATATGAAACAACACATGCTCTGATAATCTAAGATGATTTGATCATGTGATGGTTGTATGTGTACTCACCACACAACTTGATTTTTGATGATGATGTTGTGGTGCTAGTTGATCATGCTGGCTTGGTCTTGCTGGCTTGATCTTGTTAACTTGTTCTTACTAGCTTGATCTTGCTCTGCACCTCCTAGCTCCTGTGATCTTGTACTTGACCTTGCTATCCACCTGTTCCACCCGCTCCTTATGTCACCATCTTGTGGATGATTGGATGGTTTGTTGTGTTTCTTGGCTGGTGGATTTGTTGGGAATTTGGCAAGCTCAATGTGTTCTTGCTGTGTGCTTGAGAAGGTGATGATAGAATGAGCTCGCTGATAGCTGTCCTATGGCAGTGTACTCCCTTTTGGCTGCTTCTGCTGTTGATGCTATTTTGATAGCACATTACATGCAGTTAGTTGACTGAGCTGCTTTACTGTTTGAGCTAGTTGTGGATCAGATCAAGTGAATTGGTTTTCACTTCTATCCTTTTGCTAGTTACTAATCTGGTGAAACTTGCCCCTTTTATTATGCTAATGATGTGGATCTGAAGCTATTTACTTGAAAAGAACAGATGCTATATATTGGTGAAATTTGCCCCTTTTAACTACTCAATGAGGTAATATGAACAGTGCACTTCACTGTTCACCACTGAGAGTAAAAATAACCAACTAACCTTTTATTTCTTTTTTAGTTGTTTATCTTATTTTGCAGGAACAAGATCTAGATGCTCAAGATGTAGTATAGGAATAGATAGATAGTATAGATTTTGGTTGTAACCTTCTTTTTATTCTTTTTGTAAAGAATCTTGTAATAATATTCTTATAATCTAATAAAGTTTCATTTTATTCTAATTCACTTACTGTAATGTGTTCCATTATTTGTTGTATCATTCTCACTTTGTAATACGATTATGGAATAAAGAAAAGAAATAAGAATTCATTTCTTATTTAAATTTCCTTGTCTTAACTTCTTATTGTTGTTTAATATATCCATAATATAATCAAACAATGTTAATAAATCATTTTGGAAAACTACTTAATATTACTAACTTCTAATTTTCAAATATTTTCAAATTGATTTAAATTTCAAATTTGAATTCAAAATATTCCCCCCAAAACTCATTAATTCCTAAAGGTCATGTAAAAATTTATAAAAATCACTATAAAGAGATATTCCTACCTCTAGATAGTGAAAGAAACTCTGATCTCTTTAGGTTCTTGTTTGGCGAAAAATTACCCTGATTTTACAGATGAATGCATGCACATGCGCAGATTCCTATTTCTACCATTCGTTTGTTCCTAAATGCTGGGGTGTTACAGACTTCCCCCTTAAATTAAACTTCGTCCTGAAGTTTGCTGATGTGTACCTGAATAGTTCTGGATATGCTTCTCCTAAGTCATCCTCTTTCTCCCATGTGGCTTCTCGCTCCGGGTGATGTTCCCATTGTACCTTGCAGTATTTGATTACCCTGTTTCTCAACCTTTTCCAGTTTTCTTCTAGAATTTCACAGGGTTTCTCAACATAAGTCAAATCTTCTTGTAACTCAATTTATTGATGTGTAATTGCATCATTGGGAACTTTAAGACATTTCTGTAGTTGTGACACATGGAAAACATTATGAACTTGAGCTAGTCTTTTTGGTAACTCAAGAGCATAAGCTATTGTTCTATTCTGACTCAATATCTTGAATGGTCCGATATATCTTGGACTTAGTTTTCCTTTGACTCCGAATCTCTTAACTCCATTCATTGGACTTACCTTGAGATATACCATATCCCCCACTTCTGGATGCCATGATCTTCGACTTTGATCAACATAACTCTTTTATCGACTTTGAGCTATCTTCAATCGATCTCTAATAATATCGATGATATCTTGCTTCTCCTTGATATAGTCTGGAGCAAATTCCTTGCTACTACTAGGTTCATACCAACATATTGGTGATCTACACTTTCTCCCATAAAGTACTTGGTATGGTGCTGCTTTCAGACTACTCTGATAGCTATTGTTGTAGGAAAATTCTGCCAATGGTAGATGATCTTCCCACGAACCTCCAAAATCTAATGCACAAGCTCTAAGCATGTCCTGCAAGATTTGATTGGTTCTTTCTGTTTGGCCTCCAGTTTCTGGGTGATAGGCTGTGCTGAAATCTAACTTTGAGCCAAGTGCTTCATGTAATTGTTTCCAAAATGCTGAAGTAAACACAAATCCTCTATCTGATAAATTTTCTTGGGTACTCCGTACTTACTTACTATCTCTTTGACATAGATTTCCATTAACTTCTTGGCATTATCTTTTTGATTTACCGGAATAAAATGTGCACTCTTCGTGAATCTATCCACAATCACCCATATCATATCGTTCCGTTTCGGTGTCATGGGTAATCCTGTGATAAAATCCATACCAATTTCTTCCCACTTCCATTCTGGAATTTCCAAAGGTTGTAATGGTCCTGCTGGACTTTGATGTTCTGCTTTTACCCTTTGGCAAGTATGGCATGCACACACATATTTTGCAATGTCCCTCTTCATGTTATCCCAACATAATAATTTCTTAAGATCCATGTACATCTTCGTACTCCATGGATGAATTTAATATGGTGTCTCATGTGCTTCTTGGAGTATCACCTCTCAAATTTCTGGCACATCTGGTACACAAAGACGGTCTTCAAACCATAAAGATCCATAATCTCCTAGGTGAAAAGCTGATGTTTAACCTTGAGAGATTCTTCGAATTTCTTTATCCATGAAAGGATCATCAAGTTGATGTCGATAGATCTCATGATGAAGATCACTGCTTTGCTCTTCCATAACCCTCATGGTAGCTAAGCCTACACGATCTTCTGTCTTTATAAATTGTATTTCTAACCTTTCCAAATCCATTTGCAACTCTTTTGGTAGTTCTCTATTGATGGTTTGAGTATCCGTACTCTTTCGGCTTAAAGCATCTGCTACTACATTGGCCTTTCCTAGAGTTTAGTTAGTTGTAAGTGAAGGGTTCGCAACATAGAAAACAAAAAATTTCCTACGATGGGAACTATACGCCAAGATCTATCTACTAGATACAAGCAACGGGTGGATATTCATCCATAGAGAACATACCCTTGAAGACAACAAAGCTTTGTTAACGAGATGGAACTCGTGGATGATGTAGTCGTACACTTGCCGATCTCAAGATCGTGATGAAGTCGTTCAGGTCCAGCAGTTCCAGTACCATCAGGTCCAGCACCATCAAGTCCAACACCGCAAAGTAGCGGTGCATCCGTGATCGCACACACGTCCGGTCCACCGAACAACCTCCGCCTCCTCGCTCCAGCGATGCAGCGGAAGCATCAACTCCTTTCTAGATAAAGCCACCGGGAACATGTATCTCGCTAATCCAAGACCATGGGGAATAACTAGAGGGAGAAGAGAACCTTCACGAGGAGGTGGGGCAAGAGGAGAGGAGCCATGGGGCTGCTTTTATAGGGGAGGGGCGCATCTCCAAGTCCATGGCTGGCTGGCCATGGTGGGTGCCCCTACCTCTCCCTCATTCATGTGGGTGGAGCTTCCACTAAGCCCACTCACATCAATTTCAACTCCACTCACTTTGCATTTAATGTCCACCAAATTAAATGCATTTTATCTTTAAACAAAACACTTTTATTTATTTTATTCAGAATTTTGTTAATTACTTTAATTAACAAACATTCACATAAAACTCCCTACAACATTTCAATATCACATGCAGAACCAGTTTCAACAATTTCACCCGAAACAATTCCGGTTTCCATCGAAATGATTCTAGCGCTTTCATAATCTTTATCTGAAACATATTTGCTCCTAAATGGTGTCGCTATCCCTTAAGTGTGTCACCCTACGGTTCGGAAATAATGCAGACATGATCGAGACCCCTCTCAGATCAATAATCAGAACCGGGAACTGGAGATCCATACTGACTCCCACACATTCAACAATGACTTACGTGATCGTGTGAACCTTTAACTCTAGTAACTTAATCCCTTTGTCTCACGATATATTACATGTCCGAGATTCGATAATCGGTATCCAAATACCTAGTATGATCTTGTTACCGACATGCACTCTTTTCTCGTTCCCGTGATATAACATTCTAGTGATCACATCACTTGCTTGCAAGATATTTCAATGTGATATCACCAAGAGGGCCCTGAGTATATATATCCGTCATCGGGATGGACAAATACCACTCTTGATCCATGAGCCTCTACATAACACCTTCGTAGCACTGAACCCACCTATATACTCACCCTGTTACCGTGTGACGTTTGATGTTATCAAGATACTCTTCTGGTGTTAGTGATTAACATCATCTCATGGTCTAAGAACTAGGATTACTTCGTATGATGTTATAGCAATATAAACATAATGACTTTGATCGTAATGCTATACTTCGGATGAATGTTCATCACATCATTCCACCAATGTTGTGACCTCGTTATTAACAACATCCAATCTCCATGATCAGGAAACCTTGATGTAACACCCTCGAATCGGCCATATGCAAGTTTTAGCGATTCCCGCTAAACCCGCATAGAAACGATTCAAAGATGCCCACCAGGCACTTGCGTGCGGGTGGAAAAACGAAGTAATACCATTACACAATAGTCCACGATGGAACCCACAGAACAAATAAATACAACATGACACCATGAGTCAAGAATACAGATATACAGTACAAAGATCCAAATCACCTTGAAAATGATACAACATCCGAGTACGGATAAGATGCAAATGGGGCTAAGAGCCCTGAAGAATAACCAATGGCGTCCATAACCCTGCCCAGGCCAAGCCGGAAGGGTAACCCTGCTAACGACATCGATCTCATACCTGCTAAAACAAAAGGGGTGCCGACAAAGGGCAAAGGAAAAAGGGTGCGGTCAGTACTGAGGCCAGTACACGGCAAGGCTAGAATTCGGCGGCTCTCGCCTACATAGGTATGCTGGACTGAAGCGGCAGCGTAGCATGCACTCAACAATCTATAGAGACTCGATTCAACTGTCGGCTATTAGAGAGGGATAATAAAGACCTATTCAGATCCATCCTGATAGTAACACCAAAACATACCCATCCTGGTATTTCTCCCTCGAGACCACACGAGGAAGTCAAACCGAGGAACTCACACAGTTGGCAGTTTTATTCATTCCATTATAGTTGTAACACTTACTAGTCAGATACAATTAGCATAATACATTCCAAATCCAGCAGTTGTTGGTACTTTTATTTACTCATTCCGTTGTAGTGAAACTAATTACTGACATGTCAAAGTCAAATTTATAGCACTACTTTAGTTATAGTTGTCTATGATCAAGATACTGTGCTCCAAGTCGTCCATAACCGTAGACACGACTTTCAGAAAGATTTACCCTGTAGGGGTGCACAAATAGCAACACACACATGATCAACCTCGGGAAGAACCAAATAAAATGCAACGAGGCCTCACGACAAAGCATTTACAGGATTCATAAATCATTTCAGGGGGCCACCCCACTAAGCTACCCGCAACGAAGTTCGCCGGCTCTGGAACAGACCCAAGGTTTGTGACGACGGTTGTAAACGACTGGGAACCCGAAAGTGTGACTGGGCTTGTCGATACCCCGAAAACATGGTACGATCCAAAACAGTACAGGTGCTCCACGAACAATCGTAAATAAAGCAGTAAAGCATGGCATAAGTACAGGATAGTATTAAAGCCCCAAACTAGTTTGTGGCCCCAAGAAATAAAGTGTGAATCAAGCTCAGGCAAAGGGGGATTCATAGAGTCTCCCGTATGTGGATAGTACGAATAGTCAAGGAACAGGTATCAAGTACTCGGGGCCTACGGGACACAAGTGAGCATGGAAGAACCAAATATTATCTATTGCCCACCGATGCCTCCGCATTAGTTATATCTATTCCCAGCAGTTTAATTGACAAGTTATAATTAAAGCCATGATCATCTCCACCATTAAGCATCTCCATCATTAAGCATGTGCCAACCTTTTATCAACGGTGGAACGACAACAACATGAAGCAGCACCTGAGCAAGCAACTATGACTCGCAAGGCTGACTGTCTATCAATCAATAGGCAATAGGATGTGTCCAAGGCAATATAGAGGCTGCAAGGAATATAAATGGTGCACGGAAACTAAAGCATCGTAGCACGGATAGCAATAGATCAACAGGAGGAAGTAAAGACTATAAACACAAAATAGGTAGAAAGGGGGAGAATGCTCGCCTGAAAACATAACCGGAGATACATTATATGAAGGACTTGCCGATACTCGCATCAACTCATCGGCCTAATCCGCGAAGAACCAAATCACTATAAGAAACACTGGATGCACTATTTAATACTACGGCAAAGAATCAGCATGTTCATGATATGATGCATGGCATGGCAAGATGCGGTGCAATTAGGCAATATTAAGCGGAACCAGGGTCCCAACAATTAATTAGATGGTTCATGTTGTTTAGTTACCCCGCAGTTTAAATGTTGTATGAACAAGACAAAACATGGCATCGGTTTGCTACACAATTTAAATAGAGGCATTAATAGACAGGAATAACCCGCATATGCACTCCATATTTAATTATGAGTGAATCGGCGTAATGCCCCCAAACCACCAAACATGTATGCAAGCATGAATAATTATATGCAACAAGTATATGTCATATATTATAAAAATAGGGATCTCGGATAGGGGTCACACTTGGGTACGAAGATCTTGGTTTCGGAGGGGTTTGGGTTTAGGTCTTCGAGGAGATTGGTCTTCGGGCCCACGAAGAAGAACTTGGCGTTCCGAAGGGTTTTGGTTTGGATCCGGGGCCTTCGGTTCCATGATGATGATCTTGTCGTTCCGTGTCGAAGGCCTTGGGGTTTCCATGTAGAATGTCTTGGTGTTAGCTCTGTCAACTTTGTGTTCCGGGTTCTAATGTCGGTGGCGATCTTGGATCCTGGCATCAGTAGCCTATTGGTTCCTCCCGATCATTGGTCACGGTGTTGGATTAGGTTCAACGGAGAACTTTGTTTGGCTCTGGTAGAACATAGAGAGCAGAACCTTGGTGAGGCCAATTAACACCTGCAGCGGGTCAAAACAAGACGCTCACGTGTGGGTCTTGATAGAGAAGGCGATGGGCTTGGGGCCTGCAAAAACAGAGGAGAGCTCGCGCGTGTGGCACGGTGTAGAGCCTGACACGGCGAGGTCGAGACAGGGTCAAACACGACGGCATCAGGAGGTGGGCGTCTCGGGATCTGGCGGCGAGGAAGCGGGCTCGGGGTGGCCGGGGGTCCTGTGTAGATGCGAGGAATGACGGCGCTGACGCGGGGCGGAGGCACGCGGCTGGCGGCAGCGTCAGG
Organism: Avena insularis; assembly: GCA_023614405.1. NCBI lineage: Eukaryota > Viridiplantae > Streptophyta > Magnoliopsida > Poales > Poaceae > Avena > Avena insularis. Next base: position 284,696,785 of record CM042690.1, read on the forward strand.
CTGGGGGCCTGCTGCGACGGCCGGTGGTTGCAGACGAGGTCGCGGGGAGGAATCGAGCAGGGAGAGAGAAGAGGCGCTACGGCGGGGAGGAACTCGTCCGGGAGCGGCTGCTGCAGGGCCGGGGACGGCGAGAGCGGCACCTGGCGAGGCCGGCAGCGGCGGATCGGGGATGGGAGAGCATTCGGGTTGAGGCGGGGCCTTGCGAGCGAGGGTAGGTAGGAGGCGACGGGGATCGAGAGTGGGATGCGTGCATGGTGGGCATCGCTGCGGGGTGGGGCTAGGTTAGCAAGCCAGCGGGGATGGGGAAACGTGCAGCGTGTAACGAGGCGTGCGATGCGGTAGTGTAGCGTGTAGCGTGACAGGGACAGGTGCGGGTGTGCCGCGCAGGCGCTATGTTGCGCTGCTGCTGCCGCATGGGTGGCCTATGGGAGTGGCGGCGGTAGGTGAGGAGGGTTAGGGTTAGGGTAGAGGCTAGGGTTTAGTTGTGCCGGGTAGTAGGTAGTCTGGCCCGGTTGGGCCTCTGGTTTGACCGGCTGGGCTGCCTCCCCGGGACAAAAGATTTATTTTTATTTCTTTTCGAACAAACTATTTTGTATATAGGTTTTAGACAAATAGAAGATCCGGACAGACCTAAGGTTTTGATTTGAAATAGAGAGGGGATTATTTAGAAAACAAATGTAGGCTTTTAGAAAATAGTTTTAGGCAAACAAATGCATGATGACATGACGATACTCAAATTCAAGGTGGCATGATGATATGAGCATGCAGTCATGATGATGCACAAAACAAAAACACCAAGCGATTTTCTAGTAGTGGTTTTACCGGGGTGCTACACTTGATCATCTTGTTAATCAACGAGCTAGTTTATATGAGAGCCATTACTAGGAACTTTGTATTTTGTTTATTAAACACACATGTATTAACATTTCCAATTAATACAATTATAGCATGCAAAATAAACATTTATCATGAACATGGAATAAGATAATAACCACTTTATTATTGCCTCTCGGGCATATTCCCTTCAATAAGGTCATAATCCTTGATAAACTCCAACCATATTTTCCGCCTCATATTCAGCTCCTTCTAAGTGAACAAAGATTTGAGACTTTTGTGATCAGTGTATAGTTCACACCTTCCTCCATAGAGAAAATTCCTCCATCCTTTTAAAGCAAAGACTAGTGCTGCTAACTCGAAATCATGTGTTGGGTAGTTGACTTCATGAGGTTTGAGTTGTCTAGACCCATGAGCAATTACCTTGCGATCTTGCATTAGCACACATCCCAATCCTTCCTTAGATGCGTCACAATATACTGTGTAATCCTTTCCAGTTTCTGGTACAACTAAGATTGGTGCGGTGGATAATCTGGTTTTCAATTCCTGAAAACTCGCTTCACACTTCTCATCCCATATGAATGGTGTATTGTTTCTTAGCAATTTGGTCATTGGTCTAGCTATCTTGGAAAAACCTTCATTGAATCTCCGATAATAACCGGCCATGCCTAAGAAACCTTGGATTTGCTTCACATTCGTTGGTGCATTCCATTCCAACACTGATTGAACTTTGGATCGATTTACTGCAATTCCATCCTTACTAATCACATGACCAAGAAATTCTACCTTGTCCAACAAAAATTCACACTTGCTAAATTTAGCATATAGCTTATGTTCTCTCAAGATTTGCAATGCTATCGTCAAATGATCAGCATGCTCTTCTTTATCCTTTGAGTATATCAAAATATCATCAATGCATACTATAACAAACTTGTCTAGATAAGGCATGAAGATTTTGTTCATCAAGTTCATGAAGATTGCTGGTGCATTGGTCAATCCAAAAGTTACAAAGAGATACTCATGATGTCCATACCTTGACACAAATGTTGTTTTTATAAAATCTTCAGGTTTGATTTTTATCTGATGGTACCCTGATCTTAGATCAATCTTGGAAAATACTCCAGCTCCCTTGACTTGGTCAAATAGATCTTGAATTCTTGGCAATGGTTACTTGTTCTTGATGGTGACATTGTTGATATTTCTATAATCTCCACACATCCATCGTCCTCCATATTTTTTATCAACAAAAATCACTAGAGTTCCCTATGGAGATACACATTCCTAAATAATTCCTTTTCTGGCTAACTCATCAATTTGCTCTTTAAGCTCTTTTGATTCTTTTGGTCCCATCTTATATGGTGCTTGGGCTATTGGTGCTGTACCAGGTATTAGATCAATGGTGAATTCTATTTCCGATCAGGTGACATTCCTGGTAACTCTGCTAGAAAAACATCTTGAAATTCCCTCACTTCAGGAATATCTTGCAATTTGACCTCCTTCATTGAGTTCAATTGAAGATCTATCATGATATGACTATGTTTATCTTCCTGGTATTCTATCCTTGCTCCACTTGGAGTCTTAATTGAAACAATTTTGTCTTCTCAATTAATCCGAGCTCCATGTTCAGACATCCAGTCCATACCCAGCACTACTGCAATTCCCTTTAATGGAATCACATATAGGTCCTCAAAATATGTAAAACCATAGATCGAGATAACTTGATCTTGCTTAATGTGGCGTACCACGGTCACAGGGTTTGCTAACGTTGCCCTTCTAATCCCGAAATTATCTCAAAATTGTTCAGATATAAATGAAGTAGTTGCACCCGTATGAAATAAAACTTTTCCAGGATTGGTAAGGATGTTGAGTTTACCTATCACTGCATGCTTGGAGTTATCCACCTCCTCCAAGGTTGCACAGTTCAGCTTTCCTGTAGGCCTTCTCCTCTTGCCATTGTCATTCTTGACAAAATTTCCTCCCCTGTTAGGCTGTCCACTGCCTCCGCCTTTTGCTTGACCACCGCCTGAAGTGGACCAACCACCCGGTGGTTTCTTGGGACAATCAGGCTTCATGTGCCCCTTCTGACCACACCCATAGCATAGGATCATCGGTTTTTGGCATTGCCTTTTAACATGCCCCAGAAGTCCACAATTATTGCATATGATGTTTTTCCTCCTGGTTGTGGTTGCACCACGACCTTCAGGTTCCCTCTGATTTCCAACTCGATCCATTAATCCTTTAATGAACTTGTTCTGGGATTCTTGCATCATCTGCATGTATTGCATGTAATCCTGCTCCATCAATGGCCTCATTGGTGGTGGTGGTAAATCTGCATGCGTTCTGGCGTCTTCATCCGCCTTTCCCTTAGCTTCATGCTCCATTCGCTGCTTTTTGGTCTCGTCCTCTACACCCATTTCCATAACCCCCTAGTTCTGTACATAAAGCGAAACTCATAATTACATCATGCCATGCTTTCTGATCTCAACTTCATGTTCAGAACGAGTTACACAATGGAAATCAAGATCCAAATAAGAACCAAATATGCACAACACATAATATACATCACATTAATATAGGTGGTACAGTACATTACAACCCATATTTTACAAGTGCTACATATCCCTATGAATGCTACCTCACTTATTTAGTTACATCAAGCTCTAAAACTCTACCATATGCATTACCTAACTAGAAATACTTCACCCAAAGTGGTCACTCCCCTCAAAAGTCGCGACATTCGTCGTACATACCTAGAGTACAACCATGCTGACGTACGACGCACCGTCTGTGGAACGACTTGCCTCTTCGATGGACAATACTCAGTATCAGCAGTATCCGGACTCGACACGTCATCCAGCTGAAATGTGCCATACCTTCCAACTCATCTGAGGTATCCTCAGAAACATTCTCTTCACTATCTTCTTCAAGCGCCTCCTCATCAGACTCTACATCCTCCACGTGAACATCCCTTCCATCAATAGAATAAGATCTCACTCCCATCCGACTAGTTTGCCCGGTATTGCCAACAGAATCATCTACAGGAATAGGATTCCCAGTAGATCCATCCATTGACCCATACCTCCATCCTTTAGAGTTTGCAATAGGTAGTTCCGAATCCTCGGTTCCCCAAGAATTCTGTGGTACTGGATACTAGTACCCTCATCCAGATATCTGGTGGGTTCTAGCATAGGTGAATAAGGATATGGTGTATAGGATGCTGGACCTATAGGTATATCCTGGGATAGTGGACTAATTTCATCTCCTACTTCCTTCTCTAACTTATCCACCAGAAACTCCCGTTTCTAAGGATTAATAATATCCTCCAACATGCTATCATTGTCTTCCACTATTAGACGATGAGCATTGTAGAAAGATTCTACTAATCGCCGATATTGATCCACGTACTTTGAAGCTAACCTAGGGTGCTCCTTAACTAGATGGAGATGATTCGTCGCTGAATCTGAGTCCATGGAATCATGAGGAATCATAGTGTATGTGCTCCCTGCAAGAAATTCAGCATTGTGCTCCCAAATAGTGGCAAGTGCTTCCATCAGCGCAACATTAAATGCTACGATATGGCTACAACCCTCACCATGTGGCATAGCCGGGGTTGGTCTAAGCTTCTCAGGTAAGCAGATATTAACCCGATACTTTGTAATCATTTGACCATCAAAGTATGCGAAAGTCTTCACTGGAATCTTGGCTTCACACCTAAATACTCCCAAAATCTCTCGAAGCTGATCCGCCATCTCTCCCTAGTAATCGTCAAGACTACACTCCACCACAGTACAAGTTTGCTTAGCAAAACTTGGCGCCATTCTAGCTGTATACAAAGTTTTTATAATTAGTATCAGTGCTTCTTAATAAAGAATTGTCGCACTAAAACATATAATGAAATATTCCCATTTGAATATTCATCATATAATATAAAGAACTCTTTACTGTTGCTCCTAGACTCCTACAGGTAATACCCTTTACTAGGTTTCCAACCTAAGGTCAAAGCAATTGCTCTGATACCAGCTGTGGTGACCCAGTATACCGTTGCATGTTCTAGTATATTATAATCGTTGACATAACACTCACAGAGCACCATTCCACAAATATTACATCCCTTAGAGTGGTATAATAGAAACATTGCGGGTCCAGTTTACAAACATCCACATATTATTATAAATATTCAAACTTACAAACCATACAACTTATTTAATAAGTTCAGTGGAAGAACTGAAGACACAATGATAAGAAAGACGCGAGCTCAACATCTTATTCTATAGGGTCCGTGCTGCTCGGCTCAACCTACATAACTAATTTACTGTCTAACAACTACTCTGACTTGTTGTCTTCAGCTCCTTGGTGTATCCCATGGTCCACCCCTTTGACTCCACTAGACAGGTCCGGCACTTTGTAGTAGACGTCATTCTAGACTTTAGTAGCATACACCTAGTTATCCTTTTGCTCCTCAGAGTCTAGCAAGGGGTTCAAAGGAAAGGGTGAGTAACGACGTTACCCAGCAAGTTCATTATATGCACGATGGGAAGTTTGATGCTCTAACTACCACCTCGGACTATAAGTCCTTGGTACTATGCAATTTTTGTAAACATTTCTTCAAAGGTTGATTTTATTATCAAAAACTATGCCCATTAGCCTTCACAGGTTGATTAGAACTTCATGGAGTTCCTTTCCTGCTGCGTTCGTAGCTCTTCCCCAGAACAGGGAGTAACATGTCACAATTCTTACACTCTGTAGGGGTGCGTTGCTTTATCCATAAGAGACCAAATCCTTGTTGCACAATCGGGCTTACTTTCCGAACCACAATTCCGTGATGTGGGGCCTAGAAGTTGATCCAAGCCAATCACTGACCTTCTCAGCGACCCCGCATGAAGACACGATCCCCCAAGCAGGTCTACCATGATTACAGCCCGGGTAGCCTCTCGAAGACTCTGTAAGTAGCTCTGCCTGGCAGCCACCATCAGCTATAGTTAACCTCCACCAAGACAACTATGCACAAATAATCTAGACAACAATACCGCGGGGACATAAGGGTTCCCACCCATGTGCTAGATTCTCCACAAGAAATCTGTAGCTTCACGATAAGGTCATCCGTCCATGCGAAAGGAAGAAGATCCAACTGACTTCTTCGTCCCATTCCAAATCTTATGGTTAACGTGTATTATACGATGCTAGAATCACTAATGTCAGGGGTTGTTAAGTCCTAACTGTTCGGCAATCAGAATCCTAGTTTTCGTTGTAATTCATAGTATTTATCATCACTTAGGATGATAATAGCATTTCATTTATTTGGGAAAATACTTAATTTTCAGTCTCTTTAGAACATAGGTGATAACACACAATTTTCAAATGCTTTCATAAAGATTCTTCAAAGGACATGAGCAAGTGATGAACTTGCCTTGTGATTGCAAGGTAGTGAGGTCGGATGCTTGCTCTCGACCTTGAGCTTCTATTTCTACAAAACACCATTATTGCCCGGGAAGGACAATATTTAAAGAAGTAAGAATGAATATGCATAGTAATGCAATGCATCAGTTATTATTAATCTTCTTTGTGTGTTTTACCCATTATATAAATTTCTTGAATTTCTTTATGCAATCAAGAAGTTGTTTAAATAACATTTCTTAACATTTTGTAAATATTATATTTATTATTTTTGTAATATAATATATTAGTAACAGAGTTAAAAACTGATGTTGGTTTATTTTTAACCCTTATCATTATTTTCTTAATATTCTTTTTAAGAATAAGCATTTTAATTTAGGAGATTTTATTTTGCTAACTTAAATAGCAATTTGGTATTTTTATGAAATACTACTCTAATTAAGAATGATAAAAGTAATTTTTATTTATTTTTATAAAATTTCATAAGGAATATATATTATGAAAATCTTTAACATAAATTTATTATATTAAAAATAGAATTCTTAATTTTAATAAGTAGCTTGTATTTTTATGATCTCATAGATATATTATTTGTATTTTTAGGATTTTTAGGACTTATTAAGTCCTAGGGGTATTTTGGTCTTTTACTAAATTATTTAGGTTTTCCTTTTAACTTCTGGGCCAAGCCCATTGGGTTGACCTAGCCCAATCCGGCCCAAATGGACTGGTCAAACCCGCTCCACTGAGGGGTACTAGACCATACCGGCCCAGTACACACCCCCACCTCTCTCGCTTACTCGTGTTTTTTCCTCTCTCTTTCGCCCCGCTGCGGCGTGGTGCCGTCGTCGCCATCGCCGCTTGGTTTCTGCCTCCTTAGGCCTCTCTGGCTGCCACCGTGGTGCATTACGAGGTAGTCGTTGCCGCTCCTTCGACTGGTCCTACTCGATTCATCGCTGGCTCCTCTCCCGTCCAAGCTAACTCCACCCCGAACCCTAGGGTTTCGTGGTTGCGGTGATGAACTAGCTTCGCCGCTCCTGTGTTGATGTACTGTGTTCCTTGTGGCCCTGTGGTGCTACTATATCATGGGTGTGGCTGTGGTTGCCATGCCATGGCTTGGCGCGGGTTGCAGTGCCTTCGGGTGCTCCCTGTACCGCCGTGTGCACTCCTTTGCCATTCTTCTTCCTCTTCTAAACTTCAGTGAAGACCTCAGCTAAGTTCTTCTGCTTCCCCTTCTTATTCTCCCTCTACCTCTCTTGCTAACCAATGTGTGCTTCTAGAGAGAAATGCCTAATCAGGGTTCACCTGTTCTATTAAGGTTCTACCTCTCTGTGTTGATTATTAAGGATACTAAATGATTTAATAGTATTTATGGTGGTTATACTATGCTGATCCATTGCCTATTGATGGGCTTGGAATTGCTAATAGCTTTGTAAGATAATTTTTATCTAATCTTGGTTACTATCATTGTACAAATGGTGATGTCGTGACTCCGATCTAGCCTAATATCTGATTAGTGATGATAGTTAGCTAGTTTCAATACCGGGACATGTATTTGGCTGTCTGGGAAGTTACTATTGATGCCTTTCATGATAGTTCTTTTATGTAGAACACTATGATTCCTAATTACTACATTAGGAACATGTCATGGAAATGGCCACGGCAATCGCTGCCATAGGCAGCGATTGATAGAATCGGGGGGGCGAGCTGGCGGCCATCTGTGGTGCGAGATGGGGGCGGATGCACATGGATTTATCCAGGTTCACCCCCCGGAGGGTAAAGACCTACTCCTTCTAGATTAGATTGATGGAGAGTGAGTTATAGGGGTGGCAAGCTCGGCGTCTAAGCAGCGAGTCACTTGAAGGGGTGTATGATGGAACGTAAGTCCTTAGAGTACCCTAGGGAGGCTTATAGAGGAGGCACCTCGCTAGGGTTTATAGTTTACAACCGAACAAGATATGGATTCAGAGGCTTTGACCTAATCCGACTAGGCTTCTAGTCTCCAATCGCCAGGCCTTCTCCTCAGTCGCATTCCAGTTGTCGTCCTGCAGGCCCACTCGCTAGGCTTTTGGCCCGATCGGAACGTCTTGCTGGGCATACCCCATTCGGCATATCCCCATCAATAGTCACAAAGGCCATCGTTGATTCAAACGCAGGTGTTCATTTGGCAGTCGGAGTAGGCGAGTCCAATTTAGACGCCCAGTCGAATCGGCGATGGACTCTGCCAAGAACCGAGGAAATTTTCCATCGGGTCTCCAGTCGCAACCTTGGCGAATGCAATCACTACCGAGTCACTACCCCTGTCAACCGGACAGGGCATAGTTGCAGGCGAGTCGAGTGGAAGGAGTTGGACCGTCAGCTTGGTCAAACTATCTGTTGGGTGGTCCAACAGTAACTTCAGAACAATTACCGCGGGTAACGGCTATCCCAAGATTGGCGGGTAAAGCTTCTTTATAAGGGGTGTGACGGATCAGTCCTATAGACCCTTCCCCACATTCCTCATCTTTGTGCATCCATTCCCTCTGTCTCCCCTCGATCTAGATTCTTGTAGCATCCCAATTGTCTAACAATTGTAATGCTACTTGGTCTAGTAATATAATGGCTACTTCATATATATAATTGTTGCATCATAATTATATCATGCTCATGTCATCATGCCACCTTGCATTTGAGCATCATATAAAACCCTTTTGTTTTGGTTCTTCTCTCATATGCATTGTTAATTGTATTTGTCTCTTGATATTGTATTTGGTTCTTGATAAATGCTTGATGCCCAAGTTGATTTGGGGGCATATCTTTTATTCCACTCCACTACCCTTTCTTTTCACCACCTTACAATTCCACCATCCCATTATCCATGAGCTTGTAATTATTTTTTCTTTTGGTATGTAGTCTAGCTCATGGGAGATAGGGTGGATCCAATTCTACAAATTCTTTTGCTTGGCCTTATTCCACTCTTGGGAATGCATGAGAATAATGCCATGTTAATATTATTGTTTTCACAAGAATAAACATGGCATTAATTATTTTGCATGGGCCATGCAAGCACCACCACATTCTAGTCCTTTGGTTTTTATATGAATTATTGAGTGGTGTATATCTCTTGGAGCTCTCCCTTCTCTCCCAAATCTTTCACCATGTTTGGTTTATTTCTTTTTGGCCTAGTGCTCATCAAGTTTTTCTCACATGTGTATGCCATGCATGACCATGTAAAATCCTTTCCATCTCCATCTTTTGTCCTCCTTTGTTTTTTTTGGTTTTTGAGTGAAGCACCTCTATCCCTTTTCTACCACTCCTTTTTGTTTGTTTTTGTTTGAGCTTGCTAAAACCCTACACCAATTCCACCTATTCTGGTTTGATCTAGCTAGATACATGCAAGTATCTAAACCCTCAACCTTACCCCTCATCTAACCCTCGGTCCACCCTCCCTCACCCTCTCCTCTCACCATGAGCCTCCCCTTGATGGCCCCACCTGGCCATCCTCTCCCTGGCACACACCCCAGCCACCCCTCTCTATAACCCTAAGCAAAAACCCTAACCGAGCCCCCCCATCCAACAAACCCAAGCTCCATGCCACCCTACTCTCTCTCTCTAGCTCTCTCCACTGCCACAGCCCCACCCGAGCCTACCCTCCTTGGCCTCGCCCTGACCCACCTGGCAGCCCCCATCTACCCCTCCCTCTGCCCCTGCCGTCCAGCCGAGCACGTGCTCGAGGGGGAAAAGGTGGCACCGAAGCCACCCTCATCTACCCCCCTGCCACGGCTGCTCCTCCTTCCTCCCTCCTTTTTCCCCTTCCACACGGCTCTCCTCTGCCTCCCAGATCCACCCCAGGGCCTTGCCCTCTTCCCTCTCTTCTCCACCGCCACCATCTACCCCATCGCCGGCCACCGTCGGCCTCCACCTCCCCTTCTCTTACCAGCCGGTGGCGTGACGATCACGGGTGTCGAGGAAGACCACGCGGCTCCCCTACTTCACCTCGTACGCGCCAGCGAGGAGGAGAAGGACCCCAGGCTCGCCAGGACCGAGACGCCCCGACGAAACCCTAGCCGCGGGAGCGTCTGCATCGCCGTCGATCCACCGCGTCCCAGCCCGATCCGTCCGCACCAACAACCCCGCGGTGAGCCCACGATCCTCCCTGACACCTCCGTCCTCGCCGTGGCTCCCTGTTCTCGCCGGACCAACCGTCGAGCGCTCTCGGTGCGTCGCGTGCGCGTGCGTCCTCTGCGTCGTCGCGTCGCGAAGAGCCTCATCTAGCCGCCCATCCCCCTCCTAGCAACCTCCCCTCACCTACCGCACCGGCTCGCACCCCCAGCGTGCACCCTCGCGTCCCCAGTTCGATCCACCGTGCCGCGCTCCGCGTCGGTCGGTCACCGATCGGTCGATCGGTGGAGAAGATCCACAGTACGGGCGCCCTTTTTGCAGTTAGCCCCTCCGTCATTTTTTCTGCTCAACCCGCGGTACGCAGAGCCCCACCAGTCAGCCTCCCTGTCCTTTTTACAAAGAGCCCCCCGTAGAACCTCAGCCTTAACCCGCGCTCCAGCACGCTCCCCCTGTCAGCCTCTGCAGATTCAACCACTGGCACCTGGGCCCAAGCCAGCTGGCCCCACTTGTCATTCGCAGAGGCTAGGAAAGACCGCGGTGAGGAAACCCTTTTCTGTGCGCGTGTTTGGCCCAGTCAGCCTGGCCCCACTTGTCTGTGGCTGTGGCTAGATCTGGGTGAGTAGCAAAAGTTTTTCTGTCTTTCTGTTTTAATTCAAACTTTTCAAAATTTGTTTTAAATTCAAATTTAAATCTGTTTTCAAATAACTTTTCAATTATTATTCCAAATAATACAAATAATATATGTTTGGAGATCAGAAAATTGAGAGGATTTCAAATATGGCCTTCAAAATATATTCTGAACACTTTAAATTTCGAGTTGAATAAAATTACAACAAAATGCCCTTTTTCTTAATAAATTAATAACTTTTGTTTTATAACTCCAAATTTGACAAATAATATGTCTAAATCGATCAGCGCGACGAGACCTTTCTGTTTATGCATTCCATGTTCTGAATTGCAGCATGCATCATATAAATATAAAGTATACAGCAACTTATATGAGGTTAAAATGTGACTAAAACTCAATAAAAGGCTTTATTCTTGTATTCCACACCTCACCCATGCCATGCTACATTATTGCCATGCAAATTGTGCATCATTCATCATGGCATGATTGTTTGCTTGATGCATTTTATTCATATGCTTGTGCACTTTATTTATGTTGGCCCTTGTTTGTTTGGTTCTTCTTCGAATAGACGCTGAAAGGTGGGATATATCAAGAAACCAGAGCACTACCGGATCCGTCCCTCGCTCAATCGAGCTGCCAGGCAAGCACTACCACATGCTTGCATACATATAGTACCTATTGCCTCTATCTTATTCTTGCATCATTGAGTCGCGATTGCATTAAACTGAATCGCAAGTATTGCATAGCCTTTACATTTAAACCCCACCGAAGCTTGTTCCTCCATCCCATGAGCCATTACTACAGGAGTTGTTTGAGCCATGCGGGTCGTAGAACAGCATGTGTAGGGTATGTGAGTGTCTGATGGATAACGAGGTACCTAAACAACTTAACCTGAGTAGTAATGGGATAACTAATGAAAGTGGCACCGTGAGCAATATCGCTATTTGGTTTTTCATGCTCACTTGTGTCCCGTAGGACCCCGAGTACTTGATTCCTGTTCCTTGAATATTCGCGCTATCCACATCCGGGAGGCTTATGAACCCCCCTGAGCTAGAGCTTGATTCATTCTTATTTCTTGGGGCCACAAAGTAGTTTGGGGCTTTATCACTATCCTGTACTTATGCCATGCTTTACTGTTTTATTTACGATTGTGCGAGGAGCACCTGTACTGTTTAGGATCATGACACGTTTTACTGTATCGACAAGCCTAGTCACACTTTCGGGTTCCCGATCGTTCTGCCGTCCACAAACCTTGAGTCCGTCTCGAGCCGGGCCAACTTTGTTTGGGTAGCTTAATGGGGTGGCCCCTGAAATATTTCTGAATCCTGTGATCGCTTTGTCGTGATCGCTTGCTGGGTTTTGATTTGGTTTTCGAGGTTGATCGAGTGTGTGTTGTTATTTGTGCACCCTGGTAAAACTTTCAAAGCCGTGTCGCGTTATGGACGACTTGGAGCAGTTTCTCGATCATAGACAAGTATAACTAAAGTACCGCTTTTAATCGACTAAGTACGACTAGTAAATAGTGCAACACTCATGGAATGGATAATAAAACTGCCAACGGATGGGGGTTGTTCGTCCGCTTCCTCGTCGGTGGCGAGGAGGAGGATGGATCTGTTAATCTTCTTTATTATAACTCATGTTATTAATTCACGGACATCCGTCTATCTTTGGTTAGGCGGATGGTTAGCAGTATCTATAGAATTGTTAGGTATTATCTTTTGCTGCAATTCGTCACCCTAGGTTGTGTCCCTTTAGAGGCATAAAGACTTCTTTGAGTATTTCTAGGGTCTCACACGATAAATTGTTTGATTCAGATGAACAGTACACTCACAAGATGGATCTTGGGTGGAGGAGACGACGATGAGGGCAACGATCATTCGTGTAGAGATTCCGGAACGGGATCCGTGAGATCTGTGGGCGGGATGTGTTTATTTATGGGGCATCTTATGCCGATTTGCTTCTTATCCGCACTGGATCTTGTTTTCCGCTCACCGATACTCGATGTTTGATGTATGAGGAGATATCCTAAACTATTATATCTATCTAGGATATTTGGATCTTGCCGTATGGCGTTGCAATATTTCTATTTCTTTTAGATGGAATGGCTCTGAGGACTATTGTATGGTGGCTTGCATACATACTCATTTGTGTATGTAGTTGATCCTTCTTCCTTCGCCGATTACGCCGCTCGTTCTTGTCCCGATGTTTGGAAATGGTTAGGACGGCCGAAAGGTCTACCTGTGAGTGGCATTTGGCCCCACCGTACTATTTTAACCATTTCCGCTCATCCAGGCTTGTAACTAAGAGCGTAATTCACCGAGGTAGTTACAATTCTCCAGACCAAGCGACCTGGCCTCTTTCCTGATGGCGCCTCCGAAAGGTCCGTGGGGGAAATCTAAGTGCACTGCGGTGCAACTCAAGTCATTTGAGGACGCGGGGGTCCTCTATAAGGGGAATTGGCGGATCCCCGCATCTTCCGAGGTCGAGCCGAAGCCATGCGCCGGCGAGTTCATCTGCTTCCCAAGCCACTTGGAGAGGGGCTTGGGGTTTCCCACCTCATTATTCTTCCGGCGGTTCTGTGCATACTACGCGATCAAGCTGTTGGATCTTTACCCGCATAACATCGAGCCGCTGGCAATCTTCGTCGCCTTCTGCGAATGCTACCTTGGATGCAGGCTGTACTTCCCACTGTGGTTGGAGCTGTTCCAGGGCCGCATCAGGCGCGAGGGGTCCGGCGGCGGCCCGATCTTGGCGGCCGGAGGCGTTACATTTCAGTTGAAGCCGAAGGCTAATTTCATCAAGCTCCTGGTTCCGAAGAACGACGCGAGCGAATGGAAGAAGAGCTGGTTTTATGTGAAAGAGTCCACCCCCTCCGGCAAAGTGGCGCTACCCGAGTTCGTCGTGGAGAGAAGCGAGCCCTGCCGGCTGGCAGCAGACAAGCTCCCCGATGATCAGAGGATGGCCGTAGTGGAGATGATGAACCAGATCCAGAAGTTGAAGGACCAAGAGTTGTCCACAAAAAATCTGTACAATTGCTGGCTCTGGCAGCGCTTGGTCCCGTTGGCGACCCGACCCCATTGGATGTACGAATACACCGGGAAGAACGATCCTTCCCGGACCAGCAAGGAGTCGTGGGATGCTGCAGACTACAAGGCTGCCTTGAAGAAGATTACCAATGCGGAATTTATAACCACGTTGGTTGGGCTTGTCCCGTACATGCCCAAGAAGAATGAAGCTCCTACGTAAGCCTCCCCCTCCGTGTTTATCTTCAGTCATGATTCTTGCAGTGTAATTTGCGACCGCATCCTTTGATGTTTGTTCTTGGATACTCTCAGTTGTTTCAGGTTCTCGAGGGCTGGCTTCCCCCGCTCGATGAAGAGGTCCCCAAGGAACTCGAGGAGGGAACCAAAGGAGAGTCCTCCGAGGGTGAAGAGGAAAAGAGGGAGGTCCCTCCCCCAGCGCCTGTGGCTTGCAAGACTCGCATGCAGAAGTAACGCGAGTTCGAGGCGAGCCGTAGTCTTGAAGAGCGCGACGAAGACGATGCTTTTTTTGCAAGAGCATAGCTCACGGTGAATAGCCATGCCGGCGAAACCTGCGTGCAAACCAAAGTTGCCCGTGAAGAAGCTTGCTCCGAAGCCAGCGTCGCCATCCAAATCGATAGTGGTGTTTGAGTCAGACGATGAATCCAACAATGATGTGACCAAAACTTCACACGAGATCCTGGAGGGTGCGACTCTGATGATGGGATCGGAGGCTGAAGACACAGGAGTGGCGGTGGAAGTTCTGCTCGCGGCGATCGCGCCGACAGCTTCAACAGCGTTGGAGCGGGAGGCTGCTGAAGCTGCGGCGTCAAATTTGCCACAACCTTCGGGGACGACCGTGTCATCTGAGTCGGAGATTCCCATGACCGCGACTTCATCATCAAAGAAGCCCGTGGTGTCATGGGCTTCGGATGTCTTCGAGAAGGGTCGCACGCGCAAGCTAGGCCTGGAGCTAGACAAGCCCACCCACATCAGCACGGGGTTATGCGTTCTTTCGGTCGCCAAGTGAGTCACGAGTTTTCCTTTCCAATTCTTGGGCAACTTCTTGTATGATTTCTTTGCTGACTTTGGTGGTTTTGCAAGTCCGGCGCTAAGAAAATACGTCGCCCTTCTGTAGCTAATATTCCACCGGTCGTCACCATGGGGGAAGGCGATCCCCCTAGGAAGAGGAAGCCTGCTGCGGAAGTTGCGCCTGCTAAGGGCGCGAAGAAGCAGAGGGGTGAGCCTGACGATGCTGCAGCAAAAGATAGCACCAAGGGGAGCGACCCTACCGCCGATGGTGAGGAGGTGGCGTCCACTCAATCGGAGCCAACTGAGGGGGCTCCGACGACAGAACCGCGGCCCCAACAACCAGTGCCTCGGTGAGGGCGTCCACGTCGTTTATGCGCTTCATGGCGAAGGGTTTTCCGATCATGGCGGAAAACCAGTCTCTGCAGATGCCAGAGATCGTCGATGAGGATGTTGGACCTCGTCGCGGGCGCACCTCCTTCGTGGTCCCTTCAACAGACGCCAGTGGGCTTCACAGTATGCCAAGGTTGCCCCTTCGCAGATCGGGTGCTGGAGATGGGGGACTTGCTGCCGTACCAGGAGACGATGGTGGCGCCGGGCGACCCCGAGCTGGAGCATCGCGACCTAAAGTCGGAGCAACCCTTCCGGTCGGCGCTGTCGAAGTCGCTGTCGACCTACCCAACTAATCCGTGGTAGCCATACGTCTATGTCAAGGGCGGTGGCGACGCTTCTTCATTAGGGCCTGCAAAATAGATAGCTGCCCTGGGGGCGTTTTTTAAGATATGCCAAGTGGCCACTTTTGTAATATGAACAATATTTATGTATGGAAGTAAGAGGACTCAATCGACTCGCAATGCATAGTCAGTTATGTGCTATGTTTGACTTTTGTTTGAGTGAGTCCCCGAGCGAGTCCGCCCTTTAGTAGGGTATAACTCGTTTGTGTACATGTGTGTTTGCTTTGGATTTTTGTATTGGTTTTGACTGATTTGCCGTGGTGTGTCGGGCTTGTCGCCTTACGACTCCGAAGGGGCGAGTCCCCGAGCGCGAGTAGGGTCGGTTTAGGCGAGTCCCTGAGCATGGTACTTAGCCGTCTTGGGCATGTGCCTATTGTAAGGTTTGGTGCGTTGTTTGTAACGCGTCTCTTCCCCTGGCTCGGAGATCTAGTCGCGTGGCAAGTCCAAGGCAGCTCTCTTACTTGGTGTGTTCCCGAGCCGCGTGAGGGTTTCTTTTTGTGAAGTCCCCGTGCGTGGTACTTAACCGTTCGAGTCGCTTTGCACGAGGATGGGGAGGACAGGTCATTTATGGAAGCATTTGTCGATGCGTCTTGGCGTGGGCCCGATCGGGCGACCCGATGGTGGCTCCGGGTTGGCGTGTTCGTGGACGACACAAAGCCCGAATATTTTCGGTGCCCTTGGGTCGCACTACTTAGCCGTGTCGGTCGCTCGACAAAGGGTTGACTTCCGTAGGTATTATATTGCTAAATGTACGAGTGTGAGTGGCACAAGAGTATGGCGAGTAGACACAATTTGTGCGATCCGAATTAATTTCATTGTCTATCATCTGGGTGCAAGTTTTAGTTCTATGTATAGAACTTTCGGAGGAGGTTTACATTCCATGGCCTCCCGACCTCAAGTTGGCCATTGCCTCGTATGTCGATGAGGTAGTAGGCGTCGTTACCGAGGACGCGCCCTATGTCGAATGGCCCTCCCATGGGGGGAGAGCTTGTCCATGCCCTTCTTGTCCTGGGCCAATCATAGGACCAAGTCGCCCTCCTGGAAGGTGCGAGTCCAGACTCGGCGGCTGTGGCTGCGGCGGAGTCCCTGCTAGTAGATGGCAGTGCGGGAGCGAGCCAGGTCACGTGCCTTGTCGAGCTGGTCGATGCTGTCTTGGCGGGCGATCTCGGTTGGTGCCTCGACATAGTTGGCATCTCGAGGTGAGTCGTGCTCCAGGTTGGTCGGCATTATGGCTTCGGCACCATACACCATGAAGGAGGGCGTGAACCCCGTGGAGCGGTTGACGGAGGTGCGGATCCCCCATATTACGGAGGGGAGCTCTTTGACCCAGCATCCTGGGGTTCGCTCGAGGGGAACTTGGAGTCGTGGCTTGAGCCCATGGAGGACGCTCTGATCGGCCCGTTCTGCTTGGCCGTTCGACTCCGGGTGGGCG
Organism: Avena insularis; assembly: GCA_023614405.1. Classification (NCBI taxonomy): domain Eukaryota; kingdom Viridiplantae; phylum Streptophyta; class Magnoliopsida; order Poales; family Poaceae; genus Avena; species Avena insularis. The sequence goes on from CM042690.1 coordinate 284,713,954, forward strand.
ACTGAGGCGAGGTCGAGTCGTATGCTATGTTCTTCATAGAATTCTGCCATGGCGCCCTTGGCGAAGTTGGTGCCATTGTCCGTTATGATGCTGTGCGGGTAGCCGTACCAGTAGATGAGCTCTCGGAGGAACTTGGTGGCCGTCTTGCCGTCACACTTTTTGATCGGCTTGGCTTCGACCCATTTGGTGAACTTGTCGACCGCGACCAGGAGGTGGATGAAGCTGGATGGGGCCTTCTTGAATCGGCCAACCATGTCCATGCCCCATACAGCGAATGTCCAGGTTATGGGGATGGTCTTGAGTGCCGAACCAGGGAGATGCGTCTGGTTGGTGTACATCTGGCACCCGATGCATCGTTGGACGATGTCGGTCGCGTAGGCATGCGCGGTGAGCTAGTAGAAGCCATGCGGCATGGCCTTGGTGACCAGTGACTTGGCACCGGTGTGATGGCCGCAGTCGCCGGTGTGGATGTCCTGGAGGATCTTGCGTCCTTCTTCTAGCTGTATGCAGCGCTGGAACACGCCGGTTACGCTGCGTTTGTGGAGCTCGCCGTTGATGATGACGAAGGATTTGCTACGGCGCATTATCATTCGCGCTTCCGTCTCATTGCTTGGGAGGATCTTGTGCTCGAGGAAGGCAACGTATGGTGCGGTCCAGCCGCTGGGCTCTATGATCATGGCGACGAAGGCAGGCTCGGGCTACAATGGTATCCCGATGTCGATCTCCTTTGGCGGGGAGACCGAAGGCTTGTGGATGATGTCGAGGAAGACTCCTGCGGGTGGCGTTTTCCTGGCTGAGCCGATGCGGGAGAGGGCGTCTGCTTCCTCATTCTTTCGCCTGTCGATCCACTCGACTGAGTAACCGTCGAAGTGTCCTCCTAGCTGGTCTACCGCTTGGCGGTATGCTATCATTCTTGGGGAGACGGCATCGCAGGTCCCGGCGACTTGGCCGGCGACTAGGTCGGAGTCGCCGTAGCACCGTAGGTGGTTGATGTTCATCTCCTTGACGGCCCGCATGCCGTGGAGGAGGGCCTCGTACTCTGCCATGTTGTTGGTGCAGGGCTTGAAGTCGAGGTGGAGCATGTAGCGGAGCTTGTCTCCCTTGGGGAGATCAGTATGGCCCCGGCCCCGGCGCCGTTGGCGTTCTTGGACCCATCGAAGTGGAGCGACCAGTAGTGGAGGTATGGGAGCTTCTCCGGCTACTGCGCTTCTTCCCAATCTGCGAGGAAATCAGCTAGGGCTTGCGATTTGATCGCTTTGCGGGGCTCGTATTTGATGTTGTGGACGCCGATTTCGACGGCCCACTTGGCAACTTGCCCAGTTGCCTCGCGATTGCATATGATGTCCTGTAGTGGCGCGGAGGAGACGACCGTGATTGGGTGCTCCTGGAAGTAGTGAGGGAGTCGCTGTTGAGCTCGGAATACCGCGTATACCAGTTTCTGGTACTGCGGGTAGCGCTGTCTTGAGTCCGTCAGGACTTCGCTGATGTAGTAGACAGGGCGCTGCACGGGGCGCTCCTTGCCCTCCTCTGGCCATTCGATTACCATCACGGCGCTGATGACTTGAGTGGAGGCCGTCACATAGACGAGCATTGGCTCTTTGTCAATTGGGGCGGCGAGTAGTGGAGCCACGAGTAGCACCTCTTTGAGTGCTTTGAGTGCGTTATCCGCCTCCGTGTCCCATTGGAATGTGGGGTTCTTGCGCATCAAGCGGTAGAGGGCCATTGCCTTCTCACCGAGCCAGGGAATGAAGCGACTGAGAGCCGTGACTCGCCCGGCTAACTTCTAGACGTCACGTAGGCACCCGGGTTTCCCGAGTCATGTGATGGTGTTGATCTTGGTGGGGTTGGCCTCGATGCCTCGTTTGGAGACCACGTATCCCAGGAGCTGTCCGGTGGGGACGCCAAAAGTGCATTTTCCTGGGTTGATCTTGATGTTGTACCTCCACAGGTTTGCGAAGGTTTCGGCCCGGTCAGCGAGCAGGTCGTCCTGGCGGGTGGACTTACCACCACGTCGTTGATGTAGACTTGTATGTTGCGGACAATTTGGCTCGCGTGGCACTCCTGCATGCACCTTTGGTAGGTGGCGCCGGTGTTCTTGAGGCCGAACATCATGGCCGTGTAGCAGAAGGCGCCGAATGGCGTGATGAACGCCGTAATCTCCTCATCATTGACCGCCATTTTGATCTGGTTATAGCCAGAATACGCGTCAAGGAAGCACAGCGACTCCGATCCCGCGGTCGAGTCGATGATCTGGTCGATGCGCGGTAGGACGAACTCCTCCTTCGGGTAGGCGCTGTTGAGGTTGGTGTAGTCGATACACATTCTCCATGTGTTGTTCTTTTTTAGGACCAGGACTGGGTTTGACAACCACTTGTAGTATTTGATTGGCCGAATGAAGCCTGTGGCTAGCAGGCGCTGTACTTCTTCGGTGATTGCTTAGCGGCGCTCTTCATTGAAGGGCCGTAGCGACTGCTTTACTGGTCACACTTTGGGGTCGGTGTTGAGTTTGTGCTCAGCGAGTTCCCTCGGGACACCGGGCATGTCATACGGTTTCCATGCAAAGATGTCGCGATTCTCACGAAGGAAGTCAATGAGCGCGCTTTCCTATGCGGGGCTCATGTGCGCCCCAATGGTGACCGTCTGGCTGGAGTCGCTCGGGACGAGCTCGACGGTGCGGGTGTGCATGGTCGCCTCGAACGTGGAGCTCATGGCGGTTGGCTTCTTCAGGATGGTGGGGTCGTCCTTGTTGATGTTGCCCGTGTATTTCACGAGTTCCTCTGCATGGTCAGTCTCCGCGGTGATGACAATGTCAGCAAGCTCAGCGCCTTTGTCTTCGCATTCCATGGCCTTATCGGGGTCGTCGTGGATGGTGATGATGCCGCTTGGCCCTGGAAGCTTCATCATGTTGTAGGCGTAGTGGGGGGTCGCCATGAATTTGGCGAACGTTTGGCGTCCCAGAACATAGTGGTAGGGGCTACGGAAGTTCACCAGCTCAAACATGATCCGCTCGGTGCGGTAGTTTGCTGGTGTGCCGAAGGTGTCTGGCAGCATTACTTTTCCAATCGGGTATGCCTTCCGACCAGGGGCGATGCCGTGGAAGGTTGTCAGGGTCGGCTCGATTGCTGATTCTGGGAGCTGGAGCCTCTTGAACATGTCCAAGTACATGATATTGATGGAGCTCCCGCCATCCATCAGTGTCTTGGGTAGCCAGTAGTCGGCCACTTTGGGCCTGACCACCAGCGCGACTCGCCCTGGGTACTCGATCTTTGGTGCGTGGTCCTGGTGACTCCAGGTGATGCTTTGCTCAGACCAGTTGAGGAAGCGGGGGATATCGACCTGTGTCACCGCATTGACGGCGACTACACGGGCGAGCACCTTCTTCTCGCGCTTGGTGCCGAGCCCGATGAAGGTGTGGAGTGATCCGACGGTGTTGCCAAAGCCGCCAGCATTTCCGTTGTCCCTTGGCGGGTTGTTATTGGGGTCGTCCCGTGCCCGCCTTGACTTTTTGATTTCCTTGAGAGAGTGGTAGTCTGCGGTAGTGTGGGTGGCGGGCTTTCCGTCCCTGCTGTGGTAGACACAGGGTTGGTTGATCAGGGCGGTGGGGTCGAATTTCAGCCTCGCCACATTGTTGGCACGGTAGTTTCCTCCGTCGCGGCGGAAGTTCTTCGGGTCGCGTTGGTCGTAGCTAGCATTGGCGACGAAGTCGACTCGCCCATCACCGTGGCTCTTGCCGGTGATGCGAGTGTTTTTGTAGTGCATGTCGCGCTGTCGCCCACTGTCGTGGGCGCTGATGCGGCGTCTTCCTCCCGACTCATCATCGGAGTCCTGGTTGGGGTCCTCTTCCATGTAGCGCTTGGCGATGTCGAGGAGGTCGTGGATGTTGTCGAGCGTTCAGTAGACCCTCTTGATCTTAGCGACCAGGGGTTCGTACCAGCACACGTTCTTGAAGCAGCGTATCACCGTGTCTGGGTGGATGCCGAAGGCATTGATCAATAGTTCCTGCCACCTTTGGATCCAATAGCGGGTCGACTAGCGTTGTCCCTGGATGCATCATTCCAGGTCCTCGATGGGGGTGGCGCGAGTGTAGGAGCCCTCAAAGTGCCTGACGAAGGCATCCCGCATCTCTTCCCACGAGTCGATGCTATCGGCGGGGAGGGTGTTGATCCATTGCCGGGTCCCACCCTCCATCATCACGGGGAGGTAGCGAGCGGCTAGCAGGTCGGTGTGGCCAGCGATTCCCATCGCCATGAGGTATGTGTCCAGCCACACCCCTGGGTCATACGTTGGGTCGTACTTTTCGATCTCCTTGGGTGCCTTGAAGTTGGCAGGGTACTTCTCGCCTCGGATCATAGGTCTAAAGCACTGGGGACCGACTCGGCTGAGCGAGCCCCTAGGTTCGGGGTCGCCGCGGTTGGTGAGGGTGTGCCTCAAGTCGTTGGGCTGGCGTGCCCGCCAAGCTTGGTTATTGACGATGTGCATTCGGGCGTCAATGGGTTGCCCGTTGGCGGTGACCGTGTTGTTCACCGGTCGCGGCTCGTTGGTGGAGAACGCGGGGTTGGCGGCCCGTGGCTGGTGCGCCAGGGGCTAGGGCGGTGGGTAGGTCACGGCGTTGACGATGGTTGGGTGGCCGCTTGAGGCCGCCCTGCTTGCCGATGAGTGGGAATACATCTGCCCCCGCGGGTCGACTCCCGTGGCTTGCTGCTCGACGGCCCTGTTGAGTAGGGCCTTGGCGTACTGGATCTATAACGCGCATTCTCCTTGGACGTCGAGGTGGGCGCCTGCGGTGTCGGCCGTGACGACGTTGTCCATTGGAGTGGAGTATAGTGGGATCCTGTTGGCGGCACGGGCCTATGGCGAGATTATGATCCGCGGCTGGTCCAGTGGGGGCGCGCGACCAATGGGTGGCGGTGGGGCCCCAGTCACCGGTGCGCTGGGTGGTGGTCGGTTGCTTCCACCTAGTGGCATGTTCTCGCAGTACTCGCGCTCAGCCGCGCATGCGGGGTTGCTTTCGTCATTGAAGTTCAGGACGCGGCCCTGGACGTTGGAGTTCAGGAAGGTCCTGATGCGGCGCTGGTGGTAGAGCGACAGCTCCTGCGCCGTTGCCCACTCGAGGCGGAATTTCTCGCGCTCGGCTAGCTCCTTGCGCTGCGCCTCCTCCAATCGCAAGCGGGCTTCCTCTAGCTCTGTGGCTGTCACGGTTGGAGGGATCGGTGTAGAGAATGGATCCGGCAGGGCAACCGTGCTGCCCGCCATGTAAATCACGTTGAAGCGATTGGATCTGGCGCAGAAATCCTCAGGGGACTCCAAGCTAGAGTCAGAATCGAAGATCCCAAGGATGGAGGAATCCTCAAAGTCCTCAGGGTTGGATACCCACGTGATGGAGTCCTCCCGTGATGCTGCGGTGATGGATCCGTCGACCGAGGCAGGGGTCGTGGAGTCGGCGTCGTCGTGGAGGGCCACGTCGTCCACGACGACGTTGGTCTCGACCGCGTTGCTGGCGCGCGAGTCATATTCGGTGGTGATGTGGCTGATGGAGCGGACCTAGTCCTCCGAGAGCAGGTCGCGGCGTGGCGGCGATCCGCTGACAATCACCGTTGCCATCGGGTCGACTGCGTCGGTGAAGCTGACGAACAGGTTGATGGTGCCAACCGGCATTGTCGTGCTGTGGGTGATCGGGCGCGATGCCGTGATGTACTGCTGGGCAGGATCTGTAAGATCCCACCGGTGGCGATCGGCCAATCGATCGGCGAGTAGGGACTCATGCAGAATCAAAGGCGAACTAGGCCTCGGGTGGCGCCTGTCGTGGAAATGGTTGACAATGGGCTGCCATAGGCAGCGATTGATAGAATCGGGGGCGAGAGCTGGCGGCCATCTGCGGTGCGAGATGGGGGCGGATGCACATGGATTTATCCAGGTTCGCCCCCCCAGAGGGTAAATACATACTCCTGCTAGATTATGGTGGGGATATACTTTCCGGGTATCCTCACAGTTCCTCACTGACCAGGGTGGCCCACTTCGGGTTAGAGCTTTGCTTCACGGGAGGCCCAATCAGGGAGAAAAGACGGAGTCCAGCCCGGCTACGGGAAGGCCCAGAAGACTTACCGACTTAGGCCCATAATGTTACTTGTAGTTCAAGATGTACTCTGTAACCGACTCTTAGTCGTAGCCGGATGGATCTCTCCTCTAAACCCTAGGCCGGATATCTATATAAGCCGTCCTAGGGAGAGCCTTTAGGGCACCTACCTCATAGTCTACAATCTCAACTCACACAGGCGAACCCTTGTAACCCATATCCGGCTCTGCCGTATTACTGGATTGCTAGCAGGAGTAGGATCCGTCCAAAGCCAGCGGATTCGAACCTGGGTAAACTTGTGTGCTCACCGTCCCGGAACACCGTATGTCTCACACCCCTCTCTTCCGCACGCCTCGAGGACCCCCTCATGGCGTACTTGTCATCAATTGACGACAGTTGGCGCCCACCGTGGGGCAAGTGAGCTTCGGATCTGTGTTCCGAGCGGAATCTGCAAGAATCGGAATCGGCGAGACTATCGCCGTCGGTCGCATCCTCTATGCCAACGACGTCCCTCTCATCATTCTCGACAAGACCTGGATTCCGACTAGGGAGGCTGTGACTGCCTACACTATCATGTCTTTTGGCGAGATCGATGTTTACGTCGGCTTTGCTAAACCTGTCCCACCCACCCCAGCGGTGATGATAGAGGCAGAAGAATCTTCTGGGTCCCCTTTGTCCGCGGAGGCGGAAGAGTTCCAGATCTCAGAAAACCCTAATCCCACCCAGCCCGCACCAGTTGCGGAGATAGTGGAGAAATCCGAGCCTGAAGAAGACCTAGCGGCCCAAGTCGAATCTGGAGTGGATCTCCTCGGAGAGGCCGAATCCCAGATCGACCTACCCGCCGAAGTCGAAACCCAGGAGGAGCATGTCAACGACACTGATTCCGGCTCTAATGACGCTGGGACAGACATGCCTTTCCTAAGGTACACGCTGCGACGTATGATATTGCAATACTCAAGCGTAGACGCAATTCTCGAGATCATCAAAAGTTTCGATGAAGCTGATCGCGAGAGCCGCAGGTACCTCAGGAAGCACGCGTCGCACTTCGTCGGATATGTGGGATCCGGATCCGGCTCTGCCGATGCTGGAGACAACACCGACTCTGTGCTGGAGGCAATCGGAACAAACACCGACGTACCCGCATCCTCGGATGAATCGATGACGTCAGCAGATTTCCGAAAGTTCTCCGTGGAATATGAAGGGGAGTATAACTCCAAAGCTGCAGAGGAAGGAGAAGCCATGGATGAAGGATCCGGGGAACACTCTCCCAAAGCACAGGATGACATGGAAGTCAGAGATAATCCCGAGGTCCAGATGTCCGAAAGTACCGATCAGAGCTTGACTCCGGGAAACGGACCCAAAGCCATCTTTGCTACTGGGCACTGCCAAGAAGGCAAAGAAGAAGAACAAGAAGAACAAGACCCCGACAAAAGACCCTTTGGCAGAGGAGGTGATTGCCGAGGAATACGAGGAAGACTCGGATGGAGCACTTATCCCAGAAGATCCCAAAAAAGAAGAATCGGTGGACGGACACGTGATCACTTAAGGTGCACGTAAACTCATCGATGCTGCATTAACCACACCTAATACTACAGCTGCAGAATTTACTGCTGAAGAACTGGACAAGAGGGCACAGGCCCTAGAAGCGCGTCGTCAAGTAATCCTCGATGAAGCCAAACACATCGAGGAGGAAAAGAAACGCATAGCATCTGCGGAGAAGTACAACTCCAGGCAATACCAGAAGACCAGGAAGCGTCATACCAATGACAACCAATTCCCGCAGATCCACGCCGTCCTTTTCGGAGAAGAGATGGGGAAGCCTCGGAAAGATAGAAAAGGGGATTGGGTATATCCAACTCTAGTACAAAATACCGTGGCGGCCCGAGAAATTCTATCGGCTAATCCAGGCCCGGAGGAGACCCAGTTGGGAATCAAACTACTCAACAAGGGACTGGAGTAGCAAAAGGTCGCCATGTCCGGAAGTCAAAAACTGGTCTCTGATTCCGACCAATGTTGCACAGATCCGGCATGGGCTGACATAAGACCCCAATGCGTTCCGGAGCAGCACCACCGCCCCGATCACAGGGAGGACAATTACTCGAGAACCGGATCTTCGGGCAGCACCACAAAGCTGCCCGTGGCTGGCGTAACATTAACCCAGTCGCGGAGCAAGAGGAAATTGCCGCACTGAATCCGAGGAACCCACCCTAGTGAGAGTCGAAAGACCGCAGGGATGATGATAAGGAGAAACATCGGGAGAAGGACCGACAAAGAATGCCACCTCCTAGAAATGAAAGCCGTCCGAAAGACGGACGAAGGAACGACGGACACCATGCTGGGACAAGCCGGCAGGGGGCTCGTCACGATGAAGACCCTCCCCAGAACCGAAATAATGACGCTCCGGACGGAGGCCGGCGATCAGCCAGAAAAAACCCAGCTGCTCCACCCTCTCGGCCAAGTAGCCATCACAACGGCCCCTAGGGAGGCAATGGAGGGCGTCATGGTGGAGGAGGTGGTGGCAGAAGCCGAAGTCCGGCTCCAAGGCACCGCAGCCACAGCTGACATTCGGGACGATCTCTATCCCCGAACGATGTAAGGCACAAGATCAACTCCAATATAGAGGCACGGCGCTACGAAAACGATGATATCTATGTGGGCCCAAAGTGCTTCGGACCACACATCAGAGCTACAAGATTCCCAGAAGGATTTGCTATCTCAAGACATATCCAAGCCTATGACGACATTGCTCGGCCAGATACCTGGCTACAGGATTTCTTCCAAGCTTGCTGCATCGCCAAAGGCGGAAACAGCCTGGTCGCAACCCGATATCTCCCACTCATGTTGCGGAAGACGGCACAATCTTGGCTTAATGAACTTCCAGAGAACACCATCCACAACTGGTATGACATGCAAAGTGCGTTCTCTCGGAATTTCGAAGGCACATACCGGAGGCCCTGTACGGTCGAAGACCTATAGCGTTGCACCCAGAAGGCCAGAGAAACTTGCCGGGATTACCTCGGGCGATGGATCGACACCAAGAACTCCTGTGAAGGAGTAAATGATCAAACTGCGATTGAAGCTTTCATTGCAGGTCTCCCAATTGGTTTACTGCGTCATCACTTGAAGTGTGACAAGGTCACTGATTTGGGAGAGATGATAGAAATAGCGAGCAAGTATGTAGATGCTGACGACGACGCAGAGGGACTACTCAATGCCCTAGATGTGCCACAGTCGACAATACAACCAAAGCAACAAGCTCAGAAACGCAAGAACACCTCGGAAGAAAAACCCAATGCAGAAACGACAGTGGTCACTGCTACTTTCTGGTCTGGAGGACGAGGAGGACACGGCGGAGGCCGCGGGCGTGGTCGTGGGACTTCAAGAGTTCAAGGTAGAGGAGACCAGCAACTAGGCAAAACCTACACTTGGGACGACATTGCCAATAACCCTTGTGTACATCACTTAGATGCCAATGGGGGCTCGTCCCACACTAACGCCAAGTGTCGTTTCAATGACGACATCAAAAGAGATGATACCGCTGGCTACAGAGCTAAGCGGAAAAAGGGAAAGAAGAATCCTGAAAAGGATAAAGAGACCAAGGAAGATTCCGACATGGAGGAAGCAGATGCTTCAAATCCCAAGCCGGAAGGGAAGAAAAATTTTCCGACCAAAAAAGACACTTACGTCACCTTCCTCGGTTCTTAGCCAGCAAAGGTCAAGAAAGCAGTTCTACATGAGCTCAACGCAATAGTTCCGGCTGTCCCCCAATATCTGGACTGGTCGGAAGTGGCAATCACATTTGACCATGCTGATCATCCACCTAAGCTACATAGGCGAGGAAAATACGCCTTAATCGTCAATCCACTTATTGACGGTTATGGTTTCTCCAAGACCCTCATGGATGGTGGAAGCAGTATCAATATTCTCTACGTCAAAACGCTATGCTGGATGAAGATCTCGGAGAGTTAGCTGAACCATAGCTCTGTGATCTTTCACGGAGTTGTCCTAGGAAGACAAGCTAATTCCCTGGGAGAAATCACTTTGGATGTTACCTTTGGAACTCCAAAGAATTATCGGACGGAGGCACTTTCCTTCGAAGTGGTCCTGCTCAAGAGCGCGTACCACGCTATATTCAGACGTCCGGCTTACTGGGCTTTTATGGCTCGTCCGTGTTACATTTACAATATGATGAAAATTCCAGGTCCCAACGGCGTAATCACCATCAGGGGAGACCCGAAGAAAGCGCGAGAGTGCGAAGATGGAAATGACGCCTTTGCTGAAGCCGTGTTGCACGCCCAGGAGTACCAGGAGATCAAGAAGAGCATAGATCCATCCGAGATGCCCGCAACGAAGAAGGAGGTGACAATGTGAAATATGGAGTTCAAGGCATCAGAAGAGACGAAGAAGACGTTGTTGAAGGATGATGACCCCTCCAAGGTGACCCAGATAGGTGTAGGCCTAGATAGCGCATAGGAAAGCGCGCTCGTCAAGTTCCTCAAAGCAAATTAAGATATCTTTGCATGGCAGCCATCTGACATGACCGGAGTACCTAGGGAACTTGCCGAGCACTCTTTAAATGTAAACCCGAACGCTAAACCCACAGTCCTTATGACATTTCGGTGATGAAAAGCCTAAGGCAATAGCTAAGGAACTAGCGCGACTTGAGTTAGCCGGATTCATAGAAGAGGTCATCCATACCGAGTGGTCGGCCAATCCTGTAATGGTCCCTAAAAAGGACACCACTGATTTAAGGATGTGTGTTGATTATACTGCCTTGAACAAGGCTTGTCCAAAAGATCCGTTCGCTCTTCCTAGGTTTGATCAAGTTATCGATTCTACTGTACGCTCGGAACTCCTCTGTTTTCTCGATGCATATTCCGGTTATCACCAAATCTGGATGAAGGAATCTGACAAAGTAAAAACTTCATTCATAACCCCCTTCAGAACCTTCTGCTTTGTTACGATGCCCTTTGGGCTGAAGAACGCAGGAGCTACCTACCAGCACACAATGCAGCGTTGCCTCCACGACCAACTCGGGGGCAATGTACATGCATACATGGATGATATTGCGGTGATGTCCAAAAAGAAGGAAACGCTGATTTCCGACTTGGAGGAAATATTTTCGAATCTACGAAAATACAACATCATGCTTAATCCGAAGAAATGCTTCTTTGGAATACCAGCCGGAAAATTGTTAGGTTTCATCGTGTCTCAAAGAGGCATAGAGGTGAACCGGGACAAAATCAAGGCTATACTCAATATTTCTAGGCCAACTCGCCTGAAGGACGTACAAAGACTAACTGGTTGCATCGCTGCAGTCAGTCGGTTTGTAAGCCGGCTTGGTGAAAGAGCCGCACCATTATACAAACTCCTGAAAAAAAACGTGTGGACTGACAAAGCTGAAGCTGCACTACAAGACCTGGAGAAAGTACTCTCATCTTCTCCTATGCTTGCTGCGCCGGAACCACAGGAACCGATGCTGCTTTATCTTGCTGCGACAAACAAAGTCGTTAGTATCGTCATGGTGGTGGAGAGACCGGAGGAAAATCAGGAACACCTGGTGTAGCGTCCGACGTACTTTGTCAGCGAGGTCCTAACATAGTCAAAACAACGATATCCGCATTATCAAAAGTTGGCTTACGGTGTTTTTCTAGCATCTCGTAAGCTATGACACTATTTTCAGGAGCATCCAATTACCATGGTGAGCACAACTCCCATGAGAGATATAATCAACAACAGTGACGCCACAGGACGTGTCGCCAAATGGGGCATAGAGCTTTCAGCTTTTGATATTGAGTATAAACCCTGGACAGCAATCAAATCCCAAATCCTTGCCGACTTTTGTTGCTGATTGGACGGAGACGAAGGAGAATATGACCCTCCCTGAGTCGGAATATTGGACCCTCTACTTTGATGGGTCTAAGGCTCGAGGGGGTTCGGGGGCTGGCGTGGTGCTCAAATCACCCCAAGGAGATAAACTTCTATACGTGTTGCAGATCCACTTCACAGCGACAAACAATATTGCCGAGTATGAAGCATTGCTACATGGAATCCGGATTGCTAAGGATATCAGCATCCGACGTTTGATGTGTTATGGAGATTCGGATCTTGTTGCTCAGCAAGTTTCGTATATTTGTAATGCAAATAAACACATGGCAGCATATAAAGCTGTCGTGGATGATTTATCTAAATCGTTCGAAGGGTTTGAGGTTCAACACATCCCTCGAGCAGAAAACGAGGAAGCAGATGCATTATCTCGGATAGGCTCTGCACGAAAAGAGGTCCCGGATGGCGCTTTTTTAGAGCACCTCAAAGTTCCCTCAATAAAGGGAGTAGATGAGGAATATCCGACCAAATCCGACTCACCTCTAATAGCAGTTCTGGCTGTAATTCCCAGCTGGACTCAACCCTACCTTGATTATCTTGTAGATGGCAAATTACCCAAATACGAAGTTCTGAGCCGGCAGATTATCCGACAAGCAAAAGCCTATACTATAGTTCAAGGTGAGCTCTATAAGCGGAGTGTTTCTGGGGGTTTTCAGCGCTGCGTATCTGCGGAAGAAGGAGTGGAAATATTAAGAGAAATCCACGAAGGCGAGTGTGGTTACCATGCTGTAGCCAAATCTTTAGTGGAAAAAGCTTTTAGACATGGATTTTTCTGGCTTACAGCTCAGGCAGATGCCGAACGATTAGTCAAGACGTGCATGGGCTGCCAAAAGTACGCCAAGCAAGCTCATGTTCCAGCTAATCAGCTGCGAATAATACCTATAACATGGCCTTTAAATGTAAAATGTTTGGCTGGCACTATTGGGTATCGTGGGCGTCTCATCCCTTGGAGGTTAGGGTATTGAAAACACATTGAATAGAGATCCGAATCGAATACAAAAGATCGGAAATGTCTGGCGAAAGCCGGATCCAGCAATATCGCGTGAGTGAAGAAGGGCAATGCCGCTTGTAAAGCAGTGCTAGTTTTGGAGAGAGGAGGGCACGCTCAAGCTCTTTTGATCGGTTACCGACGACGGGTTTGGGGTTAGTTTCCAAGTATCTATCTAAGAGTTTAGACGAGAGTTTTATCAGGTAGCCCATTTTCACTAGGAAGACCCCCAAAGATAGATAAAGTAGGCAGAAGTAGGTAATGGCAGTGGATCTAGGAGACCAGGGTAGTGGCAATGCTCTCCCGAGGAAGTAGGTCAACCACCTTGAATATGGCTCCGTGGAAGTAGTTAGGGGATAAGCCCACCAAATCTTATATAACTTGAGAGTGTCTATCTAACCGTGCCGGCTCGTTGGGCTTCTTCGGGACATTTTCCATTAAGTAATTTATATGAGTCATTGATCTTCCTTTCATTGAATCGTGACCTTTTAGCTCAACTTTATCCTAGTTTTGCCGAAGGAGCAACCCCCTTTTTCACCTTAAATTGGTGTTTAGTTTCACGTACCCTTCCATTAGTTGTTTTTGCCATATGTGCCTTCTAAATAGAGAACCAGTTGCCGAGGGAAGTCAAGCAGAAGAAGCAGGTTGTCCTTTCTTCGCCTATTCATTCTATCTAAGACCGGATTCATCGGCGCAAGAGTGCTACCGTGTTGGATATCGAGGCTGAGATGAAGTTGGCTTTTGACTCCTTCTTCTGCTTCTGCTTCTGTTACTCAAGAAATGAGAGAGGGAACAACCCCAAAAGGGTGCAGTAGCAATACTGTTGGACTTTCAAAAGATAAGGAAACCTTAGATGCTTCATGATTTTCTCTTTGGCTCGATTGCTTTATATTTGTCTTATTTTACGATTGGGTTCGCGCACGAAATAAAAATTTACTGGTGGGTGTAGGTTTCTCATAGCAAATAGAGAAACCGAGGCCTTGAATGGATGTTTGGACTGGCCGGGGTTGGAGTAAACTAGAGACGAGGAAGGTTTTGAAAGGACCCGACAGGCAAGGAAATCTCCCTGCTTTTAGTGTTGGTGGTAAATCCACTTTCGCAGCAGATGTAGTCACCATCATAGGTACTCAAGATATTGTGTTTGGAGAGGTAGATAGATAGGACGTAGTCTTGCTCGATCAGGACCCTAGCTTTATTGCGAGCCAAAAGTAAGAAAGCCAGAAGAAGGGAAAAGGATGCAAAATGCAGGCCCAGTCAAAATAACCTACTAGGTTGAAGCTACTGGTATAAGACCCGGCCTGGCATCTCTACAGGGACTATCCTCTATGTTACCCGCTTTAAAGTGCCCAGGCCATTGGCTGCACCGTTTTCTGCAACTCGTAGTCACAAAACCTTATTAATCTAAGTGATTTCTTATCAACGTAGCCTGATCCACTCTCTTTTTCCCAGCAAGTGAATGCGAGTCCAGTTCACCTTCGGCCTCGAAAACCAGTTAGGTACGAGGAAAGAGTAGGGATGGAGTGTGAGTTCCGATCCTCTGCTCTTTCCTGAAAGAGCTTCTCGTGTACAAAACCAACCATTGATTCCCAGAAGAGGATCTTTGGAGGGTGCAACATTGAAAAAACACACAACTGAAGATACTGGGGGTTTGACATGGTAGGACCATTTAGACGTGCTCCAAGTGGATTTACTCACCTCTTAGTGATGGTGGATAAATTCACAAAGTGGATTGAGGCTAAACCCATCACTAGTTGTGATGGAGCAATAGCCAAAAGATTTGTCGAGGATGTTATAATCCGGTATGGTTATCCGCATAGTATTATCACGGACAACGGGAGTAATTTCTCTATGGGAGAATTGGCCGAATTCTGCAACGAGCAAAATATCCGGCTTCACATTGCGTCAGTCGCACATCCACAGGCTAACGGACAAGTTGAAAGAGCAAATGGTTTAATCCTACAAGGCCTAAAACCGAGACTCGAAGCACCACTACGACATGCTGCGGGGGCTTGGGTAGAGGAATTACCGTCTGTAATATGGAGTTTGCGAACAACTCCGAACAGGTCAACTGGATATGGCGCAGAAGCAGTTCTTACTAGTGATTTAATTCATACTTCTCCTAGAGTGGCCACGTATATCGAAGAAGATGCCGAGATTTCTCGACAAAATGATCTTGACTTAGTCGAAGAAGTTCGTGTCGTTGCTGAAATGCGATCAACAGCCTATCAGTAGAAGTTACGCAAGTATCATAGCAAGAGAGTCCGAAACAGATCTTTCAATAAAGGCGATTTGGTTCTCCGGCTTATGCAACAAAGAAAGCACAAACTTTCCCCAGTATGGGAAGGGCCCTTTTTAGTTAGTAGAGTATTGCACAATGGTTCGTACTACTTAACTGACATGAGGCCAGTCAAAGAAAGACCTGCTACTAAGAAGAGAAAGAGAGCTGGAGGCAGTACAAATCTGGATGAGTTAGACAGATCATGGAATATTTCTCAGCTATGCCCCTTTTATTCTTAGTTTATCCTTCTTTGTAATCATATATATGTACATGTTCTATGAGAAATAAAAGTCTTGGTTGCCTCAAGTTTTTCTGAGAAGTTTTTACCATCTTATTTCCTAATGATCATGTCATAGTCGAAAATCCCAGAATACTTGAAAGTACTTTATGCTCACGCTTGTTCTGGTTTAGATTTCCGATTCTAAAAATGCTACCTTCGGGTATAACTCTAAAGTTTTTAGTCTATACTTTGGTTATTTGTCTGATTGCCGGATGCGGGTATTTTCCGAGTAGTGAATTGTTGGTACTGGAAGCCGGCTTTGTTTCCGAGTTTAAACTGGTTTAGCAATTGAGCTCCGTTGCTCGGCTAAATTTCCATGCATAAGGTTTAGCCGGCTCACGAAAGGGACGAGGCGGAAAGCCAGATAAACGATAAGTATAGGCGAAAAAATATAAGTGCTTATGTAAACATTTCAGGCACACCAAAAATTTAAAGCCAAAAGTGCTGAATAGATCAAAAGCTTAGCACTATCAAAATTATAGTACTGCATATTTTACAGACCCATCATGTTTCTCAGAATAATACAAATGTTTCTGGCAATCTATGATGCAGGAGGAGAGGAAGGAGCTGCCGGCTCGCTGGATACATCGCCTTGATATCGTTCCGAGATGTCCAGATCTGATACGGTCTGTTCATCGTTGGAAAGTTCAGTTGCTTCTTCCGGAGGCGGAGGCGGTGTGTCCACGCGGGTGAAGAAAGGAGTTTCGTAGCTGGTGAAATCAGCCACGCGACACCCATATCCGGCACAAGAGTCCATGATGGCCTTGATGTCTTGCTCCTGGCCGTCTTCATCCACTTTAGAATACCCTATGGTCACTTGCCATATCTCCATGCTTCCATGGTGGCTCATGACCATGGTGAGAGCGTTCTGCGCCGTGGATCGCGCGTAGGACATATTCCAATCCTGGACAAGCTGCGGCATATCCTTCGCCTTGTCCCGCACCTGAAAATCCGAAATGTTATGCATGTCCGGAATCTTGAGAGCTTCGCCAATATCCTCAAGGGATTGGCGGAAGTCATGAAGCAAATCACCGACTTGGGTAAGCCGGTGGGTGCGAGGCTCAGCACAGATGGAGTCCGTCAAGTTCAGAGGACCTATACACAAAACAGTTAAGAAAATCCGACATTGAAAGAAGTAGAAGAAAATAGACAAATTAGACAGATGGAACATACCGAAGATGACGTCATCTACTTTGGTCTTCTCTTCCCGAAGACTTCGGAGTTCAGCCCGAAGCGCCTCGGAAAGTTCCTTCTCTCTGCGAAGCTCATTATTGAGACCCGAGATTTTCTGATCTTGAGCAGCAATCTTATGATCACGCTCATCAGTGTCCATGGAGGAAGACTCGAGAACTTGAGCGATGCTCTTCGCATGATCCGCCTTGAGCTTATCCAGCTCTTGGCGAAGTTCTTTATTCTCCACCACCAAGGTTTTGAGGTTCTCGGCCTCTTCAATCATAGCGCAGGACTGTTTTACCAGTGTTGTAAGTCAAAAAAGAACAATAGTTCAGTAAAAATTCGACTATGAAAACATGAAAGGCAAGGTTTGAGTCTCGGAAAGTTTACCTTCGGCCTCATCCTTGGAGACCTTAAGCTCAACATTCTTAAGTCGGAAAGATCTGATCTCTTCCCGCTTGTTGCAGACATTTTTCAACAAATCCTGGTTATAGGAACATACTTTTTTGTAAGTCAGAATACCCAAATTCAGAAGTCTACTAAAGACTCGGGCTATTATTTTTACTAATATCAGCACGAGCCTTGGGGGCTACACTAGTTCATTCTTTGGCATCCTAAGGAAGCATAAACCCGGATTATATATCCTACTTCATGCTTGGGGGCTAGAGGATATGATATGAAATAAAGGAAAAACAGGAGTTAGAATTCTGACTTACATATTGCTCGCGAGTAAATTTATCCAAACTCACATTCACTTCAACAGCAACCTTCTCGGCAAGAGTCAGAGGAGTCACTGGAGCAGTTGGAAGCTCAGCAGACCTTATCCTCTTGTCGAGAAGACGCACTTGTTCAAGAAGGTCAGAGTGTTTGATGTCCTCTGCCTCTTGTGCTTCTTCTTCGGCAGAAAGATTTCTTTTCTCCAGGCATTGCCTGGCCAGCCGCTGGATCTCTTCCGTAGATTTCCGAGACAAGCCAAACTTGGCAAGTCCCGGATTGTTGAGAAGGTTTTCGGTAAAGGTTTCTGCTGAGGGATCATTACCCGAAGAGGGTTCACCCTTATCTAAACCTGACTCACTCATGGTGACGTCAGTTTGCGATTCAAGGATCGCTGGCTCCGTTGAAGGAGCCGGATCTTCTGCGACATCCGACGAAGGAGTAATCACCGGCATTGCAGAGGATTAGGGGGCAGGAGTTGGAGGAGCCATGGCAGGAGAGACTATGGTCAGCTTCGTCTGTCGCAGGGGCTTCGAAGAAGTTCCCTTCCCCTTGCCCTTGATGAGCTGCTTAGCTCTGAGAATGTAGCAGAATTGAAAACGTTACATCTCGGAAGAAAATTCGAGTAAGGTACAAAGGCGGAAAGTTGTGTTGAAAGTTACCTCTTCACGACTGGCACCTCCTTTGTGCCAATGGCCACTATCGGAGCTTTGCGCTTTTTGGGCACAATGTCCAGCAATGGGACCAATTCTGCCTCCTGAGAATACTCTGGAGGATATCCCTCGAGCGGAGCTAATTCCGACTCGAGGAGGTCAGCAAGCTGAAAAGAAGAAAACATATCAGTATTGCGATATAACTTAAAGAATGAAACACATTAAAAGGTTTATTGTTAAAAGCTTACCGGCACAACGGGGTTTTCCACTGTGTGCATGTCCAGAGAGACTTCTGGGATCTTCCTCTCGATCCGTTCCCTTATCAGCCATTTCATCTGGCTTATATAACCTTGTGAGGTATAGGCTCTAGGGCTGATGCGGAGGGAATCTTTTTTGGACGACGTGATGGAGTGCATCAGTCGGTCTCCGTGGTGCTGAAGGGGTTGGATCCGGCATGACACCCAACAATGGACCAAGTCGGATCCCTTCAATCCTTTGTGTTTCATCAGATATTCAATCCGCCTCTTGGCGAGAAGCAGATCGTCACTGAGAGCCGGAGCAGCCTCATCCCAAGACGCTTGAGGCGTGGCAGCTCCGTCGATAAAAGCCGGCAAAGCATAGCTTTGCCGAGAGCCGCAACATCCTTGTGATAAAAGAAGGTGGCTGGCCATTGCTTGACCGAGTCACTAGCAAGAATCTTTGGATAGGCGCGATCACGCCTAACCGAAAAGCTAATTGTACCGGTAATATAAGGATTACCGGCCGTGATAGAGTTTCTCTGGACATGGAAGTAGTACCGGAATAAAGTAAGACTTGGCCTAATGCCGATATACCCCTCACACAAGGCCGCATAGGCGCTCCTCTCTAGGAGGGAGTTGGGAGGAAGATGGTGAAGTTGAACACTATAGTGATCTATCACCCCGGAAAATAATTCCGAGGGAGGGAATAACAAACCTCTATCGAGGTGGGTGCTAAAGTGTACCCGCTCGTCGGCGCGCGGGTTGGGGATGGTCTTGCCGGAGCCACTCCGCAAGTCGCCGGCGCGGAGGAGCCCTTCAGTCTCCACGCCGTGGAGCTTCTCGTTGTCTAGCAAGCAGGGGATCCAGACCCTACGGAAGCTTTCCTTCTCTGCTGCCGCCACCATCGCCGCTGCAGCAGCCAAGCCGGATGATGAAGACGAAGCCATTCTTCTGGTGCGCAGGTGACCTTAGATGGGCGGCGCTGGGAGTTTGGGAAGCAGGGGATCTCTGTGCGCGAGGGAGATTTGGAGGAGAAGAAACGGCAAGGGAACATGTGAAGAGAGATGGAGGAGAATCCTCACCCCTTATATCCACCTAACCGTGCCAAGATTCGTGCAAATGACACTGTGTAACCGCCACGCGTCGTGGAAGGACCTGGGAAGGACCCACGCGATGATTACGTCGCCTCGATCTCTACGTACGGATTGAAACGGCACCTCGGTTCCGCGAACGGCAGACCCACCAATGGTCATACTGACAGGATGTTTGTCAGATGACGTAACTTGACCATGACGAGTGTCAGATGACGTCAAAGACCAAGTTCTGGCTTAGTTTTAAATCAAGCTGGAAAATCTGAGTAACATGTTGATAGGTCCGACTTAGTTTTAAGTCCCGGATCGTATTTTTTGTTGTGAAGTTCTAGGAACCCTTCAAGATTCTGCAAGCCGAAGATCAAGCTAGACGATGATAAATCTGACTTTGGATCTTGGAGACTTCTGGGGGCTGCTATTGGGGATATACTTTTCGGGTATCCTCACAATTCCTCATTGACTAGGGTGGCCCACTTCGGGTTAGAGCTTTGCTTCACGGGCGGCCCAATTAGGGAGAAAAGATGGAGTCCAGTCTGGCTACGGGAAGGCCCAGAAGACTTACCGACTTAGGCTCATAATATTACTTTTAGTTCAAGATGTACTCTATAACCGACTCTTAGTCGTAGCCGGATAGATATCTCATGTAAACCCTAGGCCGGATATCTATATAAGCCGTCCTAGGGAGAGCCTTTAGGGCACCTACCTCATAGTCTACAATCTCAACTCACACAAGCGAACCCTTGTAGCCCATATCCGGCTCTGCCGTATTACTGGATTGCTAGCAGGAGTAGGATCCGTCCAAAGCCGGCGGATTCGAACCTAGGTAAACTTGTGTGGTCACCGTCCCAGAACACCGTACGTCTCACACCCCTCTCTTCCGCACGCCTCGAGGACCCCCTCATGGCGTACTTGTCATGAATCCGACGACAGATTAGATTGATGGAGAGCGAGTTACACGGGTGGTGAGATCGGCATCTAAGCAGCGTGTCGCTTGAAGGGTTGTATGATGGAACGTAAGTCCTCAGAGTACCCAAGGGAGGCTTATATAGGAGGCACGTTGCTAGGGTTTACAGTTTACAACCGAATAAGATATGGATTCAGAGGCTTTGACCTAATCCGACTGGGCTTCAAGTACGCTTTTGGGCTTCTAGTCTCCAATCACCAGGCCTTATCCTCAGTCGCATTCCAGTCGCCGTCCTGCAGGCCCACTCGCTAGGCCTTTGGCCCAATTAGAACGTCCTGCTGGCATACCCCATTCGGCATATCCCCATCAAAAGATGATTTGAATATCTTTCTACAAGAGTTTGATTATGAAATCTCTGTGTAGGATGTGCTTGGTTCGAATAGATCCTTGTGACATCTTCCTTGGAATGGTACACAGGGGTTTATTCTAGTACTGTCTTTATTCTACCTATGTTCCAGAGTGGCTTGATGCTAAAATGAGTTAAAAACTCCTACTGGATATATTAGCCTATGGTGCCTATGAATTTCCTTTGTCCTATGATGCTGGTCTGAGGCATAGCTAGGTAAGAACAATTGTTTTTATCTACCGTCTCCCTTGTCCAGTAATCTATGATGGATCATTACCAAGTAGAATTACTACAACGCTTGAGAATTAATTTGATAGTCCCTTGGTATGACTATATAATGGATCCTTACTGTTTGAGATGCATGCTTCTAATGAAATAATTTCTGAGGTGCTACTATTTCAAAAGATGTGACCAAAAATTATTCATTTAAGGCTAATTGTATGTTTGATTAGGAAGGTAGGGATTATTCTCCAATATCAGTGATGTACAGACTGAGATCTTGGTTATGTTTGCAAAGATTGATCATTGGCTTTCATTTAAATTACTTCTGTGATGGTTACACCCCACTTGGGTGTTTTTTCTGAGAAGATTCATATGAAACAACACATGGTTTGATAATCTAACATGATTTGATCATGTGATGGTTTTATGTGTACTCACTACACAACTTGATTTTTGATGATGATGTTGTGGTGCTAGTTGATCTTGCTGGCTTGATCTTGTTAACTTGTTCTTGCTAGCTTGATCTTGCTCTCCACCTCCTGGTGCTGCTCCTGTCCTCCTAGCTCCTGTGATCTTGTACTTGACCTTGCTATCCAACTACACTGCCCCTCCTTATGTCACCATCTTGTGGATGATTGTATGGTTTGTTGTGTTTCTTGGCTGGTGGATTTGTTGGGAATTTGGCAAGCTTAATGTGTTCTTGCTGTGTGCTTGAGAAGGTGAGGATAGAATGAGCTCACTGATAGCTATCCTATGGCAGTGTACTCCCTTTTGGCTGCTTGTGCTGCTGTTGCTATTTTAGTAGCACATTACATGCAGTTAGTTGACTGAGCTGCTTTACTGTTTGAGCTAGTTGTGGATCAGATCAAGTGAATTGGTTTTCACTTCTATCCTTTTCTAGTTACTAATCTGGTGAAACTTGCCCCTTTTATTATGCTAATGATGTGGATCTGAAGCTATTTACTTGAAAAGAACAGATGCTATATATTGGTGAAATTTGCCCCTTTTAACTACTCAATGAGGTAATATGAACAGTGCACTTCACTGTTCACCACTGAGAGTAAAAATAACCAACTAACCTTTTATTTCTTTTTGAGTTGTTTATCTTATTTTGCGGGAACAAGATCTGGATGCTCAAGATGTAGTATAGGAATAGATAGGTAGTATAGATTTTTGTTGTAACCTTCTTTTTTTTCTTTTTGTAAAGAATCTTGTAATAATAATTTACTTATAATTTAATAAAGTTTCATTTTATTGTAATTCACTTACTGTAATGTGTTCCATTATTTGTTGTATCATTCTCACTTTGTAATATGATTATGGAATAAAGAAAAGAAATAAGAATTCATATCTTATTTAAATTTCCTTGTATTAACTTCTTATTGTTGTTTAATATATCTATATTATACTCAAACAATATTAATAAATCATTTTGGAAAACAACTTAATATTACTAACTTCTAATTTTCAAATATTTTAAAATTGATTTAAATTTCAAAATATTTTCAAATATTTCCCCCCAAAACTCATTAATTCCTAAAGGCCATGTCAAAATTTATAACAATCACTATAAAGAGCTATTCCTACATATAGATAGTGAAAGGAACTCTGATCTCTTTAGGTTTTTGTTTGGCGAAAATTTACCCTAATTTTACAGATGAATGCATGCACATGCGCAGATTCCTATTTCTACCCTTCATTGGTTCCTAAATACTAGGGTAGTACACACAAAAAATTTCTATGACAACATTGATATAATCCTTGGCAGATACGATAAAGTGGTACAGTTATCTAACCTGATGGCAGCGTTACGTGTGAAGGTGGAGTGGGGGTCCTCCCAGGTAGCACAGTTGGTATATTATTCTTACAGGACCAAAAAGGCTATGCAACTGAAAGTTACTAGTGATTTAACCATACTGTTTATAAGGAAACATAGTAGACGTGAAGTGTACATCCACTTGATAGTGCAAATGGTTGGAGAGGAATTGGATTTCGACAATAGAGATGATGGACTTGTAGAAGGCATGCGTGACCTTCTCCATGACATCACTGAGGATTGTGCGACCGAGGGTAGCTTCGAACGGAGGAGATTCTTATAGAGGAGCATCATAAAAAGGAGCAAGAATAGCATCCCCAAAAAGTGCACCCCGAAGAAGAACATCACCAAGCAGACCACGCCAGAGAAGAGGACACCCAAGAGTGGCAGGAAAAAGGCACCATACCGCAGAGTACACCCCTGAGATCCAGTCAAAATGCCACACCAAACAGTAGCAGCAAAAACACTAAGAGGGCGAGCACGATGGTGAACAAACCCAAGAGTGGTAGCAAAAAGACTAAGATGGCCAACACGGAGCATACCACACCTAGTGTTGGTAGAAAAAATGCTAATTTGGAGCGGAACATGCCGCTGAGGTCCGAAAATCATGCCAGCACGAAGGAGAACACACCCAATAGTAGCAGCAAAAGGGCTAATTCGAAGAACACGCCGCAGAGGTCAGGCAATAATGCCAGCATGTTGGAGCCAACACTCATGAGGGGAAGCAGGAAGGAGATCACACCCAAGAGCAGCAGAAAAATGGCTAGTTTGATGGGGGAACAGAATGCAGATGTCAAGCCCTACAAATACCATCATGAAAAATTACATCATAAGGAGGATGTACACAAGAAGAGAAAGAGGGTTCTGTACAGTCAATATGAAATAGAATCTGACTACTATTTGTCTATTGAAGAACCTGGGATACATGCAAATGTAAGACTACCCCTATGGTTGCAGCAGAACCAACAAAGTGTCTGGGAGAAAACAGAGTTGCCGGTGAGGTAGATTGGGACAATGTTCCAGTCCATCTGGGTGAAGATGATGGTGCATCCCCACCCTTGGGAGTCAATATGATATGTGCAGTATTAGGCATTAGAGACAATGGCCAAGATTCTGAATCAGATGTAGAAGAGGGCACTGTAGAGGATCAAGACTCTGGTGATGATGAAATAGACGAGAAACTTAATGATGAGGCTGGCATTCTGGTCGATGATTTGGGTGTCAACGTAGAAGAAATGAAACATGACCATGAGTATCCTATAATTTCGGTCGGCACCGAGTTCAGGAGCATGCATGAGTTCAGGATGTCGTTTTGGCATTTTTGTATCAAGGGGGAGTTCGATGTTCATCGACTAAAGAACACTGCCTAGAGGTATGAGGCTGTTTGCATGTTAATGTGGAGGAACGTATGGGTCGTGGTACGTTGTCCATGGAGGATTGCAACCAGACGTTACCTGCTTCAAACGCAATTAGGGTATTGGGGCAATGAATGCAACAAACCATTCGAACCTTCTCTTTTTTCACTCTATAACTACAATTTCTTTGCAAGATCTTTTTGGTAACGAGTCGACTATGCTTATCTTGTAAATGAATCTATGTTGCAGGTGAACAAAATGGGCCCTCCCCACATGTGTCCGAAAGGCAGCATGCTGAAATCCTCAATGGATGATATGGATTGGGTGGCTATACAAGCTATGTCCATACTAAAGGATAACCCTAAGGAGATCGTGAAGAATATTCATACTAGCCTCATTTCTAAATACAACATTGTCCTACTGTATTACATGGTTTGGAAAGGTAAAGAGAAATCTCTGAGGGTCTTGCATGGGGATTAGACTAATAGCTTTAGGATGTTGTACAACTTTAAGGCTGAGGTACACACAAGGTGTTCGGGGAGTGTTGTGGAGATTGACACTAAATCAGAAGGTGGGAAATTTTATTTCAGCAGATTTTTCATGGCGCTTGAACCTTGCATCCAAGGATTCAAGGACGGCTGTAGGCCATATCTGAGTGTAGACATAACTGTCCTAACTGGCAAATGGAAAGGCTTTTTGGCATCTGCGACAACACCTGATGGTCACAACTAGATGTTCCCAGTGGCATTCGAGCTATTTGAAACAGAAACAGAGGAAAACTGGGTCAGGTTTATGAGGCAGCTCAGGAGATCAATAGGCCACATGGATCCATTGGCTATATCCATGGATGCATGCAGTGAAGGAGGTGTTCCTGCAAGCTGAAGGTAGAGAATGACATGCCAATCTGATGCTCAACTTGTACTCACACTACATAGGCAGCGTATTTCGTTACATGTTTCCTGCTGCTAGAGCTTACAAAGCTCGGAGCAGCGAATATTTCATTAGCAAGATTTTTGCGGAAGCCCCTGAAATTCTGCAGTACTTAGCCATCCATCATTCACAGCTATGGAAGAGGAGTCAATTCAACACTAACATCAAATTTGATTACATAAACAACAACCTTGCAGAATGCCTGAATAACTGGGTGAAGGACATAAAAGTACGTCTTATTCATATCTTGATGGACAACATACGTGGTATGATCATGAAGCTGTTAAATATAAGGAGAGAGATAGGTAGGAGACTTATAGGACATATGCTACCGCCTGTTGTATAGCAACTTCACAAGAGAAGCCGACTTGATCATCTTAGGGTTCTCCCGTCAAACAGTAACAGTTGTGAGGTGGTCGATATGTCCAATAGTGGCCATAGGGATATTGTGAACATCGAGCAGCGAGAATGCACCTGCTTATAGTGGCAGCATACTAGGAAACCTTGCGACATGTCTTGACCTTCTTGGTGAGTAAAAGAACTCTACCACATTTGGATCAATATTTGTCCGACTACTACTGCCTGGAAAAGTTCAGAGTTGCGTACGCTGGATCCATCGAGCCCTGTATAGACCCGGCTTAGTGGCCGCAAGTCCAACTGAGTTTTGAGCTTTGCTAGCTAGTTACAAAAAGGGACAAAGGAAGACCTCGGGTGAATAGGTTTAAGAATTTTCTTGAGAAGAAGGGTTCGCCTTTTTGTTCTAGCAAGAAGGGCAAAAATAGATGCAAGACTTGCCATCTTATAGGCCATAGAGCAGCGGGCTGATGTCTACGCACTTCTATTCTTGTAGACAGTTGTTGGGCCTCCAAGTGCAGAGGTTTGTAGAACAACAACAAGTTTTTCCCTTAAGTGGATCACCCAAGGTTTATCAAACTCAGGGAGGAAGTGGTTAAAGGTATCCCCTCTCAAGCAACCCTACAATCAAGATACAAGAAGTCTCTTGTGTCCCCAACACATCCCATACACTTGTCAGGTGTATAGGTGCACTAGTTCGGCGAAGAGATAGTGAAATACAAGTGGTATGGATAATTATAAGTGGCAACGGTGATAGAAAATAGCTTGCTAGCACGTGGTTGACGTGGGAAAAGACTAAAGGCAAACTGAAATAAAGATGGAAGCAAGCAAACATGTAACAGATCTAATTGCAAATGGTGTATCAATGCTTAGAAAAAAGGCCTAGGGATCATACTTTCACTAGTGAACACTCTCTCATAAATATATTATCTTCATGATACTACTCTTAACTACTCTCCGGTTGGACACTCTAATCTATGGTAGGGCTATAACAGTACACCTCAAAGTAAGCCTTTCCCATCTAGAAAACCCCACACTGTCACCTTGAGCACTAGATGGTTCCAACAAACACCACAATTTCATAGAGACATCAAACTCCAAATATAACTCATAACAAGTATTTGTAATCTCTAGCCTAAGTGCCACCATGGTGTGCACGCTGTCACTTTCACACACATGGGGAGAGCAGAGATCTATTAAAGCACTTGAGTAGCAAGGTAGATCTATAGATTACAAGCTCATGATCACAATATGATCACACATAGAGAGAGAGATGAACACATAGCTACCGGTAGAAACCTTAGCCTCGAGAGAGAACTACTCCCTCCTCATCATGTGAATCAGCAATGGTGATGGAGATGGCGGTGGAGGTCGATGGAGATGGCTCCGGGGGCACTTCCTTGTCCCGGTAGGGTGCCGGAACAGAGACTTTCTGTCCCTCGAATCTCCTTTTCGGTGGCGGCAGCACTGCAAAACTTTTCGTGGATTTCTGATTGACGACTTAGGGTTTTTGCCTCAGGGGGAATATATAGGCGAAGGAGGCAAGGTCGGTGGCCAGCCAGGGGGCCCACACCATGCCCTGGCGCGGCCTAGGGCTACCCGCTCCTAGGGGGGTGTGGCCAGGCCCTGGCCCTCCTCCGTCTCGTATTCTGGCTCCGTGAGTCTTCTGGTAAAATAGGAACTTTGGCTTTTGTCCCGTCCAATTCTGAAAATATTCCTGGAACCAAAAACAGCAAAAAACAGGCAACTGGCACTATGGCATCTTGTTAATAGGTTAGTCCAAGAAATCATATGAAAAGTACTCCAAAGTTGGAACAAAACACAAGAAAGTAGATAAAACCAAGCATGGAACATCAAAAATTATAGATACTTTGCAATGTATCAACATCCCCAAGCTTAACTCCTGCTCATCCTCGAGTAGGTAAGTGATAAAAAGAAAAAATAATTTTTGAGGTGACATGAACCATCATAAACTTGATCAAAGTATTTGTAAAACATTCAAAGGTGGGATCATAGTACTTCAATCATAACATGAAAGACAAAGTTCTAGCAATAAGACAAAGAAACTATGTTGCAACATGAAAAGACACAAACAAAAGATTAATGAATAACAATGATTTGCAAGACGTTTGTTTGTTTCACATAAAGAAAACACAACATAAAAGTATTCAGCTTGTCCCTCAATAGAGTAGCAAATATAAATGCATAGGACACCTTCAAAGTTCATAAGAGTGACTAGATACAAATAGTTTAAAACAAGCAATATCAAGGTATGCATCAATCAACAAGTCTTGGGACAATGCACATAGAACTAAGAATGGCCACTATGCTCTCAAAGTAGGTGGATAAAAATAGAAGGTGGAGACTCAATATAATGGTGGAAGAAAGGCCTTCATAGAAGGAAGTAGGGATTCAAGTCTCATAAAGAGCTTCCAAAAATTATGGTACTTATAGCTTTCAGCTCTCATTGCCCCTATCATAAGCATCTTGAAGTGATTAACGTTAAAGTGAACAAACTATGGTGTACATGCTTGACAAAGTATAAGTTAGAAATCTCAAGTCCCTTGTATACGAGGGACGATCCTCATGCTACTCAAGTTTAGTCACCGGTAAGTTCTTGTCATCGTAAGTACATGTGTATCATAGAGAACCGCCAACGGGGTACCCCTTGCCCGATGATACAGAGAATCCCCAGATCAAAATGACAAGGAAAGCAGACAACGAGCATCTCAGCAATCTTCTTATTTACCATGGGAATATGGTGCTTTTTCTCTCTTTCCTCTTTTCATAATCTCTGTTTTTTCTTTTTCTCTTTTTCTCAATATAGGACTCTTTTTTTATAAGAAGAATGCTTCATAGACAGCTCATTATGGTTACGCTGCAGGTTTCCACCATGTCAGCATGGATTAGACCAGCGACCCAGGCATTTCTCTAACACATATACATAACTCCATGGACTTACAAGCTCCCCTTTCATTTCACACCGATGACATCCATATACAAAAGAGCATGATATCAACTAGGTACAAGTACCAAGTGCAATGTTGAAAGCGTTCCCCATGACAACATGGTTCTGCTAATTCCCAACAAATAAGTGCAAGCATATACAACATAGACGACACAATGGTTCAAGTTTATTAAGGGCAAGAAAAGTAAAGTGTGCCATCAAGTTCGTGAGAGCTTTAATCACTAGTTTTCTCATAACAAGTTTAATTTGGAAGGTAAACAAAAGCATGAATATACTTGGAATAGAATAAGCTAGTAGGTAGGTATGGTGGACTCTTTGGAATAACTTGGTTTAGGGAGTTGGATGCATGAGTGGAACTCATACTTGGTTACGGGGGCTAGCAAAAGACTGGGAGCAACCAACTAAGAGAGCAATAATGGCCATAATCATGCAGAGTGACAAAACATCATTGATCAAAGCATAAAGTGATACTACAAGTTGAAAACTAAAGGATCATAAAGGCTATGGTGACTTGAGATAGTCATAACATGGTGTGAGTATGCGCCAAGTCAACCCAAATAAAGCATCAAAAGAGAATACCACTACACTATGCTTTAATATGCTAAAACAACGCATGATTCATCCAAGGCACATTTAGCAATCTCAATTGTTTATAACAAGTCATGCTACAGCAAAGAATACTAAGCATAAAGCCAAAATAATATCAAGCATGGCATGACATAGCATAGGCCATAGTCAAAAACAAGATCTCTTTACCACTTAAGGATGAACTTTCCTACTCTTTACCAAACCAAACCAAACTATTTGAAAACCAATGTATGAAAGAGGGGGTCCAACAAATTTATTCATCAAACTAAGAAAACAAAGAAAATGAAAAACCAAAATGAAAACGAAAAAGAAGACGCTCCAAGAACAACACAACTATGCATGAAACAATAAAAATGAAGTGTTTGGAAGAAACCTGGGATTTTTATTGATGAAGAGGGGGATTCCTTGGGCATCCCCAAGCTTTGACGCTTGTACTCCTTGGATATTTCTTGGGGTGACACGTGTGGCATCCCCAAGCTTGAGCTTTAGTCCATCCTTCATATCATTACTCATTCCTTCCATACACCTGAAAATTTTCCTTCATACAAAACTTCACACAATCTTTATTAGCAACATTAGTGCACTCAAGATAATAGGTCTTTAGGTTCAGTTCCAACACCAATAATACTTCCATTAAAACACAAGCTACTGTAGCACTTTCCTCAAAAAGCTCAATTCCCCAAAGAGAACGCAAAAAGGAACCAACAAGAAGCAAATGCAAATAATGGCAGAAATCTGTCAAAATAGACCAGCAGGTAAAGACGAATTTTTTCGTAGACCTTCTGTTTCTAAAATCGAAAAGTGTTGATCTAACAAAAGTTAGATAACAACCTGGGGCAGAAGCAAAAAAATTCACGCCTCAAAAGGACGTACAGAGATTTTACACAAATTTTTACGGTGAAGCATAGAAATCTGTTTCGGGACAACAACTTTCCCAATCATTACTTGTCTCTCATTAGAGGTTACTCTTGGCACAAAAATCTAATAAAAAGGATAAAGAGTGGTTATTACTGAAGTAATAACTTCCAAGACTCATCTAAAAGTTTTGGGTTATCTCCCAATAAGTACTTTTCTTTAACGCCTTTAAGTTAGGCATGATAGTTTGAGAAGATGCTCACATAAGAAATATGAATTGAAGTAAAAGTGCGCATCAAGAAGCAAATTCAAAGCACATTTAAGTCTAACCCACTTCCTATGCATAGGAATCTTGTAAAGAAACAAGTCATGAAAGGACAAAGCAACAAGCATAGTAAAGCAAAACAAGTGCAACTTCAAGACTTTCAACATAAAGAGGGGAAACTTAATATTATTGAGATGCATAAAACCATGTTTCCCTCTCTCATAATAACTTGTACTAGCATCATGAATAAAAGTAACAATATAACTATCACAAGAAACATTCTTATCATGAGCCACATGCATAAAAGAATTAATACTCTCCACATAAACATAGTCATTCTTATTAATTGTAGTGGGAGCAAAATCAACAAAATAGCTATCATTATTATTCTCATCACCATAATCATCAAATATAGGAGGCATATTGTAATCATAACTAATTTTCTCCTCAATAGTAGGTGGACTGAAAATATCATATTCATCATTGTAATCATCATATATTGGAGGTTTGGTATCATCATAAGCAATAGAATAGCTATCTTCCAAAGCTGGGGAACTAAAAAGATCATTTTCATCAAAACCAGCTTCCCCAAGCTTACACTTTTCCATAGCATTAGCAATAATGGTGTTCAAAGAATTCATACTAATAACATTGTTATTAGCATACAAATAAAGTTCCATAGGTCTTTTAATTTTCTCTTCAAACACTTCATGTCCTAACTCAAGATAAATACTATAAAGCTCTCTAATTTTGTTGTTGTTTTCCATTAAGCCTAACTAGTGAAAACAAGAAACAAAAAGACAAAATTGCAGAATCTAAAGGAAATAACTTTGAGCACTCACACCGGAGGATGTGAGTACCTTTTACCTTACCTCCCCGGCAACGCCGCCAGAAAATAGGCGTTTGCCGTGCGAGGTTCTTCTTCTTTAATCCTCCGGTGTGAATACCTTTTACCTTACCTCCCCGGCAACGGCGCCAGAAAATAGCTTGATGTCTACGCACTTCTATTCTTGTAGACAGTTGTTGGGCCTCCAAGTGCAGAGGTTTGTAGAACAGCAGCAAGTTTTCCCTTAAGTGGATCACCCAAGGTTTATCGAACTCAGGTAGGAAGTGGTCAAAGGTATCCCCTCTCAAGCAACCCTGCAATCAATATACAAGAAGTCTCTTGTGTCCCCAACACACCCAATACACTGTCAGGTGTATAGGTGCACTAGTTCGGCGAAGATATAGTGAAATACAAGTGGTATGGATAATTATAAGTGGTAATAATGATAGAATATAGCTTGCTGGCATGTGGTTGACGTGGGAAAAGACTAAAGGCAAACTGAAATAAAGATGGAAGCAAGCAAACATGTAACATATCTAATTGCAAATGGTGTATGAATGCTTAGAAACAAGGCCTAGGGATCATACTTTCACTAGTGAACACTCTCTCATAAATATATTATCTTCATGATACTACTCTTAACTACTCTCCGGTTGGACACTCTAATCCATGGTAGGGCTATAACAACACACCTCAAAATAAGCCTTTCCCATCTAGAAAACCCCACACCGTCACCTTGAGATGGTTCTAACAAACACCACAATTTCATAGAGACATCCTACTCCAAATATAACTCATAACAAGTATTTGTAATCTCTAGCCTAAGTGCCACCATGGTGTGCACGCTGTCACTTTCACACACATGGGGAGAGCAGAGATCTATTAAAGCACTTGAGTAGCAAGGTAGATCTATAGATTACAAGCTCATGATCATAATATGATCACGCATAGAGAGAGAGATGAACACATAGCTACCGGTAGAACCCTTAGCCTCGAGAGAGAACTACTCCCTCCTCATCATGGGAATCAGCAATGGTGATGGAGATGGCGGTGGAGATCGATGGAGATGGCTCCGGGGGCACTTCAGTGTCCCGGAAGGGTGCCGGAACAGAGACTTTCTGTCCCCCGAGTCTCCTTTTCGGTGGCGGTGGCGCTGCAAAACTTTTCGTGGATTTCTGATTGACGACTTAGGGTTTTTGCCTCGGGGGAATATATAGGCGAAGGAGGCAAGGTCGGTGGCTGGCTAGGGGGCCCACACCATGCCCTGGTGCGGCCTAGGGCTACCCGCGCCTGGGGGGGTGTGGCCAGGCCCTGGCCCTCCTCCGTCTCGTATTCTGGCT
This sequence comes from Avena insularis, assembly GCA_023614405.1. NCBI lineage: Eukaryota > Viridiplantae > Streptophyta > Magnoliopsida > Poales > Poaceae > Avena > Avena insularis. The sequence continues at coordinate 284,746,158 of CM042690.1, forward strand.
CCGTGAGTCTTCCGGTAAAATAGGAACTTTGGCTTTTGTCCCGTCCAATTCTGAGAATATTCATTTTCTGACTTTCCTGGAACCAAAAACAGAAGAAAACAAGTAACTAGCACTGTGGCATCTTGTTAATAGGTTAGTCCAAGAAATCATATGAAAAGTACTCCAAAGTTGGAACAAAACACAAGAAAGTAGATAAAACCAAGCATGGAACATAAAAAATTATAGATACATTTGCAATGTATCATGGGATGTCCCCTTAATGCTCCTAAACCTAGGTATGAGATGGTACATTCAATTATTTTTGTTTATAATCTGTAGATATTAGGTAGTAAGCCCTGTATTGTTTTTTTATAGGAAGCGCAAGGTAAGAAACACGACTGTTAACTCAGTGATTTTGCTGCGGGAAGAAAACCAAAATGAGTGGACTGATGATGCTAGGCACGATTCAGGTGCTGACTGGCCTGACTTCCCTCAACCCGGAGATGCAGAGTACGTGAAGGTAAGAAAATTGGCATCCAGGAAGAGGAAGAAGGAAGGAAATGAAGAAGCCAGAGGATGTGAAGGAAAGACGAATAAAGTTGGCACCCAGGCAGAGGAATAAGTCTACCAATGTAGAAGCCTAATAATGTGTTGAACTTGAACCTATATATGTAGTTCGGTTAAATTCTAGAGCTGTGTGCGTGGAACTTGTCGGGTGAAACAATCTGCTTCCCTTTCTCAGAGTAAAATGTGTCACGACTTGAGGTTTGGACAAGGCCAAGGCCACTAGTTGAATCCAAAATTGTTACTGTGCAACTACTATCTGAAAAATCGCACCACCGGGACCACGATAGCTGAGCGGTGAGGGGTTTCCAAATTCGATGGATGTCAGTGGCATAGACATAAATTATTTATAGGAGCTTAAGAAATCCCTATTGGCATTACACTTATTTAAGGTTCTGATCTAAAAAACAAGTTGTCAGCTGGCTGCTACACTCCATGAAGCAACAACTTATTTTATCTACTGGACAATGACATGGCAACATAAACTACAGAGGCAACAGATAATGCCTAGATAATGAGGAAATTGTTTCCACTTTCTAGCCTAATCTTGAGCCCATCTATCTCACCACCTCCCTGCTCCTGCCTCCCCTGCATCTGGCAAAGCTCCCGGATCTCTCGCTCCAACGCATGGATCTCCTCTTTCTTGTCCCAGATAGCATCACGCAGATCCTGAACAAGCTCTTTATGCAAACCTGTCAGGGGCTTTTTGATCCCCAAAAACTTGTCACAGCCAGTTCCCCTCCCTTCCTGCGAAGTAGATCGAAGGAAACAAAAAAAATACATTACGCTTCCCGGATCCGGGTTACCACTGTACCTAGCATAGAAAATTACCGCTCTGATGCTACAGTTGCTAAATTTTCCTGTAGTGTTTTCATCGGTCCACGAAATCCATATCGGCAACTTCTCATCGCACAAACACATCACCTCGGGGTAGTAATGGTAGGGTATATTCCGGTACCTGACGAGGGCACCCGCCTGACGGTGTTGAGCTGACTCTGATTCTGCTCGAGACGAACTGCATGGGCTGCGAGCCATGAGCGAGGGGAGTGAGGGCAGAGGAAAGAGGAGCCTTTGGATGTCAGAGTAGGGGCACGGTGAAGCATTATTTATCTCCACTTAACTTGGGTAGAATCCTACCATCCACATTCGGCTAACAGGTGGGGAACCTAGCGTGCGGACTTGTCAACCAAACCTCGTGCCTTCATGGTTCAAAGGCCCTCTCGCACGCATTGGTCGATTTTTTGGCACCTTGCCTACTTACATATCGCTAGGAGGCCTTGCTCAGGAATCAGACATGCCTGGCCCACACTCTAACACCCTCGGAACTTGTCATGGCTCACGCCAGCAAATCCATCCACTCCACCGCTCATGGTCGGGCTCACCGTGGCGGATCCACCACAAGATCCTACCGCCGCAGTATCAAATGGCCATGGTTTTTTGAGCCGAATGGTTGCGCTACATCTCCGAGCTCACCCCTCCTATCTGTAGAAGGACTGCCGCAACATCGATCTCGAGCAGGAGCTGCCAGGCACGATGGGGATCGGTACATGCCACCCCGTTCCCTTCATCATTGTCGATTCTGATGTGGAGGACGATAGGGATGAAGCAATGCAAAATGTCATTGTTGCCTCCTTGGCGAAGGGCAAGCCATGGGCGGGAGTGGATATCGCTAGGAAGGGAACGACGCGGTCACCAATCGAGGTGGACTCCGAGGATAATTCTATGATATGGGTTTAGATGTTGTTTAGGCTGGTTGTAATTTCAGTTGTGTTTAGTGTGAGTACAAATATGGATAGTTGCGTGCGTTTAGTGCAATAACAGGGTGTAAGTGCTTCCACTTTAGAAATTGTGTCTGTGCCATTTGCATGTTGCAGGTTCCACATAGATTACATGTAAACAAACCAATGAAATCAGATTACATCCATCAGATGGTAGTGGCAGGATGGAAGAGAAGTGGGGACAATGGATTAGAGGGGAAGGAAGAGAAGTAAAGGGGATGTGACACTGGCAGGTGGGCCCACGGAACACGTGACACTGATAGGCGGGAGCACACGGTATTGGTAGTCTGTCTAGAGCAAGCGAACTTTGCAACGTGACAACAACAAGCTGATGTGAATTATTATTATCCGTCGGATAAGTAAACTCGTCGAATTCTTATGGAGTACTTAAAAACTGCAACTGGGATACATTTAAACAAAACGTATGCTATAATACAAATGTAGAAATGCATCTGCTTGTACGGTCTAGCACCAACAAGGTACTGAGATGGCGCACATAGGACCAACCTCAGGTCTGCAAACTCCACCTTGCGCGGCGTCGGGCAGCTCGGTGCCTCGGCTGTCACATGCATGGTATCGGACGATGGTGGTTGGGCGTGCATCCATGTGCGCGCCATGTACAGGGCCAAGCACTCAAGACCGACCTGACGCATACCGCACACACAAAGGTGGGCCTAGATTCGGTTCCCAGGACACCGACGGTGATGGTTAGGACAAAAATAGATCCGTCCTCCCCCTCGCAAATGAGCCGAAGGTGTGCAGAGTCAGGAACGGAACCTGCTCTTGCAGAAGTTGGGCGTGGCCATACGAGATCCTAATCACTTTGCTCAAGTGATCCTCTGCAAGGTGGACCACGAGCTCTACTGGCGAGCCAATATAGTTGCAGCCCGGCTCCGTGCAGGCGCACGTGCCGTGCAGGCACGCGAGCTCGTGGCCGGGGAGCTCGTAGTAGGAGTAACAGTGAAAGCATGCTGGGTGGAAGCACACGAGCGGGTACGTCGCCAGGATGTTGCGCGTGATAATCTCTAGATTCTTGGGCTGTAGCAGCTCGCACTCCTCCTTCGGCGGCTCCCACATCTGAAGTTCGTCGAGAAATTGGATAAAAGATCCGTAGCTAGTTAAGCCAATAGCAGGAATATGTAAGATAAATTCAAATGCTAGTTAAATGATTTCCTACCTGAAGGTAGCAACCCAAAAGTCAGCAACTATCGTCCGGGCACGACGCACGAAAGCCTGTGGCGTCATCTGGGCATGGGGAGTGGGGTGGAGGAGACATACTCACTCACGAGCTCTATGAATACTACTAGTAGTAGACTAGAGGGGAGTGGAAATAATAATCATATAAGTGAAATGTAAGCGAGGCCAATCATGTTGCAGAACAACCAACTTGCGGATCGCTCTTACGAAGAACCATCCTAATCGTCCACACGCCCCGATCGAACAGTCTATAACAATCAGGATAGACAACAAGTTCTTCACAGGGGAGGGCCTTCTAGAAGACTCGATCTAACAACCACCATTGGATGCTCCCCAAATGAATAGTCTATAACAATCAGGACAGACAACATGTGTTATTTTCGATTTGACACATGGATCACCTATAGTCATTGCATGTGTTATTTTTCCTGAACCACATTGATCACTAATGTCATTGCATGTGTTCTTCTCCTAGACTACATTAATCTACATGACCACACATACTCCAATGCATTATGTGATGCAACTTCTGCCTCACTGGTGCAACATGCAATGTGGAAGCTGCTCTTCCTATGTGCTTTTGGTCTCTATGACCATGGTTTTACACATGGATCCACTATAGACATCGCATGTGTTATTTTCCTAAACCACATTGATCCACTAGTGTCATTGATCCACATGACCACATTGCATGTGTTCATTTCCTAGACCACATTGATCCACATGACCACACACACTCTAATGCATTATGTGATGTCACTTTTTCATCACTAGTGCAACATGCAATGAGGAAGCTGCTCTTTCTATTTGATTTTGGTCTCTGTGACCATGGTTTGACACATGGATCCACTATAGACATTACATGTGTTATTTTCCTAAACCACATTGATCCACTAGTGTCATTGATCCACATGACCACATTGCATGTGTTCTTTTCCTAGACCATATTGATCCACATGACCACACACACTCTAGTGCATTATGATGCAACTTCTGCCTCACTGGTGCAACATGCAATGGGGAAGCTACTGTTCCTATGTGCTTTTGGTCTCTGTAACCATGGTTTGACACATGGATCCACTATAGACATTGCATGTGTTCTTTTCCTAAACCACATTGATACACATGACCACATTGCATGTTTTCTTTTCCTAGATCACATTAATCCACATGACCACACACACTCCAGTGCATTATGTGATACAACTTCCGCCTCAGTGGTGCAACATGCAATGTGGAAGCTGCTCTTCCTATTTGCTTTTGGTCTTTGTGACCATGGTTTGACACATGGATCCACTATAGACATTGCATGTGTTCTTTTCCTAAACCACATTGATCCACTAGTGACATTGCATGTGTTCTTTTCCTAGAACACATTGATCCACATGACCACACACACTGCAGTGCATTATGTGATGCAACTTCTGCCTCACTTGTCCAACATGCAATGTGGAATCTACTCTTCCTATGTGCTTTTGGTCTCTGTGACCATGGTTTGACACATGGATCCACTATAGACATTGCATGTGTTATTTTCCTCAACCACATTGATCCACTAGTCTCGTTGCATGTGTTCTTTTCCTAGACCACATTGATCCACATGACCATACACACTCTAGTGCATTATGTGATGCAACTTCTGTCTCACTAGTGCAATGTGGAAGCTGCTCTTCCTATGTGCTTTTGGTCTCTATGACCATGGTTTGACACATGGATCACCTATAGTCGTTAGGTGTGTTCTTTTCCTAAACCACATTGATCCACTAGTGTCATTACATGTGTTCTTTTCCTAGACCATATTGATCCACATGACCACAAACACTCCAGTGCATTTCGTGATGCAACCTCCGCCTCACTGGTGCAACATGCAATGCGGAGGATACTCTTCCTATGTGATTTTGGTATCTATGACCATGGTTTTACATATGGAATACATATCCTCATTGCATGTGTTCTTTTCCTAAACCTCATTGATCCACTAGTGTCATTTATCCACAGGACCACATTGCATTTCTTCTTTTCCTAGACCACATTGATCTACATGACCACACACACTCTAGTGCATTCTGTAATGCAACTTCTACCTCACTGGTGCAACATGCAATGTGGAAGCTGCTCTAACTATGTGGTTTTGGTCTCTATGACCTTGGTTTGACACATGGATCCACTATAGACATTGCATGTGTTCTTTTCCTAAACCACATTGATCCACTAGTATCATTGATACACATGACCACATTGCATGTGTTCGTTTCGTAGACAACATTGATCAACATGACCACACACACTCCAGTGCATTATGTGATGCAGCTTCTGTCTCACTCGTGCAACATGCAATGTGGAAGTTGCTCTTCCTTTGTGCATTTGGTCTATATGACCATGGTTTGGTACATGGATCACCTATAGTCATTGCATGTGTTCTTTTCCTAAACCACATTGATCCACTAGTGTTATTGCATGTGTTCTTTTACTAGACCACATTGATCCACATGACCACATACACTCCAGTGCATTCTGTGATGCAAATTCTGCCTCACTCGTGCAACATGCAACGGGAAAGCCGCTCTTCCTATGTGCTTTTGGTCTCCGTGACCATGGTTTGACACATGGATTACCTATAGTTATTGCATATGTTCTTTTCCTAAACCAAATTGATCCACTACTGTCATTGATCCACATGACCACATTGCATGTGTTCGTTTTCTAGATCACATTGATCCACATGATCACACACATTCCAGTGCATGCTCCGATGAAACTTCTGCCTCATTGGTGCAACATGCAATGTGGAAGCTACTTTTTCTATGTGCTTTTGGTCTCTATGACCATGTCTTGACACATGCATCCACTATAGACATTCCATGTCTTCTTTTCCTAAACCACATTGATTCACATGACCACATTGCATGTGTTACTTTCCTAGACCACATTGATCCACATGACCACACACACTACAGTGCATTATGTGATGCAACCTTTGCCTCACTAGCACAACATGCAATGTGGAAGCTACTCTTCCTATGTGCTTTTGGTCTCTGTAACCATGGTTTGCCACATGGATCACCTATAGTCATTGCACGTGTTCTTTTCCTAAACAACATTAATCCACTAGTGTAAATGCATGTGTTCTTTTCCTAGACCACATTGATCCACATGACCACACACACTCCAGTGCATTATGTGATGCAACTTCTGCCTCACTGGTGCAACATGCAATGTGGAAGCTGCTCTTCCTATGTGCTTTTGGTCTGTGAGACCATGGTTTGACACATGGATCCACTAGACATTGCATGTGTTCTTTTCCTAAACCACATTGATCCACATGACCACATTGCATGTGTTCTTTTCCTAGACCATATTGATCCACATGATCACACACACTCCAGTGCATTATGTGATAGAACTTCTGTCTCACTGGTGCAACATGCTATGTGGAAGTTGCTCTTCCCATGTGATTTTGGTCTCTGTGACCATGGATTGACACTAGTGTCATTGCATGTGTTATTTTCCAAGACCACATTGATCCACATGACCACACACACTCCAGTGCATTCTGTGATGTAACTTCTGCCTCACTAGTGCAACATGCAATGTGGAAGCTGCTCTTCCAATGTGCTTTTGGTCTCTATGACCATGGTTTGACACATGACAGACATATAGACATTGCATGTGTTCTTTTCCTAAACCACATAGATGCACTAGTGTCATAGCATGTGTTATTTTCCTAGACCACATTGATCCACAAGACCACACACACTCCAGTGCTTTCTGTGATGCAACTTCTGCCTCACATGTGCAAAATGCAATGTGGAAGTTGCTCTTCCTATGTGCTTTTGGTATCTGTGACCATGGTTTGACACATGGATCACCTATGGACATTGCATGTGTTCTTTTCCTAAACCACATTTATCAACTAGTGTCATTGATCCACATGACCACATTACATGTGTTCTTTTCCTAGACCACATTGATCCATATGACCACACACACTCCAGTGCATTTTGTGATACAACTTGTGCCTCACAAGTGCAACATGCAATGTGGAAGCTACTCTTCCTAGTGCCTTTGGTCTCTGTGACCATGGTTTCACACCTGGATCCACTATAGACATTGCATGTGTTTTTGTCCTAAATCACATTGATCCACTAGTGTCATTGCATGTCTTGTTTTCCTATACCACATTGATCCACATGACCACACACACTCTAGTGCATTATGTGATGCAACTTTTGTCTCACTGTTGCAACATGCAATGTGGAAGCTTCTTTTCCTATGTTCTTTTGGTCTCTATGACCATGGTTTGACAGATGGATCACCTATAGTCATTGCACGTGTTCTTTTACTAAACCACATTGATCCACTAGTGTAATTGCATGTGTTGTTTTACTAGACCACATTGATCCACATGATCATACACCCTAGTGCATTATGTGATGCAACTTCTGTCTCACTGGTGCAACATGCAATGTGTAAGCTGCTCTTGCTATGTGCTTTTGGTCTCTATGACCATGGTTTGACACATGGATCACCTATAGTCATTGCATGTGTTCTTTTCCTAAACCACATTGATCCACTAGTGTCATTGCATGTGTTATTTTCCTAGACCACATTGATCCACATGACCACACACACTCCAGTGCATTTTGTGATGCATCTTCTACCGCACTGGTGCAACATGCAATGTGGAAGCTGCTCTTCCCATGTGCTTTTGGTCTCTATGACCATGGTTTGACATATGGATCACCTATCGTCATTGAATGTGTTCTTTTCCTAAACCACATTGATCTAGTAGTGTCATGGATCCAAATGACCACATTGCATGTGTTCTTTTCCTAGACCACATTGATCCACGTGACCACACACACTCCAGTGCATTCTGTGATGCAACTTCTACATCACTAGTGCAACATGCAATGTGGAAGCTGCTCTTCCTATGTGCTTTTGGTCTCTATGACCATTGTTTGACACATGTATCCACTATATATATTGCATCTGTTCTTTTCCTAAACCACATTGATACACATGACCACATTGCATGTGTTCGTTTCCTAGACCACATTGATCCACATGACCACACACACTCTAGTGCATTATGTCATGCAACTTCTGTATCACTGGTGCAACATGCAATGTGGAAGGTGCTCTTCCTATGAGCTTTTGGTCTTTGTGACCATGGTTTAACACATGGATCACCTAGTCATTGCATGTGTTCTTTTCCTAAACCATATTGATCCACTAGACTCATTGTATGTGTTCTTTTACTAGACCACATTGATCCACATGACCACACACACTCCAGTGCATTCTGTGATGCATCATCTGCTGCACTCGTGCAACATGCAATGTGGAAGCTGCTCTTCCTTTGTGCTTTTGGTCTCTGTGACCATGGCTTGACACATGGCTCACCTATAGTCATTGCTTGTGTTCTTTTCTTAAACCACATTGATCCACTAGTGCCATTGATCCACATGACCACATTGCATGTGTTCTTTTCCTAGACCACATTGATCCACATGACCACACACACCCAAGTGCATTATGTGACGCAACTTCTGTGTCATTGGTGCAACATGCAACGTGGAAGTTTCTCTTCCTTTGTGATTTTGGTCTCTATGACCATGGTTTGACACATGGATCACCTATAGTCATTGCATGTGTTCTTTTCCTAAACCACATTGATCCACATGACCAGATTGCATGTGTTACTTTCCTAGACCACATTGATCCACATGACCACACACACTCCAGTGCATTATGTGATGCAACTTCTACCTCACTAGTGCAACATGCAATGTGAAAGCTACGCTTCCTATGTGCTTTTGGTCTCTGTGACCATGGTTTGACACATGGATCACCTATAGTCATTGCATGTGTTCTATTCCTAAACCACATTGATCCACTAGTGTAATTGCATGTGTTCTTTTACTATACCACATTGGTCCACATGACCACACACACTCTAGTGCATTCTGGGATGCAACTTTTGCCTCACTCGTGCAACATGCAATGTGGAAGCTGCTCTTCCTATGTGCTTTTTGTCTCTATGACCATGGTTTGACACATGGATCACCTATTGTCATTGCATGTGTTCTTTTCCTGAACCACATTGATTCACTAGTCTCATTGAATATTTCCTTTTCCTAGACCACATTGATCCACATTACCACATACACTCCAGTGCATTCTGTGATGCAACTTCTGCCTCACTCGTGCAACATGCAATGTGGAAGCCGCTCTTCCTATGTGCTTTTGGTCTTTGTGACCATGGTTTTACACATGAAAGACATATAGTCATTGTTGGGGGGATACCCCTGGGCAGGGTAACGCCGGGGTATAAGGGCCGAGTTAGCCAGGGTACGGCACGGTCAAAGCAAGTGCTGACCGGGTCACCTCAAGGAGGCGTGGAGAAAATGGAGGAACTTCCCCTGAGAATGCCCTAGGCCCTCTACTTAACCATGCAGCACGCGTGTCGTGGGATCTTTTGTGGTGGCCACGTCGCATGCAACGGCGTGTGCGTGGTCGAGACAACCAATCAGAGCAAGGCCACAGAAAGGGCCACATGAGCGAATGATCCCATGACGTGACCCGATGTTACGGTTAACGAGACGCTGCAGTGAAGGGACGTTTACAGCAGTTATTCCTGACATTGCGTTAGTAACCGGCGCATTAAATGCGTGTGGCCCTTAAAATGAGGCAAAATGATGATTACCCTCCATGTATTATGTGGGAAAGCGTACAAGGGAAGGAATGGTAACCCGGATAAGCAAGCAAGAAACCTGGCCAGCGAGGAATAACCTGGAATGAGCCAAAGGGTCGCAAGATGAGAAACTCCGAGTTATGAGGTAACTCGGCCTAAAGAAGCAAAAGATCAGGATATGGGAACCTGCTGTGGCCTTAACAACTAGAAGTTTCTAAGACTGCACCAGCTTCGGGGACTAATGTTTGGGGGGATACCCCCGGGTAGGGTAACGTCGGGGTATAAGGGCCGAGTTAGCCAGGGTACACACAGTCAAAGCAAGTGCTGACCGGGTCACCTCAAGAAAGGCCGAACCATGGTGTGACCCGGCTCGTGGAGCATCTCCTTGACTATGGTCCGGCCGGCATAAGTTATATGCCGGCCATGTTTGTCAATCTATTTTGTAGGTGACTTGCTAAGCCGTATTAGCTATATGCTAGCCGGATTATCTTAGATTTCAAGAGAAGGAATCCCCCACTAGTCAAAAGGTGGCTTTATCAGCTGTAGCATGAGCGAAGTAAAGTAAAGAAGAGGACCAACGGGTCAAGGGCGACCAAGGTGATGCGGGCAAAGCCGGATGACGTAGCCCGTGTCTGGTGACGCCGAAAGACAAGGATTACGCCGTGGATTACGTCCAAAGCCCGAATGAGCCGTTAAAGAGAATAAAGAAGCATCTGCTTTAGGCAAGGAGCATATTCATAGAATATGCTGCCACCTATGCCCTAGAATTGTAACCCGGGCTCCCCTATATAAGGAGCACCGGGGCCTCCATAGAAGGGGATGGATCATTCTCTCTGTCTAAGTTAGAACTCTAGGGCTAGTTGGTAGGGAGTAAGAGACATCGTCTCCTTCTTACTGAGAGCCTCAAGAGCACTTGTAAACACCATTGATAGAGAAAATACAAGAACTTCCGTGCGTGGAATCACCACGTTCTCCCTCCTTGGATTCCCCTAGCACTCATTGGCCCCATCTTTAGCCTATCCATGGCATCTGCCGTGCCACCACCACGACAGTTGGCGCCCACCATGGGGCTAGCGGTGCTAGCAGGGGTGAAAATTCAGACGGGAAACTTCTCCAGCACCGGTGAGCGTGTCGTCTCAGGCTTGGTTCAGCGCTTTGGAGCGCTGGACTACGTCAGCAACAATGCAAGAAGCTTCGGCAGGCACCCTCCACCGTGCAACGGCGTCTTCATCAAGCTTGGTGCGCACAAGATCTACGTCGGCGTGGACGAGTCCTGCGTTCATCTGTGGCACATCGTCGAGGGAGCCGAGCCACCTCTTAGCGTAGCTCGTGGAGTGTGTATCACTCGCCCTGCTAGCAGCGTTGAGGTCCTGATGACCACGCCTGACGTGAAACCGAGCAAGGGCCCGGTGCCAGAGCCGGAGGTAATGCCAAAGCAGACCAGGTCTAGGTTTCCTCCACTAGAAAGGCCAGAGAATATGCTCCAGCAAGCAATAGATAGCCTAGCGACATCAATAGCACCTGTGGTAGATCCGGCTCAGGCACAAGCTGAGTTAGAGGAAACTAGGCGGAAAATGTTAGCTGGGGCAACGAAGGTAGCAGAGCTGCATTAGTCTTTAAACATCACCTTGAGAGAATATGCAAAGGCAAACCGCATAGATGGAGTGAAAATCCGGGGCAGGAACTTGATCACTGAGATTGACAAGGAGTACGAGCCTAGGCCGGGTCAGACAGCCACGATAGTAACATGAGGGCTGGATCGGTACAGTACTCCAGCAAAGAACCTCAGGGCAGCAAACACGGCCGCATCTGAGTTAGAAGGTTTAACTAGAGAGGCCCGGCAAAGGCAACAAGAGAGGGTAAATCACTTGTTAAGAGTTGCTTGCCAGCAAAATGAAGAAATAAACAAGGCAAACCCGACGCCACTAGGAGCCTCACAGGTGGTACATTCGGCCAGAAATAACCCGGCGAGATCCAGAGGAGTCGCATCATCTCTGGGTCATAATCCCAGGAGAGAAGAAGTGGTAGATGCTGGAAGAAGAGACAAACTGATGGTTCCTTATGACCCGGTAAGGGTTGGAACAGGCAAAGCAGTGCAAGTTGACGAAGATCAGCATAGTACCAGCCGAGGTGTGGCCGCCCGAGGTAACCGTGACCAAGGCAATGCCGGTCAAAGAAATGCTGCCAACGGCAATGCCGGACAACATGATCCTGTGTGAACGGGGCAAAATTTACCTCGGACGCAGCAATAGCGCGTACCTCGGCAAAAGGGGAGCGCGGGACGAGCATCACAACAACAAAATGCTGGTCCGGATCAGGAAAGATACAATCATAGTTATTCAGCTATGGTCAACGACAAATACCCCAGACCGGATCACGACATAATTGGGTCAAGGCTGGGAAGCAGGAACTTGCAGCCAGATGATGCAAGGCTGAAATTGGATAGGATTTATAGGTCGGAGCAAATTGAGATACAAGGTCCACCGGGTCTAGCATGCTTTGGGCCCCGGATCATGAACGAGCCACCAGTGCCAAACTTTTAGCTGGCCAGAGGAACCCGAAATTATGATGGTAGTACCAGGCCAGAGGATTGGCTGATTGACTACGCCACAACAGTCAAGGTCGTGACAGGAAATTTGAGATGGGTGGTAAGGTATGTGCCACATATGCTGGAAGGACCAGCGCATGTTTGGCTGAACAATTTGCCACCAGGGAGTGTCAACTATTGGTTGGATTTCCAGGAGCTATTCGTTAGCAACTTCTCAAGCACTTACAAGAGACCCAACAAGACACAGACCCTTGCGTTGTGCCGACAGAGACCGAATGAGCCAGACAGAGATTTTCTGACTTCGTGGTGCAATGTGCGAAACTCGTGCGAGGGAGTAATTGAATCACAAGCTATTGCGTGGTTCGCTCAGGGATGTAGATATGGAAGTATGCTGTGGCAAAGGTTACAGCGAGACATGCCAACTACCTTGGCTGGGACGATCCGGATCGCAGATTCGTATGCCTTGGGAGATCCAACGCAACCCCGGCTAATGTCGAGCGAGGCAAACGAGGAATATTACGGCCGAGATGGCTCCAGATCGTCAAGGAGGAATGATTTTCGAGGAAAGAAAAGGGATGAGCGTCCGGATTACCGATATAACTTGCAACAGGTCGCAACAGTATACCAGGATCAATCCAATGCCGGAGCAAGCCAACACCAAAAAACTGGAGGGCAAAGCTAGCAGCAGAAAAACAAAGGGAAAAAACCTTGGACCCTGGAGCAGAAGAAGCAATGGCAAGAATGAAAGGATAGACCGAGGTATACGTTTGAGTCCATGCTGGATCAACCTTGCAAGTTCCATACGCCAAGCCCGAATAGCCCAGCGAATCATACAACCTAGCAATGTGAATGGATGAGGAAGTTAGAACAGAGAAGTTCGGGGAATGCTCAGGCACCTCGGAACAAAGCACCTAGAAATGAAGCACCACGACCACCGTTACTGACAGGGGGAATGGACAACAACTGATGCTGCCACCACCTCCTCCGAGGTACGAGAATTCGGAAAGAAGGGATGCGGTACATCAAGTGGGCAATAGCCAGCAACAAGGTCAGGGTTACAATGAGAATGATGGATGAAACGAGTACAAGGAACATCATCAAAGCTACTGTGTGTTTACCACGAAAGAGAATGACTGGAAGAGCTTGCAGCGCCGGCATATGGAGGTAAACGCAGTAATGCCAGCAATAGTGAGGTATATGCCCTGGGCGGATCAGGAGATTACATGGAGTGTCAAGGATCACCCAAAGATTATGCCAAGCCTGGGAACCTATGCTCTGGTCCTGGATCCGATGTTCATCGGGCTGAATCTCAATGTAAGGTTTTCCAAGGTATTGATTGACAATGGCAGTAGTATCAACATTATGTACAAGGATACCATGCACAAGTTGGGAATAACGGAGAACATGTTGCAAGCAACGAGGACCACATTTCATGACATTGTACCGGGTATTTCCTGTGAGCCAATTGGTAAGGTCCGGGTTGATGTGTTATTCGGCACAAGAGACACTTGCCGTACTGAGAACTTGGAATTCGAAGTGGTGAATCTGGAGAGCGCTTATCATGCGTTACTCGGCGGGCCAGCGCTGAACAAATTCATGGAAACTACGCACATCAGTTACCTTAAGATGAAGTTGCCCGGGCCAAGGGGTGTGATAACTGTATTAGGGGACTTCCGGTGTTCGATCGAGTGTGCCTCAGCTGGATCTAATTTAGCCGAGTCACTCGTGATAGCTCAAGAAAAAAGGAAGATACTGGAAGTGGTGGTACTGGCTCAATCCGCGCAACAACATATGCCGACCCTGACCAATCCGCACGGGAGCGTATCGTTCCAAGCAACTAAGGACACGAAGAAAGTGCCAATCGATGATCAGTTTCCAGAGTGCACCATGACCATTGGTGCCGGGTTAAGCAGCAAATAGGAAAGCAAGCTCGTCAACTTCCTCTGTGAGAATCGGGATCTCTTTGCTTGGTCTACTCAGGATCAGCAAGGTGTACCGAGGGAGTTGGCTGAGCACTCATTGAAATTAAGACCCGGGGCTAAGCCGGTAAAGCAACCACTCCGGCATTTCACCGAAGATAGGAGGAAAGTCATTGGGGATGAAATAGCTAGGCTCCTAGCGGCCGGATTTATGATGGAAGTACTCTATCCGGATTGCCTCTCTAATCCGGTGCTAGTGGAGAAAATGAAAGATGATCCGAACGTAGCTATGGTATGGCGCATGTGTATTGATTACACAAACCTGAATAAGGCGTGTCCCAAAGATCCATTTACACTCCCTAGGATAGATTAAGTCATAGACTCAATGGCCAAATGTGAGCTACTATCATTCATTGATGCGTATTCTGGTTTCCACCAGATACCCCTGAATCCGGATGATCAAATAAAGACTGCGTTTATTACCCCGTACAGGGCTTATTGCTATCGCACTATGCCGTTTGGATTATGTAATGCAGGAGCAACGTACCAGCGATGCATACAAAAATGCTTACATGAACAGATAGGTCGAAACATGCAAGTCTATGTGGATGATGTGGTAATAAAAACTAAGGAAAGCAATATGCTCCTTGATGATACCCGGCAGACATTCGCGAACTTGAGAAGGTTCCGAATGAAGCTGAACCCGAAGAAGTGCACCTTTGGCGTACCCGCCAGAAAGTTACTCGTTTTTTTGGTGTCTAGCAGTGGCATTGAAGCTAACCCGACAAAAATCCGGGCCATAGAAATAATGGAACTGCCAAAATGCCTTAATGATGTGCAGAAGTTCACTGGTTGCCTGGCATCATTAAGTCGGTTCGTGTGTCGGTTGGGAGAGAAGGCCTTGCCCCTCTACCAACTAATGAAAAAGGCAGACAAGTTCACATGGACGCCACAGGCGGATCTTGCATTTTGAGAGTTGAAAAAGATGTTATCTACTGTGCCAATCCTAGCCGCACCACTACCTAAGGAGCCAATGTTGCTCTACGTAGCCGTGACCAACCGAGTCGTAAGTGCAGTAATCGTAGTGGAGCGTGAAGAGGAAGGAAAGTCCGTGCAAAGGCCGGTGTACTATCTGAGCAAGGTATTGTCAGCCTCGAAACAGAACTATCCTCACTATCAGAAGATGGCGTATGGCGTATATATGTCGGCCAAGAAACTCAAACACTATTTTGAGGAACACCCATCAAGGTGATATGTGAGGCACCCATCTCGGAAAATATGAGTAACAAAGACGCAAGCGGCCGGATAGCAAAGTGGGCAATCGAGTTAGCTCCCTATGCACCATAATTTGACAGAAGGGATGCTATCAAGTAACAAGCCGTGGCGGATTTCTTTGTGGACTGGGCTAAAATGCAATATGAGCCACCCCTATCGAACTCCAATTATTGGCAAATGCACTTCGATGGATCGAAACTAAAAGATGGGTTGGGCGCCGTAGTAGTGCTTACCTCGCCCAAGAAGGATCAACTGAAATATGTCCTTCAAATCCACTTCAGTGTCTCGAACAACATGGCGGAGTATGAAGCATTGGTGCATGGTCTCAAAGTGGCGAAAGAAGTAGGGATACGTCTGATACAATGCTTTGGAGATTCTGATTTGGTGGTGCAGCAAGTGTCTGGAAATTGGGATGTCTTGGATGCTAACATGGCCCTGTACAGGTTCCATGTTCAGAAGATAAGTGGGTTTTTTGAGGGATGTGAGTTCCATCACATACCCCGGATTGAAAGCGAGGCGGCGGATATGCTGTCCAAATTAGGTTCGTCCCGACAGCCAATCCCACCGAATGTCGCCTTGGAGCACTTGAGAAAACCATCTATCACGCCCTCACCCAAATCAGATTCCATTTACATCCCGGCACTCTCCGGATCAGGAGCTGCACCTATGGAGATAGAGTGGGGAAGCACCTCGGCAAACCCGGGGACTACCTCAGCAAACCCGGGATCGCCTCAGAAACCCGGGACTGTTTCATGATCCGGCAGGAGTTATGTCGGTGGATGCAATGGAAGTTGATGAGGAACCATTTCCCATACGGACTGTACCAATTTGGGCCAAGCCAATTTTTGATTTACTGAAAGAGGTAATCTTACCGGAAGACGAAATAAGTTCGGGGCAGATTCAGAGAAGGGCAAAGTCCTATACAATTATGAACACCGAACTATACAAAAGAAGTGTGACAATAGTACTGTACCGGTGTATTGATCCGGAGGAAGGACTTGACATACTCTGGGATATTCACCAAGGGGAATGTGGCCACCATGCCTCCTCAAGGGCGTTAGTAGCAAAAGCTTTCCGGCATGGATTTTATTGGCCCAGTGCTTTGGAGGAAACATAGGACTTGGTTTGAAAATGCAATGGTTGTCAAAGATACGCCACGAAAACTCACCTGCCAATGTTGGAGCTAAAGACTATCCCCATTACATGGCCATTTGCTGTATGGTGCCTAGATATGGTAGGACCATTTAAGCCGGCAGGAGGGATGACCCATATTCTAGTCATGGTTGACAAGTTCACCAAATGCATTGAGGTGAAACCAATTCGGAAATGTGATGGGACAATAACAGTAAGATTCCTCAAGGATATTATCCTAAGATACGGCTATCCCCATAGCATCATAACTGATAATGGAAAAAATTTCGCTAAAGGATCGTTTGCGAGATTCTGTCGAGAAAAGAAGATCCAGTTAGATATCGCCTCAGTCGCCCACCCCGCGTCGAACGGGTAAGTGGAAAGATCCAACAAACTGGTTGATGGGGATATGCCGAAGGGGGTATGCCCAGCAGGACGTTCCGATCATGCCGAAGGCTGCGAAAAGGCCCAAAGACGGCGATCGACTACGAAGGAAGGAAAGGCCCATGATCGGCGACTAGAAGCCGTGAGCATAGCGTAAGCCCAATGGATTAGGTCAAAGTCTCGGATCCTTATCTTGTTCGGGATAACTTGTAAACCCTAGTGAGGTGCTCCATATAAACCTCCCTAGGGTATCCCGGAGACTTACGTTCCATCATACACCCCTCAAGCGACTCGCTGTTTAGCCGCCGAGCTCGCCACCCTCAGAACTTCGCTCCTCATAATCTAATCTAGCAGGAGTAGGTCTTTACCCTCCGGGGGGCCAAACCTGGGGTAAACCCATGTGCATCCGCCCCCATCTCGCACCGCAGATGGCCGCCAACTCTTCCTCATGAAACACTCAATCGCTGCCAGTGGCAGCGACTGCCGTGGCCATTTCCACGACAGTGGTGCCCACCGTGGGGCATAGCGGGACTGGCCTGAGTTCTACGGCGAGACCCTATTCGCCGATCGATCGGCCGCCCGCCACCGGCCGCATGATCACCATCAACGGGATCTTGCAGATCCTGCCCAGCAGCCACATCCCGGCGTCACGTACGGTCACTCACGCCGCGGTGATGCCGTCGGCTCCATCAACCTCTTCGTTGGCTTCACCGGTGCGGTCCATCCAGCCACGACGGTGATCGTCGGCGGGTCGCCTCCACACCGCGATCTGCTTTCGGAGGAGCAGGTCTGCTCCATCAGGGGCCTCGTCACCGAGTACGACTCAGCTGCTAGCGATGCGGTCGAGACTAACTCCGCCACCAACGATGACGCCCTAAACGACGACGCCGACTCCGTGACCCCTGCATCGGTCGACTGATCCATCACCATCGCATCACGGGAGGACTCCATCACACGAGTCTCCAACCCAAAGGACTTCAAGGACCCCTCCATCCTAGGGATCTTCGACTCCGATTCCGACTCGGAATCCCCCGAGGATTTTCGCGCCAGATCCAATCGCTTCAATGTGATCTACATGGCGGGCAGCACGACCGCCCCGCCAGATCCGTTCTCCACACTGATCCTGCTGACCGCGACGGCCACGGAGGTGGAGCAGGACCGCCTGCGGCTCGCAGAGGCGTAGCGCAACAAACTCGCTGAGTGCGAGAAATACCGCCTCGAACGAGAGACGGCACGGGAGCTGTCGCTCTATCACCAGCGCCGCATCAGGACCCGCCTGAACTCTAATGTTCAGGGCCGTGTCCTGAACTTCAACGATAAAGGCGATCCCACACGCGCCGCCGAGCGCGGATACTGCGAGAACGCGCCGCCAGGCGGGAGCAACCCCGCAAGACCACCACCTGGTGCGCCGGCGACTGGGGCCCCTCCACCACCCATGGGTCGCGCACCCCCGCCAGACCAACCGCGGATCATCATCTCGCCGCAAGCCCGTGACGCCAACGGGCTACCACTATACTCCACCCCGATGGACAACGTCGTCGCGGCCGACGCCGCGATCGCCAACCTCGACGTCCAAGACGACGGTGTGCTATAGATCCAGTACGCCAAGGCCCTACTCGTCAGGGCCGTCGAGCAACAAGTCGCGGGAGTCGATCCGCGGGGGTGGATGTACTCCCGCTCGTCAGCAAGCAGGGCGGCATCAAGCGGCCACCCCACCGTGGCTAACGCATTAGTTTGCCCACCACCCCAGCCCCTGGCGAACCAACCACGGGCCGCCAATCCTGCGTTGTCAACCAACGAGACACGATCGGCGAACAACACGGTCGCTGCCAACGGGCAGCCCCTGGATGCCCAAACAAACATCATCAATAATCAGGCGTGGCGGTCGTGCCAGCCCTACGACCTGCGGCACACCCTCACCAACCGCGGCGACCCGGAGCCAAGAGGCTCGCTCAGCCGAGTCGGGCCGCAATGCTTTGGACCAATGATTCGCGGGGAAAAATACCCCGCCAACTTCAAGGCCCCCAAGGAGATCGAGAAATGCGACCACGCATTTACCCTGCTATTTGGCTGGACACATACCTCATGGCAATGGGGATCGCAGGCCACACCGACCTGCTCACCGCTCGCTACCACCCCCTGATGATGGAGGGTGCGACCCGGCAGTGGATCAACACGCTCCCGGCCGACAACATCGACTCCTGGGAAGAAATGCGGGATGCCTTCGTCACGCACTTCGAGGGCTCCTACACCCGCGCCACCACCATAGAGGACCTGGAGCGATGCATCCAGGGACAACGCGAGTCGACTCGCTGGTGGATCCAAAGATGGCAAGAACTGTGGATAAACGCCTCCGGCATCCACCTAGACATGGCGATACACTGCTTCAAGAACGCGTGCCGGTACAAACCCCTGGTCGCCAAGATCAAGAGGGTCTACCAGACGCTCGACAACATCCCTGACCTCCTCGAGATCGCCAAGCGCTATGCGAAGGAAGACCCCAACCAAGACTCCGACGACGAGTCGGGAGGACGACGCCGCACTAGCATCCACGACAGCGGGAGCCTACGCGACATGTGCTACAGCAACACCCGCATCACCGGCAAGTGCCACACGGACGGGCGAGTCGACTTTGTCGCCAACGCCGGCTACGGCCAGTGCGACTCCAAGAACTACAGCCGCGACAGAGGAAACTACCGTGACAATGGGAACTACCGCGTCAACAACACGACGAGGCCGAAATTCAAGCCCGCCGCCTTGCTCAATCAGCCCTGCATCTATCATAGCAGGGAGGGAAAACCCGCCACCCACACCACCGCCGATTGCCACTCTCTCAAAGAGATTGAGAAGGTGAGACGAGCAAGGGAAAACCCCAACAACAACCCACCTCGGGACAACGGGAACGGTGGCGGCTTCGGCACCGCCGTCGGCTCGCTACATACCTTCACCGGACTCGGCACCAAGCGCAAGAAGAAGGTGCTCGCCCGCGCGGTCACCGTCAATGCGGTGACGCAAGTCGACATCCCTCGCTTCCTAAACTGGTCCGAGCAGAGCATCACCTAGAGTCTCCAGGACCATGCGCCAAGGATCAATACCTGTATGCAGTCGCCCGTAGTCATCCCAAGGTGGCCGACATCGGCTGCCCAAGACGTTAATGGACGGTGGGAGCTCCATCAATATCTTGTACCGACACGCTCAAAAGGCTCCAGCCCCGGCAGCCATCGAGCCAACACTGACGACCTTCCACGGCATCGTCCCCGGTCGGAAGGCGTACCCGATCGGGAAGGTGACGCTGCCAGTCACCTTCGGCACTCCATCAAACTATCGCACGGAGAGGATCGTCTTCGAGCTGGTGAACTTCCGCAGCCCCTACCACTGCGTCCTGGGCCGCCAGGCATTCGCAAAGTTCATGGCGACCCCACACTACGCCTACAACATGATGAAGCTCCCCGGGCCAAGCGGCATCATCACCGTCCACGGCGACCCGGACATGGCCGTGGAATGTGAAGACAAGGGCGCCGAGCTCACTGACGCCATCATCACCGTGGAGACCGACCACGCGGAGGAGCTCGCAAAATACGCGGGCAACATCAACAAGGACGACCCCACCATCCTGAAGAAACCAACCGCCACGAACTCCACGTTCGAGGCGACCACGCACACCCGCACCGTCGAGCTCGTCCCAGGCGACTCCAGCCAGACGGTCACCATTGGGGCGCACATGAGCCCCGTATAGGAAAGCGCGCTCATCGGGTTCCTCCATGAGAACCGCGACATCTTCGCATGGAAGCCATCTGACATGCCAGGTGTCCTGAGGGAACTCGCTAAGAACAAACTCAACACCGATCCTAAAGTGCGACCAGTAAAGCAGTCGCTACGTCCCTTCAATGAAGAGCGCCGTCGAGCAATCGCCGAGGAAGTTTAGCGCCTGCTAGCCGCAGGCTTCATCTGGCCAATCAAGTACTCCAAGTAGCTGGCAAACCGAGTCCTGGTTCTAAAAAAGAACAACACATGGAGAATGTGCATTGACTACACCAACCTCAACAGCGCCTGCCCGAAGGAGGCGTTCATCCTATCGTGGATCAATTAGATCATCGATTCGACCACGGGATCGGAGTCGCTGTGCTTTCTCGATGCTTACTCTGGTTATAACCAGATCAAGATGGCGGTCGAGGACGAGGAGAAGACGGCGTTCATAACGCCATTCGGCGCATTCTGCTACACGACCATGACATTTGGCCTCAAGAATGCAGGTGCCACATACCAGAGGTGCATGCAGGAGTGTCTAGCGAGCCAAATTGGCTGCAACATTCACGTCTACATCGACGACGTGGTGGTAAAATCCACCAGCCAGGACGATCTGCTCGCCGACCTAGCCGAAACCTTCGCAAACCTGCGGAGGTACAACATCAAGCTGAACCCCGGAAAATGCACCTTCGGCGTTCCCACCAGACAACTCCTAGGTTATGTCATCTCCAAGCGAGGCATCGAAGCCAACCCCACCAAGATCGACACCATCGCGCGACTTGGGAAACCCGAGTGCCTGCGCGACGTCCAAAAGTAGGCAGGACGAGTCGCGGCCCTCAGTCGCTTCATCCCCCGACTAGGCGAGAAGGCAATGCCCCTCTACCGCCTGATGCGCAAGAACCCCACGTTCCAATGGGACGCGGAGGCCGATGACGCGCTCAAAGCACTCAAAGAAGTGCTACTCACGGCACCACTACTCGCCGCGCCACTCGATAAGGAGCCAATGCTCGTTTACGTCGCGGCCTCTACTCGAGTCGTCAGCGCCGTGATGGTCGTCGAACGACCGGAAGAGGGCAAGGAGCGCCCCATACAACGCCCCGTTTACTACATCAGCGAAGTCCTAACGGACTCACGACAGTGCTGCCCGCAATACCAAAAGCTGGTGTACGCGGTATTCCGGGCACATCGGCGACTCCCACACTACTTCCAGGAGCACCCAATTACGGTGGTCTCCTCCGCGCCCCTGCAGGACATCATACGCAATCGTGAGGCGACCGGGCGAGTCGCCAAGTGGGCCGTCGAAATCGGCGTCCACAACATCAAGTACGAGCCCCGCAAAGCGATCAAGTCACAAGCCCTGGCTGATTTTCTCGCAGACTGGGAAGAAGCACAGCAACCAGAGAAGCTCCCATACCTCCGCTACTGGTCGCTCCACTTTGACGGCTCCAAGAACACCGACGGCGCAGGGGCTTGGGTCATCCTGACCTCCCCCAAAGGAGACAAGCTCCGCTACGTGCTCCACCTCAACTTCAAGCTCTGCACCAACAACATGGCAGAATACGAGGCCCCCCTTCACGACATGAGAGCCGCCAAGGAGATGAACGTCAACCGCCTACGATGCTATGGCGACTCCGACCTAGTCGCCGGCCAAGTCGCCGGGACGTGCGACGCCGTCTCCCCAACGATGATCGCATACCGCCAAGCCGTCGATCAGTTGGGAGGACACTTCGGCGGCTATTCCGTTGAGTGGATCGACAGGCGCAAAAACGAGGAGGCGGACGCCCTCTCCTACATCTGATCGACCCGACAAGCGCCACCAGTAGGCGTCTTCCTCGACATCATCCACAAACCATCGGTCAGCCCACCAAAAGAGATCGACCTCGAGATCCCACTGCAACCAGAACCGGCCCTAGTCGCCATGGTTGTGGAACCTAGCGACTGGACAGCACCATACGTCGCCTTCCTAGAACACAAATTCCTACCGAGCAATGACACAGAGGCGCGAATGATCGTGCGATGCTGCAAATCCTTCGTCATCATCAACAGCGAGCTCCACAAGCGCAGCGTGACTAGCGTGTTCCAGCTCTGCGTACAACCAGAAGAAGGCCGCAAGATCCTCCAGGACATTCATGCCGGTGACTGCGGCCATCACGCCGGCACCAAGTCGCTAGTCGCCAAGGCCATGCGGCACGGTTTCTACTGGCTCACCGCGCACGCCGACGCCACCAACATCGTCCAACGATGCGTCGGGTGCCAGAAATACGCCAACCAGACGCACCTCCCTAGATCGGCACTCAAGACAATCCCCATCACGTGGCCATTCGCCGTATGGGGCATGGACATGGTAGGCCCGTTCAAGAAGGCCCCGTCTGGCTTCACTCACGTCCTGGTCGCAGTCGACAAGTTCACCAAATGTGTCGAGGCCAAGCCGATAAAAAGTGCGACGGCAAGACGGCCACCAAGTTCCTACGCGAACTCATCTACCGGTACGGCTACCCGCACAACATTATAACAGACAACGACACCAACTTTGCCAAAGGGGCCATGGCGGAATTTTGTGAAGAACATGGCATCCGACTCGACCTCGCATCAGTCGCTCATCCGGAATCAAATGGCCAAGCAGAGCACGCCAATCAGAGCGTCCTCCACGGGCTCAAGCCACGACTGCAAGTTCCCCTCGAGCGCACCCCAGGTTGCTGGGTCGATGAGCTCCCCTCCGTGATATGGGGGATTCACACCTCCGTCAACCGATCAACCGGGTTCACGCCCTTCTTCATGGTGTATGGCGCCGAGGCCGTAATGCCAACCGACCTGGAGCATGACTCACCTCGAGTCGCCAACTACGTCGAGGCGGCCAACAAGGTCGCCCACCAAGACAGCATCGTCAACTCGACGAGGCACTCGACCTGGCTCGCTCCCGCACCACCATATACCAGTAAAGACTCTGCCACTATCACAGCCGCCGAGTGCGGACTCGCACCTTCCAGGAAGGCGACCTGGTCCTGTGACTGGCCCAGGACAAGAAGGGCATGCACAAGCTCTCCCCCCCATGGGAGGGTCCATTCGCCATAGGTCGGGTCCTTGGCAACGATGCCTACTGCCTCATCGACATACGGGGCGACGGCCAATTGGAGGTCGGGAGGCCATGGAATGTAAACTTCCTCAGAAAGTTCTATACCTAGAACCTCACACTGTACTCCATCGGAATATATAATGAAATTCATTCGGATCGCACAAATTGTGTCCACTCGCCATATTCTTGTGCCACTCGCACTCGTACATACTAGCAATACGCTACTCACGGAAGTCAACCTCTGGTAGAGCGACCTGCATGGCTAAGTAGTGCAACACAAGGGCACCGGAAAATATTCGGGCCTTGGGTCATCCACGAAAAACGCCAACCCGGAGCCGCCATTGGAGTCGCCTAGCCGATCGGTTCCGGCCAAGACATCCGGTACACGCTTCTCACAGTGATCTGTCCCTCCCACCCTCGTGCAAAGTGACTCGAACGGTTAAGTACCACGCACGGGGACTCCGCAAAATAGGAACCACCACGCGGCTCGGGAATACACCAAGTAAGAGAGCTGCCTAGGGCTCGCCAAGCGACTGGCTCTCCGGGCCAGGGGAGGAGATGCGTTACCAACAACGCACACACAACCTGCAACAGGAGCATGACCAATACGGTCGGGCATCACGCCGGGACTCGCTCATCGTCACCCTACCAGCCTTTGGGACTCGCCACCCGTAAGACGCGAGGGATAAAACAATGCATAAATAAAACAAATACACAAAAGTACACAATCGAAGTTATACCCCATTTATATGGACGCTCGGGGACTCGCTCAATCAAAACAATTCTTAAACAAAACACAACACACATTCCTAATCACAACACGAGTCGATTGACTCCCCGTGGCATACATTGCAAAAATACCTTACAGCATTCGCCACTTGGCATACATTACAACTTGGACAATTACATTGTTTACTCCACAGGCCCTGATGAAGAAGCAGCGCCACCCCCCTTGCCGCGCACAAAAGGCTACCACGGGTTCGTCGGGTACGTTGTCAGCGACTTTGACAATGATGAACGGAAAGGCTGCTCCGACTTCATGTCGTGGTGCTCCAGCTCGGGGTCGCCAGGCGCCAACATCGTCTCCTAATACGGCAGCAAATCCCCCACCGCCAGGACACGATCAGCGTAAGGGGTGGCCTTTGCAGTTAGCCTCAGCACCTCTGACATCTCCACCGTGTCGGTCGCCGATGGATAGCCACTCGTCACATCGTCAAGGTCGAAATCGTTGGGGAAATGGGCGAGACCCAAGATCAACGATGTGGCGGCCCCGCACCTGAACGCCGAGCGCGTCATCCATTCCACAATGGCGGGCACCTCTTCCAGATAGCGCCACACCTCCGTAAGCCCCCAGGGATGACTTGATGGAGACATGCCTCAAGAGCGCATGGACGCACAACGCCGAGGCCGTGGCCGTATTCACCACGGCAGTCACGCACTACGAGGCGTTGTAAGTTTGCACCACCGGGTCGCTTTGGCCTACCACAGCTGCAAAATCAGATGTCAGTGAAACAATGAAACCCCCAAAGCAGGGACTCGACAAAAGGGTAAAGCAAAGACAGAGACTCACCAAGGAGTTTGCGGCAGTTCTCCTTGACGTGCTTCTCCAAGGCAGTTTGCTGCCAGCAGCACGATGATGGAGTCCGTGGCTTTATGCTCTTCTTCAGCACAAGCGATTTGCAGCCTTCGCCCGTTCCTCCGAAGAAATTGAGGCCACCTTAGCCTCCTCCAAGTCCTTGACCAGGGAGGCTATTCGCCCATTCGCCGTGTCCAGTTCGGCGACTGGGACATACCCCTCACGGGCCTTGGAGATCTCAGCCGGGAAACCATCTACAAGTGAAGACATCAGAGTATTGCACACAACCAGCTCACACCAGAAAAAGAAGAATAAAGACAAACAGATACTCACCAATAGTCTCCTGAAGCCGCCGGTTCACCTCCTGCGCGTCGCGCAAGTCACGTTCCAAGCGCTCTCTTGCGGCCTGACGATCGGTCGACTCCCTTTGCAGTCCCTACAAACAAAGAACCCACCTAAGCATCTGACAAAACAAAATCCAGTTCCCAGCCGCTGAAATTCAGTGACCAGGAACTCGGGGACTGGAGAAGGAGGAAAAAGAAACTCAATTCCTCGCTGCTGAAATTCAGCGACTAGGAATTTGGGGACTAGAAAGGAGCAAGAGGTTCAGTTCCCAGACGCTGACATTCAGCGACCAGGAACTCGGGGACTGGACATACCTAAATAGCAGATCCGAGCATCTTGTGAAGTTCCCCGGCGTCAGTCGACGGGATCGTGAAGGAAGTGCGCCCGCGGCGGGACCCAATTTCCGCATCTACGACTTCTGGATTCTGCGGAGACCGCCACACCTGGAAACCCTCTCGCCATGAAACGCGGGAACGTCGCCGACGCTCTGGCAGGGGCGGTGGTTTCCGAGGCTGGCGCCTTTGGCACGGACGCAACCACTACTGGTTCCGATCGCGTCACCATCACTTCTTTGGCGACTAGCGCAGCAGCTCCGCGACGCTGCCCTTGGTCGTAGCATCATCGGCGCCCCCCTTCTGCTTCTTTGCAACCTCGGCGGTCGCCACATCATTGGTGGCCTTTCTCTTCTTGGGCGGGTCGCCCTCTCCCACATCGGTGGCCGGTGGAAACTTAGCCACCGAAGGACGCCCAATGTTCTTAGCCCCCGACCTGCGTGAGCCCCCTCAGTCAAAACAACGACAATACAAAAGGAGCAAGGTAAATTGGGACGAGGGAGTGCTACTTACTTGGCGACCGGAAGGACGCGAAGCCCGGTGCTAATGTGGGCGGGCTTGTGCAACTCGGGACCTAGCTTACGGCTGATCCCCCTCTCGAAGACGCCTGAAGCCCACGAAACCAAGGGCTTCCTTGATGATGAAGCTGTAGTCGCCGGGATCTCCGGCTCCGACGCGGCCGCCCTTGACGGCTGTGGCGACTTGGACGCCATCATCTCAGCCGCTTCTCGGCCTAGAACCCCCGAGGCCATCGGTGCGATCGCTGCCAGGGGAACCTCTACTACCACCTCCGTGTCCTCGCCCTCCGACCCCTTCGTCGGGGCTGTGTCCCTTGGGGCCTTGTGCGAGACTTCGAGAGAACCTTCATCGTCGGAATCGTCATCCGACTCGAACGCCACCGCCGACTTGGCCGGTGACGCGGGCCTTTTCACTGGTGACTTGGGCCGGCGCGTGGGCTTCGATGGCGTAGCGGTGCGCCGGGATGTCTGCTCCTGCGTGACCTCGTCGCCTTCGTCGTGCTCGTCTAGACTATGACTCGCTTCGACTTCACGCTGTCTCTGCATCCGGGTCTTGCGAGCCACAGGAGCTGGGGGAGGGACCTCTTCCTCCTCCCTGTCGCTGTCGGAAGGATCCCCCTCGGAGTCCTCCTCCAGTTCCTGGGGAACCTCTTCATCAAGCGGAGGGAGCCAGCCCTCCAACACCTGAAAAAGCTGAGAGCCACCATGAGTCAGAAACACCAAGCGGGCAGACTGAAATTGAGACGTGGACGTAGCAATTGGAAAGAGAACTTACTATGGGGGCTTCATTCTTCATAGGAGTGTACGGGGCGACCCCGACCGCCACGCTGGTGAACTCCGCGTCGGTGATCTTCTTCAGGGCGGCCTTGTAGTCCACGGCCTCCCACGACTCCTTGCTGGTCCGAGATGGGTCGTGCTTCCCGCTGTATTCATACATCCAGTGCGGTCGGGCCGCCAGCGGAACCAGGCGCCGCCCGAGCCAGCAGTTGTAGAGGTTGATTGGAATCAACCCATGGCCCTTCAGCTTCTGGATCTGGTCCATCATTTCCGCGACGACCATCCGCTGATCCTCGGGAAGCTTCTTCGGTGCCAATCGACAGGGCTCGCTCCTCTCGGCGACGAACTCGAGAAGAGCCACTTCGCCGGAGGGAGTGTCTTCCTTGACGTAGAACCAGCTCTTCTTCCACCCGCTGGCGGCCTTCTTCGACAAGAGGATCTTGACGAAATTGGCCTTCGGCTTCAGTTGAAACATGACTCCGCCTGCGGGCAGCATCAAGCCGTTGGACGCCTCGCGCCCGACGTGGCCGTGGAAGAGCTCCAGCCATAGCAGGAAATACGGCCTGCAGCCAAGGTAACATTCACAGAAGGCGATAAAGATCGCCAGCTGCTCGATGTTGTGCGGACCAAGATCCGATGGCTTGATCGCGTAATACGCACAGAAGCGGCAGAAAAAGAGAGAGGTGGGGAACCCCAGACCCCTCTCAAGATGACTGGGGAAGCAGATTAACTCGTCGGGTCACGGCTTCGGCTCGGTCTCGGAGGAGGGGGGAACCCGCCAATTCCCCTTGCGGAGCACTCCGGTGTCTTCAAAAGATCTAAGCTGGGCCGTGGTGCACTTGGATTTCCCCCATGAGCCTTTAGGAGGCGCCATCAGGTAGGATGTGGAATCGCGTGATGCGGAAAGAACAAGTCGAAAGGACGCGGGCAGGAAGATTGGAGGAAGGAAGAACGAATGAGGAAGAGTGAAGAATGCGAAGAAGGACTACAGAACTGAACCATCACTCCCCTTATATGGGAAACGCCACCCGCCAAAATCGGGGTAGCCGTTACCCGCGGTAATTACGCTGTAGTTACCATTGGAAATCCCAACGGATAGTTTGACCAGGTTTGATGGTCCAACTCCTTTAGTCCACCCGCCACTCGCCAGTCTTTCCACTTGCTGAGACGACGACTAGGTGGCGGAGACATTCATTGAGACGGCGAGTGGAAACATGGGGAAATTCTCCTTGGTTCTAATGGAGTCCATCGCCGACTCGACTGGACGCCCAAATTGGGCTCGCCTACTCCGACCGCCAAAAGGACGCCCGCTCCTGCATCAACGATGGCCTCGGGGACTACTGATGGGGATATGCCGAAGGGGGTATGCCCAACAGGACGTTCCGATCAGGCCAAAAGGCCTGCGAGTGCATCCGAAATACGGCGACTGGACTACGAAGGAAGGAAAGGCCCAACGACTGGCGACTAGAAGCCCAGGAGCGTAGCAGAGGCCCAGTCGGATTAGGTCAAAAGTCTTCGGATCCTTATCTTGTTTGGGGATAACTTGTAAACCCTAGTGAGGTGCTCCATATATAAACCTCCCTAGGGTATCCTGGAGACTTACGTTCCATCATACACCCCCTCAAGCGACTCGCTGCCTAGCCGCCGAGCTCGCCACCCTTGTAACTCGCTCCCTCATAGTGTAATCTAGCAGGAGTAGGTCTTTACCCTCCCGGGGGCCGAACCTGGGTAAACCCATGTGCATCCGCCCCCATCTCACACCGCAGATGGCCGCCAACTCTTCCTCACGAAACACTCAATCGCTGCCAGTGGCAGTGACTACCGTGGCCATCTCCACAACACTGGTATTGTCCGGGATAAAACCCCGGCTCATAGAGCCGCTGCAAAGATCAATGGGTGTCTTTGGATAGAAGAACTACCAATGATCTTAGAGTTTAAGAACAACTCTGAATCGATCAACAGGCTATACGCCATTCTTTCTGGTATATGGGGTAGAAGCTGTATTACCAGCCGGCATAGATCATGATTCGCCAAGAGTCACCCAATATACAGAAGCCGAAGTGCACGAGGCCCAAC
Organism: Avena insularis; assembly: GCA_023614405.1. Taxonomy (NCBI): domain Eukaryota; kingdom Viridiplantae; phylum Streptophyta; class Magnoliopsida; order Poales; family Poaceae; genus Avena; species Avena insularis. The sequence goes on from CM042690.1 coordinate 284,776,074, forward strand.
AAAATGATGTTGATCTGTTGGAAGAAGCGGGAGAACTGGCCTTGTCCAGATCCGCCATATATCAGCAAAATCTCTGACGCTATCATAGCCGGAAAGTAAACCCCCGAGTTTTTTGGGAAGGTGATTTGGTACTACGGCTAATACAGCGCACTACTGGCATGCATAAGTTATCTCCTCCATGGGAAGGACCTTTCATTGTGAGCAAAGCCTTGCGCAATGACTCCTACTATCTTATTGATGCACAACCCCAGGAAAAGAACAAGACGAACATGTCCGGAGAGGAATCCAAACGACCGTGGAACGTAGCACTTCTTCGTCATTTCTACACCTAAGAGGTAAACGTATTCGAGCTACTCATATGTCGGTATGTATATCGACGATGAGCTTATCAATAAAAACTTGCCACCCCGAGCAGAGACTCGGGGACTGCTATAATACTTGTTTCTCGTTTTCGTATTTTTATGTTGGCTGGATTAAGTCGCTTATATCTTAGTTGGATTAGTAATGTGTAAGCACCAAAAACCTAACTCTTCGACTTTGTTGTTGTCCAACACGAATTGACTTCATGGCAAGTAAGAGAACAAGTTTGGAATGACAAAGCACAAAAAAACGACTAAGAGAAAGAACTTAAACGGGCTAACGTTGATTTTTTGACTAACTCTTAGTTTCTTTTGGACATTAAAACACCGGATCATTTTGAGCTAATCTTAAGGTTTCAAGTCTATACTTGTATTAAAAAGATTCATGTTGTTTAGGAGAGCCCGTACGTTAGTACCAAATTTTCCGTCTGCCTTTTATGGATGATTTTGCCCCTGGCACTTCGAAGGTTTTACAAGCCTTGCCACTACGAAGTCAAAATTCACGATACGATTCCTTAGCATCGTATGTGGGTCGAGTGTGCCGGAGGGGAGCCTCGCCAAGGGACAGCCGCGGGAGTTTGGGTGCTTCTCCTCGGGGCCTTCTCTGTCTCCTGGCCGGCGGCGGCCGTGGACTAGGGTCTTCAACGCTCCTCCAGCGTCCCCACATCGTCGAACCCCGCCACCTACGTCCCGAGTGCAGGGCCTGCTTCCCCGCGGTCTCCGTACAAGCTCCTCAGCGCCGCCGCCCTGGACCGGTTCTGCACGGCGGAGCAGATGTCGCCTCCTACCTCCAGCCTACCGTTACGTTGGTGAGGCTCTCTCATGGCCACTGGAGACGGTCCCCATTTTGGGTGGAGGTGGAACTGGGCATCCGTCCGCGCCCAACATGTAAGATTCCCCTAATTCAGCGGCGGTCGGTATCGCATCACGCGGAGAGGTCGAGGCGCCGACCAAGTTCCATGCCATACAGCTCCATGAGCTCGTCCTTCCAGCCTCCTAGCGCGGGCCGAGACACCCCAGCTGCACAACCAGCGAGGGCCCCTCTTCCTTACCACAGCCGGTCCCGACCGGCGAGCCGGCGCCGGTGTCCTGCAGGCGTGGAGGGTCACACGGGATGAAGGGCTCGGAGTCCAGCGGCGATTCTGTCGAGTGCTTGATTTGTTGCGATATTGCAGGCTGTGTGTCGTGCGTTGCTGCCTGGGATCATGCCATTCAGATGTATGATAAAACGCCTCAAAGAAGTGGCATGTGGCGCCTGTCAACTGTCAAACAAGCTAATAGATTGGCATCAGACTCTGGAGTTCTCACTTTTTTCAACTTCTTGTGCATCTGATCGGTCCAGGGCATTGGTGTTAGATTAAAACTGACACATATATTTCCCTTTTTTGTAGATCTGTTTGAATGATGATATAGTTTGCTTCTGATTCAGGGTTTGTGCCTACCAAGTTTCTATCCATGGTTGTGCAAGTCTTGATACAGAAGAACACTGCCAGCGGGGTTGCAAGCAATTGTGTTGCTGCTGTAAGCCAAAGCCATCAACCTGATACGAGTGAGCTACTTTGCAGTAAACCATTGTTTTACTGATTGGCCATTGTACCAAAGAGATCTTGAGATTTCATAGGTTCAAGATACCAACGTCTTTTTTTTAACTTCAGGGTGTCTGCTCATTAGCCAGCAGTGAACCTATCTTTGTTAGGCTGCTATTGACCGGTGAGGCTACACGAAGTTTAGTCCCACCTCGTCTACGGAAGGAGGCCACACCCACCTTATAAGGGAGAGATTCCCTTCCTCCTTTCAGTCCGGACTTTTGGGATGGAGTGGGCTCTCTTCTTATAGTTGGGCCGTGAGCGCATGAACGTCCAGAACGTAGGCTGAGTGCTGGGCTGGGCCAAGTGGACGCTAACATCTGGTATCAGAGCTAGCGATCGCCATGCCTTTCTGAGGGGCTTCTCAGGGGGATGGGATGTTAGGCTGCTGTTGACCGGTGGAGGCTACACTAGTTTAGTCCCACCTCGCCTACGGGAGGCGGCCACACCCAGCTTATAAGGGAGAGATTCCTTCCTCCTTTCAGTCCGGGCTTTTGGGATGGAGTCGGCTCTCTACTTATAGTTGGGCTGTGAGCCCATGAACGTCCAGAACATAGACTGAGTGCTGGGTTGGGCCAAGTGGACGCTGGCATCTGGTATCAGAGCTAGCGATCGCCATGCCTTCCTGTGGGGCTTCTCAGGGGGATGGGATGTTAGGCTGTTGTTGACCGGTGAGGCTACACGAAGTTTAGTCCTACCTCACCTACGGAAGGAGGACACACCCACCTTATAAGGGAGAGATTCCTTCCTCCTTTCAGTCCGGGCTTTTGGGATGGAGTGGGCTCTCTTCTTATAGTTGGGCCATGAGCGCATGAACGTCCAGAACGTAGGCTGAGTGCTGGGCTGGGCCAAGTGGACGCTAACAATCTTAGCAATATGTAGTTTTGTAAAGTGCAAAGTTAGGCTTCTCGAAGACAAGCACAATGCTACAAATTATTGATCATCTTGTTTTTTTATGTTTTTGAGTTATTAACTGCAATGGAATATATTCATCTGATGGATGTGCCTAACAATCTTATTCAGCTACCTCTGCTTGCTAATGTAAAACCAAGAAAACCTTGCTATAATTGCATTATTGTTGACGAATTTGTTCAAAAAATCTTTCTGTATTTTCCTTTTATTAGGATGAGAATTATGGTGCGGATTGGCAGATGGGTCTATGATCAACTTCTGAAGTTTAATGTGGATGGTTCATATTGCCAAGGCGATGATCAGGCAGGCTAGGGTGTGATTGCTCTGTGAGAATATGGGCAAGGTCGTGGCTGCCATCGCAGAAAAAAATGCCCACATCCATGATGTTTTTCAAGCAGAGTTGTGTGTTTTATATAAAGCTGTTTGGCTAGCTTCTCAGTTGGGAGTGATCTGAGTGCGTTTTGAAACTGATTCCCAACTCATGGTGATGGCTATGAACAGGCGCAAGGCTAATTCCTCCCAGTATGCAAGTGTCATTGAAGATGTGAAGATACAGCTGAGACTCTGGTTCTCCAGTTGCAAGGTCAAGACGTGCAAGAGAATAGGGAAGATGTCTGTTCATGAATCGGTGCACTGAATTCTTCAGTATATCGTTTGTACTGCCAGTTTATCTTTTGTACGGCACATGTTCCTTATAGTGCATGATTTGCCCAATGTGTCCCCATGAAGTTTATGCTTTTTCTCAAAAAGGAAAACAACAACGATGAAGTGCTACTTTCTTGCTGATGCAAGAAATCGGTTCGAAACGGCCACCGATGGATTTTTTGTGGCGGAGGTGATGTCCACGGAGAAGAGAGAAGATGACGGCGATTGAGGAAGGCGAGAGACAAAGGTAAAGGCCTTAGTTCCTTTTTCTTGACACATATCGTGTTTGTAATTCTGTATGATATATATAGGATTCAGTGATCAAATGAACTTGTCTATTTCACTTGTAGACTATAGTTACGAAGCTTGCATTCCAGTCATATACATTTTGCTCCTTTTACATGTCATAAAAAGTGTTGGTCTTTTCCATTTTGCGATCTGCCCCTTGAGCAGGTTCAAAGCTATAGCAGACTAAGTGTTTTGTTAGCAGACAGAGGGGGTTGTCCCTGTGATCTTTGGGCATGTAAAACCTGAATCCAAACCTCTGTCTGCACAATTTCTTAATAAAATTATCCAAAAAGGTCATATAGTTCTTTTTAAATGGCTACCTTGGTATCTAAAGAATTTATATGTATTGGCAGTTTATCACCTGAAACAGATGCAAATACTTGGTGGTATTTGAAATTCTTCATGTAATATTTGTTCTGAGTTTTCTTGAACTTCAACACTGATATAGTGATGCGAAAGCTAACTGCTTTCAAGAGAAAAGTGAAAAATTACAGTACTATTCACATCTCATTTATCTGTATTCTTTATTTATTGTAAGGTTGTTGCAGTTTTTATTTAGTTTATGTATGCTACTGAATCGTAAACTTGTAACTAATACTATTTAGTTTATGTATGCTACTAAATTGCTCACTTTTTCCACTTATGATATGAAAAATAATCTTTCACCAGTTTTATCTGGCATTAACTCATGATGCTGACAATCTTAAATCGTTGTTATTTCAGAGTCATGGCTACTACAGTCACATACTTCCGGTGTGATACAAGGTATGATTCTCTGTTTAGAGGATTGCAGAATTAAGAGAGAAGAGTGCCCCTCTAGCCTCCAATCTCGCTGCTTGAATTTTCCCACTTTTTTACTACCCGGGAAAATGAAAGCAAGCTTCTTTCTCTTTTAGAAGTAGTCAGTTAACTGTGCTTTCAGTCTCTACTTTGTGTAAGCTAGATTGAAAATTCTGGTTTAGTGTGCTTCTAGGCTCTACTTTGTATAACCAAGCTGCTATGCCAGGACACCTACAAGTTTCCAGCTTCGGGCAAGCCAGTACAAAGAGAGCCAGTACGAAGAGAAATATAAACGAGCTTGAAATTGTAATTTCACCGATCTGAAGATATATGCTCTGTTTGTTTCAGATTCTGCTTCAGCTTTTGAGTTCTAGAATCGGAAGCTGCAACAAACAGCCGAAAATACAAAAGCGCTTGCGAGAATCTAGGCCAGAAAACGAACTAGCGAGCGCGGTCGAACGGAAGCGGGGCTGGGGCTGCTTCCCGAGCTTTTCAACCGCTTCCGGAGTGCAGCAGACGTAAATGCCCTCTTGACTTTGTATTATTTACAAGGTACCTGCCACCGAGCCCATCCCGTCAGTCACACCCCGTCATTTACCCCCGAGCGTGTTCCCATCCATGGAAGTTAGCATTCGGGTTCCTGCTGCCGCCTCCCTTCCCCGCCGCCGGTCGCCATTGAAGCTCCCCTCCGCCGTACAAGCTCCCCGTACCTAGTTCTGGACCTCCCCTCCTCCCAATCGACCAGGGCCTCCGTTGACCGTTCCTCTGGCCGCGGCGGCGATGGTGACGACCTCCTCGTCGATGACCTCTTGCAGACAGCCGGCATCTAGGTACTCCAGGAGCAGACTGCTGGCGTTCGCGAGCTCATGCGCGTGCACGATGCGGGTGTCTGCGAGCAGACTGCGCGTGCAGGGAGAACGAGTCGATCTTTGTCCCCGTTGGCCACCATCCCTGCTCTGTTTCCGTCTCCTCGACTGGAAGAAACTCGACTCCTTCCCTGGTGATGGCAAACCATGGACGTCGCGGCTGCGGGGAGGCCTGGGGGCGGCGGCGATCCATGGACATCACGTCTGATTTTTGCCGTTGTAGCTGCCTCATGCCAGCCAATTCGTCCTTGAATTTTCTGCTCGAAATGGAGTAACCAGGAGAGAGAGAGAAACGGGTTTGCTCTTCTCCGTATATTTGGATAACAGAAGATACCATCGTGGGTGTTAGCTTTGCGACAAGTAAATACCGAAGAACGAAAATAAAATCGTAGCAAGGGGGACACAGATTTAACGTGGAAAGCCCTCTCCTACAAAGAGAGGGGAAAAACCACGGGCGCCAGCCAGCGAAACTTCACTATAACGGAGAATGTTTACACAACACCGGGGATTTCGCAGATGCAACTTATCCCAGCCGGCGGCTTACAAGAGGTATATATAACGGTGGTAACCTAGGTTATCAACGATCTGTACCGCATCGGCCCAAGCACGCCGGAGGCCTCGCTCCGCTCCGTCAGAAGTTGGCCTCAACTTTGTAGAATTTGGATCAACATATAACAAACTCCACCTTGAGATAAATTCCTTCTTGTAGCATCAACGGTAATCATCTCCCTGAACAAACAAAGAAAACACTTTCGGCGTCAACAGCCACTTGGGCTAAGTAGTTATACCAACTAAGCTTGAGCATAGCTCAAACTTAGCAATAGGAATAGGCTTTGTCATCATATCAGCAGGATTATCATGAGTGCTTATCTTGCATACCTTCAGCGTACCTTGTGCAACAACATCAAGAACATAATGGTACTTGATATCAATGTGCTTTGTTCTCTCATGGAACATCTGATCCTTAGTAAGGTAAATAACACTTTGACTTTTATAGAACATGTAAATGCAAGAATCATCCTGACAAAGCTCAGCATACAAACCTTTCAACCAAACAGACTCTTTGCAAGCTTCGGGAACACCATATATTCTACTTCGGTTGTAGATAAAGCAACAACTGGTTGCAGCGTTGCCTTCCAACTCACGGCACATCCACCTAGCGTGAACACATAACCTGTGAGGGACCTCCTCTTATCCAAGTCGGCAGCAAAATCTGAATCCACATAGCCTGCGAGTCCCTCATCAGTCTTGCCAAACTTCAAGCAAGCGTTGGATGTGCCACGGAGGTACCTGAAAATCCACTGAATAACTTTCCAATGTTCTTTACTAGGATTAGCCTGTAACGACTCACCAAACTCATAGCATATGATAAATCAGGACGAGAGCAAATCATGACATACATCAAGGAACCAACAACACTAGAATAAGGAACTCGAGCATATACTCAATATCTTCATCAGAACTAGGACATTGCAATGCTGACAATTTAAAGTGAGGAGCAACAGGAGTACTAACAGCCTTTGCATCATGCATATTAAAATGTTGAAGAACTTTCTCAACGTAACTTTGCTGAGCTAGGTCATCAACGATCCGTACCTCCGGCGATGGGCCTCGCTCCGCTCCGTCAGAAGTTGGCCTCAACTTTGTAGAATTTGGATCAACATATAACAGTGGGTCCTACCACAAACGTGATCAATTAATTTAGCTGGTAATAACTATATTAAAAGAAGCCAAAACCTAGAAAAGCAAAAGTAGCCAATATTATTTTTACAAACATTTTAGACAAAACATGTAATTTGAGGTAATTACGATCTTAAACATGACCCGATTGTCTAAGGAATTAGGTCACAAACAGCTTATTCGTTTCAAATTACCAATTGTACAACATGTTTAGCACTAGAGGATATTACAGACATTTCACCCCTAGAATCATCAGCAACACATATAAAAAGCACCATGGCCAAACACGAAATCCTTGCTTTCAATAGCTACTTTCTACCGCTGATTTTCCACAGCTGATTTTCAAAAGCTACAGCCCAAACAAACACAGTCATACTGTGATCTGTACCTCGATAGCAACTGTTTACACTGCAAAAAATAAATTCACTATTTGTCACGCTAGCTGTTCAATAATTTGTACATTTTCTTGAACTACTATCGCCGTGTGAATCTCTGATCCTATTTGTACAACTTATGGTTTTGAATGATTGTTTATTCCGTCTTGAAATAATGAAAAAAGCTTATCAGTTTCATGTGTACAACACTTTTGAGCGATCTCTGACTGCACTTTGGTGTGTTGTGCTGACCGAATGCAGTTGAACCGTCATGCTACCTTTGCTTTTCTCTTCTTTTTGGACACATTGGCATGGCGGTAGAACCTTGTTTCGGTATTGATTCAGATTTGGCTGATTAGTCTAAACTTATAATTTTGTACTCGAAAATGGTCGATTGGAACTTCATACAACCAATGAGCTATCGATACCATCCTCTATGCAAACATTACATCTCACTGTTTACAGAGATCCGTAACTTTGGACTACCATGTGAAATTACGTTAACCTGTCTTAGATTGTCCACCGGTCGGGGAGAGATAAAAAAGATGCATGTCCCATTTGAGCCCCTGACATGCCACCGATTTATAGGAAATCTAAATATTAACGTGGCGATATCCCAGGATAAAAAAATGACCCCTCAGGATAAAAAAATGATTTCTAGGGAAATTAATATCAAACCTTTTGTTTATTTTATTTTTTGCAGGAATTGACCCGTAGCAACGCACGGATATTATGCTAGTATTATTAAGTCAATTTTTTGAACCTCGGACTCGTAAGTCGAAAAACCGAATTAAGGTAGACGCGAGCCGAGTCAAAAATTGGGGGAACAAGAAAACGAAATTCGAGAACTTCACCCACGATAATCCAACAATAAAACTTAGTTCAGAACATAAAATTGTAGCACAACCAAACTTAAGTATTTAGATACATCTACGCCCGGCATTCCGAGGATCTGATAAATATGACTAGTGTTTTCTAAGGAGCAGGAGCAGCAGACGAATCATCCGTCGATGAAGGAGGTACTTCGGAGTGTGGGGGAGGGGCGGTAGCCTCGGCTTCATCCTGCGGGTTAACCTTGCTATCCTCCGGGTCTTCAGCCTCATCGCCCAGTTTGGATCCCTCACTTTCACTCCCTCCCTCTTCATCTTCAGAGAAAACTTCTTCATCAACAGCATCGAGATAACTCGGCCCCTCATTCCAAGCATGGTAGAAGGAGTACTAGATGAGCTTGTTGGCACAGGCTTTGCAGGGCGCAATCCACTCCGGATCCTTGCACCACTTAGACCCGGTGCGCATGCGAGTGAGCAACCCTAGATCAATTCTTTCATATCATGAAAGAGAAAATTTCAAGGCAATGTCGGCCCCAGCCCGTGCGGCAGATTTACGCCATAGATGCAGCTGCGTGTCACACTCCATTAATTTGGCTATGAAAGCCGAGACTTTCTTTGGAATGGATTCACTGGGCCAAAGGCAGCTGAACATCCGCGTTGCTGCTGGGATAATATCCGCGCCATGGTTCTTCACTACCTCAAGACGAGCGGTGAGACTCGCCAGTAGATCCTCCGTATTATACGGGATTGGCTCGGCACCAGGGGCAGCAAGAATACCACGTTGTTCGCGGGATTGGCATACGGCAGCGGCACCGAGCGTATCATTCTCTGGAAATTTGCCTAAGAATGAGAAGGAAAATAGTGAACAAAAGGACCGAATCCGAAGCAAAGAAAATCAAGCAAGGGCAGAAAACTCACGCGCGATCTGGAAGAGGAGTCGCTGAAGCTCAGAATGAAGGTCGGCGCTATGGGCCTGGAGTTTCTCGTATTCGGTGGTCACCGACGTAAGCTTGACGTCGGCTTCCTCCAATAGGCTCTTATCCTTGGAGATTTGCGTGGTTAAACGCTCTTTCTTCTCGGCAAACTCCTGGTCGGACTTCTCCAACTCGGACTTATGGAAGTTCTTAAGCCTCTGGATTTCGGCATTCAGCTGAGTGATCTCCGAGTCCTGGTGTTGGAGCTGAGCTATCTCTTCATCTTTCTTCTTCAGCTCAGCCTCATGCTTCCCTGCTTGTTCAAGGAAATGAGTCATCATTTCAGGCATGGTGACGCTATCCTCGAGAGCAACTACAACATCATAATGTTCTGGAGGACCCAAAGTATAAGTGTCCACCGAATAAAGGAAGGAAAATACAACGATCGTGTGGAGGGGATAAATTTACCTTTGATTTCAGTAAGGTTTTTCCGCATGATTATGTTTTCAGCTTCAACCTCGGCTGCATGATTTGGACAACGAATTCATATGGATCCTAAGAAGTTCGAATAAATACGGAAGAGGAAGAATGGAAAATTACCCCTCTTCTGGTACTCCACTAGGACTTTACCATAACACGCGCGAATGTCTTTGTAGGAGTCTAGCAGGCGCTGGAACTCAGCGGATCAGCGGTTAGTGGTAATCTGAAATAAGCAAGGCAATGGCAGAGTTCAAAGGCAGAGTAAAAACAATTCGAAGTCTACAAAATCCGGGCCAAGTGGAACTTAACCCGGCTCTAGGTGTGTGGATATTCAAAGTCTACAAGATCCGGGCCAAGTGGAACTTAACTCATCTCTAGGTGTATGGATATTCGATGTCTACAAGATCCGGGCCAAGTGGAACTTAACCCGGCTCCAGGTGTGTGGATATTCGAAGTCTACAAAATATCCTCCCTCCGCTTATCTCTTTCCTTTCTATATGATAAGTCTACTCGCGCCTCAAGAGCCGGTCATTTACGCTCTCTACTGCATGAACAACATTCCCAACTAGATCTCTACGGCTTCCGTTGTCTCCTTATCGATTCCCGACTCTAGCTCACAGGTATCCATAAGAGCGACCGCCCTGAATGCTTAAACCTATCAATCCTCTCCTTCCGAGCCAAGTGGAACTTAACCCGGCTCTAGGTGTGTGGATATTCGAAGTCTACAAAACTCAGGCCAAGTGGAACTTAACCCGGCTCTAGGTGTGTGGATATTCGAAGTCTACAAAACCCAGGCCAAGTGGAACTTAACCCGGCTCTAGGTGTGGATATTCGAAGTGCATAAGATACGGGCCAAGGGAACTAGACCCGGCTCTAACTATATCAAAATTTGATGTTGTCACGAACAAAAACTAGATTTTATAAGAAGCATCCAACCGAATAACAAGTTATTCCCTCAGAGGCTCGGGGACTAGGGGCTATATCTACAAGTGCTCAGTTATGTAAAACATCAACAACAGAGAAAAAGAGTTACCTGCATCATCCGGCCAGCTAAGGAAATAGCCTTAGTAGCGGAGTTCATCTGGGTGCTGAACTCGGCTGGGCCGAACTTCTCCGGCAGATCATCTTGAGGGTCGATGAATTCTGCATTGTTCCAGTTCTTCACATACTCGAGGAGCAGTGGACTATAGCTTTTGCCGCTTAGAGAATAGTTCGCCACAAGGCCCTTCACGTGGGCCTCTCGCCTGGCATATTGAGCTACGGCGGGGCTGGTATGCAAAACCAGCTGTTGGCTGCCCTCTAACCTGGAAGCGGTAGACCTGGATGAAGTTCTTTTTGCTGACCCGGAAGCCTTCTTGACTTCGCCGGATGAAGGTGGAGGAACTATTTGGAAGATATCTGCCATTGAAGGGGTAGACACGGAGGGAGCCGATGGGGCTTTTCCCTTGGGAGGCTTGGTGGAGGCTTTTGCTACTGCTATTGGTGCTGTTGGTGTGGATACTGGTGCTGGTGCTGGTGCTGTTGGTGCTGCTGGTGGTGATGCTGGGAACACTGGAACAAAATGACTTGTTGGGGGCGGCGCCGATGAAATTGGCACCTCAAGATTTGGCGCTGAGGCCGAGGAACTGGGGAGATCTGGCATCACCATATCCAGAGCCGCCCCACTACCCCCCGCACCGACATTGCCCTCCTCTTGGCGAGGTGGGCTCTGGTCAGGCGCAACAGCGGAGCCCTCTTGAATAGGGCTGAGCGGACGAGAATCGTCATTGCAGGGGGGAGAGAGGGACTGCTCTGGAGTGGGGAGGCTATGCCGGAGCCGCTCTGAGGGATATCCCTAGGAGCTCTGAGAAAAAGAAAAAGCACCAAGTCAAAAAGAGAGAATCGATAAGCCAAGCAAAGGAAAAATCCCATGTAGCAGTGCTAAAGGACTTACTCATCCGCGGTAGGAGGAGCCCGAGGTTTGGGCGCCCTCCGAACCGTGCTCTTAGCGGCCGGCTTGGACGAGGGTTTCACCCCGGATTTCTTCTGCCTCTTCTTGGGCAGCAGCACCTCCGAAGCTGCGGCCGAGGTAGCCGCGCGCTTCTGGGAAGGAGCAAGGGTCACCAGTGGCAAGGGGAGGAACCTCGTGGACCTGACCGTCCGGGTTAGTTGAACATTCGAACATAGCCAGATGCGCGTAAGAGATGGGAACCGGATCAAATACCTCTAGGACCTCAACGTCCGAGTCATCGTCGTCTAGCCAATCCCTTAGAGAAGAGGCCTTACCAGTGCTACGTTTGACGACGTCCGGGGTAGGCAGGAAGGCCTCTAGATCAAGCTCCTCCTTGTCCTCCTCGGTGCGGTCCGGCAACCACTTGCTCGCCAGCACCTCGCCATCCTCTAGTGGCTGCTAGAGGAATCGCTGAGAACAAGGCAACAATTGAGAAGTTACAAAAGTGAATCGACATACAGAGAAGATTCGGAGAACAAGAAAAGGAAAATTCACCTTTGGAGGAGGATTGACCCGGGTGAAGGGCTCAATTCCCCACTCCCAATCCTCGGAGAACTCCTTCTCCACATTGAATATGGACTTAACCCGGCGGTAAACCACCGAGTTATCTAGCTCGATGGAAGAAGTCCGGTGGGGGTCGAGAGGGCCGCTCAAGTAGCAGATCTTGTGGGATTGCTTCTGGAGGAGGGAGACCTGGCTGCGGAGAAAAGTAATCATAATATCCTCCCCCTGGAGGCGCTCCTTGATCCGGCGCTCCACTTGATTCGCCTGGGCCGTGGGCTGCTTCGGAATGCTCTCCCAACGCGAGATATCAGGGGGGCCAAGTTTTAAGGGGAGCAGCCGGATCAAGTCCTCCTTGGTGGTGTTCCGAACATAGAAGAAAGTCCGGGCCTAGCCCTTGGAGGACTCGAGTCTGGTGACCCGGGGGAATATGGAGTTATTCCGGGGAGAAATGGGGGCGGCGCCGCACTGGGTCAAGTGTTTGTCCTCCGGGGCAAGCTCCTTGTCTGGAACTACGTTCCTCCGGAGACCAAAGAACTTGATCCAAAGTTCTTTGGTTGGCAAGAGGCAGATGTACCCCTCAATGCCAGAAGCAAAGGAGGACAGAGAAGTAATAGCATTTGCGGGGAGGTGATGTGGTTGCAACTTGTATGTAGTAATGAAATCAAAGAAAAAATCGGAAGTGGGAAGACCGAAGCCGCTAGAAATGCGAAAGAAAGACAACATATTCCCCAGAATTGGGGGAAAGAGAGACTTCACCAGAGGTGAGGCGGCAGGCAACACCGGCAGGGACGCGGCATGTGGCGTGGAGCCAGTCCAGGTCCTCCTCGCGGACGATGGAGCCGTCCCAGCAGCCACGCTCGCGGCCCTCTACTCCTTCTTCCTGCTGCGCCACCACCGCTGCTTCCTCTTCTGTCATGATGGATTCGAGGTCTTCAAGAGTGAAATCGCTGTACGAATAACCGGAAGAGGGGAAACGGGAAGCGCAAGGCCCCGTGGTGGAAATATGGACCGGGAATGGCGGCGCTAGCGCGAGATGCTACCTGAGCACGGTCGCGGTGGCGTTGGAGCAACAAGAAACTGGCGTCGGCAGCAAGGTTGCGGTGAGAGAGAAAAAGGCTAGGAGGCGTGGAGAAAATGGAGGAACTTCCCCTGAGAACGCCCCATGCCCTCTACTTAACCACGCAGCACGCGCGTCGTGGGATCTTTTGCGGTGGCCACGCCGCATGCAATGGGTGTGTGCACGGTCGAGACAGCCAATCAGAGCAAGGCCACATGGGCGAATGATCCCATGACGTGACGCGATGTTACGGTTAACGAGGCGTTGCAGTGAAGGGACGTTTACAACAATTATTCCTGACATTGCGTCAGTAACTAGCGCATTAAATGTGCGTGTCCCTTGATGTCTACGCACTTCTATTCTTGTAGGCAGTTGTTGGGCCTCCAAGTGCAGAGGTTTGTAGAACAGCAGCAAGTTTTCCCTTAAGTGGATCACCCAAGGTTTATCGAACTCAGGGAGGAAGTGGTCAAAGGTATCCCCTCTCAAGCAATCCTGCAATCAAGATACAAGAAGTCTCTTGTGTCCCAAACACACCCAATACACTTGTCAGGTGTATAGGTGCACTAGTTCGACAAAGAGATAGTGAAATACAAGTGGTATGGATAATTATAAGTGGTAATGGTGATAGAAAATAGCTTGATGGCGTGGAAAATACTAAAGGCAAACTGAAATAAAGATGGAAGCAAGCAAACATGTAACAGATCTAATAGCAAATGGTTTTTAAATGCTTAGAAACAAGGCCTAGGGATCATACTTTCACTAGTGAACACTCTCATATAAATATATTCTTCTTTATGGTACTACGCTGAATTAATCTCAGGTTGGACACTCTAATCCATGGTAGGGCTATAACAGCACACCTCAAAGTAAGCCTTTTCCCATCTAGATAACCCCACACTGTCACCTTGAGCTCTTGATGGTTCCAACAAACACCACAATTTCATAGAAACATCCAACTCCAAATATAACTCATAACAAGTATTTGTAATCTCTAGCCTAAGTGCCACCATGGTGTGCATGCTGTCAACTTCACACACATGGGGAGAGCACAGATATATTAAAGCACTTGAGTAGCAAGGTAGATCTATAGATTATAGGCTCATGATCTCAATAATATCATGCATAGAGAGAGATGAACACATAGCTACCGGTAGAACCCTTAGCCTCGAGAGAGAACTACTCCCTCATCATCATGGGAATCAGCAACGGTGATGGAGATGGCGGTGAAGATTGATGGAGATGGCTCCGGGGGCACTTCCCCGTCCCGCCAGGGTGCCGGAATAGAGACTTTATGTCCCCCGGATCTCCCCTTCGGTGGCGGCGGTGCTGCGGAACGTTTTGTGGATTTGTGATTGACGATCTAGGGTTTTCGTCCCGAGAGGCATATATAGGCGAAAGAGGCAAGGTCGGTGGCTGGCCAGGGGGCCCACACCACCTGGTGGCGCGGCCAAGGCTAGCCCGTGCCACCATATGGTGTGGCCACCTATGGCCCCTCTCCGTCTTGTCTTCTGGCTCCGCGAGTCTTCCGGTAAAATATCAACTTTGGCTTTTGTCCCGTCCAATTCCGAGAATATTGATTTTCTGACTTTCCTGGAACCAAAAACAGCAGAAAACAGGCAACTGGCACTGTGGCATCTTGTTAATAGGTTAGTCTAGGAAAGTGTATAAAAAGTACTCGAAAGTTGGAACAAAACATAAGAAAGTAGATAAAACCAAGCATGGAACATCAAAAATTATGGATACGTTTGCAACGTATCAACATCCCTAAGCTTAACTCCTGCTCGTCCTCGAGTAGGTAAGTGATAAAAAGAAAGAATAATTTTGGAGGTGACATGCACCATCATAAACTTGATCAAAGTATTTGTAAAACATTCAAAGTTGGTATCATAGTACTTCAATGATAACATGAAAGACAAAGTTCTAGGAATAAGACAAAGAAACTATGTTGCAACATGAAAAGGCACAAACAAAAGATTAATGAATAACAATGCTTTGCAAGACGTTTGTTTGTTTCACATAAAGAAAACATAGCATAATAGTATTCAGCTTGTCCCTCATAGAGTAGCAAATATAAATGCATAGGACACCTTCAAAGTTCATAAGAGTGACTAGATACAAATAGTTTAAAACAAGCAATATCAAGGTATGCATTAGTCAACAAGTCTTGGGACAATGCACATAGAACTAAGAATGGCCACTATGCTCTCAAAGTAGGTGCATAAAGGTAGAAGGTGGAGACTCAATATAATGGTGGAAGAAAGTCCTTCATAGAAGGAAATAGAGATTCAAGTTTCATAAGAGCTTCCAAAAATTATGGTACTTATAGCTTTCAGCTCTCATTGCCCCTATCATAAGCATCTTGAAGTGATTAAGGTTAAAGTGAACAAACTATGGTGTACATGCTTGATGAAGTATAAGTTAGAAATCTCATGTCCCTTGAATACGAGGGTCGCTCCTCATGCTACTCAAGTTTAGTCACCGGTAAGTTCTTGTCATTGTAAGTACATGTGTATCATAGAGAACCGCCAATGGGGTACCCCTTGCCCGATGCTACGGAAGAATCCCCATTTCAAAATGACAAGGCAAGCAGACAGTGAGCATCTCAGCAATCTTATAATTTACCATGGGAATATGGTGCTTTTTTCTCTCTTTCCTCTTTTCATAATCTCTTTTTTTTCTTTTTCTCTTTTTTTCTCAATATAGGACTCTTTTTTTATAAGAAGAATGCTTCATAGACAGCTCATTATGGTTACGCTGCAGGTTTCCACCATGCCAGCATGGATTAGACCAGCGGCCCAAGCGTTTCTCTAACACATATACATAACTCCATGGACTTACAAGCTCCCCTTTCATTTCACACCGACGACATCCATACACAAAAGAGCATGATATCAACTAGGTACAAGTACCAAGTGTAATGTTGAAAGCGTTCCCCATGACAGCATGGTTCTGCTAATTCCCAACAAATAAGTGCAAGCATATACAACATAGATGACACAATGGTTCAAGTTTATTAAGGGCAAGAAAAGTAAAGTGTGCCATCAAGTTCGTGAGAGCTTTAATCACTAGTTTTCTCATAACAAGTTTAATTCGGAAGGTAGATAAAAACATGAATATACTTGGAATAGAAAATTCTAATAGGTAGGTATGGTGGACTCTTTGGAATAACTTGGTTTAGGGAGTTGGATGCATGAGTGGAACTCATACTCGGTTGCGGAGGCTAGGAAAAGATTGAGAGCGACAAAATAAGAGAGAATAATGGCCATAATCATGCAGAGCGACAAAACATCATTGATCAAAGCATAAAGTGATACTACAAGTTGAAAACTAAAGGATCATAAAGGCTATGGTGACTTGGGATAGTCATAACATAGTGTGAGCATGGGCCAAGTCAACCCAAATAAAGCATCAAAGGAGAATACCCCAATACTATGCTTTAATATGCTAAAACAACGCATGATTCTTCAAAGGCACATTAAGCAATCTCAATTGTTTATAACATGTCATGCTACAGCAAAGATCACTAAGCATAAAGCCAAACCAATATCAAGCATGGCATGACAAAGCATAGGCCACAGTCAAAAACAAGCTCCTTTTACCACTTATGCATGAACTTTTCCTACTCTTTCTAATCCAAACCAAACTATTTGAAAACCAATGTATGAAATAGGGGGTCCAACCAATTTATTCAAGAAAACTAAGCAAACAAAGAAAACGAAAAACCAGAACGAAAACGAAAAAGAAGATGCTCCAAGAACAACACAACTGTGCATGAAACAATAAAAATTAAGCGTTTGGAAGAAACCTGGGATTTTTATTGATGAAGAGGGGGATGCCTTGGGCATCCCCAAGATTTGATGCTTGTACTTCTTGGATATTTATTGGGGTGACACGTGTGGCATCCCCAAGCTTGAGCTTTAGTCCATTCTTCATCTCATTACTCATTCCTTCCATACACCTGAAATTTTTCCTTCATACAAAACTTCACACAATCTTTATTGCAACATTAGTGCACTCAAGATAATAAGTCTTTAGGTTCAGTTCTAACACCAATAAAACTTCCATTAAAACAAAATCTACTGTAACACTTCCCTCAAAAATCTCAATTCCCCAAAAGAACTCAAAAAGGAACAAACAAGAAGCAAATGCAAATAATGGCAGAAATTTGTCAAAACAGACCAGCAGGTAAAGATGAATTTTTTCGTAGACCTTCTGTTACTCAAATCGAAAAGTGTTGAACTAATGAAAGTTAGATAACAACCTGGGGCAGAAGCACAAAAATTTACGCCTCAAAAAGACGTTCAGAGATTTTACACGAATGTTTACGGTGAAGCACAAAAATCTGTTTTGGGACAACAACTTTCCCAATCATTACTTCTCTCTCATTAGAGGTTACTCTTGGGACAAAAAGCAAATAAAAAGGATAATGAGTTCTTATTACTGAAGTAATAACTTCCAATACTCATTTAAAACTTTTGGGTTATCTCCCAATAAGTACTTTTCTTTAACGCCTTTAAGTTAGGCATGATAGTTTGAGAAGATGCTCACATAAGAAATATGAATTGAAGTAAAAGAGAGCATCAAGAAGCAAATTCAAAGCACATTTAAGTCTAACCCACTTCCTATGCATAGGAATCTTGTAAAGAAACAAGTCATGAAAGCACAAAGCAACAAGCATAGGAAAACAAAACAAGTGCAACTTCAAAATTTTCAACATAAAGAGGGGAAACTTAATATTGTTGAGACACATAAAACCATGTTTCCCTCTCTCATAATAACTTTCAGTAGCATCATGAATAAAATTAACAATATAACTCTCACATAAAACACTCTTATCATGAGCCACATGCATAAAATAATTATTACTCTCCTTATAAGCATAGTCATTCTTATTAATCATAGTGGGAGCAAATTCAACAAAATAGCTATCATTATTATTCTCATCACCATAATCATCAAATATAGGAGGCATATTGTAATCATAATTAATTTTCTCCTCAATAGTTGGTGGACTGAAAATATCATATTCATCATTGTAATCATCATATATTGGAGGTTTGGTATCATCATAAGCATAGAATAGCTATCTTCCAAAGCTAGAGAACTAAAAAGATCATTTTCATAAAAAACTATCTTCCCCAAGCTTAGACTTTTCCATAAAATTAGCAATAATGGTGTCCAAATAATTCATACTAACAACATTGCTATTAGCATGCAAATAAAGTTCCATAGATTTTTTAATTTTCTCTTCAAACACTTCATGTCCTAACTCAAGATAAATACTATAAAGCTCTCTAATTTTGTTGTTGTTTTCCATTAAGCCTAACTAGTGAAAACAAGAAACAAAAAGACAAAATTGCAGAATCTAAAGGAAATAACTTCGAGCACTCACACCGGAGGATGTGAGTACCTTTATACCTCCCGACAGCGCGCCAGAAAATAGGCGTTTGCCGTGGGAGGTTCTTCTTCTTTAATCCTCCGGTGTGAATACCTTTTACCTTACCTCCCCGGCAACGGTGCCAGAAAATAGCTTGATGTCTACACACTTCTATTCTTGTAGACAGTTGTTGGGCCTCCAAGTGTAGAGGTTTATAGAACAGCATCAAGTTTTCCCTTAAGTGGATCACCCAAGGTTTATCGAACTCAGGGAGGAAGTGGTCAAAGGTATCCCCTCTCAAGCAATCCTGCAATCAAGATACAAGAAGTCTTTCTTGTCCAACACACCAATACACTTGTCGGTGTATAGGTGCACTAGTTCGGCGAAGAGATAGTGAAATACAAGTGGTATGGATAATTATAAGTGGTAACGGTGATAGAAAATAGCTTGATGGTGTGGAAAATACTAAAGGCAAACTGAAATAAAGATGGAAGCAAGCAAACATGTAACAGATCTAATAGCAAACGGTATTTAAATGCTTAGAAACAAGGCCTAGGGATCATAATTTCACTAGTGAACACTCTCATATAAATATATTCTTCTTTATGATACTACGCTGAACTACTCTCTGGTTGGACACTCTAATCCATGGTAGGGCTATAACAGCACACCTCAAAGTAAGCCTTTCCCATCTAGATAACCCCACACTATCACCTTGAGCTCTAGATGGTTCCAACAAACACCACAATTTCATAGAAACATCCAACTCCAAATATAACTCATAACAAGTATTTGTAATCTCTAGCCTAAGTGCCACCATGGTGTGCACACTGTCAACTTCACACACATGGGGAGAGCAGAGGTCTATTAAAGCACTTGAGTAGCAAGGTAGATCTATAGATTACAAGCTCATGATCTCAATAAGATCATGCATAGAGAGAGATGAAGACATAGCTACCGGTAGAACCCTTAGCCTCGAGAGAGAACTACTCCCTCATCATCATGGGAATCAGCAACAGTGATGGAGATGGCTCCGGGGGCACTTCCCCGTCCCGGCAGGGTGCCGGAACAGAGACTTTCTATCCCCCGAATCTCCCCTTCGGTGGCGGCGGCGTGTAGAACTTTTCGTGGATTTCTGATTGACGATCTAGGGTTTTTGTCCCGAGAGGCATATATAGGCGAAAGAGGCAAGGTCGGCGGCCGGCCAGGGGGCCCACACCACCTGGTGGCGTGGCCAGGGCTAGCCCGCGCCACCATATGGTGTGGACACCCTGTGGCCCCTCTCCGTCTTGTCTTCTGGCTCCGTGAGTCTTCCGGTAAAATATCAACTTTGGCTTTTGTCCAGTCCAATTCCGAGAATATTGATTTTCTGACTTTCCTAGAACCAAAAACAGCAGAAAACAGGCAACTGGCACTGTGGCATCTTGTTAATAGGTTAGTCCAGGAAAGCATATAAAAAGTACTCCAAAGTTGGAACAAAACATAAGAAAGTAGATAAAACCAAGCATGGAACATCAAAAATTATGGATACGTTTGCAACGTATCAGCCCTTAAAATGAGGCAAAATGATGATTACCCTCCACATAGGATGTGGGGAAGCGTACAAGGGAAGGAATGGTAACCCGGATAAGCAAGCAAGAAACCTAGCCAGCAAGGAATAACTCGGAATGAGCCAAAGGGTCGCAAGATGAGAAACTCTGAGTTACGAGGTAACTCGGCCTAATGAAGCAAAAGATCAGGATATGGGAACCTGCTGTGGCCTTAACAACTAGAAGTTGCTAAGACCGCACCAGCTTCGGGGACTAATGTTGGGGGGATACCCCCGGGTAGGGTAACGCCGGGGTATAAGGGCCGAGTTAGCGAGGGTATGGCGCGATCAAAACAAGTGCTGATCGGGTCACCTCAAGGAAGGCCGAACCATGGTGTGACCCGGCCCGTGGAGCATCTCCTTGACTATGGTCCGGCCGGCATAAGTTATATGCCGGCCATGTTTGTCAATCTATTTTGCAGGTGACTTGGTAAGCCAGATTAGCTATATGCTAGCCGGATTATCTTAGCTTTCAAGAAAAGGAATCCCCCACTAGTTAAAAGGTGGCTTTATCAGCTATAGCATGAGCGAAGTAAAGTAAAAAAGAGGACCAATAGGTTAGGGGCGACCAAGGTGACGCGGGCAAAGCCAGATGACGTAGCCCGTGTCTGGTGACGCCGAAAGACAAGGATTACACCGTGGATTACGTCCAAAGCCTGGACAAGCCGTTAAAGAGAATAAAGAAGCATCTGCTTTAGGCAAGGAGCATATTCGTAGAATATGCTGCCACCTGTTCCCTAGAATTGTAACCCGGGCTCCCCTATATAAGGAGCACCGGGGCCTCCATAGAAGGGGATGGATCATTCTCTCTGTCTAAGTTAGAACTCTAGGGCTAGTTGGTAGGGAGTAAGATACATCGTCTCCTTCTTGCTGAGAGCCTCAAAAGCACTTGTAAACAACATTGATAGAGAAAATACAAGAACTTCCATGCGTGGAATCACCACGTTCTCCCTCCCTGGATTCCCCTAGCACTCATTGGCCCCATCTTTAGCCTATCCATGACATCTGCCGTGCCACCACCATGATAGTCATTGCATGTGTTCCTTTCCTAAACCACATTGATCCACTAGTGTCATTGATCCACATGACCACATTACATGTGTTCTTTTCCTAGACCACATTGATCCACATGACCACACACACCCAAGTGCATTATGTGACGCAACTTTTGTCTCATTGGTGCAACATGAAATGTGGAAGTTTCTCTTCCTTTGTGCTTTTGGTCTCTATGACCATGGTTTGACACATGGATCACGTATAGTCATTGCATGTGTTCTTTCCTAAACCACATTGGTCCACATGACCACATTGCATGCGTTACTTTCCTAGACCACACTGATCCACATGACCACACACACTCCAGTGAATTATGTGATGGAACTTCTGCCTCACTAGTGCAAAATGCAATGTGGAAGCTATGCTTCCTATGTGCTTTTGGTCGTTGTGACCATGGTTTGACACATGGATCACCTATAGTCATTGCATTTGTTCTTTTCCTAAACCACATTGATCCACTAGTGTAATTGCATGTGTTATTTTACTAGACCACATTGGTCCACATGACCACACACACTCTAGTGCATTCTGGGATGCAACTTCTGCCTCACTCATGCAACATGCAATGTGGAAGTTGCTCTTCCTATGTGCTTTTTGTCTCTATGACCATGGTTTGACACACGGATCACCTATTCTCATTGCATGTGTTCTTTTACTAAACCACATTGATCCACTAGTCTCATTGCATATGTTCTTTTCCTAGACCACATTGATCCACATTACCACATACACTCTAGTGCATTCTATGATGCAACTTTTGCCTCACTGGTGCAACATGCAATGTGGAAGCTGCTCTTCCTATGTGCTTCTGGTCTTTGTGACCATGGTTTTAAACATGAAAGACATATAGTCATTGCATGTGTTCTTTTCCTAAACCACATTGATCCACTAGAGTCATTGAATGTGGTATTTTACTAGACTACATTGATCCACATGAGCACACAGAATTTAGTGCATTCTAGGATGCAACTTCTGCCTCACTCGTGCAACATGCAATGTGGAAGCTGCTATTCCTTTGTGCTTTTGGTCTCTGTGACCCTAGTTTGACACATGGATCACCTATAGTCATTGCATGTGTTCTTTTCCTAAACCACATTGATCCACTAGTTTCATTGATTCACATGACCGCATTGCATGTGTTCTTTTCCTAGACCACAATGATCCACATGACCACACACACTCTAGTGCATGTTGTGATGCAACTTCTGCCTCACTGGTGCAACATGCAATGTGGAAGCTGCTTTTTCTATGTGCTTTTGGTCTCTGTGTCCATGGTTTGACACATGGATCCACTATAGACATTGCATGTATTATTTTCCTAAACCACATTGATCCACATGACCACATTGCATGTGTTACTTTCCTAGACCACATTGATCCACATGACCACACACACTCCATTGCATTATGTGATGCAACTTCTGCCTCACTAGTGCAACATGCAATGTGGAAGCTACTCTTGCTATGTGCTTTTGGTCTCTGTGACCATGGTATGACACATGGATCACCTATAGTCATTGCATGTGTTTTTTTCCTAAACACATTGATCCAGTAGTGTCATTGTGTGTGTTCTTTTACTAGACCACATTAATCCACATGACCACACACACTCCAGTGCATTCTGAGATGCAACTTCTGCCTCACTCATGCAACATGCAATGTGGAAGCTGCTCTTCCTATGTGCTTTTGGTCTCTGTGACCATGATTTGACACATGGATCAACTACAGACATTGCATGTGTTCTTTTTCTAAACCACATTGATCCACTAGTATCATTGATCAACATGACCACATTTCAAGCGTTCTTTTCCTAGACCACATTAATCCACATGACCACACACACTCTAGTGCATTATGAGATGCAAGTTCTGTCTCACTGGTGCAACATGCAATGTGGAAGTTGCTCTTCGTATGTGCTTTTTGTCACCGTGACCATGGTTTGAGACATGGATCACCTATAGTCATTGCATGTGTTCTTTTCCTAAACCACATTGATCCACTAATATCGTTGCATATGTTATTTTCCTAGACCATATTGATCCACATTACCACACACACTCCAGTGCATTCTGTGATGCAACTTCTACCTCACTGGTGCAACATGCAATGTGGAAGCTGCTCTTCCTATGTGCTTTTGGTCTTTGTGACCATGGTTTGACACATGAAAGACATATAGTCATTGTATGTGTTCTTTTCCTAAACCACATTGATCCACTAGTATCATAGCATGTATTATTTTCCTAGACCACATTGATCCATAAGAGCACACACACTCTAGTGCATTCTGTGATGCAACTTCTGCCTCACTAGTGCAAAATTCAATGTGGAAGCTGCTCTTTCTATGTGCTTTTGGTCTCTATGACCATGGTTTGACACATGGATCATTGATGAACATTGCATGTGTTATTTTCCTAAACCACATTGATTAACTAGTGTCATTGATCCACATGTCCACATTGCATGTGTTCGTTTCCTAGACCACATTTATCCACATGACCACACACACTCCAGTGCATTCTATGATACAACTTCTGCCTCACTGGTGCAACATGCAATGTGGAAGTGGCTCTTCCTATGTGGTTTTGGTCTCTGTGACCATGGTTTAACACATGGATCCACTATAGACATTGCATGTCTTCTTTTCCTAAACCACATTGATCCACATGACCACATTGTATGTGTTCTTTCTTAGACCACACTGATCCACATGACCACACAAGATCTAGTGCATTATGTGATGCAACTTCTGCCTCATTGGTGCAACATGCAATGTGAAAGCCGCTCTTCGTATGTGCTTTTGGTCTCTGTGACCATGGTTTAACACATGGATCCACTATAGACATTGCATGTGTTATTTTCCTAAACCACATTGATCCACTAGTGTCATTCCATGTGTTCTTTTCCTAGACCACATTGATCCACATGACCACACACACTCTAGTGCATTATGTGATGCAACTTCTGTCTCATTGGTGCAACATGCAATGTGGAAGCTGCTCTTCCTATGTGCGTTTGGTCTCTATGAGCATGGTTTGATACATGGATCACCTATTGTCATTGCATGTGTTCCTTTTCTGAACCACATTGATCCACTAGTGTCATTGCATGTGTTCTTTTCCTTGACCACATTAATCCACATGACCACACACACTCCAGTGCATTTTGTGATGCATCTTCTGTTGCACTGTTGCAACATGCAATGTGGAAGTTGCTCTTCCTATGTGCTTTTTGTCTCTATGAACATGGGTTGACATATGGATCACCTATCCTCATTTCATGTGTTCTTTTCCTAAACCACATTGATCCACATGCCACATTGCATGTGTTCTTTTCCAAGACCACATTGATCCACATGACCACACACACTCTAGTGCATTCTATGATGCAACTTCTAACTCACTAGTGCAACATGCAATGTGGAAGTTGCTCTTCCTATGTGCTTTTGGTCCCTATGACCATTGTTTGACACATGGATCCAATATAGACATTGCATGTGGTCTTTTTCTAAACCACATCGATCCACTAGTGTCATTTATACATATGACCACATTGCATGTGTTCGTTTCCTAAACCACATTGATCCACATGACCCCACACACTCCAGTGCATTATGTGATGCAACTTCTGTCTCACTGGTGCAACATGCAATGCGGAAGCTGCTCTTCCTATGTGCTTTTCGTCTCTATGACCATGGTTTTACACATGATAGACATATAGTCATTTCATGTGTTCTTTTCCTAAACCTCAATGATCCACTAGTATCATTGCATGTGTTATTTTACTAGACCACATTGATCCACATGACCACACACACTTTAGTGCATTCTGTGATACAACTTCTACCTCACTCGTGCAACATGCAATGTGATAGCTGCTCTTCCTTTGTGCTTTTGGTCCTTGTGACCATGGTTTGACACATGGATCACCTATAGTCATTGCATGTGTTCTTTTCTAAACCACATTGATCCACTAGTGTCATTGATCCACATGACCACATTGCATGTGTTCTTTTCCTAGACCACATTGATCCACATGACCACACACACTCCAGTGCATTATGTGATGCAACTTTTGCCTCACTGGTGCAACATGCAATGTGGAAGCTACTTTTTTATGTGCTTTTTGTCTCTGTGATCATGGTTTGACACATGGATCCACAATCGACATTGCATGTGTTCTTTTCCGAGACCACATTGATCCACTAGTGTCATTGCATGTGTTCTTTTCCTAGAACACATTGATCCACATGACCACACACACTCCATTGCATTATGTGATGCAATTTCTGCCTCACTAGTGCAACATGCAATGTGGAAGCTGCTCTTCCTATGCACTTTTGTCTGTGTGACCATGGTTTGACACATGGATCCACTATAGACATTGCATGTGTTCTTTTCCTAAACCACATTGATCCACTAGTGTGATTGATCCACATGACCACATTGCACGTGTTCTTTTCCTAGATCACATTGATCCACATGACCACACACACTCTAGTGCTTTATATGATGCAAATTCTTTCTCACTAGTGCAACATGAAATGTGGAAGTTGCTCTTCCTATGTGCCTTTTCTCTTTGTGACCAAGGTTTGACACATGGATCACCTATAGTCATTGATGTGTTCTTTTCCTTTAGCACATTGATCCACTAGTGTGATTGTATGCGTTCTTTTCCTAGACCACATTGATCCACATTACCACACACACTCTAGTGCATTCTGTGATGCAACTTATGCCTCACTGGTGCAACATGCAATGTGGAAGCTGCTCTTCCTATGTGCTTTTGGTCTCTGTGAACATGGTTTGACACATGAAAGACATATAGTAATTGCATGTGTTCTTTTCCTAAAATACATTGACCCACTAGTGTCATAGCATGTGTTATTTTCCTAGACCACATTGATCCACAAGTCCACACACACTCTAGTGCATTATGTGATGCAACTTCTGCCTCACTGGTGCAAAATGCAATGTGGAAGCTTCTCTTTCTATGTGCTTTTGGTGTCTATGACCATGGTTTAACACATGGATAATCTATGGACATTGCATGTGTTCTTTTCCTAAACCACATTGATCAACTAGTGTCATTGATCCACATGACCACATTGCATGTGTTCGTTTCCTAAACCACGTTGATCCACATGACGACACACACTCTAGTGCATTCTATGATGCAACTTCTGCCTCACTGGTGCAACATGCAATGTGGAAGCTGCTCTTCCAATGTGCCTTTTATCTCTATGAACATGGGTTGACATATGGATCACCTATCCTCATTTCATGTGTTCTTTTCCTAAACCACATTGATCCACATGACCACATTTCATCTGTTCTTTTCTAAGACCACATTGATCCACATGACCACACAAACTCTAGTGCATTCTGTGATGCAACTTCTAACTCACTAGTGCAACATGCAATGTGGAAGTTGCTCTTCCTATGTGCTTTTGGTCTCTATGACTATTGTTTGACACCTGGATCCAATATAGACATTGCATGTGGTATTTTTCTAAACCACATTGATCCACTAGTGTCACTGATACATATGACCACACTGCATGTGTTCATTTCCTAAACCACATTGATCCACATGACCCCACACACTCCAGTGCATTATGTGACGCCACTTCTGTCTCACTGGTGCAACATGCAATGTGGAAGCTGCTCTTCCTATGTGCTTTTGGTCTCTATGACCATGGTTTTACACATGAAAGACATATAGTCATTGCATGTGTTATTTTACTAAATCACAATGATCCACTAGTATCATTGCATGTGTTATTTTACTAGACCACATTGATCCACATGACCACACACACTTTAGTACATTCTATGATACAACTTCTACCTCACTCGTTGCAATGTGATAGGTGCTCTTCCTTTGTGCTTTTGGTCTCTGTGACCATGGTTTAACACATGGATCACCTATAGTCATTGCATGTGTTCTTTTCCTAAACCACATTGATCCACTAGTGTCATTGATCCACATGACCACATTGCATGTGTTCTTTTCCTAGACCACATTGATTCACATGACCACACACACTCCAGTGCATTATGTGATGCAACTTTTGCCTCACTGGTGCAACATGCAATGTGGAAGTTACTTTTTTATATTCTTTTTGTCTCTGTGATCATGGTTTGACACATGGATCCACAATCGACATTGCATGTGTTATTTTCCGAGACCACATTGATCCACTAGTGTTATTGCATGTGTTCTTTTCCTAGACCACATTGATCCACATGACCACACACACTCCATTGCATTATGTGATGCAAGTTCTGCCTCACTGGTGCAACATGCAATGTGGAAGTTGCTCTTCCTATGCAATTTTGTCTATGTGACCATGGTTTGACACATGGATCCACTATAGACATTGCATGTGTTCTTTTCCTAAACCACATTGATCCACTAATGTGATTGATCCACATGACCACATTGCAGGTGTTCTTTTCCTAGATCACATTGATCCACATGACCACACACACTCTAGTGCATTATATGATGCAAATTCTTTCTCACTAGTGCAACATGCAATGTGGAAGTTGCTCTTCCTATGTACTTTTTCTCTTTGTGACCAAGGTTTGACACATGGATCACCTATAGTCATTGATGTGTTCTTTTCCTAAACCACATTGATCCACTAGTGTGATTGCATCCGTTCTTTTCCTAGATCACATTGATCCACATTACCACACACACTCTAGTGCATTCTGTGATGCAACTTATGCCTCACTGGTGCAACATGCAATGTGGAAGCTGCTCTTCCTATGTGCTTTTGGTCTCTGTGAACATGGTTTGACACATGAAAGACATATAGTAATTGCATGTGTTCTTTTCCTAAAATACATTGATCCACTAGTGTCATAGCATGTGTTATTTTCCTAGACCACATTGATCCACAAGACACACACACTCTAGTGCATTATGTGATGCAACTTCTGCCTCACTTGTGCAAAATGCAATGTGGAAGCTGCTCTTTCTATGTGCTTTTGGTGTCTATGACCATGGTTTAACACATGGATAACCTATGGACATTGCATGTGTTCTTTTCCTAAACCACATTGATCAACTAGTGTCATTGATCCACATGACCACATTGCATGTGTTCGTTTCCTAAACCGCGTTGATCCACATGACAACACACACTCTAGTGCATTCTGTGATGCAACTTCTGCCTCACTGGTGCAACATGCAATGTGGAAGTTGCTCTTTCTATGTGCTTTTGGTCTCCGTGACCATGGTTTGACACGTGGATCCACTATCGATATTGCATGTGTTATTTTCATAAACCACATTGATCCACATGACCACATTGCATGTGTTACTTTCCTAGACCACATTGATCCACATGACCACACACACTCCAGTGCATTTTGTGATGCAACTTCTGCCTCACTAGTGCAACATGCAATGTGGAAGTCACTGTTCCTATGTGCTTTTGGTCTCTGTGACCATGGTTTGACGCATGGATCAACTATACTCATTGCATATTTTCTTTTCCAAAACCACATTGATGCACTAGTGTCATTGATCAACATGATCACATTGCATGTGTTATTTTCCTAGACCACATTGATCCAAATGACCACACACACTCCAGTGCATTATGTGATGCAACTTCTGCCTCACTGGTGCAACATGCAATGTGGAAGCTGCTCTTCCTATGCGCTTTTGGTCTGTGTGACCATGGTTTGACACATGGATCCACTAT
Organism: Avena insularis; assembly: GCA_023614405.1. Lineage (NCBI taxonomy): Eukaryota > Viridiplantae > Streptophyta > Magnoliopsida > Poales > Poaceae > Avena > Avena insularis. The sequence continues at coordinate 284,805,077 of CM042690.1, forward strand.
AGAGATTGCATGGGTTCTTTTCCTAAACCACATTGATCCACTAGTGTCATTGATCCACGTGGCCACATTGCATGTGTTCTTTTCCTAGATCACATTCATCTGCATGACCATACACACTCTAGTGCATTATGTCATGCAAATTCTGTCTCACTGTTGCAACATGCAATGTGGAAGTTGCTCTTCCTATGTACTTTTTGTATCCATGACCATGGTTTGACACATGGATCACCTATAGTCATTGCATGTGTTCTTTTCCTAAACCACATTGATCCACTAGTCTCATTGCATGTGTTCTTTTCCTAGACCACATTGATCAACATTACCACACACACTCCAGTGCATTCTGTGATGCAACTTCTGCCTCACTAGTGCAACATGTAATGTGGAAGCTGCTTTTCCTATGTGCTTTTGGTCTCTGTGACCATGGTTTGACACATGGATCACCTATGGACAATGCATGTGTTCTTTTCGTAAACCACATTGATCAACTAGTATCATTGATCTACATGACCACATTGCATGTATTCTTTTCCTAGACCACATTGATCCACATGACCACATTGCATGTGTTCTTTTCTTAGACCACATTGATCCACATGACCACACACACTCCAGTGCATTATGTGATGCAACTTCTGCCTCACTAGTGCAACATGCAATGTTCAAGGTGCTCTTTGTATGCGCTTTTGGTCTCTGTGACCATGGTCAGACACATGGATCACCCATAGTCATTACATGTGTTATTTTCCTAAAGCACATTGATCCACTTGTGTCATTGCATGTGTTCTGTTCCTAGACCACATTGACGAACATGGCCACACAAACTCTAGTGCATTATGTGATGCAACTTCTGCCTCACTAGTGCAAAATGCAATGTGGAAGATGCTCTTCATATGTGCTTTTGGTCTCTGTGACCATGGTTTGACACATGGATGGAAATTGCAAGGGTTCTTTTCCTTAACCACATTGATCAACTAGTGTCATTGCACGTGTTCTTTTCCTAAACCACATTGATCCACATGACCACACACACTCTAGTGCATTCTGGGATGCAACTTCTGCCTCATTGGTGCAATATGGAATGTGGAAGCTGGTCTTCCTATGTGCTTTCTGTCTTTGTGACCATGGTTTGACACATGGATCCACTATAGACATTGCATGTGTTCTTTTCCTAAACCACATTGATCCACTAGTGCCATTGATACACATGACGACATTGAATGTGTTCGTTTCCTAGACCACATTGATCCACATGACCACACACACTCCAATGTATTATGTGACGCAACTTCTGTCTCACTAGTGGAACATGCAATGTGGAAGTTGCTCTTCCTTTGTGCTTTTTGTCTCTATGACCATGGTTTGATACATGGATCACCTATAGTCTTTGCATGTGTTCTTTTCCTAAACCACATTGATCCATTAGTGCCATTGGATCTGTTCTTTTACTAGACCACATTGATCCACATGACCCCACACATTTTAGTGCATTCTGTGATTGAAATTCTGCCTCACTCGTGCAACATGGAATGTGGAACCTGCTCTTTCTATGTGCTTTTGGTCTCTGTGACCTTGGTTTTACACATGGATCACCTATAGTCATTGCATGTGTTCTTTTCCTAAACCACATTGATCCACTAGTGTCATTGATCCACATGACCACATCCCATGTGTTCTTTTCCAAGACCACATTGATCCACATGACCACACACACACTACAAGAAATGTGTTGACTAGTGACCTTTTCTTAACAACCCTGAGTTTTTTGGTCACAGATCTATGACCATTTCGAACCAACTGGTCGTAGTCCATTTGGGAGGGCCCAAACCCTGAAAAACTATGATCTTTTTTTGTCAGGAAGGTCATCTCTTGCTTAAACCAGTTGGTCATAACATAAATATTGCTGGTCCATGACCTTAACTTTGGACGACTATGACCAATTTAAATGGTCGTTATGTTGATACATGACAACTAGGCTGCCAGCTAAGCAGTTTGGCCTATGTGTCATGTCAACGCTATGGTCAAAATGGCGGTCATGAAGATAGGGGATGAGCCTCGCTAAAACTTACATTAGATCTCTAAAGAAACATCATATTGTGAGTCTAAAAATGTTTTTTACAAAAAATCATGAGTATTAGATCATGTACCTGTAGTTTAAATCGGACCCACTTCCTACCGATTCGGCACAAAATTTTCTTTTTCACCATGGATGAACGGAAAGGTTTGAGATATCCTACTTGTGACATTGTCTATGTAAGGTGGTCTAATATTTTTGAAAAATATGGTGGAAGCATTTTTAATTAACCATTTTGTGGTTGCTTCACAAAACGCCCTGTTTTTGGCACTCGGAAAATGGAAAATGCATTTTCTATGCAATGAAATGGAAAACTTCCTCCTGCAATATTGTTTTACATCCCAATATGCACATGTGTGTACAATATGGGAACATTATCACAAGCTATGTTGCGATTCTGGCCATAACATTGGTCGTTTGAGCCGGAAGCCATGAAACCTCGAACACGATAGGTCATTTATGTGAAGGTTTTTTCGAGATGTTCTCAATATACCAAGTTTGGTATTTTTCCTTGCAAATATATCACATAATATTACACCACGCGAAGGTTTTACATTGTTTGGACCGTTTTTGAATTTTTCATGCCCGTTTCAAACTATGGTCAAAACAGCGGGCACGAAGGTTCATAGATAGGGGATGATTCTCGCTAAATTTGCATCGGATCCCTAAAGAAACATCATATTCTGAGTCTAAAAATGATTTTTACAAAAAATCATGAGCATTAGATCATGTACCTGTAGTTCAAATCGGACCCACTTCTTGCTGATTTGGCAGACATTTGTCTTTTTCACCAAGGATGGACAGAAAGGTTTGAGATATCCTACTTGGGATATTGTCTATTTAAGGTGGTCTAGTATTTTTGAAAAATATGGTGGTACAATTTTGAATTAACCATTTGGTGGTTGCTTCACAAAATGCCCTGTTTTTGGCACTCAGAAAATGGAAAATGCTTTTTCTTTGCGACGAAAAGGAAAACCTTCTCCTGCAACATTGTTCGCCATCCCAAGATGCACATGCATGCATAATATGGGCACATTATCACAAACTATGTCACAATTCTAGCCATAACATTGGTCGTTTGACCTAAAAACCATGAAACCTCGAACAAGATAGGTCATTTTTGTGAAGGTTTTTTCGAGATGTAAAGCAATATACCAAGTTTGGTATTTTTCCTTGAAAATATGTCACATAATATGACACCACGTGAAGGTTTTACATTGTTTGGACCGTTTTTGAATTTTTCATGCCCGTTTCAAACTATGGTCAAAATGGCGGGCACGAAGGTTCATAGATAGGGGATGATCCTCGCTAAATTTGCATCGGATCCCTGAAGAAACATCATATTGTGAGTCTAAAAATGATTTTTACAAAAAATCATGAGCATTAGATCATGTACCTGTAGTTCAAATTGGACCCACTTCCTACCGATTTGGTAGACATTTTTCTTTTTTCCAAGGGTGGACGGAAAGGTTTGAGATATCCTACTTGGGATATTGTCTATGTAAGGTGGTCTAGTATTTTTGAAAAATATGGTGGTAGCATTTTGAATTAACCATTTGGTGGTTGCTTCACGAAAAGGAAAACTTTCTCCTGTATGTCTGGGTTATTGGATGCATTTAAAATGAAAGAAAAAGAAATTACTAGTGGGCCAGCTTGTTGACCTGACAAGTAGGCCCGATATTGACCTGACCTGACAAGTGGGACCAATGAATTGACCTGACAAGTGGGTCCTAGTGATCTTCCTGACAAGTAGGCCCGATATTGACCTGACCTGACAAGTGGGACCAACGAATTGACCTGACAAGTGGGTCCTAGTGATCTTCCTGACAAGTGGGTCCCATCTCATCTAAAAAAACAAAATAGGCAGGGGCCCAAGCATATGTCCCAAGTTATTGGGCCTGGCCCAATAAGAAGACCATCATGGACTAGGCTACATTCTTGCCACTTAGGACGATCTGACGTGGACATGGTAGATTACCCATGACCAAAATTTTGGTCATGGGCTCTATGACCATCTATTTTGGTCATAGTGGTCCATGACCAATTCAAAAAAAAGGTCGTGAGTTGTCTATAGTGACCCTCGGTATGTGACCTACTCGTTTTGGTCATAGAAAGGTCATAAATGGATTACTATGACCTTTCAGTGACCAATATTAGGGGTCACTAGTTAACACATTCCTTGTAGTGACACTCTAGTGCATGCTATGATGCAACTCCTCTCTCTCTGGTGCAACATGCAATGTGGAAGCTACTTTTTCTATGTGCTTTTGGTCTCTGTGACCATTGTTTGACACATGGATCCACTATAGACATTGCATGTGTTCTTTTCCTAAACCACATTGATCCACATGACCAAATTGCATGTGTTACTTTCCTAGACCACATTGATCCACATGACCACACACACTCTAGTGCATTATATGATGCAACTTCTGCCTCACTAGTACAACATGCAATGTGGAAGCTACACTTCCTATTTGCTTTTGGTCTCTGTAACCATGGTTTGACACATCGATCACCTATAGTCATTGCATGTGTTCTTTTCCTAAACCACATTGATCCACTAGTGTCATTACATGTGTTCTTATCCTAGACCACATTGATCCACATGACCACTAATGTCTGCAAGTGTATTGATCATTTATAGCTAGTTTTGAAATAAAGATATCGATCCCACATGGAGCAGGAGACTGAAGTCTAATAACTCTTGAATTGAATACTACAATAGAAATGCTAAATAAAGTTCTAAGTGACAAGATAAAATGTGAGTATTCCATTAAAAGGTGTTTTTGGGTTTTTGCTATAAGAGCAACAATAAGTAAAGTAAAACAACTGAACAGAGAAAATAAGTATCGCATATGTAAGAGAGATTGGAACTGCAATAGGTAAAAGGAGTTCTCAGGGAGTAGCGGATACACCACTAGCATTATAAAGAGCTAAGGTAAAGATTATTATCATGAACATTCTCAACTGTGTATGTGTGGGAGGAACTCCGTATTTGGACAAATAGGCAGCAACCACTGCTCACATCATCCTCATAACCACAACAGTCAGCAATCGACATCAATCGAATTACTACGCTATTAAGGGACTTAATCCCGTAGGACGTATCCCAAGGCATGGACAGTGTTCCGTGAGATTCCTCGGTACCCAAGTTGATACGTAAGGAGTGCCAAAAACTTTATAGTCACTGTAAGTGCTAACACACCTCCGTCTACCAACAAGTAGTTCCCTCCATCAAGTCCCCATAAGAGGCAAATATTGAGAGGTCGACTTCTCCCAACATCAAGATGAAGACAATCTAACACATGGTCACAGCGATGAATATCATAATAAACTTTATCTTATTTCATTCTCATACTAGGGTTTCTCCATCTCCCCAAGAACTAGAGATCTACTCAGACATGGAGGCAATCCACATCATGGCAATAACAATGGAATCTATCATAGATGAATAGTACTTGTATAAATCCATAACGAGTACGGAAATTACAACAATATCTAGACAAGATGTAGATGGTATGGATGGAGATGGTGGTGATGCAGCGATTGATGATGAAGATCGATGCCTTAGCCTCCCGGATCTGTGCAGGGCGAAGATGGATCCCCGGCGGATGAGTTTCCCCTCTAGATGCCTTCCGAAGGTGAGGTTTCGGCAATTTCTGGTTGTTCTGTATGTCCTCTCTCTGATCCAGTTGCACGGGGTGAAACTATTTGAGGAGGCGGTGGTGGCGCCAACTATAGGACGTGAACTATACGGCCGGAAAATTTATTCCCACCGTATAGTTGGTCATTAAACCGTCTATACACCTTGTTCGCTTCAGGTTTTCTTCTGGTATTATTTATATTTCCCAAATAAGTGATTTATGTTGTTTTTGACTCCTTTTCTCCTTAGTATAACCGCTCCAAGCATTGTGTCCATTGTATCCATCATCTGTCCTGATCCTGGTGAAAACAGACATAAAATGTGCGCGTGAGGGCCGTAAAATACCAAGATCCTACATCTAGAATGCAAAATAATAATATAAAACATGATGCAAATATGCACTCATCAACTTCATCAAGCTTAGACTCTTTCTTGTCCCGAGCAAGTTAGCTTAATGGATGTGATCCTCATATTCATGAAGCTGAGTCGATAAAATAAATGAGGTAGTTGCAGCATGTGTTTATCATACATGATACATAGGAATAAGTTCATGAATAGTACCTTACTCGAACCATCCGAATAATATTAGCAGGCTTCCACACCTTAGCATTTAATAGTTCACAAAAGATTACTCTCAATATGATGTAAAAGTATTCAGTTCAACCGAATGAGTTAATGAGGTAGTCCCGTGTGTTTTAGGATTAACATATTCACTTGGGATTCAAAATCACAATGTCTCTTTGCCATACTACAATATAGTGGTGTATGACTATTTGCTCTTTGCACATTCGCTCCTTTTCTTCTTTCTTTTCTTCTGCTCTTTTTTTATGCTCACACTTTTGTTTAAGTGTTGTGCAAAGGATCTAGCCATACATTCCACTTCATGTAGGAATTCAAAGTTTAACGATCTCAATTACCAAATTCCAATTGTATATGAAGCAATCTTTATAGCTTGAATATTCTACCTCCTCTTGATCTCGCTCTATTTTGATAGAACTTTTTATTTTCCTTTGTTCAAGGTTTCTTTTTCAACTCTAACTGATTAGATAATTTTTATTTCTTTGTAAATCAAACCATGTATCTACAACATATTGACCAAGTTATCTTTGTATTTCCCATTAATATCAATGGTGTGGTAGACTCCTACTGCTATCATCAAGTGCAAGTAAGATTATACTCAAGCCATTCATATATCTAATCGGACAAACACAAACTCAATATTGCTCCATATATGATAATAAACTCGGAATTTCATAAAAGGGTTCGACTATTCCTGAAGGGAATTCTAATGATGCAAACTTTATTTCTAGTTCGAACCAATGCAAAACTAAAATAGTAATGTAAAACTTATAAGATAGATTACAAGGTCTTAGAAATCTCCCCAAGCTTGGAATCAAGCCAGGCGGGATCAAATAATCTCTTATGATTATTTGATACCATCATTATTGTAGATCACTGTGGTGCCATGGCATGTAACACTGCAGTGTGTAGCTTATTGTTGGTATCCTCCAAAGCGGTGATGCAGCTGTAGTACCTGTGCAAATCAGATTGCAAAGTGTCCACTTTATCCGCGAGTTTAGTCACCAGTGGGAGAAGATCATCCTTCTTCTCTATCTCCTTGAGATGGTGGCGGACTTTAACGTGATGGAGTAGCTCTTGCTTCTGATATATCTCTAGTGCTCGCACACGGTCCTTGGTCCTGGGAGCAACTTCCTCTTCCTCATCCATGATTGATGGATTGGGGAAGTGGAAATCGTTCCTCCACTCTGCTTGAGGATTCACCCTCATACGAGCACTAATAGTAGGCTTCAAGAGTGGCACCATCGCTCCATTGCTAGCACCTGCACCAAGATTAGGTAATTCCTTACGCTTGTGTGGCCTGGGGTTCATGGTGATGAACTTGACCGTCTCCACACGACCTTTTCCATGCGGCTTTCGACCTTCTCTCTCTTCTTGAGCTCTCTTCATTGCTGCCCAGTTGATCTTCGGTGGATCATAGACATCACGGCAGATGTAGATGTTGCTCACTTCATCAGAATCATTGTTGTAGCAGCTTGGCTCGACGTACTCCTTGTACCCCGGGCTAAACCTCTCCACCTCCTTGTCGTCGTCCTCCATGGACGGGCTACTAGAGCGGTCCCTGGAAGGAGCAATGAGACCCAGGGGCTTTCTACAGCCTGGTGCAGGATAGCGCATTGCTAGATTGGTTCCTGAAGATTATGATTAGAGCAAGAGATACGGGTAGTATATAAGAGGGTCAGAGGTCGGTAAAACTCGCGAGAAACACCAAATTCACATCCAAGAAAAGAATCTTAATGGAATAGGAAAATAAATCATGGATTTGGAGGAGTCCTGCCATGTAACGACCAACTACACGGGTGCTACCCGTATAGCTCCGACTATATAGTTGGTTCCGGGCAGATACTTCCAAATATCTCGAGTCTAGGTCGGTTAAGGCACGACTCGGAACCAGCAATACCGTTTTTTATTATAATCGAAAAAACAAAAAAGTAAACGAAGATGTCTAAGAGTTTAATGACTTAGCCAAAATTTTATCTCCGGTCTTATAGTTGCGACCGTATAGATATAGACACCAAAAATCGAAAGTGCTTGAGAGTTCAACGACCAACTATACGACCAGAATTATTCCCTCTGGTCGTATAGTTGCACCCGTATAGATCCAGACATCGATTTTTTTTTGCAAAGAAGATACAGAGGGTTTAACGACCAACTATATGGCGGGAGATTTCTCTCCGGTCGAATAGTTCCGCCCATATAGTTGGTAAAACCCTCCAAATTTTTTAGAAAAACACAAGGAATTCAAAGGCAAAAATTTTAGGAGTAAAATCTGTGAAAATAAATCACTTATTTGAGTAAGAACACTTACCTTGCACTTACCATTTACTTATTTGGGGATGACAAGGTCCTCCAACAACAAAGACTTCTTCTCTTTCGGAGGAATTGACCTTAATTCATTGAATAATTCTCGGAAGCGAAAATCACCAGGACTAAAGTTCCTCTCTACAAGATTGGTGTCTTGCTTGGAAAATATGGACACTACATCCAACATCGTTAGTTCTTGCCTCTGATTGATCTGTAAATCAAACTCTTGAAGTAAAAGAAACCAATGGATCAGTATTGGCTTATGGTTTTTACTCTTAGGGAGTTCTTTTAACCCATCACGATCCATATGAACTCTTACTTTTGCATCAACTATATAAGATCGAAATTTATCACAAGAGAAAAATACAGCAAAAAGTTCCCTTTCTTCCTTAGGATAATTCTTTTGAGCACCATTAAGATTTATAGTAGCATGATGTATACTATTAAATCTGTGACCTATATGTTGTCCTAGAGTTACTCCTACAGCATCATCACTAGCTTCACATATTAAGTCAAAAGTCATATCCCAGATAGGTGGTTTAATGATAGGAGCATGGGATAAAGCATTTTTAAGTTTATCAAAGGCTATAAGACATTTATCATCAAAATTAAATCTTATTCCCTTTTGCAAGATGTTAGTGAAAGGTTTAGATATTCTAGAGAAATTTCTAATGAACCTTCTATAAAAACCCACATGACCAAGGAAACTTTTTATACCTTTTATATCCCTAGGTTGTGGCATTCTCTCTATGGCCTCAACCTTAGCTCTATACACTTCAATTCCCTTACCTGATACCTTATGTCCAAAGACTATACCTTCTTTGACCATAAAATGGCACTTCTCCCAGTTTAGAACAAGATTGGTTTCTTTGCAATGCTACAAAACTCTTTTGAGATTATCTAAGCAACTAGTAAATGAAGTTCCATAGACAAAAAAGTCATACATAAATACTTCCATTATCAGTTCTATAAAATCCACAAAAATAGCAGTCATGCATCTTTGAAAAGTAGCTGGAGCATTACATAAACCAAAAGGCATACGTCGGTAAGCATGTAAACCATAAGGACTAATGAAAGTTGTTTTAAGCTGGCCATCAGGATGAACAACTATTTGATAAAACCAGAGTATCCGTCCAAGTAGCAAAAATGAGTGTGGTTTGCTAGCCTTTCTAAAGTTTGATCTATGAACGGTAAAGGATAGTGATCTTTCCTAGTTTCTCTGTTCAATTTCCTGAAGTCTATGCACATCCTATGTCCAACAATAGTTCTAGTAGGTATCAATTCATTGTTTTCATTAGGAACGACAGTAAAACAGCCCTTCTTAGGGACACAATGAACATGACTTACCCATTGACTTTCTTTTACAGGATAGATTATATCTGTGTCCAATAGGCATACAATTTTTTTCTTACCACTTCCTTCATTTTGGGATTCAGCCTTCTATTAAATTCCGCAACTGGTTTAGCACCTTTCTTCCATGAATATTCTATGGAAAGTTATCATGGTATTACTGCCGTTCAAATCATCCATTGAGTTCCCAAAGGCCTTGCAATGCTCCTTAAGTATTTTCATGAGTTCTTCTTCTTCTCCTGAAAGTTCAGCACTAATAATAACAGGAAATTTATTTGTATCATCTAAAATCTGTATTTGAGATTATATGGTAGAGTCTTCAATTCAGGGAGTGGTAATTCCTCATCCCCTCTCTTTTCTGGCTCTTGATAAGCCTCATTAGTTGGAGGCCCTGTAATGGGAAATGAATCGAATTCATCTTCTAGTTATTCTAGGGAATTGTCCTCCATAGCTATTTCTTCATAATTTAAGTCTTCATTTATTTCTTATTTTTGATCACTAAAGAAGAGAGCTGCCATTTCCTCAATAGTTTTCTCTTTCTCTTCTTCTTGTATTTGTGGAGGCCCGTCTTTAAATTTGGAAAATTGGAATTCTTTTTCCTCTTTCCCAAGCTTAAGAGACACAATCTCCTTTTTGAAATCAACATTGGCACCTACATCACTCAAAATTTTTCTTCCAAATATAATTGGGCAAAGAGTGTCAACTAGCATATCAACAACTACAAAATCAATAGGAAAGCTTTTGTTGCCAATTGTGACAGTTGCATCTTCAACTACTCCTATTGGAATTCTAAGAGTTTTATTGGCTAACATGATTGTCATATCAGTATTTTCAATTGTAGCCTGTTCTATTTCTTCTTTTATTTTAAAACAGAAATCATAAGATATAACATTAACTTCTGTGCCAAGATCACATAAACCATAATGTGAGGTTTCTTTAAATATGCAGGGAGGATAGGCTTACCCACATCTTTTACCTTTATTTTACCTTCAACCAATACGGAAGTCTCTTTATCAAGTTCAACTATGTTACAATGTGCATACATAGGCATAATTGCTTCCTTGGTTACCTCTTCATCTTTGGTTTCTTCTAGATGATTCACAACTTCTGGCATATTTTCCTCTTCCTTCTTCTCCTGTACTGCTTTGACCTATTCATATTCAGAAATATGCTTTTGTGCAATGTTAAGGAAAGGTATCACATATGCTGGTTCTAGGGAGGCTAGTGTTGCTTTAACTTCTTTCTTATTTTCTGGTTCGGGTGGTGGATCATACTTGACCAAACCCTCTTTTGGAGATTTGATGTGTTCTGTAAAAGCTTTAACAACTTGCAACGCAAGATCTAAATCCAAATAAAGTTCCTTAGATAATTGTTGAACATGGCCCTTTTTATTATAGTCATGAATACAATCATGATCTATTTCTATGCCTCCTTCGCTTTGTAGACCAAAATTCCATGAAACTCTATGATCGCAAATTCTATTGAGTAAAGCCCAAAGCTTTAGTTATAGGAAGATTCATAAAGGCTCCTTCCGCGAAAGAGTCTAGTTCAATTTTATTAGGTTCAATTAAACCGCCATAAAAGATATGCAATAAATACCATTCAGGCAAATCATGATGAGGACATAGATTAAGTAAATCTTTAAATCTGATATAAGCTCTTACTAGTCCTTCATTAGGATGGTGCCTCCAAGTCATTATAAGACGCCTGATTCCAAAAGATTTTGATAATGGGTAACATTTTGCTAGAAATTCACAGGCTAAATTACCCCAAGTAGTAGTGGCTTATGGGGGTAGAGATCTATACCATGAGAGCGCTGAACTAGTCAAAGTCTGACTAAAAAGTTTAACCCTTACCTCATTAGCAGTATATCCCGTCAATTGAAAAGTGCCACATATATATTTGAAACACGCAATATGGTCATATGGATCAGGATCTTCTTCATCCCCAGTAAATTTCTTCTTGTGTAGAATACCAAGTAATAGAGGATTTATTTCAAACCCCCTTGTCTTCTTGTTGGAGTTATCTATTTTATAGATGTCATAGGGCTTCCCAAAGTGGCTGAGTGGGTTAGCATTAGTCATATGCTGAAACTCCATCATGTTGGTGGAAACCTGTAACTCAAAACAAAACTTAGCAAGACAAAAATAAATAAGCAAAAACTAAAAGACCAACAACGCTTAGCTCTCCAGCAACGGCACCAGAAAATACCTTGATGACTGCAAGTGCACAGATCATGTGTAGCTAGTTTCGAAATAAAGATATCGATCCCACAGGGAGCAGGAGACTGAAGTCTAATAACTCTTGAATTAAATACTACAATATAAATGCTAAATAAAGTTCTAAGTGACAAGATAAAATGCGAGTACTGTGTAAAAAGGTGTTTTGTGGGTTTTTGGTATAAGAGCAACAATAAGTGAAGTAAAACAACTGAACACAGAAAATAAGTATCGCATATGTAAGAGAGATTGGAACTGCAATAGGGAACATGCGTTCTCAGGGAGTAGAGGATACACCACTAGCCTTATAAAGAGCTAAGATAAATATTATTATCATGAACATTCTCAACCGTGTATGTGTCGGAGGAACTCCATATTTAGACAAACAGGCAGCAACCACTGCTCACATCATCCTCATAACCACAGTAGTTAGCAATCGACATCGATCGAATTACTGCGCTATTAAGGGACTTAATCCCATATGACGTATCCCATGGCATGGATAGTGTTCTGTGAGTTTCCTCGATTCCCAAGTTGATATATAAGGAGTGCCAACGGCTTTTAAGTGCTAACACACCTCCATCTACCAACAAGTAGTTCCCTCCATAAAGTCCCCATAAGAGGAAAATATAGAGAGGTTGATTTCTCTCAACATCAAGATGAAGACAATCTAACACATGGTCACATCGATGAATATCATAATACACTTCATCTTATTTCAATCTCATACCAGGGTTTCTCTATCTCCCCAAGAACTAGAGATCTACTTAGATATGGAGGCAATCAACATCATGGCAATAAAAATTGACTATATCATAGATGAATAGTACTTGTATAAATCTACAACGAGTACGGAAATTACAACAAGATCGAGACAAGATGTAGATGGGATGGATGGAGATGGTGGTGATGTAGCGGTTGATGACGAAGATCGATGCCTTAGCCTCCCGGATCTGCGCAGGGCAAAGATGGATCCCCGGTGGACGAGTTCCCCCTCCAGATGCCTTCCGGAGGTGAGGTTTCGGTAATTTCTAGTTGTTCTATATGTCGTCTCTCTGATCCAGTTGCACGGGGTGAAACTATTTGAGGAGGCGGTGGTGTCGGGAACTATACGGCCGGAAAATTTATTCCCGCCGTATAGTTGGTCATTAAACCGTCTGTACGCCTTGTTCTCTTCGGGTTTTCTTCTGGTATTATTAATATTTCCCAAATAAGCGATTTACGTTATTTTTGACTCCATTTATCCTTAGTACAACTGCTCCAAGAATTTTGTCAATTGTATCCATCATCTGTCCTGATCCTGGTGAAAACAGACATAAAATGTGCGCGCGAGTGCCATAAAATACCAAGATCCAACATCTATAATGCAAAATAATAATATAAAACATGATGTAAATATGCACTCATCAACCACACACACTCTAGTGCATTATGTGATGCAACGTCTGCCTCACTGGTGCAACATGCAATGTGGAAGCTGCTCTTCCTATGTGCTTTTGGTCTATGTGACCATGGTTTGACACATGGATCCACTATAGACATTGCATGTGTTCTTTTCCTAAACCACATTGATCCACTAGTTTCATTGATCCACATGACCACATTTCATGTGCTCTTTTCCAATACCACATTGATCCACATGACTACACACACTCCAGTGCATTATGTGATGCAACATCAGTCTCACTGGTACAACATGCAATGTAGAAGTTTCTCTTCCTATGTGCTTTTGGTCTCTGTGACCATGGTTTGACACATGGGTCACCTATAATCATTGCATGTGTTCTTTTCTTAAACCACATTGATCCACTAGTGTCATTGATGTGTTCTCTTCCTAGACCAGATTGATCCACATTACCGCACACACTCTAGTGCATTCCGTGATGCAACTTCTGACTCACTGGTGCAACATGAAATGTGGAAGTTTCTCTTCCTATGTGATTTTGGTCTCTGTGACCATGGATTGACACATGAAAGACATATAGTCATTGCATGTGTTCTTTTCCTAAACCACCTTGATCCACTAGGTCATAGCATGTGTTATTTTCCTAGACCACATTAATCCAGAAGACCACACACACTCTAGTGCATTCTGTGATAAAACTTCTGCCTCACTATTGCAACATGCAATGTGGAACCTGCCCTTTCTGTGTGCTTTTAGTCTCTGTGACCATGGTTTGACACATGGATCACCTATGGAAATTGCATGTGTTCTTTTCCTAAACCACATTGATCAACTAGTGTCATTGATCCACATGACCACATTGCATGTGTTATTTTCCTAGAACACATTGATCCACATGACCACACACGTTTTAGTGCATTCTGTGATGCAACTTCTGCCTCACTGGTGCAACATGCAATGTGGAAGCTACTCTCCCTATGTGCTTTTGGTCTCTATGTCCATGGTTCAACACACGGATCACCCATAGTCATTGCATGTGTTCTTTTCCTAAACCACATTGATCCACTAGTGTCATTGCATGTGTTCTTTTCCTAGACCACATTGATCCACATGACCACACACACTCTAGTGCATTATGTGATGCAACTTCTGTCTTACGGGTGCAACATGCAATGTGGAAGATCTCTTCCTATGTGCTTTTGCTCTCTATGACCATGGTTTGACACATGGATCACCCATAGTCATTGCATGTGTTCTTTTCCTAAACCACATTGATCCACTAGTGTCATTGCATGTGTTCTTTTCCTATACCACATTGATCCACATAACCACACACAGTCCAGTGCATTTTGTGATGCAACTTTTGCCTCACTAGTGCAACATGCAATGTGGAAGCTTCTGTTCCTATGTGCTTTTGGTCTCTATGACCATGGTTTGACATATGGATCACCTATCTTCATTGCATATGTTCTTTTCCTAAACCACATTGATCCACTAGTGTCATTGATCCATATGACCACATTGCATGTGTTCTTTTCCTAGATCACATTGATCCACATGACCACACACACTCCAGCGAATTATGTGATGCAACATCTACCTCACTCATGCAACATGCAATCTGGAAGCTGCTCTTCGTATGTGCTTTTGGTCTCTATGACCATGGTTTGACACATGGATCCACTATAGACATTGCATGTGTTCTTTTCCTAAACCACATTGATCCACTAGTGTTAGTGATACACATGACCACATTGGATTTGTTCGTTTCCTAGACCACATTGATCCACATGACCACACACACTCTAGTGCATTATGTGACACAACTTCTGTCTCACTGGTGCAACATGCAATGTGGAAGCTGCTCTTCCTATTTGCTTTTGGTCTCTTTGACCATGGTTTGACACATGGAACCAGTATAAACATTTCATGTTTCTATTCCTAAACCACATTTATCCACATGACCACATTGCATGTGTTATTTTCCAAGACAACATTGATCCACACGACTACACACACTCTAGTGCATTCTGTGATGCAACTTCTGCCTCGCTAGTGCAACATGCAATGTGGAAGCTACTCTTCCTATGTGCTTTTGGTTTGTATGATCATGGTTTTACACATGTATCACCTATAGTCATTGCATGAGTTCATTTCCTAAACCACATTGATCCACTAGTGTCATTGCATGTGTTCTTTTCCTAGACCACATTGATCCACATGACCACACACACTCCAGTGCATTATGTGATGCAACTTCTGCCTCACTGGTGCAACATGCAATGTGGAAGTTGCTCTTCCTATGTGCTTTTGGTCTATGTGACTATGGTCTGATACATGGATCCACTATAGACATTGCATGTGTTGTTTTCCTAAACCACATTGATCCACTACTGTCATTGATCCACATGACCACATTGCATGTGTTCTTTTCCTAGACCAAATTGATCCAGATGACCACACACACTCTAGTGTATTCTGTGATGAAACTTCTACCTCACTGGTGCAACATGCAATGTGGAAGCTACTCTTCTTATGTTCTTTTGGTCTCTGTGACCATGGTTTTACACATGGAAGACCTATAGTCATTGCATCTGTTTTTTTCGTAAACCGCATTGATCCACTGATGTCATTGCATGTTTTATTTTTCTAGACCACATTAGTCCACATGACCACACACACTCCAGTGCATTCTATGATGCAAATTCTGCCTCGCTGGTGCAAAATGCAATGTGGAAGCTGCTCTTCCTATGTGCTTTTGGTCTCTTTGACCATGGTTTGACACATGGATCCAGTATAGACATTTCATATGTTCTATTCCTAAACCACATTTATCCACATGACCACATTGCATGTGTTCTTTACCTAGACAACATTGATCCACATGACTACACACACTCTAGTGCATTCTGTGATGCAACTTCTGCCTCACTAGTGCAACATGCAATGTGGAAGCTACTCTTCCTATGTGCTTTTGGTCTGTATGACCATGGTTTTACTTATGGATCACCTATAGTCATTGCATGAGTTCATTTCCAAAACCACATTGATCCACTAGTCTCATTGCATGTGTTCTTTTCCTAGACCACATTGATCCACATGACCACACACGCTCCAGTGCATTATGTGATGCAACTTCTGCCTCACTGGTGCAACATGCAATGTGGAAGATTCTCTTCCTATGTGCTTTTGGTCTATGTGACTATGGTCTGATACATGGATACACTATAGACATTGCATGTGATCTTTTCCTAAACCACATTAATCGACTACTGTCATTGATCCACATGACCACATTGCATGTGTTCTTTTCCTAGACCATGTTGATCCACATGACCACACACACTCCAGTGCATTATGTGATGCAACTTCTGTCTTACTGGTGCAACATGCAATGTGGAAGTTGCTCTTCCTATGTGCTTTGGCTCTCTATGACCATGGTTTAACACATGTATAACCTATAGTCATTCCATGTGTTCTTTTCTTAAACCACATTGATCCACTAGTGTCATTACATGTATTCTTTTCCTAGACCACATTGATCCACATTACAACACACGCTCTAGTGAATTCTGTGATGCAACTTCTGCCTCATTGGTGCAACATGCAATGTGGAAGCTGCTCTTACTATGTGCTTTGGGTCTCTGTGACCGTGGTTTGACACATGACAGACATATAGTCATTGCATGTGTTATTTTCCTAAACCACATTGATCCACTAGTGTCATATCATGTGTTATTTTCCTATACCACATTGATCCACAAGACCACACACACTCTAGTGCATTATGTGATGCAACTTCTGCCCCAGTAGTGGAAAATGCATTGTGGAAGCTGCTCTTTTTATGTGCTTTTGGTCTCTATGACCATGGTTTGACACATGTATCACCTACGGACATTGCATGTGTTCTTTTCCTAAACCACATTGATCAACTAGTGTCATTGATCCACATGACCATATTGCATGTGTTTTTCCTAGACCACATTGGTCCACATGACCACACACACTCTAGTGCATTCTGTGATGCAACTTCTGCCTCACTAGTGTAACATGCAATGTGGAAGCTACTCTTCCGATGTGCTTTTGGTCTGTATGACCATGGTTTTACACATGTATCACCTATAGTCATTGCTTAAGTTCATTTCCTAAACCACATTGATCCACTAGTGTCATTGCATGTGTTCTTTTCCTAGACCACATTGATCCACATGACCACACACACTCCAGGGCATTATGTGATGCAACTTCTGCCTCACTGGTGCAACATGCCATGTGGAAGCTGCTCTTCCTATGTGCTTTTGGTCTATGTGACTATGGTCTGATACATGGATCCACTATAGACATTGCATGTGTTGTTTTCCTAAACCACATTAATCGACTAGTGTGATTGATCCACATGACCAAATTGGATGTGTTCTTTTCTTAGACCACATTGATCCACATGACCACACACAGTCTAGTGCATTATGTGATGCAACTTTAGCCTCACTAGTGCAACATGCAATGTGGAATCTTCTCTTCGTATGTGCTTTTGGTCTCTGTGACCATGGTTTGACACATGGATCACCCATAGTCATTGCATGTGTTCTTTCCCTAAACCACATTGATCCACTTGTGTCATTGCATGTGTTCTTTTCCTAGACCACATTGATACACACTACCACACACACTCCAGTAAATTATTTTATGCAACTTCTGCCTTATTAGTGCAACATTCATTGTGGAAGCAGATCTACCTATGTGCTTTTGGTCTGTGTGTCCATGGTTTGACACATGGAACCACTATTGACATTGCATGTGTTCTTTCCCTAAACCACATTGATCCACTAGTGTCATTTATCCACATGACCACATTGCATGTGTTCTTTTCCTAGACCAAATTGATCCAGATGACCACACACACTCTAGTGTATTCTGTGATGAAACCTCTGCCTCACTAGTGCAACATGAAATGTGGAAGCTACTCTTATTGTGTGCTTTTGGTCTCTGTGACCATGGTTTGACACATGGAAGACCTATAGTCATTGCATCTGTTCTTTTCGTAAACCACATTGATCCACTGATGTCATTGCATGTTTTATTTTTTTAGACCACATTAGTCGACATGACCACACACACTGCAGTGCATTCTATGATGCAAATTCTGCTTTGCTGGTGCAAAATGCAATGTGGAAGATGCTCTTCCTATGTTCTTTTGGTCTCTGTGACCATGGTTTGACACATGGATCACCTATGGACTTTGCATGGTTTCTTTTCCTTAACCACATTGATCAACTAGTGTCATTGCATGTGCTGTTTTCCTAGACCACATTGATCCACATGACCACACACACTCTAGTGCATTCTGTGATGCAACTTCTGCCTCACTGGTGCAACATGCAATGTGGAAGCTGGTCATCCTATGTGCCTTTTGTCTCTATGACCATGTTTGACACATGGATCCACTATAGAAATTGCATGTGTTCTTTTCCTAAACCACATTGATCCACTTGTGTCATTGCATGTGTTTCTTTCCTAGACCACATTGATCCACATGACCACACACACTCAAGTGCATTCTGTGAAACAACTTCTGTCTGACTGGTGCAACATGCAATGTGGAAGCTACTCTTCCTATGTGCTTTTAGTCTCTTTGACCATGGGTTGACACATGGATCCACTATAGACACTGTATGTGTTCTTTTCCTAAACCACATTGATCCATTAGTCTCATTGCATGTGTTGTTTTGCTAGACCACATTGATCACCACATGATCACACACACTCAAGTGCATTATGTGATGCAACTTCTACCTCACTCATACAACATGCAATGTGGAAGCTGCTCTTCCTATGTCCTTTTGGTCTCTATGACCATTGTTTGACACATGGATCCTCTATAGTCAATGCATGTGTTATTTTCCTAAACCACATTGTTCCACTAGTGTCATTGATCCGCATGACCACATTGCATGTGTTCTTTTCCTAGACCACATTGATCCACATGAGCACACACACTCAAGTGCATTCTTTGATGCAACTTTTGCCTCACTGATGAAACATGCAATGTGGAAGATGGTATTCCTATGTGCTTTTGGTCTCTATGATATGGTTTGACATATGAATACACTATAGACATTGCATGTGTTATTTTCCTAAACCACATTGATCTAGATGACCACATTGCATGTGTTATTTTCCTAGACCACATTGATCCACTATTGTCATTGCATGTGTTATTTTCCTAGAGCACATTGATCCACATGCCAACACATACTCGAGTGCATTATGTGATGCAACTTCTGCCTCACTGGTGCAACATGCAACGTGGAACCTGCTCTTCCTATGTGTTTTTAGTCTCTATGACCATGGTTTGACACATGGATCCACTATAGACATTGCATGTATTCTTTTCCTAATCCACATTGATCCACATGACTACACACACTCCACTGCATTATGTTATGCAACTTCTGCCTCACTGGTGCAACATGTAATGTGGAAGCTGCTCTTCCTATGTGCTTTTGGTCTATGTGACTATGGTTTGACACATGGATCACCTATAGGCATTGCATGTTGTGGCGCCCCGCAAAAACCACTACTAAAAAATCGTGTTGTTTTTGTGCATTGCATCATCATGACCGCATGCTCATGTCATCATGCCACATTGCATTTGAGCATCGTCATCATCATGCATGGTTTTGTCTTAAACTATTTTCGAAAAGTCTATTATTGTTTTCTAAATGCCCCGTCTTGAATTCAAATCAAAAACACTAGGCTTGTCCAGAATATTTTGTTTTGTTTATGAATGGTTTGCAAAAGCCTCGTTTTTAATAAATGAAATATTTAAATTATTTTTGGGAGGCAGCCAGCCAGGCCCACAAGCCTAGCCGGCCACCTCCAGATAAAAATCCTATTAACCCAGATCCCCCAAACCCTTTTCTACCCAAACCTAATCTACCCAGCCCCCTCCACCTCACCACAGCCACTCACGGCACGCCACGTCACCCTAACCCAATCCCCCATCCAATCAACCACCCACCTCCTCCACTCCTTCACAGCTACCCCACAGCCCACCCCTGCTTGGGCCCCACCTCCCGGGGTGGACAGACGCACCCGCACGCCACCAACCGCTCGTCCCTGCCGCGTGCTGGGTCCCACCAAACGACCGACAACGCTCCCCCGCACGTGTTCCCAGCCCCAACCACCTTGGTACCCCGCCCCGACCTGGCCCACACCCAGGCCCTCTCCCGCTCGCCTCTCTCCACCTACCCCATCTCCCCTCTCCTCCCGCTTACCCTGCTGGGTCTCCCCACCGGCGCTCACTGACGCCGCCCGAGGCCTTGCGCCGACCCGCCTCTGGCCGGAGCCCGGCGTCTTTGCCGTTCGACGAAGCCCTGCCGCCCCGAGCCGATGCTCCGCCGCCTCTGCTTCCCCCGCATCTCCTCGGGCGCCTTGATTCGCCCGCGGTGACCCGCGCATCCGCTTCCGACGTCCCGAGCCCCTCTCCCCGAGGTTGCCAAGCTCCACCACCATTGGCCCCTTCTCCGGCGCCTCTCGGTCCTCCTCCCCGCCAGGACGCGCCCATCACCGTCCTCTCCTCCACCATGATCCTCCACTCTTCGGCCGGCCGTCCTCGCGTCGTCTTCCCCGTCTCCGGCGGGCAGCCCCATCTCCTCTGCCTCGGTCCACCTCAGTCGCTCCGCCTCGCTTCGCCGGACCGCCGCGCGCCTCCGCCTCGGGCCTCCTCCGCTCCGGTCGACCCCGGCCACCTCGTCACCGCCTCACCATCCCCTCCATCCGCGCCCTTTTGCAAGCCACCTTCCGGCCATCTCCAGCGTCACGTCGTTGCGTCCCTCGGCCCGCGTGCGAGTCACCGGCGTTCCTCCTTGTCGCCGTGGCCCAGTCACCTGCACCATCCTACGAGCGTGCCACTGGCCGCGTCTACCACGACCTCCTCAGAGCCGTACCACCCGTCGGCCTCGTGTTATCCTCCTCCAGCCTGTGACCGCGTGGCTCATGTCGGTGGCTACCTGGAGACCTATCTCTGCGCGCCTTCAAGGTGTTTGGCTGTATGCCTGACCGGGTCTCTGCTACACCAGTCTAGCAAGCGAACGCTTCCGCTTCGGAACCCGGATATCTCCATCTCGGACGCCAAGATCTACTTCTAGGATGGCAAGATCTCCCTCGCGGACCCGAAGCCCGTGATAATGTGGAACCAAGGTCGCCATCGTCAATGAAACCGGTACACCAAGACCTTCGCACATGGATGCTCACCGACAAGACCGGCTCAATGCCGATGGGTTTGAGGGATGTACATGGTGCCACTAGAAGACCGCCAAGATCGCCACCGGAACGACAAGTACTTCACCCTGGACTTCAAGGTCGCCGACACGGAACGCCGGGTTTTTTAGCTTGGACGACAAGACCGTCGACATGAAACCGAAGGACGTCGCATGCCAAGTTCTTCTCCCCGAACGCCATGACCATCTGCACGGACCCGAAGACCACTGGTACTCGATCCATTCAAGTTCGCCATCAACGACAAGGTCGACCGCTTGGAACCCAAGTTCTCCGTCTCAACACGACAAGTTCTCCATCTTGTATCCGAACCTCGCTGTTCCCATCAAACCCTGAGACCGAACCCCGGACCCTCGGAACCCAAGATCTTCCGAACCCAGATGTGTGAACCTTTTCCTGAGCCCCTATTTTTAAAATGTTATATATAAAACTTGTGCATATTAAATTGTCATGCTTGCACACATATCATGGGGTCTGGGGGCATCATGCCGATTCACCTCATAATTAAATATGGAGTCGATATGCGGGATACTTTTGTGTTATTCCGGACTCCATTTAAATTTGTGTAGCGAACCGATGCCATGTTTCGCCCTGTTAATACAACATTTAAATTGCGGGGGTTCTAAATAACTTGAACCGTGTAATTAATTATCGGGACCCCGGTTCCGCTTAATATTGCCTAATTGCACCATATTCATGCCATGCATCATATCATAATCATGCCGGATCTTCTGCCCTAGTATTAAATATTGCATCCGGTGTTTCTGCTAGTGTTTGCTTCTTCATGGATTAGGCCGATGAGTGGATACGAGTATCGACAAGTTCTCCGGATATGATCCAGCGTTTTCCCAGGCGAGCATCTCTTCCCCTTCTACCTATTTTGCATTTATAGTCTTTATTTCCTCCTGTTGATCTATTGCTATCCATGTCATGATGCTTTAGTTTCCGTGCACCAGTTATATCTCGTGCAGCCTCTATATTGCCTTGGACACCTCCTATTACCCGTGTTTGGTAGATACCTGGCCTTGCGAGTCGTAGTTGCTTGCTCAGGTGCGATCTCGTGTTGTCAAGTACCACAGTTGTTGGAATGCTGGCAGATGCTTGTTGGTGGAGATGCTTACTGGTGGAGATGATCATGACTTTAAATACAACTATTAAAAATGCTAGCTATAACTAATGAAGAGGCATCGGTGGGCAATAGATGTTATTTGGTTCTTCCACGCTCACTTGTGTCCCGTAGGACCCCGAGTACTTGATACCTGTTCCTTGATTTTTCGCACTATCCACATCCGGGAGGCCTTATGGACCCCCTGAGCCAGAGCTTGATTCATTTCTATTTCTTGGGGCCACAAAGTAGTTTGGGGCTTTGTTACTATACTGTACTTATTCCATGCTTTACTGCTTTATTTACGATTGTGCGTGGAGCACCTGTACTGTTTAGGATTGCGGAGTGTTTTCGCGGTATCGACAAGCCCAGTCACACTTTCGGGTTCCCAGTCGTTTATAGCCATTGGTGCAAACCTTGGGTCCATCTCGGAGCCGACCAACTTTGTTGCGGGTAGCTTAATGGGGTGCCCCCCTGAAATATTTATGAATCCTGTGATTGCTTTGTCATGAAAGCCTCGTTGGGTTTTGAGTTGGTTTTTCCGAGGTTGATCGAGTGTGTGTTGATATTTGTGCACCCCTGCAGGGTAAAACTTTCTGAAAGCCGTGTCCGCGGTTATGGACGACTTGGAGCACAGTATCTCGATCATAGACAAGCATAACTAAAGTAGTGCTATAAACTTGACTTAATATGTGACTAGTAATCAGCTCAAGTATAACGGAATGGATATTAAAAATGCCAACAACTGGTGGATCTGTGGTGATCTGTGTCATACTATACCTGCCTAGTAAGTATTGCAACTCCAATGGAATGTGATAAAAGTGCCAACAACTGTTGGGTTTTGGGATTCCTCAGGACAATTATATCTGACTGGTAAATGTTCCAACTACCACAGAATGGTTAATTAAAATTGCCCACTACTTATGCTTCAGGATGACTCAAGCTATATATGTGACTAGTAAATGCGGCAACTATAACAGAATGAATAAAACTGCCAACTGTGTGAGTTCCTTGGTCTGACTTCCTCGTTTGGTCTCGAGGGGGAAATACCAGGATGGGTTTGTTTGGTGTTAGCTTCAGGTTGGATTCGAATAGGTCTTTCTTATCCCTCTCTGATAACCGCCAGTTGTATCGAGTCTCTATAGGTTGTTAGTGCCGATGTGCTGCCGCTTCAGCCCACCATACCTATGTAGGCGAGAGCTGCCGAATTCTAGCCTCGCCGTGTACTGGCCTCAGTACTGACGCTCCTCTTTTCCTTTGCGTTTGTCGGCACCCCTTTTGTTTTAGCAGGTTTGAGATCGACGTCATTAGCAGGGTTACCCATCCGGCTTGGCCTGGGCAGGGTTATGGACGCCATTGGTTATTCTTCAGGGCTCTTAGCCCCATTTTCATCTTGTCCGTAGTCGGTCGCTCTATCGTTTTCAAGGTGATTTGAATCTTTGTATAGTATATCTGTATTCTTGACTCATGGGGTCGTTGTTGTATATATATGTTCTGTGGGTTCCATCGTGGACTAATGTGTAATGGTATTACTTTGTTTTCCACCCGCACGAAAGTGCCTGGTGGGCGTCCTTGAATCATTTCTATGCGGGTTTGGCGGGAAGCACTAAAACTTGCATAGGGCCGATTCGAGGGTGTTACGCATGTGTTCTTTTCCTAAACCACATTGATCCACTAGTGTCATTGTATGTCTTCTTTTCCTACACCACATTGATCCACATGACTGCACACACTCCAGTGCATTATGTGATGCAACTTCTGCCTCACTGGTGCAAAGTGCGATGTGGAAGCTACTTTTTTATGTGCACTTGGTCTATGCGACCATGGTTTGACACATGGATCCACTATAGACATTGCATGTGTTCTTTTCCGAGACCACATTGATCCACTACTGTCATTGATCCACGTGACCA
Source organism: Avena insularis (assembly GCA_023614405.1). NCBI lineage: Eukaryota > Viridiplantae > Streptophyta > Magnoliopsida > Poales > Poaceae > Avena > Avena insularis. The sequence continues at coordinate 284,829,952 of CM042690.1, forward strand.
CATTGCATGTGTTCTTTTCCTGGACCACATTTTCCACATGACCACACACACACTATAAGAAAAGTTTCCTTCCGCAACGACTTGGCCTGACGGTCGTCGTAGAAGGTGCGTCTTCCGCGATGAAATTCTCGGCTCGGCCGTGGCTGATGGAAAACTTTTTTTCTGGTCTCGCGGCCCTCTACTACGACGGATCTGCTAAAAACATGGAGGAAGCTTGGTTGGCGTGTGGCAGAAGCAAGATTTTTGTTTCCTCACACGATGTTGACTCGCCAAAGTATTTTGAGGCATGTGGGTCCTGGACGTCAGTGTGTCTAGCGGACCATACTTGTCGGTCGCGCCTCCCTGATTTGAACTTGATAATATTACTCGAGGCGTCTGCCGGTTAGTTAGGATGCTAGGTCCCACATGTCAGCTTCTCATTAGAAGGATTGTGTGTATGATGGAATTTTTTCCCTTCGCTCATGCTACCCTGTTCCGAAGTTGATAGCACTGCTGGATGCATCTACTGTCTAATCAACCTCCTGGGACCCACATGTCATCCTCTCATTACAAGAAACATGTATATGATGGAATTTTTTCCTTCGCTGACGCTACCCTGTTCTGAGTTGATAGCGCAGCTCGACGCATCTACCATTTAACCAACCTCCTGAGCCCCAGATGTCATCCTCTTATTATTAGAAACGTGTGTATGATGGATTTTTTCCCTTCGCTCGCGCTACCCTGTTCCGAACTTGATAGCGATGTTTGATGCATCTACCGTTTAATCACGATGTTGGGCCCCACATGTCATCCTCTCATTAGAACAAACATGTGTATGATGGATTTTTTTACCCTCTATAGCGCCTTCGTATTCCGAACTTGATAGCTTTGCTCGCTGCATCAACCGTTTATTCATGCTGGTGGGTCCCTTATGTCAGCCTCACATCAGAAGAATCGTGGGTATGATGGATTTTTTTTCCTTCTCTAGCGCTACCCTGTTCCGAACTAGATAGCGTTGCTCGACGAATCTGCCGTTTGCTCACGCTGTTGGGTCCCCCATTCCAGCCTCTAATTAAAAGAAACGTGTACATGCTGAACTTTTTCTCGCTCGCGCCTCCCTTTTTCGAACTGGCTACGTTGCTCGATGCAGCATCTATAAAAGGTCGTGCTGCTGGGTCCCACATATCAGCCTCTCTATAAATGAAACATGCGTATGATGGACTTTTTTTGGCCATGTCCGCTGTTTTGACCTTGGCAACTTGGTGGGCCCCAGATGTCAACCACCTCTGTGCAGGAAACATGTCTATGCTGGGTCCCAGCTGACAACCTCTATTTGAAAGAAACATGTGTATATTGGACTATTTTTTTGGGTGCCAGATGTCAGCCTCAGAGTACATAAAATGCTCATAAAGGCCGAATTAAAAAGATTCTGAGCTAACTCGGGGCGGATGCCCTATTCCTCATGGCTTATATTCCATGGGCTCACTCCTAAATTGAATGGGCTATGGTCGGTGGCTACAATACCATGAAAAGGCCTAATTAGAAGGTATTAGGCTATGCGGGGCAGATAGGCTAATTTCATGGGCTATGCTTGGTTCTGCTGAGTCCGACATGGCAGCTTCTCTGTTAGTGCAACGTGTGTAAGATGCACTTGTTTTGGCCACGTCCACTGTTTTCACCATGGCAACGTGTATGGTCTTACTGTTGGGGCCCTTATGTCAGCCTCTCTGGCATGTTCTAGCTTGTGGGTCCCTATTGCAGCCTTGTATGTTCTGTCTGGTGGGTCCCTGATGCGACCCTCTCTGTACAAGTATTTAAACTTTTTTTCGAACCCACCCTCAAAACAAACTCCAGGGATACTACATGCTGGTGGGTCCGTGATGTCAGCCTCTCTGTAATGCGATATTACTAGAAGAAAAAAATTTAAACCCAAGATTCGAACAAAAACCTTCAAATCAAATAAATGTAAACTGAGTGCGTTTCCACTACAACGAAGATATTTATAGAAAAAATATCATTAAACTTTTATTAATACTACAACTTCTGTATTAGTCTTCTTAAAATATTTTATGTGTCTATGTTTATCTCTTTTAAAATATAATAGGGTAGCGCTCATGACATCTCAATTTATAAAATGCCACATAATGGGGTAGTTCATTAAAAACATGGGTAGGCAGAGTTCTTTTTATTATGAGAGGTGGGAGGGCAATGCCCAAAAGGCCGAATTAAAAAGAGTTTGGCTATTTCTCTACGTGGGTTATATTCCATAGGCTATGCTCCATGGGCTTCATTCTCAAATTTCACCCGGCTGTGCTCAGCAGTCCGCTGATCCGTAAATGGCCGAACTAATATGTTCTTGGCTATGCTCCATGGGCTCCTTTCTAAAATTTCCGCTAGCCTGTGGTCAGCAGTACCTGACCCCAAAAATATTGAATTAAAAAGTTCTGGGCTAAAGAGGGGTCGAATGAGCTACTCCACTCCCTCCGATCCAAATTAATGTTCTCGGATTTGGCTAGATTCGAACGTATCTAGCACTAAAACATGACTAGATATGTCAGAATCTAGACAAATGTGAGAACATTAATTTGGATCAGAGGGAGTAATAGATTTCTTCTCCTGGTTAATAAAAATTGCATTGTGATGTTCTCTGCCGGATTCGAAACAAAGACCTCAGCGAGGGTGGGGGAAAAGTGATAATTCTTTTTGGCAGATATTCATGTCAAAATTTAGTAGTACAGAATAAGGTAGAAAAACTATCAACAGATTCAAAGTTAATATTCGGGAGCACTTGACCAATTTAGCAGCATTTCAAAAGTGACCAATGCAGCAATACAGACAATGAAATATAATACCAATACATTAGTATTAGTTGCACAAATGCTTTAGTAATAGCAACAACAGAACATTTGAGAGATTCAGTAGCTTTCTTGCTTGAAATTCAATAGTAGTATAGAGAGAATCAGTTCTTGTTCCAGCTAAAAAAACCTTGTCCCACGATCAGTTTCGCATGTTCTCCGAATAGACTCAATCATTGGAGCAAGAAAAACTGATGATCAAGTCTGCTTCTGTGTGAGTACCTCCTCCTTACGTTAATGCCTCTATGACCTCCCATAGCAACCCAAAATTCCCAAGACTCATCAAGATAATTGTAACAATGCTCAGTTTCAGAAGAAAAGCAAGATAATCTGATGCACTTCGTCTAACCAAGTACTAGTACATCACGGTTCGTTCTACAAAATATTGTACTAATAGTAACGACATAACATTTGACAGATTCAGTAGCATTTGGAAGATTCAGAAGTATAAAATAGACCATAAAAATATTAGATAGATTCCTCGTTCATATTCAGCAGCACTTGACAGAGTCAGCACAACATTTCAAAGTGACCGGTTGTGGCAGTACACAGAATTGACAGATTCAGCAATGAGGACATTGAAATTTTATAGATGTAGCAAGGACTGATTCAAACGGAAAGCACTCGACCGGTCGATCTGAACAAGTACCAAAGAAAACTTTTGATAGGTTTAGTAGCATTTGAAAGATGCAGCAGTACATAATAAGAAAGAAAAATATCGACAGATTCATAGTTCACATTCAGCATCACTTCGACATATTCATTAGCATTTCAAAGTGACAGATTCAGTTTGCCATTTTCTCCAAACACTCGTCATTGGAAGAAACAAAACTGACGATCAAGTCTGCTTTTGTGTGCATGCCTCCTTCTCGCATTAATGCCTGTGTGTGACCTCCATATGCAACTCAAAATGCCCAAAGCCTTGTCTATATTATGAGTTTATGACAAGGCCAAGTTACAAAAGAAAAGCAATACCATCTACTGCACTTGATCTAAACTAAGCTATCCTATTACATAGTATTACGATTACTTACTGTAGTTTGGTTCCAATCGCGGGCATTGGCGATGCTCAAGATGAACCATAATGGAGTCTCCGGAGATTTCCATGCAACGTTGGTTGAGAAACAACAGCTGCTTCTTCGGTATTTAGACTGAAGCAACATATTTTAGGAAACAGTGTATATCCAAGTCCTATTACATGGTGGGAGCTGTAGACACAGTTGCTTCTCGTCAGATATCCTAGGGCAACATCTGCACTGCCTACCACAATATTAATCGGATAGTTCAATCCAAGTAAAAGGGAATATGCTCCCAGGTTAGCAATCTATATCCATGGCTTAGGTGGATACAAGTAAGCAGTGTCTTTTGAGTACACCTTGTAGCCAAACCTAGTAGCATAGGTGCCACAAGTGCGACCGCAGCGATCAACACTATGATTAGCAACATGATTGCCATGACCATAATAAGTACCGCCATAAAACTCCTCATCAGTAACGCCCACGGTATGGATAAGAAGAAGGTGAGATTCATCTGCAGATATTGCTAAGAACCATAAACCAGGTTCGTGCTCGTCATCATCTATGGCATCAAGGTTGCCCTCCTCGAGATGCACGACAGGTGGTGACGGGAGAAGAATAGGACCTACAAAAATAAATGACAGCCAAATCAGCCAACACTAGTTTACATCCATTAAAACTGAAGCTAGTGTTTAAAACAGGAATTGATCAAACATACCAAAATACAGATGATTCCAGACATAAAAACTTCCACTCTTTGTGGCTGCAAACACCAGACCCTTGTGGATAAGTGCATCGATGTATCTGAAATAACACTGGAACTGGTTCTCAAGAACTGTCCATGCATACTAATTGCCATCAAGGGTAGCAATTGAGTAGTCGAAGATAGCGGCAAGAGAGAAATCTAAATAATCAGCCACAGCTGTGGGAGGTTGGCAAATAGCAATCTTCTGGAGGAGAATAGGGCGATCATTATGCATGAATGTAAACGGATTGTTGGTCGGTACAAACTCATTGACTTGTGGGAGAGGAACGGGTTAATGAGTGTAAACATTGACAAGCTCCCACTTGCACTCGGACCCAACAGTTGCGATCCAATCTCCATTGGCACCTACCCACTGCTTACCCATACAATTCGGGAACACAGCGTCGGAGGAGAACCTATCCAGCAGCGTCAACTTGCATGTCGTGCCCTTTCCCTCGAAGTACTCATTGCATTCCCATGGTTTCTTAGTAGGGTGAGAATGAAGAACACATGGGAGGCCAAACGGCTGAGAAGCATGTAAAGTTGCACTATATTTTGTCGAGTCAAGTAGATGTTTGGACGAACCGGCAAGGCTCACAGTGGTGATGACGTCACATCTGGTTATGAGTTCTTCAAGTGGGACTTCGGTAAAAACATGCTGGAACAACTCAGAATCATCACTATCCTTGCTCGGTCTTGCCATCGCAAGGGAGCTGATGGAAGTTGGGACAATGGCTTGATTTGGTTTTTCGGAAAAGAGGGGAGATCAATGGCGGCAGGCGGGACAGGGAGAAGAAGAAACACTCTCATATTGTGCGGTGAACAGGATCGAAAAGTGGCATTGTGGAGGAGAAGAACGGCGGCTCTTGGCATAGAAGTGAGGATAGAGCGTATAGGCGAGGTTTAATAAAATGAAAACGGATGCATGTTCCTCTTCTCAAGTTCCCTTCAGAATAGTACTACTCTACTCCCAGTTCCCTCCATAATAAATCTTTCTTGTAAATCGAAGAGGAAGTAGTATGAAGAGTAGGGCCCGATCATCTGCTCTCTCAAGGAGCCGAACCCGACTGTTTTCTTTGCTAAATTTTATGGTCCTTTATTCTAAATGCATGGACCTCAGTGTAATTTTACCTTTTTAGGTTCTTGGTGTAAATGTACCCCCACCATCTACGTAAAATTCTAACCAAAAAGTGCAAGTGGTCAAATTTGAACAAATTTAAGATTAGTTGTCAACGAGTATGAAAATTCTTGGATTTCAAGATGAACGACCAAGTTCAAGGCCATATCAACATCATACTTTATGGTGATGATGCCATGTCCAAGAATTAGCATGCCGATAGATTGGACATATTTTGAGAACAATCAAAGATGAAGTATTATGAAGAGTATGGCTCGATCAGCTGCTCTCTCGAGAAGGAGCCATACATGACTATTTTCCTTGCTTATTTTTTGGGGGTGCTAAATGTATGGACATCTATGTAAATTTCCCTTTTGGGGGTACTTGATGTAAAATGTACTTTCACACACCGTGTAAAATTCTAACCTAAATGTGTAAGTGGTGAAATTTCGATGATTTTTTAGCTTACTGGTCAACGAGTATGACCATTACTACATTCCAAGACGAATAACAAAGGTCAAGGCCATATATATCAACCATCATACCTTATGTCGATGATCCCATATGAGAGAATTTGCATGGCGACAAATTTGGCCATATTTTGAAAACAATCAAAGAGGAAGTAGTATGTAGAGTTTGGCTCAGATCAGCTGATCTCTTGAGAAGGACCCGAACCAGAAAATTTTCCTTTTAGGGATCTTTATGATAAATGTATGGACCTCGATGTAATTTTTTCCTTTTTTAGGTACCTGGTGTAAAATGTACTCCAACCAACCATGTAAAAATCTAACTTAAAGTAAGTGATGAAATTTAAACGAATTTAAGCTTAGTTGTCAACGAGTATGAACCATTCTAGGATTTCAAGATGAACGACCAAGGTCATGATCCCATATCCAAGAATTTGCATGTCAAAAATTTGGACATATTTTGAAAACAATCGAAGATGAAGTAGTATGAAGAGTATGGCTTGATCAGCTACTCTCTCGAGAAGGAGCCGAACCTGACAGTTTTCCTTCCTTTATTTTAGGGTCCTTTGTTGTAACACCCTAGTTTTAGCTAATGTTTAATTAGGGTTTTGATTGTGAATTCATGAGCATCATCTTTTAAATTGCATGCAAAAGAAATAATGCAAAACCCTAAAACCCTAGCTAATTTTCCCTATCTATCAAACACATTCAAAATAGTTTGAATTTCGAAAATTACAAAATGTATGGAGCCCAAATGGACTAAAAGGGCCCACACTATTTCATATATTTGAATAAGCCTCTGGTATTTTTGAAATAATTCAAAAACAGGTTTGTATTTGAAATACAAAAGAGAAACAAATTTCAAAATGGAAAAATGTTTTTGACAAATAAAATAGAGCCAACAGAGTTAGCCTAGCCGGCCCATCTCCTCTTTCCTCTTCCTGCTGCCTACGCACGCCCATAGCTGGCCCAAGTGCAGTTCGTCCCTGGCCCGTACCGGTTCGGCCTCCTCACCCCGTCGTCGTCTTCGTCCCCGACAGGAAAGCTCCTCGCTGTCGACGCGCCTGCCGCTTGCTAGTGCTGCGATGCCCGCCTGCGCCAGGATTCATGCTACCGACGGTCGCGACGTCTACAAGTACCCCTTCCGCCATCGAGACGAACCCTAGCTTCCTCTTTCCCCAATTCTCCTCAGGCCAAACCCTAGCTCCAGCCAGAGCTTTCCGTCATCATCATCTCCGACGTCCCCTCATCCACCCGAGCGTGCAGGAAGCTCTGCCTCACCGCCCTCTACTTCCCTGCCAACAGAATCGAGGAGGGGCGCCCTTAATTATCGCCATTGACATCTTCTTCTCCGAGCCCGACGAGCTCCACCGTCGATCTTGCCGTTGCTCCGGTCCATCTCCAGCCTCGGCGTCGACCCCTACACGCTCATGGAGAGCTCACGGTTCCTCTGGACCTCTCCGCTCCCTCCCTCTCACCCCGCTTCGTCCTCGCGCCAAACACCACCGTCCGCCGCCGTCGGATGCTGTTGCACATGACGCTCCGATGACCAATAAACGACAGCGCGACCACCGTTAGCTACCCGTGTCACGCTCATTTGGACGAGCCATCCCGCGTGACCCCACTCGCCCCCTAGCACCGCCAGTCGCTGCCGCTGACGCGTTTTCCGGCGAGTCTTGCGTGGCGCCACCATGGCGTCAACATGGCGCCTACGTGGCCACGACGTGGCGCTTGCGTCAGCGCTGCACAAGCTTCACCATGGTGGCACCTGACGTGGCCCGTGGCCCACCCGTCAGTCTCTGCAGGTATCCTCTACCCCGGTAGAAAATAACCACACCCCTGTGCTAACGTCAGCCCGCGTCTGTGATGATGCAATAAACCTTTTTAAATTGTTTTAATAATCTCAGAAATGGTTTAAATCTTGTAAATTCAATATCTTTTATTCTATAAATTAGAACAATACAAATAATATATCAAAATGTTCAGAAAAATGAGATCTTTACAATAGACCTATAATCATACATTGTTCAACAACTTTAATTAAAAGTTTAATTAGAAAATCAAATGAACCCCCGTAGGTGACTCCGAGGTTTCCCTTGTATTAGGGTTTGGACCTCTTGGATCCTGCTTAAATTGACAAGCATGCTTTAGGGTCTCATTTCAATGCTATTACAATTTTCATATCATCATCTTGATTGAGAATTGCATCAATGCCATGTGTTGATTGTTGTTTCCCCTTTCTTTCTGGTGCTTGCTTCTTCCCGGTAGAATATGATATCGAGATCGAGATCGAAGACCGAGATCAATACCATCGAAGATCGATGAACAATACTTGATCAACTATAACCAAGTTAAGTACAAGGCTTCCAAAGCTCTACTTAATGGGTATCAACAAACAAGGGAAGCATAACCCTGCACATAAAAGAATCCTATGCTTTTGAAAGTATTTCTTTCTTGCCATGATGCATACGATTCTACTATGGTCTTTTATCGATAGATAGAGTATCCTATCTGTTGCATGACTCCCTTTGAGCTTATATTACATGATCCACTGCTCCTAGCATAACTAGGTATGGCTTGTGTGCACTACTAGAGCTATTATCTGTGTCTTGCTTAGCCATGCTTAGCCATTAGTGCTGGTTCATCCAGATGATGTATCAGATGCAAAGAATCTAGTATGATAGGAGAACAAGGTATACTGATGAGGTAAGATCAGTGGTAAATGTTAAACATGCTAAGGCTTGTATGGGAGGCCATAATGGGATGTGGATTTTCTAGTCCCATGCTCGCCACCACTAGGAACCGAGTTCTTGCCTTTGGAACCAAGACGAGCGTACAGCCACACAGGGCTTGGGAACCCCTCCGCTGATTAACTTGCCTAGTAGATTCCATGAGTCACATACTTCGGGCATTCCATTCAACATATGCATTTTGGTTATTCTTGAAGGCGGTGAAGGGGGTGCATTCATACAGGTAGGTAAGCGTGGTCGGGGTTAGGGAGGCGGTTCCTCTAGGTAAATCAACTTCGCCTCACATCTCTAGGGAACGGCTTCGGGATTTGACCCGTTACGGCGGAACCATCCTTAGGGCATGACTCATGGTCTCAGCAAAAGCAAGGTAGAGGTCGTGGCCAACCACCATCTGCCGGCCTTCCAAGGAAGAGGGCTAATGTATGGGCATTAAGAGTCGGTTGGTACGTGTGGGTAAAGTTGTACACCCCTGCAGAGTTAAATCTTTTCGAAAAGCCGTGTTCATGGTTATGAACGCTTGGTGACCGAATTCTAAGATCATAGAGAACTTTAACCTAATCGTAAAACTTGGTAGTTCAACATGTGCTTCAGGATGCCTTCTCATGGGTACGAGTCGGTGATCCTAGTTGTGAGATGAGGATTACTTTGGTGGATATCAAAAGATGATGATCAAGTCTTTGGAGATGGCGCTCTCTTATCCCCTTTTAAAATATTCTAATTAGACGAGCTTCTTCTCCCTCTTGTTTTACAAAACAAAGATGGCTTTATGCAAAATAACCCCACCAGCCATAAGTCTTGGGGAGTACACCATGTACTCACCCTTGCTTTGTAGATACTTTTGTAGCAGAATAAGTGTTCCCCTGAAGACAACTTTGGTACGACATCCACACCTACGAGTAGCTTGGGGTTCCCGGCCGGCAACCTTGAATCTATGGGCTGGCACGTCATCGTTATGCTTCAGGCCTCTTAGGCCATTTGTTAAGTTTGCTATACTTAATAGCATAATTTGCCTTCTGTTGTTTGATGTTTGTGGTCAGTGACCTCTGCTTGTAATATTTTGGTTCTTCACTCAGTTATGAGCTTGCTGTACTAATTTTTGTGTCGCAGGGTTACTGTTGTGTTACTGATTTCTCACTGGATATCCTCGAGCTCTAGGTTAAGCTTATGTCAGGCTGAGGTCTGGATTTGTTTAACCCTGATCCTGGGGGGTGTCATAGTTCTTGGTATCAGAGCAGTACCGACCGTAGGAAAACTATTTCAAAGTTGAAAAGTATTTGCGAAAACTCTAGTATGCTTCTTTTGCTCCTTATCTGGTATCGCTCTAACTCCGTGTCATCTTATCTTGTGTCGACTTTAAAAAAGTTTTGATATCTCTTCTAGACTTTCAAAACTTAGGTGCCTTCTAGGCATGACGTTTCTCAGCCAGTTGACATATTTTTGAGTTTTCTAGAGGAGCGTGTGTTGTGAATTACTTGTTCCCCTTGCTCCGCTTCAAGAGATTCCTTTCTATCGTGGTCTCTCTATCTTATGGACCCACAATATTATATTGTAGGATCCATAGTGTTCTGTTCTAGGCTTTGAGGTTTCCTTTTGCCTCGTACGCCTCCTTTTTGTTTGTTTGGGTACTTCAGAACTCGTTTCTTCTCTTGGAAGCTACCTCGTGATTGCTACCTTGCAGTATACGATGTATTACTCAAGTAGTAGTTACTCTTTTCTCGGGTTTTAACCCTTGGAATTGAACCAAAGATCCCGTATTGTGCTGGATTTTGGTGTGGTGAATCTAGTACATGAAGCTGATCTTTAACCCAAGATCCATTCCTTTGACCCCTGTCATTGATGTTTACACATTACCTCAGGATGGCTAGTACTATAATTCTGGTCTTCAAGCTTGCGGTATTTTTCGCTATGGACTTGTGACAATTAAGGACTTCCCCTACCACTAGCCCTGGCAGATGTTCTTTAATGGAACTAAATAGATCATGAAAAGAGTACTCCTCGTGAGTCTCACATTGATACTCGTGACTCTGCCATCTCCTCCCTTTCCTGCATCGGTCTTCGGAAGATTGTTGACTTATGCATCCACATCTCGGGATTATATCCTGAGCATGTTCTTTTTCCCCTTGTGGTTTTTGACCTTTGTCTACCAGTTGGTAGCCAAGCAGTGATGCACATTGGTGTCTTCCGATGCAAGATACTCTTCTGGTCCATCATGACAAACCATTTTAGAATCTTAGGAGAAACAAACTCCGGTACCTCGTCATATCTAGGACCAGGTCAAAGTGTTGTAATCCGCAGATTAAGTGGGAGCGATTAGCTTCTATTTGTTCTACCTTAGAGTGTCACACTCTTATATACAAAGAGGTCCTGCCGAGTTTCATGACCCCTTAATGAAGTGATGCTTCTACACATAGTTAACCACCCTTGCTTCAAGCTTTCGCGCTCGATAATGATGCATGTGCGTAATAATGTGGTCATCTAAGATTCTTTGCAATTATTAATGCTTTGAACTCCAAGGACATTTGTGTTATTCTTAGCATGATGGTTAATCTATCACTAAGCAAAGGATGATTATGCTACCAAGTCCGTTATTCTGGTACACTCTCCTCGGTCAAAGAGTTAGGCTTGTGCCAAAGCTCTGAGACTATGTCTTCTTGCTTTACCAAGCAAGTTCCCTCTCAAACTAAGATACATACCGGTGGTTCATGATATCCTAGACGTCTTTCTAGAAGTATCGCCATGTTGCCCCATGACCATGTTGTCCAGTTCTTGAGTAAGCAAGTTCTCTGAACTGCTCCTTTCTCCAAGGATTCATACTGGATACCCCTGAACTAGTTGGTTAAGCTTAAAAAACAACTTGGAGAGTTGTAAGAAGAAAGTTCTATCCGACTTTGTTCTTTCAAAAAGGGATGTCTAGTCTTGTTTATACTGAAGAAAGATAGTATTTCCGTCGTGGATAAATTATCTCCCCCCACCTTTGATTTGATTTGGGTTATCATCAAATCAAACTCAGTTCCAAGGACTATCTTGATGATGTTGCTCCTTGTGATGTTTCGATTGAGTACATCTTCATGTTCTTTGGTCTGACCAATAATCTGCCTTGTTCAAGTAACATATGAGTTCATCATCTTGGAATATCTCGATAAGTTTGTTGTTGAGCCCATGGACAATAACCTTATCTTCTCCATACTAGAATAGACTCATATGAAACATTTGGCATTAATGTTGGAAAACTTTCGAGAACCTCCTTCATGTTATCTCGAAGTATGTGCTCTGGATGTTAGAAGTAACCTTCTCTGATTCACGGGCAAAGGGTGAAAGATGACGCTGTGGATTCGAGTAGAGTTATCTATGTTTACTTATGGACACTTGTGTTTCATTGCAAGTACTTGATGTATAAGCAGTTGTCTTCTAACAAGTTGTTAATACATGGGTCTAGCAATTCAGCTCAGTCTATTGGATCTTTAACACCGTAGTCCATATCTAAGAATCTAGTAACTTTATCCTTGTGGTAAATGTTGCAAGCTTTCTATTCAGACATGCTGAGTCTGAAGTAGCATTACACCTAACCAGATCTGAATCTCAAGTAGATATGATGGTTGGTGTTCTTCAAGGAATTGACACGGGTCTCTCTAAAAAATCCAGCAAGATTGATGTAATGCTTGACACAACTAGTCGGAAGGCCTATTGTCATATTCTCTTGAATCAGCAATAATAACCACCCTTCATGAGGCATCTTCTATGATTCATTATAGGAGTTGTGCTTATGTTTCCTTTGTATCCGAAGTACGACATTTACTTGATGACTGCTTTCTCGAACATCAAGGAGAACGTTTAAAGTAGCATTGCTAAATGTCTCTTGGTCGATCCTCCAGACCCTTTTATGTTGACAAGCATCTTGTTGTGCTAAGTAACTGAAGTCTCGTAATGACGTTTCTTTTTCTTCGTGTCATCAGGAATCTTCTTACCTAATCATCTTGGTGGTGTAAAGTGATATCACGATCTTTGACAAAGATTTTATTAATCCTGGATGAATAAAGAGTTTCCTTCGTTTCTCGACCATGTACATAGAGTGACTATGATTTTGGTAATCAGAAGTTCCTCTTGTTACATGTTCCTTGTGACTCTTGTGAGTCCTTGCCATAAAACATTTTTTTGTCTTATCCTTCTGTTGAACGAAGAGTGACCCTTCTGTATCAAAAGTAGTTCAACCGCTTGGTTATCTGCATCTCTGTATCCCTAGAAGCTCTACTTAAACCGTCAGTAGAGTTTCATGCTTCGACGTTTGTGGTCATGTTCTTCCTGTTGTAATATTTCCTTTCAGAAGCTCAAACTCTTCTGAAGTTCCATGGTCTCAATCCTTATGAAGACCAGTTATCTGTCACCTTGAAAACCATCTCCTCTTGTTTCCTCTGTTACCTTGACGTGTTTTATGTCCGTCATCTCAGAGTTGTTTCTGAACAATCCTTCACGAGTTAACCATGAGATACTCTGTGTATTGTCCAGTGTGTTTCCCTCTTATCCTTAGAGTAACCTTGGTTCTCTTCTTCTTCCTACCTTTGGAATCTCGGGTCGATACTCTCGTAAGGGGGATAGAGCTGTAACACCCCAGTTTTAGCTAATGTTTAACTAGGGTTTTGATTGTGCATTCATGAGCATCATCTTTTAAATTGCATGCAAAAGAAATAATGCAAAACCCTAAAACCCTAGCTATTTTTCCCTATCTCTCAAACACATTCAAAATAGTTTGAATTTCGAAAATTACAAAATGTATGGTGCCCAAATGGAATAAAAGGACCCCACACTATTTCATATATTTGCAAAAGCCTCTGGTATTTTTGAAATAATTCAAAAACAGGTTTCTATTTGAAATACAAAAGAGAAACATATTTCAAAATGGAATTTTTTTTTCAAAAAATAAAATAGAGCCAGCAGAGTTAGCCCAGCCGACCCATCTCCTCTTTCCTCTTCCTGCCGCCTACGCGCGCCTGTAGCCTGCCCAAGTGTATCCCGTGTCTGACCCGTACCGGTTCGGCTTCCTCACCCCGTCGTCGTCTTCGTCCCCGACAGGGAAGCTCCTCGCTGTCGACGCGCACACCGCTTGCTGGTGCTGCGATGCCCGCCTGCGCCAGGATTTGTGCTACCGATGGTCGCGACGTCTACAAGTACCCCTCCCGCCGCCGAGACAAACCCTAGCTTCCTATTTTTCCCAATTCCCCTCAGGCCAAACCCTAGCTCCGGCTAGAGCTTTCCATCATCGTGCGTGCAGGAAGCTCTGCCTCACTGCCCTCTACTTCCCGGCCAACATAATCAAGGAGGGGCGCCCTTAGTCGCCGCCATCGACGTCTTCTTCTCTGAGCCCGACGAGCTCTGCCGTCGATCTTGCCGTCACTCCGATCCATCTCCATCCTCGACGTCGACCCCTACACGCTCACGGTGAGCTCGCGGTTCCTCTAGACCTCTCCACTCCCTTCCTCTCACCCCGCTTCGTCCTTGCTCCGAATGCCACTGTCTGCCACCGTCGTATGCCGTCGCGCACGACGCTCCGATGACCAATAAACGGCAGCGCAACCACCATTAGCTACCTCGTGTCACGCTCATTCGAACGAGCCATCCTGCGTGACCCCACTCGCCCCCCTAGCGCCGCCAGTCGCAGCCGCCTACGCGTTCTCTGGTGAGTTCTTTGTGGCGCCACCATGGCGTCAACGTGGCGCCTACGTGGCCACGACGTGGCGTTTGTGTCAGCGCTGCGCAAGCTTCGCCATGGTGGCACCTAACGTGGCCCGTGTCCCACCCGTCAGTCTCTGCGGGTAGCCTCTGCCCCGATAGAAAACAACCACACCTCTGTGCTGACGTCAGCCTACGTCTATGATGATGCAATAAACCTTTTTAAATTGTTTTAATAATCTCAGAAATGGTTTAAATCTTGTAAATTCAATATCTTTTATTCTGTAAATCAAAAAAATACAAATAATATACTCCCTCCGTCCCAAAATAAGTGACGTGGGTTTGTCTAGATTCGGATGTATCTAGACATGTTTTAGTATATAGGTACATGCGAATCTAGACAAATTCAAATCACTTATTTTGGGACGGAGGGAGTATCAAAATGTTCAGAAAAATGAGATCTTTACAATAGACTCATAATCATGCATTGTTCAACAACTTTAATTACAAGTTTAATTAGAAGATCAAATGAACCCCCGTAGGTGACTCCGAGGTTTCCCCTGTATTAGGGTTCGGACCTCTCGGATCCCGCTTAAATTGCCAAGCATGCTTTATGGTCTCATTTCAATGCTATTAAACTTGTCATATCATCATCCTTGATTGAGCATTGCATCGATGCCATGTGTTGATTGTTGTTTCCCCTTTCTTTCCGGTGTTTGCTTCTTCCCGGTCGAATACGTTATCGAGATCGAGATCAAAGACCGAGATCAACACCATCGAAGATCGATGAACAATACTTGATCAACTATAACCAAGTCAAGTACAAGGCTTTCGAAGCTCTGCTTAATGGGTATCAACAAACAAGGTAAGCATAGCCCCACACATAAAAGAATCCTATGCTTTTGAAAGTATTTCATTCTTTCCATGATGCATACGATTCTACTGTGGCCTTTTATTGATAGATAGAGTATCCTATCTGTTGAATTACTCCCTTTGAGCTTATATTACATGATCCTCTACTCCTAGCATAACTAGGTTTGGCTTGTGTGCACTGCTAGAGCTATTATCTGTGTCTTGCTTAACCATGCTTAGCTATCAGTGCTGGTTCATCCAGATGATGTATCAGATGCAGAGAATCTAGTATGACAGGAGAACGGGGTATATAGATGAGGTAAGATCAGTGGTAAAGGTTAAACATGCTAAGGCTTGTATGGGAGGCCACGGTGGGATGTGGTTTTTCTAGTCCCATGATCGCCACCACTAGGAACCAAGTTCTTACCTTTGGAACCGAGACGAGCGTATAACCACATGGGGCTTGGGAACCCCTCCGCTAATTAACTTGCCTAGTAGATTCCATTAGTCACATAGTTCAAGCGTTCCATTCGACATATGCATTTTGGTTGTTCTCGAAGGCGGTGAAGGAGGTGCATTCATACAGGTAGGTAAGCGTGGCCGGGGTTGGGGAGGCGGTTCCTCTAGGTAAACCAACCTCCCGTCACATCTCTAGGGACTAGCTTCGGGATTTTACCCGTTATGGTGGAACCATCCTTAGGGCGTGACTCATGGTCTCGGTGAAAGCAAGGTAAAGGTCATGGCCAACCACCCTCTGTCGGCCTTCCAAGGAAGAGAGCTAATGTACTGGCATTAAGAGTCGGTTGGTACGTGTGGGTAAAGTTGTACACCCCTGTAGGGTTAAATCTTTTCGAAAAGCCGTGTTCACAGTTATGAACCCTTGGTGACCGAATTCTAAGATCATAGAGAACTTTAACCTAATCATAAAATTTGGTAGTTCAACGTGTGCTTAAGGATGCTTCCTCATGGTTACGAGGGGGTGATTCTAAATGTGAGATGAGGATTACTTTGGTGGATATCAAAAGATGTTGATCAAGTCTTTGGAGATGGCGCTCTCTTATCCTCTTTTAAAATATTCTAATTAGACGAGCTTCTTCTCCCTCTTGTTTTACAAAACAAAGATGGCTTTATGCAAAATAAACCCACCAGCCATAAGTCTTGTGGAGTACACCCCGTACCCACCCTTGCTTTGTTGATACTTTTGTAGCAAAATAACTGTTCCCTTGAAGACAAGTTTGGTACGACATTGACACCGACGAGTAGCTTGGGGTTAACGGACGGTAGCCTAGAATCTATGGGGTAGGACGTCATCGTTATGCTTCAGGCCTCTTAGGCCATTTGTTAAGTTTTCTATACTTAATAGCATAATTTGCCTTCCGTTGTTTGATGTTTGTGGTCAGTGACATCCGCTTGTAATATTTTGGTTCTTCGCTCAGTTATGAGCTTGCTGTACTAATTTTTGTGTTGTAGGGTTACTATTGTGTTACCGATTTCTCACTGGATATTCTCGAGCTCTAGGTTAAGCTTATTTCAGGCTAAGGTCTGGATTTGTTTAACCCTGATCCCGGGGGTGTCACATTTGTGCTAAATGTATGGACCTCGATGTAATTTCCCTTTTTTGGTCCTTGATATAAAATGTACTTCCACGCCCGTGTAAAATTGTGACCTAAAAGTGTAAGTGGTCAAATTTTAGGGTCCTTTGTGCTAAATGTATGGACCTCGATGTGATTTTCCTTGCTTAATTTAAGGTTCCTTTGTGCTAAATGTATAGACCTCGATGTAATTTTCCCCCTTTTCAGGTCTAAAAGTGTAAGTGGTGAAATTTAGACGATTATTTTAAGCTTACTTGTCAACGAGTATGAACATTCTTGGATTTCAATCCGAATGACCAAGGTCGTCAAGGCCATATCAACATCATACTTTATATGCTGATGATCCCATGTCAGAGAATTTGCATGGCAACAAATCTGGCCATATTTTGAAAACAATCGAAGGGGAAGTAGTATAAAGAGTTTGGCTCAGATCAGCTGATCTCTCGAGAAGGAGCTGAACCAGATTTTTTTCTTTTAGGGTCCTTTATGCTAAATGTATGGACCTCGACGTAATTTTTACTTTTTTGAGGTCCCTGATGTAAAATGTACTCCGATCAACCATGTAAAGTTCTAACCTAAAAGTAAGTGGTGAAATTTAAATGAATTTAAGCTTAGTTGTCAACGAGTACGAACCATTCTTGTATTTCAAGACGAACGACCAAGGTCAAGGCCATATCTACATCATACTTTATGTTGATGATCCCATATTCAAGAATTTGCATATCGACAAATTTGACCATATTTTGAAAACAATCGAAGATGAAGTAGTATGAAGTGTGTGGAACGATTAGCTACTCTCTCGAGAAGGAGGTAAACCCTACTGCTTTGCTTGCTTAATATTAGGGTCCTTTGTGATAAATGTATGGACCTCGATGTAATTTCCCCCTTTTTAGGTCCTTGTTGTAAAATGTACTCGCATCGACCGTGTAAAATTCTATCCTAAAAGTAAGTGGTGAAATTTAAACGAAATTCAGCTTATAGTTGTCAACGAGTATGAACATTCTTTGGTTTCAAGCTGAACGACCACAAGATCGAGACTATATCTCTACATCAGACTTTATTCTGATGATCGAGTATCCAAGAAATTGCATGGCGATAGATTTGGCCATATTGTGAAAACAATCAAAGAGAAAGTAGTATGAAGAGTATGGCTCGATCAACTACTCTCTTGAGAAGGAGACGAACCCGATTGTTTTCTTTGCTCAATTTTAGGGTCCTTTGTGCTAAATGTATGGACCTCAATGTAATTTCCCTCTTTTTTAGGTCCTTGATGTAGAATGTACTCCCATCGACGGGTAAAATGCTAACCTAAAAGTAAGTGATGAAATTTCAACGAATTTAAGCATAGTTGTCAACAAGTACGAAAAAATCTTGGATTTTCAAGCCGAACGACCACGAGGTCAAGGTCATATCTCTACATCATACTTTATGTTAATGATGCCATATTCAAGAATTTGCATGGCGACAGATTTGGCCATATTTTGAAAACAATCAAAGAGGTAGTAGTATGAAGAGTATGGCTCGACCAGCTGCTCTCTCAAGAAGGAGCCGAACCCGACTATTTTCTTTGCTCAATTTTAGGGTCCTTTGTGCTAAATGTATGGACCTTGATGTAATTTTACCTTTTTAGGTCATAGTGGGGAAATTTATTTTCTGAAAAGAAAGTAAGAAGAATTTAATTTCTTTTTTCCGTTAAAAAATAAAGAGCGAGAAGAGACTATATGAGCACAAAGGAGTCAGGGATAGAGCGGCGAAGAGGAGGATTTGAAGGCGGTGCAATGTTAGAGCAGAGCTAGGATGGCTTTCTGACATGAGGTACAAGGTACAGTGAGTAGAATAAAATTCAGGACCACTATGGAGGTTGTAACTTAGACGAGTAACATATGCATGTTAGTACTAAGTTACTCCCCACTATGACCAGCCTCACCACCCCACACCCCGGTCGGCTAATCTCTCCCTCGTCCGCAAAGTGGCGCTGCGCACGCGCGTCGACCGACAACCTGCCTTGTGTCGGCTGCTCCGTGTTTGTGTCTAGCGAGTTCGTTAGCTGCGTTGGTGGGAACCATTTTGGTCCTTGCCGGCAAAAAGTATTACTACTACAGTACTCCCTCTCTTTCAAAATATAAGATATTTTAGCTTTGTGAAAGGAGTGTATCTAGACTTCTTTTAGTGTGTAGGTTCATCTAGATTTGGAGTGACTCTACACATTAAAAGGGATCTAGATACACTCCTTGCACAAAGCTAAAACATCTTATATTTTGAAACGGAGGGAGTACAACAGATTAGCAATTCAAACTTTCCCGGTTTGGAAATTTTCACTTCCTTCACAAACATCTAAGGGGAAGGATATTCAAAAGATTGCCATTCGCAGTACTACTAGTACAAGTACGAGTACTACTTAAGTGCTAGACAAGGGATTGGTTGATCTGGCTAGCAAAAAAACAATAACATCCCATCACATTGGATACTCACCATTATGATCTGACTAGCCTACCTACTCCGCACTACTCCACCTCCGTACCCTAGGGAGAGGAAGCACCAAGCACACCCGCAGCAAGCTGGTTCGAAAGTGAGGAGCGCTTATTTTTTCTTCCTTGAAGCAAGTAGTACTCCCTCCTTCCCAAATTAGGACGCATATTACTTCTGGTCAGAGTCAAATTTAATAAACTTTGACTAAATGTATGACATCAATTCAATGTTATTAGAATCATCATGAACTATATTTTCATATTATATGCATTTGTCATTAGAAAAGTCAGTATGTTTTTACATATAGTTGGTCGAACTTTATAAAGATTGATTTTGACCAAACGCAATATGCGTCCAAAATTGGGAAAGAGGAAGCAATATGAAGAGTATGGCTCGATCAGCTGCTCTCTCGAGGAGTCATACCCAACTGTTTTAAATTCCTTGTTTGGTTTTAGGATCCTTTGTGCTAAATGTATGGACCTCGATGTATTTTTCCCTTTTTTAGGTCCTTGATATAAAATGTAGTCCCACCATCCATGTAAAATTCTAACCAATAAGTGTAAGTGGTGAAATTTAAACGAACTTAAGCTTACTTCTCAACGGGTATGAACATTCTTGGATTTCAAGCCAAACGACCAAGGTCAAGGCCATATCAACATCATACTTTATGTTGATGGCCCCATACGAGAGAATTTGCATGCCAACAGATTGGGCCATATTTTGAAAACAATCAAAGAGGAAGTAGTATGAAGAGTTTTGCTCAGATGAGCCGATGTCTCGAGAAGGAGCCGAACCAGAAAGTTTTCCTTTTACGGCCCTTTGGGCAAAATGTATGGACCTCCATGTAAATTACCCTTTTTAGGTCTTTGATGTAAAATATGCTCCCACCGACCGTGTAAAATGCTAACCTAAAAGTAAGTGGTGAAATTTAAACGAATTTAAGCTTAGCTGTCAACGAGTAGGAACTTTCTTGGATTTCAAGCCCAACGACCACATGGTCAAGGCCATATCTCTACATCATACTTTATGCTAATGATCCCATATCCAAGAATTTTCATGGCGACAAATTTGGCCATATTTGTAAAACAGTCGAAGAGGAGGTAGTATGAAACATATGGCTCGATCAGCTGCTCTCTCGAGAAGGAGCCGAACCCGACTATTTTCTTTGCTCAATTTTAGGGTCATTTGTGCTAAATGTATGGACCTCAATGTAATTTTCCCTTTTTAGGTACTTGATGTAAAATGTACTCCCACCGCCCATGTAAAATTCTAACCTAAAAGTAAGTGGTGAAATTGAAACAAATTTAAGCATTGTTGTCGACGAGTACGAAAAATTCTTGGATTTCAAGACGAACGACCAAGGTCAATGCCATATCAACATCATACTTTATGCTGATGACCGCATATCAGAGAATTTGCATGGCAACAGATTTGTTCATATTATTTTGAAAACTATCAAAGAGGAAGTAGTATGAAGAGTTTGTCTCAGATCAGCTAATCTCTCGAGAAGGAGCCGAACCAATGCAACAAAAGCTTTTCCTTTTAGGGGCCTTTGTGCTAAATGTATGGACATCGATGCAACTTTCCCCTTTTTTAGGTCCTTGATGTTAAATATGCTCCCACCGGACGTGTGAAATGCTAACCTAAAAGCAAGTGGTGAAATTTTAATGAATTTAAGCTTAGTTGTCAACGAGTATGAACTTCTTAGATTTCAAGCTGAACAACCACAAGGTCAAGGCCATATCTCTACATCATAATTTATGCTGATGATCCCATATCAAAGAATTTGCATGGCGACAGATTAGGCCATATTTTGAAAAAAATCGAAGAGCAAGTAGTATGAAGAGTATGGCTCGATCAACTACTCTCGTGTGAAGGAGCCAAACCCGACTGTTTTCCTTTCTTGATTTTAGGGTCCTTTGTGAGAAATGTATGGACCTCGATGTAATTTACCCCGTCTTATGTCTAAAAGTGTAAGTGGTGAAATTTATAGGATTATTTTAAGCTTACTTGTCAACGAGTATGAACATTCTTGGATTTCAAGCCGAAGGACCATGGTCGTCAAGGCCATATCAACATCATACTTTATGCTCATGATCCCATGTTAGAGAATGTGCATGGCAACAGATTTGGCCATGTTTTGGAAATAATCAAAGAGGAAGTAGTATTAAGAGTTTGGCTCAGATCAGCTGATCTCTCGAGAAGGTGTCGAACTAGAAAATTTTCCTTTTAGGGTCCTTTATACTAAATGTATGGACCACGATGTAATTTTTACTTTTTTGAGGTTCCTGATGTAAAATGTACCCCGATCAGTCGTGTAAAGTTCTAACCTAAAAGTAAGTGGTGAAATTTAATAGAATTTAAGCTTAGCTGTCAACGAGTATGAACCATTCTTCAATTTCAAGACGAACCACCAAGGTCAAGGCCATATCTA
Source organism: Avena insularis (assembly GCA_023614405.1). NCBI lineage: Eukaryota > Viridiplantae > Streptophyta > Magnoliopsida > Poales > Poaceae > Avena > Avena insularis. The sequence continues at coordinate 284,851,892 of CM042690.1, forward strand.
CATCATACTTTATGCTCATGATCCCATATCCAAGAATTTTGCATGTCGACAAATTTGGCCATATTTTGAAAACAATCAAAGATGAAGTAGTATGAAGAGTATGGCTCGATCATATACTCTCATGAGAAGGAGCCGGACCCAACTTTTTTCCTTGCTTAATTTTAGGGTCCTTTGTGCTAAATGTGTGGACCTCGATGTAAGTTCCCCCTTTTTAGGTATAACGTGAAAGTGGTGAAACTTAGATGATTTTAAGCTTACTTGTCAACTAGTATGAACACTCTTGTATTTCAATCCGAACGACCAAGGTCGTCAAGGCCATATCAACATCATACTTTATATGCTGATGATCCCATGTCAGAGAATTTGCATGGCAATAGATTTGGCCATGTTTTGAAAACAATCAAAGAGGAAGTAGTATCAAGAGTTTGGCTTAGATCAGGTGATCTTCCGAGAAGGAGCCAAACCAGAAAATTTTCCTTTTAGGGTCCTTCATGCTAAATGTATGGACCTCGACGTAATTTTTGGATTTTTTGAGGTCCCTGATATAAAATGTACTCCGATCGACCATGTAAAGTTCTAACCTAAAAGTAAGTGGTGAAATTTAAATGAATTTAAGCTTAGTTGTCAACGAGTACGAACCGTTGTTGTATTTCAAGGCGAACAACCAAAGTGAAGGCCATATCTACACCATACTTTATGCTGATGATCCCATATTCATGAATTTGCATATCGACAAATTTGGCCATATTTTGAAAACAATCGAAGATGAAGTAGTATGAAGAGTGTGGCACGATTAGCTACTCTCTCGAGCAGGAGTCGAACCCTACTGTTTTTCTTGCTTAATATTAGGGTCCTTTATGCTAAATGTATGGACCTCGACGTAATTTCCCCCCTTTTTAGGTCCTTGTTGTAAAATATACTCCATCGACCGTGTAAAATTCTATCCTCAAAGTAAGTGTTGAAATTTAAAAGAATTTCAGCTTATAGTTGTCAACGAGTATGAACATTCTTTGGTTTCAATCCAAACGACCACAAGATCGAGGCTATATCTCTACATCATACTTTATTCTGATGATTGAGTATCCAAGAATTTGCATGGCGATAGATTTGGCCATATTGTGAAAACAATCAAAGAGAAAGTAGTATGAAGAGTATGGCTCGATCAACTGCTCTCTCGAGAAGGAGACGAACTTGAATGTTTTCTTTGCTCAATTTTAGGGTCCTTTGTGCTAAATGTATGAACCTCGATGTAATTTCCCTTTTTTAGGGCCTTGATGTAGAATGTACTCCCACCGACCATGTAAAATGCTAACCTAAAAGTAAGTGATGAAATTTCAATGAATTTAATCATAGTTGTGAACAAGTATGGAAAAATCTAGAATTTTCAAGCCGAACCACCACGAGGTCAAGGTCGTATCTCTACATCATACTTTATGTTGATGATCCCATATTCAAGAATTTGCATGGCGACAGATTTGGCCATCTTTTGAAAACAATTGAAGAGGAAGTAGTATGAAGAGTATGGCTCGACCAGCTGCTCTCTCGAGAAGGAGCCGAACCCGACTATTTTCTTTGCTCAATTTTAGGGTCATTTGTGCTAAAGTATGGACCTCGATGTAATTTTCCCTTTTAGGTACTTTATGTAGAATGTACTTTATGCTTATGATCCCATATCCAAGAATTTGCATGCCGACAAATTTGGCCATCTTTTGAAAATAATCGAAGATATTAAAAACAAAAAATAATCAATTTCATTTTTCCAAGTGACAGGAATTTATTTTCTTTTTTCCATTAAAAAATAAAGAGTGAGAAGAGACTATATGAGCACAGAGGAGGCAGGGAGAGAGCGGCGAAGAGGAGGATTTGAAGGTGGTGCGATGTCAGAGCAAAGCTGGGATGGCTTCTTGACATGAGGTACAGGGTATAGTGAGTAGAGTAAATTTCAGGACAACTATGGAGGTAGTAACTTACACTAGTAACATATGCATGTTAGTACTAAGTTACTCCCCACTATGACCAGCCTCACCACCCCACACCCCGGCCGGCTGATATCTACCTCGTCCACAAAGTGGCACCGGGCACGCGCGTCGACCGACAACCTGCCTTGTGTCACCGGCTCCGTGTCTGTGTCTAGCGTGTTCGTCAGCTGCGTTGGTGGGAACCATTTTGGTCCTTGGCGGCAAAAAGTATTACTAGTACAGTACTCCCTCTGTTTCAAAATATAAGATGTTTTAGCTTTGTGAAAGGAGTGTATCTAGACTTCTTTTAGTGTGTAGGTTCATCTAGATTTGGAGTGACTCTACACATTAAAAGGGATCTAGATACACACCTTTCACAAAGCTAAATCATCTTATATTTTGAAACAGAGGGAGTACAATAGAGTAGCAATTCAAACTTTCCGGGTTTCAAAATTTTCACTTCCTTCACAAACATCCAGGGGAAGGATATTCAAAATATTGCCATTCGCAGTACTACTAGTACAAGTACGAGTACCACTTAAGTGCTGGACAAGGGATTGGTTGATTTGGCTAGCAAAAAAAACACCCCATCGCTTTGGATACTCACCATTATGATCTAACCAGCCTACCTACTCCGCACTACTCCACCTCCGTACCCTAGGAAGAGGAAGAACCAAGCACACCAGCAACAAGCTAGTTTGAAAGTGAGGAGCGCTTCCTTTTTTCTTCCGTGAAGAAAGTAGTACTCCCTCCTTCCCAAATTAGGACGCATATTACTTCTGGTCAGAGTCAAATTTAATAAACTTTGACTAAATGTATGACATCAACTCAATGTTATTAGAATCATCATGAACTATATTTTCATATTATATGCATTTGTCATTAGAAAAGTCAGTATGTTTTTACGTATAGTTGGTCGAACTTTATAAAGATTGATTTTGACCAAACCTAATATGCATCCAAAATTAGGAAAGAGGAAGCAATATGAAGAGTATGGCTCGATCAACTTCTCTCTCGAGGAGTCGTACCCGACTAGTTTTAATTCCTTGTTTGGTTTTAGGGTCCTTTGTGCTAAATGTATGGACCTTGATGTATTTTTCCCTTTTTTTAGGTCCTTGATATAAAATGTAGTCCCACCATCCATGTAAAATTCTAACCGATAAGTGTAAGTGGTGAAATTTAAACGAATTTAAGCTTACTTCTCAACGGGTATGAACATTCTTGGATTTCAAGCCAAACGACCAAGGTCAAGGCCATATCAACATCATACTTTATGTTGATGGCCCCATACGAGAGAATTTGCATGCCAACAGATTGGGCCATATTTTGAAAACAATCAAAGAGGAAGTAGTATGAAGAGTTTTGCTCATATGAGCCGATGTCTCGAGAAGGAGCCAAACCAGAAAGTTTTCCTTTTACGGTCATTTGGGAAAAATGTATGGACCTCCATGTAAATTACCCTTTTTAGGTCTTTGATGTAAAATATGCTCCCACTGACCGTGTAAAATGCTAACCTAAAAGTAAGTGGTGAAATTTAAACGAATTTAAGCTTAGCTATCAACGAGTAGGAACTTTCTTGGATTTCAAGCCCAACGACCCCATGGTCAAGGCCATATCTCTACATCATACTTTATGCTGATGATCCCATGTCCAAGAATTTGCATGGTGACAAATTTGGCCATATTTGTAAAACAGTCGAAGAGGAGGTAGTATGAAACATATGGCTCGATCAGCTGCTCTCTTGAGAAGGAGCCGAACCCGACTATTTTCTTTGCTCAATTTTAGGGTCATTTGTGCTAAATGTATGGACCTCAATGTAATTTTCCCTTTTTAGGTACTTGATGTAAAATGTACCCCCACCGCCCATGTAAAATTCTAACCTAAAAGTAAGTTGTGAAATTGAAACGAATTTAAGCATTGTTGTCGACGAGTACGAAAAATGCTTGGATTTCAAGACGAACGACCAAGGTCAATTCCATATCAACATCATACTTTATGCTGATGACCGCATATCAGAGAATTTGCATGGCAACAGATTTGTTCATATTATTTTGAAAACTATCAAAGAGGAAGTAGTATGAAGAGTTTGTCTCAGATCAGCTAATCTCTCGAGAAGGAGCCGAACCAATGCAACAAAAGCTTTTCCTTTTAGGGTCCTTTGTGCTAAATGTATGGACATCGATGCAACTTTCCCCTTTTTAGGTCCTTGATGTTAAATATGCTCCCACCGGCCGTGTAAAATGCTAACCTAAAAACAAGTGGTGAAATTTTAATGAATTTAAGCTTAGTTGTCAACGAGTATGAATTTCTTAGATTTCAAGCTGAACAACCACAAGGTCAAGGCCATATCTCTACATCATACTTTATGCTGATGATCCCATATCAAAGAATTTGCATGGCGATAGATTTGGCCATATTTTGAAAAAAACGAAGAGCAAGTAGTATGAAGAGTATGACTCGATCAGCTACTCTCGTGAGAAGGAACCAAACCCGACTGTTTTCCTTTCTTGATTTTAGGGTCCTTTGTGAGAAATGTATGAAACTCGATGTAATTTACCCCATTTTATGTCTAGAAGTGTAAGTGGTGAAATTTATAGGATTATTTTAAGCTTACTTGTCAATGAGTATGAACATTCTTGCATTTCAAGCCGAACGACCATGGTCGTCAAGGCCATATCAACATCATACTTTATGCTCATGATCCCATGTTAGAGAATGTGCATGGCAACAGATTTGGCCATGTTTTGGAAACAATCAAAGAGGAAGTAGTATTAAGAGTTTGGCTCAGATCAGCTGATCTCTCGAGAAGGTGTCGAACTAGAAATTTTTCCTTTTAGGGTCCTTTATACTAAATGTATGGACCTCGATGTAATTTTTACTTTTTTGAGGTTCCTGATGTAAAATGTACCCCGATCGGTCGTGTAAAGTTCTAACCTAAAAGTAAGTGGTGAAATTTAATAGAATTTAAGCTTAGTTGTCAACGACTATGAACCATTCTTTAATTTCAAGACGAACCACCAAGGTCAAGGCCATATCTACATCATACTTTATGCTCATGATCGCATATCCAAGAATTTGCATGTCGATAAATTTGGCCATATTTTGAAAACAATCAAAGATGAAGTAGTATGAAGAGTATGGCTCGATCATATACTCTCGTGAGAAGGAGCCGGACCCAACTATTTTCCTTGCTTAATTTTAGGGTCCTTTGTGCTAAATGTGTGGACCTCGATGTAATTTCCTCCCTTTTTAGGTATAAAGTGAAAGTGGTGAAATTTAGATGATTTTAAGCTTACTTGTCAACTAGTATGAACATTCTTGGATTTCAATCCGAACGACCAAGGTCGTCAAGGCCATATCAACATCATACTTTATATGCTGATGATCCCATGTCAGAGAATTTGCATGGCAATAGATTTGGCCATGTTTTGAAAACAATCAAAGAGGAAGTAGTATCAAGAGTTTGGCTTAGATCAGCTGATCTCTCGAGAAGGAGCCGAACCAGAAATTTTTCCTTTTAGGGTCCTTCATGCTAATTGTATGGACCTCGACGTAATTTTTGGATTTTTTGAGTTCCCTGATGTAAAATGTACTCCGATCGACCGTGTAAAATTCTAACCTAAAAGTAAGTGGTGAAATTTAAATGAATTTAAGCTTAGTTGTCAACGAGTATGAACCATTGTTGTATTTCAAGACGAGGTCCCCGTCCCGCGAGGTCCGTCATCAGCTGGAGACGCCCGCTAGCGCCGCCGGTTGCCCTACCGTTGTCTCCGTCCTCGTACCTCCGACCTCTCCTTTTCGACTGCCTCACCTTGCCACCGGCCTCCCTCTCCTGCGGCCCCGCCCGCATCGAGCTATCACCCTCCTTCCCGGCTGCCTTTCTCCTTGCCATGTGCCCGTCTTGCTCCCTCTCCTCTCGGCTCCCTAGAGCGAGCAGCGCCGCCGCCCTGTGCAAGCTCTGTCTCGTCCCTGGCCTTACCTCGCCTGCGTCCCCGGTGCCAACACCTCTCCCCGGCCGCATCATGCCCGCTCGCAGCAAGCTCGCTCCGCTGCTGCCGGTCCGCTTCTGTGACCTCCGTCTCGCCGCTCGGAGCTCATCCCGCGACCTCGAGGCTCCCTACCGCCGCCATCACGGTCCTCCTCCACGACGACCTGGGCCCGGTCCTCCAAGCTCGCAGGGCCCTGCCGCCCTGTCCTCCTCCGGATCCATAGTCACGCCAGCACATCCTCGTCGACCTTGTCGCCCTGCTGCATGTGTTCCTGTGGCCGCGTCTATCCCAACACGGCACATGCGACGTACTCATTGCTGCCCCGTTCAGTTCTAGGTACTCCTGGACGTTGTTCTGACGGTGGGTTATGTGGTGTTTTCGGTGCCCGTGAAGATATGAATACAAGATGTACAAGATCTACATGAGCCCCTCTCTACGAGACCTTCGGTGATCGAAGTTGAACCCGATGAACCGCGTCGAAAGCCTGTGCTCCCCAAAGATCGTAGCGACGCTGAAACCAAGTCCTCCAACAATCATCAAGACGGAACGAGGAGACCACCATCGCGGACTCGGTGCCCGAAGATCGAACCCCGAAGATTCCCGAAGCCCATGGAACGACATGATCTTCTTCACGGGACTTTGAGTTCGCCGTCACGGACGACAAGGCCGTCAACCTGGAACCTGGACGACAAGATCTTCTTCCCGGACCCCCCGGAACCCAAGATCTTCGGAACCACATGTGTGACCCCTTTTCTGAGCCCTATTTTATAAATGCTATATATAAAATCTGTTGCATTTAAATTGTCATGCTTGCATACATGTTTGTGGTTGTTTGGGGGCCTTATGCCGGTTCACCTAAATTAAATATGGAGTGTTCATGCGGGATACCTTTGTCTTATTCCGGACTCCATTTAAATTGGTGTAGCAAACCAATGCCATGTGTTGCCTTGTTAATACAACATTTAAATTGCGGCGTTGTTAAATAACTTGAACCGTTTAATTAATTGTCGGGACCCCGGTTCCGCTTAATACTGCCTAATTGCATCGCATCTGCATCATATCATAATCATGCCGGATCTTTTGCCGTAGTATTAAATAGTGCATCCGGTGTTTGTTCTAGTGTTTGCTTCTTCATGGATTAGGACGTTGAGTTGATGCAAGTATCGACAAGTTCTCCGGATGAATCTCCGACAATGTTTCCTAGGCGAGCATTCTCCCCCTTTCTACCTATTTTGCATTTATAGTCTTTATTTCCTCCTACTGATCTATTTTTATCCGTGTCGCGATGCTTTTGTTTCCGTGCACCAGTTATATCCCGTGCAGCCTCTATATTGCCTTGGACACCTCCTATTACATGTGTTTGGTAGATAGGTAGTCTTGCGAGTCGTAGTTGCTTGCTCAGGTGTGATCTCGTGTTGTCAAGTACCACAGATGTTGGAATGCTGGCAGATGTTTACGGTGGAGTTGATCATGACTTTAAATACAACTATTAAATTGCTAGATATAACTAATGCAGAGGCATCGGTGGGCAATAGATGTTATTTGGTTCTTCCACGCTCACTTGTGTCCCGTAGGACCCCGAGTACTTGATACATGTTCCTTGATTTTTCGCACTATCCACATCCGGGAGGCCTTATGGACCCTCCTGAGCCAGAGCTTGATTCATTTCTATTTCTTGGGGCCACAAACTAGTTTGGGGTTTTATTTACTATCCTATACTTATGCCATGTTTACTTCTTTATTTAAGATTGTGCGTGGAGCACCTGTACTGTTTAGGAGTGCGGAGTGTTTTCGTGGTATCGACAAGCCCAGTCACACTTTCAAGTTCCCAGCTGTTTACAGCCATTGACGCAAACCCTGGGTCCATCTCGGAGCCGGCCAACTTTGTTGCGGGTAGCTTAGTGGGGTGGCCCCCTAAAATATTTTATGAATCCTGTGATCGCTTTGTCGTGAATGCCTTGTTGGGTTTTGAGTTGGTTTTTCCGAGGTTGATCGAGTGTGTGTTGCTATTTGTGCACCCCTGCAGGGTAAAACTTTCTGAAAGCCGTGTTCGCGGTTATGGACGACTTGGAGCACAGTATCTCGATCATAGACAAGCATAACTAAAGTAGTGCTATAAATTTGACTTAATATATCTGACTAGTAATCAGCTTCACTATAACGAAATGGATATTAAAAATGCCAACCACTGGTGGACCTGGGTTGTTTTGTTATATCTTCCTAGTATGTATTGCAACTCCATTGGAATGTGATAAAAGTGCCAACAACTGCTGGGTTTTGGGATTCCTCAGGACAATTATATCTGACTAGTAAATGTTTCAACTACAACGGAATGCTAACTAAAACTGCCCACTACTTACGCTATCAGGATGACTCATGCTATATATCTGATTAGGAAGTGCTGCAACTATAACGGAATGAGTAAAATTGCCAACTGTGTGAGTTCCTTGGTCCGCCTTCCTCGTTTGGTCTCGAGGGGGAAGTACCAGGATGGGTTTGTCTGGTGTTAGCTTCAGGTTGGATCCGGATAGGTCTTTCTTACCCCTCTCTGATAACTGCTAGTTGTATCGAGTCTCTATAGGTTGTTTAGTTCCGCTGTGCTGCCGCTTCAGCCCACCATACCTGTGTAGGCGAGAGCCGCCAAATTCTAGCCTCGCTATGTACTGGCCTCAGTACTGATGCTCCTCTTTTTCCTTTGCCCTTTGTCAACACCCCTTTTGTTTTAGCAGGTTTGAGATCGTTGTTGTTAGAAGGGTTACCCTTCCGGCTTGGCCTGGGTAGGGTTATGGACGCCATTGGTTATTCTTCAGGGCTCTTAGCCCCATTTGCATCTTGTCCGTACTCGGACGCTGTAACGTTTTCAAGGTTATTTGGATCTTTGAGTTGTATACCTGTATTCTTGACTCGCTGAGTCGCTGTTGTATATATATCTGTTCTGTGGGTCCCACCGAGGACTATTGTGTAATGGTATTACTTCGTTTTCCACCCGCACGAAAGTGCCTGGTGGGCGTCCTTGAATCGTTTCTATGCGGGTTTGGCGGAAAGGGATAAAACTTGCATAGAGCCGATTCAAGGGTGTTACAGAGCCGGACCCGACTATTTTCCTTGCTTAATTTTAGGGTCCTTTGTGCTAAATGTGTGGACCTCGATGTAATTTTCCCCCTTTTTTGGTCTAAAGTGAAAGTGTTGAAATTTAGACGATTTTAAGCTTACTTGTCAACTAGTATGAACATTCTTGGATTTCAATCCGAACAACCAAGGTCGTCAAGGCCATATCAACATCATACTCTATATGCTAATGATCCCATGTCAGAGAATTTGCATGGCAACAGATTTGGCTATGTTTTGAAAACAATCAAAGAGTAAGTAGTATCAAGAGTTTGGCTTAGATCAGCTGATCTCTCGAGAATGAGACGAACCAGAAATTTTTCCTTTTAGGGTCCTTCATGCTAAATGTATGGACCTCGACGTAATTTTTGGATTTTTTGAGGTCCCTGATGTAAAATGTACTCCGATCGACCGTGTAAAGTTCTAACCTAAAAGTAAGTGGTGAAATTTAAAGAAATTTAAGCTTAGTTGTCAACGAGTACGAATCATCATTATATTTCAAGAAGAACAACCAAAGTCAAGGCCATATCTACATCATACTTTATGCTGATGATCCCATATTCAAGAATTTGCATATCGACAAATTTGGCCATATTTTGAAAACAATCGAAGATGAAGTAGTATGAAGAGTGTGGCACGATTAGCTACTCTCTCGAGAAGGAGCCGAACCCTACTGTTTTTCTTGCTTAATATTAGGGTCCTTTATGCTAAATGTATGGACATCAACGTAATTTCCCCCTTTTTAGGTCCTTGTTGTAAAATGTACTCCCTCGACCGTGTAAAATTCTATCCTAAAAGTAAGTGGTGAAATTTAAACGAATTTCATCTTATAGTTGTCAACGAGTATGAACATTCTTTGGTTTCAAGCCTAACGACCACAAGATCGAGGCTATATCTCTACATCATACTTTATTCTGATGATTGAGTATCCAAGAAATTGCATGGCGATAGATTTGGCCATATTGTGAAAACAATCAAAGAGAAAGTAGTATGAAGAGTATGGCTCGATCAACTGCTCTCTCGAGAAGGAGACGAACCCGAATGTTTTCTTTGCTCAATTTTAGGGTCCTTTGTGCTAAATGTATGAACCTCGATGTAATTTCCCTCTTTTTTAGGTCCTTGATGTAGAATGTACTCCCACCGACCGTGTAAAATGCTAACCTAAAAGTAAGTGATGAAATTTCAAAGAATTTAAGCCTAGTTGTCAACAGGTATGAAAAAATCTTGGATTTCAAGCCAAACGACCACGAGGTCAAGGCCATACCTCTACATCATACTTTATGTTGATGATCCCATATTCAAGAATTTGCATGGCGACATATTTGGTCATATTTTGAAAACAATCGAAGAGGAAGTAGTATGAAGAGTATGGCTCGACCAGCTGCTCTCTCGAGAAGGAGCCGAACTCGATTGTCTTCTTTGCTCAATTTTAGGGTTCTTTGTGCTAAATGTATGGACCTCGATTTAATTTTCACTTTTTAGGTCCTTTATGTAGAATGTACTTTATGCTTATGATCCCATATCCAAGAATTTGTATGCCGACAAATTTGGCCATCTTTTGAAAACAATCGGAGATATTAAGAACAAAAAATAATCAATTTCATTTTTCCAAGTGACATGAATTTATTTTCTGAATAGCAAGTAAGAAGATTTTTTCGATCAACTGCTCTCTCGAGGAGCCGTACCTAACTGTTTTCAAGTCCTTGTTTGGTTTTAGGGTCCTTTGTGCTAAATGTATGGACCTCGATGTAATTTTCCCTTTTTCCCACCATCCATGTAAAATTCTAACCAAACAGTGTAAGTGGTGAAATTTAAACAAATTTAAGCTTACTTGTGAACGAATATGAACATTCTTGGACTTCAAGCTGAACAACCAAGGTAAAGGCCATATCAACATCATACTTTATGCTGATGGCCCCATATGAGGGAATTTGCATGGCAACAGATTTGGCCATATTATGAAAACAATCGAAGAGGAAGTAGTATGAAGAGTTTGGCTCAGATCAACTGATCTCTCGAGAAGGATCCGAACCAGAAAGTTTTCCATTTATGGTCCTTTGGGCTAAATTTATGGACCTCCATGTAAATTTCCCCTTTTTAGGTCTTTGATGTAAAATATGCTCCCACCGATCGTGTAAAATGCTAACCTAAAAGTAAGTGGTGAAATTTAAACGAATGTAAGCTTAGCTGTCAATGAGTATGAACTCTCTTGGATTTCAAGCCAAACGACCAAAAGGTCAAGGCCATATCTCTACATCATACTTTATGATCCCATATCCAAGAATTTGAATGGCGATAGATTTGGTCATATTTGTAAAACAAGCGAAGAGGAAGTAGTATGAAATGTATGGCTTGATCAACTACTCTCTTGAGAAGGAGCCGAACCCGACTACTACTCCCTCTGGCCCAAATTAATTGACTTGCATTTATCCGATTCGAATGCATCTAGCACTAGAACATGTTTATATACATCCGAATCTAGACAAATTCGAGTCAAGTAATTTGAGGGAGTACAATAGAGTAGTAATTCAAACTTTCCAAGTTTCAAAATTTTTACTTCCTTCACAAACATCGGGGGGAAGGATATTCAATAGATCTTCATTCGTAGTACTACTAGTACTACAGGGTACAGTGAGTAGTAACAAAAGAAATTTTTTTTGATGATAGTATCAAAAGAAAGGACGTCCCAAAAGAAACTTCATTCAACCATTAAGGGGCTTTTTGGTTTAGTGGCTATCCAGTGGATAACATGGGATATCCACTTTTTTTTGGTTATCTAGTGTTTGGTTTAGAGGGTGGAGGGGACATGGATAACCACTTTTGGCTCAAAATGGTGGTTGAGCATATCCCACAAAAAGAGCTGGATGATCTCAACCACTTTTGGATAGCTCCTCTGTTGTGACCTCGGATCGTTAAAGATCCTAAGTCCTTGTGATTAACATGCTAGACCCTGGATCAATAGTTAGCACTTCACAATCGATGAATATCATGTAAAACACAAGCCATTATTACACGAATATTCCAGAGTATATTTATTACAACTTGCATAGCTTATAGCTAGCTCAAATAAAACAGCGGAAGCTTAATAAAACTTGAGTCCATCAACGCCTCAGGCTAGTTGCATGAAGACCCGTGATCCCTACGCACCTTAAATCTTTGGATTTTGCACATAAGACGTGTAGCCAACAAGTTGGGTCAATACTTTGAATGTATTGGCAAACTACACCAAGGAAAGAATAAGACTAACACTACATGCAAGGCTTGCTGTAGGCTTTGGGGTTCATTTGCATTAAGCCAATTTTCTCTAAGTAAGAAGAAGAGAGTTTTACCCTACTTTGTAAACATTGTTTAAGTAGTATAGGGTCGAGTGGAATACGAGGATATTACTCATCAAGTGTCCAATCAACCTAGTACTTGGATATTACGCACCAAGTGCCCAAAGTACCACCCATTGGCGATATTACTCATGCCCTGGGGTGGTAGAGACTTATTTATGATGCTGAGCGGTGGCGGGGTCGACGTCTACGGTGGCGGGGTCAGGCGGTGGTCGGTGGCGGCAGTTCCTGGCTCGATGAAGTGGATGACAACGACGGCCTCTCCCTTGCGGTTCCATTCCCAGGAATGATGTCACCCATCTCCTCCTCGAGCAGCGTCAGGCGGCGACTGACCTTCGTGGACTCCGGTGAGGCTCCGACGAGCAATTCCGGCTGCTGCGGTGCACTACAGAGGGGAAAAAGGGCATGAGGTAAACTGGTACTACAAGGGGAAGAAAAGAGCAACGACGACCTTCAGAAAAATCACCGTCGAGTCGGTGGCGGCGCTGCTCCGGCAAGGTCGGCGGCGAGCTCGCGAGCGGCAGCCCGGTGGCGGTACGGCGAAAATAATCTAGGGTTTTGGGGCGGTGCAGTTCGGGTTTTATATAGGCCAGAGGACTTGGGGCGGGGGTTGTGGAGGTCCTCTCTGATTCGGCCGAGAAGCAGTTCCTGGCATGGCGGCGGAGTTCGTTCCGAACTCGTCGGAGGAGACGATGGGGTGGGGCCACCTATCGGCGGCTGCGGGGCGCGGGCAGGCTGCGTGGGTGGACAGGGCTAGGCCGGCCCACTGCGCTACGCGCTGCTCGCTAGCCGGACGCGGTGGTAGATAGGGCGCGGGCTCGCTCGACTAGCCCGCTTAGATTAGTTTTTTTTTGTATGAAACCTTTTTCTTTTCTGTTTTACTATTTGTTTAATAACTTTTGCATAATTACTCCAAATTTAATAAAATTGGTCTTTAAAATTTTGTAAAAAGAAGGAGATTAATATGGGATTATAAAATAACACTTTTGCAAGGATTTAGAAGGTTAGGTTTAGTATAACCCCTTCTTCTGTTGATATGACTATAGGGTTTAGGAAAAAGTATTTGATGCAACTTTTATTGTGTAATGCCATGATGCATATGATATGATGCATGCTTCTAGTAACATCTGAAATTGTAAAATTTGGTATGTTACAAATCTACCCCCCTTAAGAAATCTCGTCCCCGAGATTCAGGTTGGTTAGCAAATAGGTGTGGGTGTTTTGTCTTCAAGTCTTCTTCATGTTCCCACGTGGGCTCTTCCTCGGAATGGTGATTCCATTGAACTTTGCAAAACCTGATAATCTTGGTACGAGTAACCCTCTCGGCTGTTTCCAGAATCTTGGTGGGTTTTCCTCATAGGTGAGATTGTTTTCCAGTTGAACCTCATCTAGGGGAACTATATGCCTTAGCGGTGTCCCAGCCATTTCCGGGTGACACTTCTTTAGTTGTGACACATGCAAAACATCATGAACAGTCAATACTTCAGGAAATTTCAACTGATAGGCAACCTCCCCTCTATGAGCCAAAATCTTATAGGACCCTATGAATCTAGGTGCCAACTTACCCTTGATTCCAAATCTCTTAACTTTTCGTAGTGGTGAAACTCAGAGATATGCACGGTCTCCCACTTCATAAGTTACATCCCTGCGCTTGGAATCAGCATAACTCTTTTGCCTGGATTGGGCTACTTTTAACCTGTCTTGAATCTGCCTTAACTTTCCTTTGGCATCCTTGATCAGCTCAAGTCCAAACAAACTACGTTCTCCAACTCCATTCCATAGCAGCGGAGTTCTACAATTCCTGCCATATAAAACTTCAAATGGAGCCATCTTGATACTAGTTTGATAACTGTTATTGTATGAGAACTCCGCATATGGCAAGTTGTCATCCCAACTAGACCCATAGTCTAGGGCACAAGCTCTCAACATGTCCTCCAAGATTTGGTTAACTCTTTCTGTTTGACCATATGTTTGTGGGTGAAAAGCAGTACTAAACTCTAGTCGTGTCCCTAGAGATTCATGTAGCTACCGCCAAAACTTTGAGGTGAATTGGGTATCCCTACCAGAGACAACCCCCTTGGGTACACCATGCGGATTCACAATCCTTGACATATAAATCTTGGCGAGTTTAGCACTCGTATAGGTGTTCTTTACGGGAATAAAGTGGGCCACTTTAGTGAAATGATCGACCACTACCCAGATAGAATCATACCCAGAACGAGTCCGGGGTAGTCCTGTGATAAAATCCATGCTTACCTTGTCCCACTTCTAGTCGGGCACAGGTAATGGTTGAAGCAGCCCTGCTGGTTTTTGGTGTTCGGCCTTAACCCTATTGCACACGTCACACAAAGAGATGTACTTGACAATTTCTCTTTTCAAGTTATTCCACCAGAATCTATCCTTCACATCCATTTACATCTTTGTATTACCGGGATGAATTGAGTAAGGAAAATCGTGAGCCACCTGAAGAATCAACTTGATATCGGGGTCATCGGGAACGCACAAACACTTCTCATACCAAAGTGTTCCTTGTTCATCCATATGGAAACATTTTGCTTTACCCTTGCTTATATTAACTTTTATTTCTTCCAACTCTTTGTCCCCCTTCTGGACCTCTTTGATTCGGTCCAGAAGCGTTGGCACTATCTCCATAGTCGCTAAGTATCCTTCCGGAACTATTTGTAACCTGAGATCCTTGAACTATTCGCACAAATCCTTTGGAAGTTCTCCCATGGTAAGTCCATTTACATAGAATTTCCGGCTTAAAGCATCAGCCACAACATTGGCCTTTCTAGGATGGTACTACAGGTCTAGGTCATAGTCCTTGATGAGTTCAAGCCATATCCTTTGCCTCATATTTAACTCCTTTTGAGTGAAGATATATTTAAGACTCTTGTGATCCGTGAACACATCATAATGCTTGCCCATGAGGTAATGTATCCATACCTTGAGTGCATGCACAACTAATGCTAGTTCCAAATCATGGATGGGGTAGTTATTCTCATGGTTCTTAAGTTGCCGAGAGGTGTATGACACTACTTTCCTATCTTGCATTAGTACACTACCAAGTCCTTGTCGAGAAGCATCGCAACAGACTTGGAAATCCTTTTGGATATCATGGAGACACAAAACTAGTGCTGTTACTAGGCGCTTCTTCAATTCTTGAAAACCCGCTTCACATGCCTCGGTCCATTGGAACTTCTTTTCTTTCTTCAACAATTCGGTCATGGGCTTTGCTATCTTGGGAAAGTTTTCAATCAACTTTCGGTAATATCCTGCAAGGCCCAAGAAACTCCTGATATCACCCACATTCTTAGGCGACTCCCATTCTGTCACGGAAGCTACCTTACTTGGGTCCACGGCAACTCCTTTAGCTAACACAATATGTCCAAGGAAACCCACTTCTTTTAACTAGAACCTACATTTGCTGAACTTGGCATACAACTTGTGTGCCCTCAACTTTTTCATAATTAGGCGCAGATGCCTCTCATGTTCCTTCTCATCCTTGGAGTATATGAGTATGTCATCAATGAACACCACAATAAACTTATCCAAGTACTCCATGAACACCTTGTTCATCATAGTCATGAAGTATGTTGGGGCATTGGTTAGACCAAAAGACATCACGGTGTACTCATACAACCCATATCTTGTGGTGAATGTAGTCTTGGGAACATCCTGTTCTCGGATATTTAACTGGAAGTAACCTGATCGGAGATCAATCTTAGAGAACACACTAGCTCCCTTTGATTGATCGAACAGGTTGTTGATATTGGGTAGAGGGTACTTGTTCTTCATTGTCACTTCATTCAACAACCAGTAGTCCACGACTAGTCTCTTGGTTTTATCCTTCTTCTCCACGAATAAGACAGACGCTCCCCAAGATGACGCACTTGGTTGAATGAAGCCTTTGTCCAATTGCTCTCTAAGCTGTTTCTTAAGTTCCTTCAACTCATCAACTCCATCTTGTATGGTCTTTTGGCTATCGGTCCAGTCCCAGGCATCAAGTCAATGAGAAACTCGATGTCTCGGGCAGGAGGCATCCCTAGCAATTCTGCCAGAAAGACATCTGGATACTCCTTCACAACTAGCACATCCTCCATTCTAACCCCCTTAAGAGAGTTCACCATACTTCCCTTCAGTGCAAAAGCTGACTTAAAGCGGATTCTTTTCTTATCCGGAGTTGTGAGTGCGACAGTCCTTTTGGCACAATCTATGACTCTCTCATGTTCGGTCATCCAATTCATGCCCAAAATTATGTCTAAGCCTTATGACTCTAGAACGAGTAGACTTGTGGGGAAGATGTGTGTCCCACTCCTTAGTTCTAACCCACGGCATCCAGAGTTTGCCACTATTTCTCCTCCAGGAGAACTTACCCTTAGAGGAGTACTAATAGTCTCTGTAGGTATCTTGCCTCTATCCACAAATACCCTTGATATGAATGAATGCGATGCACCAGTATCAAAAAGAACAACTGCGGGGATGGAATTAAGCTTGAACTTACCAATCACGGAGTCAGTTGCCTCACTAGCATCCTCCATGGAGACATGATTTGTAACACCCTAAAACTTTTAATCAAGATTATTAAGTTCTAATCACCCAATTTAGGGTTAACAAAAAACTTTTATTAAGAAAATGAATATGAATGCATGTGTGTTTGCATTAGTATAGATTTTAGTGTATATGCCATGCTTGATTGTTCTAAATGTTGTGAAATGGTTTAAAGGTGAATGCCACATCATCTAGACCATTTACAAATAAAATTCAAAGAGAAATAAATCAAATAAGAATAAATAAAGCAAATGGTCATTTTGACCATTTTAAACCACTAGGCCACTTTAAGTGTTCCTAGGAGAAGATTTCTAACAGAAACATTTCTATCTCTTTTCCCCCCTTGCTAGACCAAGTAAAGATGTCTCAAGGCCCACTTTACAAAGTTACAAAAACATCTCGCAAAGCCATTTAATGGACATTTGAAAATTGAATCAAGTGTATGTGTTAAGATCACACTTTTTCAAAAACACATCAAATGAATTCACCTTGACTTATCCAAGCAAACCTAGTCTCTCAAGCTTAAGGCAAGTTCACCCAAAAAGTTTGAATCAAAATTTCAAAAATAATTTTCATGCGGCCATTTCATCAAACACTTGGCAGGCACAGAATAAACACTAGACTAGCTGCACTGTTTGGTATAGTGATCATCGACCATTTGGTCTCCAATTTAACCCCATGCACCCTCTAAGCCTAACCCAGCCCCAGACCAGCTCCCCCTTCACCGCTGGCATAGTGGAGCGCCGCCCGTTCTTGGTCGCCGCTGGCCGATAGTGGGCAGCACGACAGGAGCCACGCCAGTCTCGCCCAAGATGCGCACCAGACACGCGAGCTCCCACTGCTACCCCTGTCCACCCCACGGTCGAAGCCCAGTCCTGGACCACACTAGCACCGCCGTGCACCACCTCTCTGTGTCGAGCCCGACCAGCCCGCATGTGCTGCGCCTTGACCTCCCCTTGCGTGCATAGACCCGCCATGATCGCAGCACCCCGGCAGACACCCCTGTTCGCCGCTGCACGACCCGCAGCTGCCGCACACCGCCGCAAACACGTCTGCCTCTGTCCAGAGCACCGCACGTGCCCGACCAAACCCAGCCGCCCCACGCCTTGCCTTTAAGCCATCAACGACCGCCAGGAGACACCGCACCGTCCACCTACCCCAGCCATGCCCTTATCTCTCTGTGCCGCTCTTGCCGGAGACGCCAGCCCGCACCGGTCGGTCCCCTTGTCGAGCTATAAAAGGAGGCCACCCCAGCCTCCATTCCTCACACCACTCGACTCCCCACTCACCACTGAGCCTCCCACACCCCTTCCCAGAGCAAGGCGAGCTCCACTATGCCGGAATTGCACCGGAGTCCGCCGCTGCTGGAGGAGAAGGGCGTCATCGATTGCGACCACCCCAAGCCTCGCCGTGACCGTGCCTTGCTTCGCCGTCGTCTACCACGCCGTTTTCCCCCGTCGCCGAGCCTAGATAGAGCCCAGGTGAGCACCGCCAGACCCCCAATGCTGCGCTAGGTCTAGTTACTAGCTGAGTTGTTCGTCGTCGACGATGACTCTCGGCCGTTAGATTAGAAGTTGATCGCACGGCTCAGATTCGCCCATACCGTTTCGCTTAGTTAGTTTCACTAACTAGTGGGTCCGCGCTGTCAGCAGCCCGCTGCGCCGCGGAGTGCCACTGGGCCGGCCCGTTAGCTTTCCCGCGCCGGCCAGAAAATTCAAACAATTGATTTTCCATTTTAGTTTAAATCCTCTTCTGTCCACATATTTGAAAATCAATTCAGAGAGTTTCACTTAACCAAATTGCATGATTCAAATTTTGCTAGAAAAGTAATTAAAATATCTATCCAAACCTATTGGGTTTAAATCATTTGGAGTTAGAGATAATATTTAGCAAAAATAATAAAAACAGAGACTTTTGCAACTTCAATTTTTTTTCAAAAATCAACCATAATAGCTTTTGAGTTGATTCCAACTCTCAAAAATCACATTTGACAATACCTATCTGAATATGTAATATTATTTAGGTTTGCATGCAGTGACATTAGACTAGTACCAAAAGAATGCTATTAGAGTATTTCTAGTCACGTTAAATCATTTAAATGATAATCTTAAACTTTATAAAATATGATCAACCCTTTAAATCACATTCCCATGTATTAGAATATGTGGTGATGACATGTGTCAACATGATCCCATATTTTAATTGGATAATATTAAATCTTAATTAATTTCAATGAGTAGAAATTACTTTTCTCAAATAAAATAAATGAAACTAGTTCTTTAAATCTTGTGATGAGTGTGATGATGCTAGATCATAAAGTTTGAACCTTAGTGTGTTAATTAGACTTAGTTAAGTATTGTTTGGTGATTGTGTACCCCGTATTCTTTTTTAGACGATAGTACCGACCAAGTCTACGAGGAGGAGGAGTCCTACCCCAAAGAAGACGAAGAAAACTTCAATAACTGCACCAATCTAGGGAAGGCATTACTAGATGCAAGTTAACCTAAGCAAGATGCATTAGGCATGCTTGGTTATAAATTTTGATTTATACCCATCCCAAGTTTTACTTGCAAGCTTTACTCTTTTACCTTACCAAAGTTCTCTACTTTTAGTTAATGCTTTGTGAGGTTTTGGAAAGATAGTATAGATAGCATAAAGAGTATAAAACTATGCCTATACTAGATGTCATTCTATGGCATGATATTGAGATTAGCATCCCTCATTAGTGAACACTCTTAAGTTAGTGTCTAGTGCTAAGCATAAAACTTGATCACTTTAAATGGGAATACTTGGTGAAAATGATTGTGAAAACCTTGGAATGATGAGTCATTCTATTGAAATGTTTTGACATTTGTTGAGAAACACAAAGGGATTTGATGATGAAAATGTTGAGGCATAAGCCTTAGTCCTTTATAAAAACTGATGGTTGGGTTCGGATGCGATACCATTCCAATTTTACCGTACAACCACAATACCTGAATTGGGTAAGGCTTAGCCGGAAGTTTATATGCATTAGTATGGGTTCTCTTGAGGAGGAGGTTTGATCTGAGGCTACCTCTTGATGATGTCCACCTATGCAGTGCCCAGGATGGCAGATGGCCATGGCTGGGAGGCCAAGCCCATAGGAGAGGTACTTATACTAGAGTGTGTAAAGGAAAGGTTATGATTGATTATCCACATACAAAGTATGATGATTTAGGGTTATCCTTGACGGATGTATCAAATTTTGTGGTGAAAGTGTACCACCTCTACACAATGTCAAACTATTCGAATAGCCGCATCCGCGGTCATGGACAGTTGGAGTGGCCATATTGTTCCGTTGTCAGATGTTTCCAAAACGACTTGTGAAATGAATTATGACTTTGACTTGACCACAACAGAGTTGTGACTATGAAAACTAAGTTCCCACTTAGGTGATATTAGAACATTAGCTTAGCTTTCTTTGCTTTTGAACTCAGTTTAGATAAATCTGGCTTCTTGCAAATAAACTTAGAGCTTAGGGTTCCTACTAGAACTACCTTACTTATTAGTGATAGTTTGCGAGTACTTAAAGAGTACTCATTGCTTTGTCCCTGGCTATTCCCGTGGCCAGACTATGAGGAGGACTATCAGGAAGATGGACAACATGACGGCTACGACAACTAGGATCATCTCCCATCGTCAGCATTGCCTGTGACACTGAAGATGGAGCCCACCGCTACGCTTATATTGCCGCTGCTTGTTTGTATTAAGACTGGATCATGAGATCCTTTATTTGTGTAAGACCTTATTATGGTTTGTAATGGATGATGTACTGTGATATCCAATCTGTATGTCTCGCAAAAATGGTAATCCTAGGATTGTGATGTTTGTCATAACAGGCATCTGGGATTAAAAATCCGGGTGTTGACAAGTTGGTATCAGAGCCATCCTGACTACAGGAGACCCTAGTTAGAATGGACGCCCGAACAAAAACTTAGTTTCAAAACCAAAGAAGTAAGTATTTATGAAAACATATTTCCACTCTTATCCTTGATTCTTTCGAAAAAAATCATGTTCCTCAAAAATTCTTACATTACTACATAAAATTTGACACACTTGATCACCTCACTAACTTACTCATCCGAAATTCTTATAGATGGAAGTTCAGTATTGCAAGTTCTAGCAGTTGCGAAACGGAGGCCAGCTGATCTTTGAGAAGGATCTTGATGCACAGTCAGAGTATCTTGAGAGCCCGCATCCGGACTTCTTCAGAGCTCAACTCAAGGATTTTCTAGGAGGAGATCTACAATGGCTGATAGTTGCAGATCTTTGAGGCAAGATGGAGGCAAGATGGTGGCCGACCTCGAGAAGACCATCCAGGAAAAAGAAGCTCATCTTGCAGCAAAAGAAGAAGAGGAAGAAGGTGAAGACATCTAGGGAGATATTCACTCATACCTCAGTGATGACAATGACTACCTGGAGGATGATGCCCTGGATTTCTACACCGATGATGATGACTCTGACTTCATTAATGATGAGTAGATGCACCTGATCACTACCATAGGAAGGAGTTGTATCGGTTCCATTGTATCTTAGCTTCACCAAATGGTTCTTAAAACCATCTGTTTGCCTTTTGTGTTGTGGTGTGTGTTTGTATTGTGTGCATGAATGAATGAATAAGAAGAAGTTAGTTGCAAAACCTGAGTTCAAACTCAAGGTTTTAGCTTTTGAAAACAAAACCATGAACCTTAGAACTTTCCCTCTTAACCCTTTATCTATCTCAGTCTTCAGATGACTCGTGGAAACCCCGGAGGAAGGAGCTCATCGCAGGACCCAATGTTGCAGATTCTACAAATGCTAGTTTCCGACCGTGAAGCTAGTAGAGCAGAGTGCCAAGACAACCTAGCCACCCTGCAATAGATAGCTCAGATGGCCTACAATAATCAAGGCCAAGGAAATCAGGATCATCATGGATCCAAGCTTAAGAATTTTCAGAATACCAATCCCCTATCTTTAACAAATCTGAGGATCCTGATGCTGATGACTAGCTGCAGACAATGGAGAATAACCTAGAAGTCGCCGCAGGAGTTGACGCCAACGAGAAGGTATTGTTTTCCACCCACTATCTGGCAGGAGATGCATGAGCCTGGTGGAATAGTACTCGTACTATGAACCACGGTCAGATCATGACTTGGGAAGCTTTCAAGATCAAGTTCAACCGCACCCATGTGCCCCAAGGTTTAGTCACCCGGATGAGAGATGAGTTCAGAGAACTGAAGCACGGAAGGATGACGGTCATTGAATACCATGACAAATTTCCGTCCCTCGCTAGATATGCCCCTGTTGAGATCAACACTGAAGCCAAGAAGAAGGAAAGATTCCTGAAGGGACTGCATGATGAGATGCAGACGGTGTTAGTCAACATCCGTTTTGAAGATCTCGAAGAGCTTGTAGATTCCTCCATCTAGATGGAAGGAAAGATAAACCAAGCAAATGACAACCGCAAGCGCCGAATGATGCACCAGACTGGGTCTCACAATGTCCAGAAGTATCACCCCAACCCGTCTGCAGGATATGCCCCAAGAAACAATAGACCCCCGATGTCTCGTCCAGGCTACCCCAATCGTAGCAGAGGAAACATGAAGTCCGGAGGAAACCATAACAACAACCCCGGCAACTCCAACAACTTCAACCGTGCACCGCCAAAGTCCAACAACAACAACAACAATACTTCCCCAAGGACTAGAAGCAATGTCGTGCCCGTTGCAACCAAAGACAAGTCCGAGATCACTTGCTTTGAGTGTGGAGTCAAGGGTCACTACTCCAACGAGTGTCCCAAGAAGATCGCAGCCACCACCAATGTGAATGCCCCAGCTCAGCAGCAGCGCCGTGTTCAGCCTGGAAGAAGATTTTCCTAGGGAATTCGCTCAACTTCAACGGTCGTCTGTTCCACATGAATGCTGAAGAAGCCCAGGAAGCGCCAGATGTCGTGCTGGGTATGTTTTCTGTTAACTCAGTACTTGCAAGAGTGTTTTGCGATTCTGGAGCATCGCACTCGTTTTTTATAGAAGAATTTGCATGCACTAGTAAGATTCAACCAACAAAACTAAAGCATGTTATGATAGTTCAAATACCTGGTTCAACCACCAAAGCTAGAAAAATTTGCAAGGTTGTACCTATCAGAATCCATGGGATAGATTTTTATGCCAATCTAATATTACTTGGAAGCAAAGGTTTGGAAGTAGTACTAGGAATGGATTGGATGTCGAAACATAAAGTATTAATCGACTGTGCCAAGAAAGCCATAACCATGACCAGTAGCTCTGGAGTATCAGTAGAGCATGTATCAGAAACCTTGCCCCGTCAGTTCAAATGCAACAAGAATCTAGCCCAACCAACCATAGACCAAGTCAGAGTAGTATGTGAATACCCCGACGTATTCCCAGATGAATTGCCCGATATGCCCCTAGATCAGGATATCGAGTTCATTATTGAACTAATTCCTGGAACTGGACCATAACTCAGAGACCTTATAGTATGAACCCGTCTGAATTAGTGGAGCGGAAGAAGCAACTGGATGCTATGCTGGA
This sequence comes from Avena insularis, assembly GCA_023614405.1. Taxonomy (NCBI): domain Eukaryota; kingdom Viridiplantae; phylum Streptophyta; class Magnoliopsida; order Poales; family Poaceae; genus Avena; species Avena insularis. The sequence continues at coordinate 284,875,384 of CM042690.1, forward strand.
GAAAGGTCTGATTCAACCAAGCGCATCGCCATGGAGATCACCTGTTTTGTCTGTGGACAAGAAACATGGAGGTAACCGTTTGTGTATAGATTATCGGAAGCTAAATCATTTCACCATCAAGAACAAGTACCCACTGCCAAATATTGAGGATCTGTCTGATCAGTTGATTGGTGCCACAGTGTTCTCTAAGATTGATCTTAGAACTGGTTATCACCAACTCAAGATTCATGCAACGGTAGTCAAAAGACCGCCTGTACCACCAGATATGGATTGTACGAGTATACGGTAATGTCTTTTGGATTAATCGATGCCCCCGCTTATTTCATGAATCTCATGCATAAGATTTTTATGAAATTTCTAGATAAGTTTGTCGTTGTGTTTATCGACGATATTCTTATCTATTCCAAGTCAGAAGAAGACCATGAGCAACACCTGAGAATCATCCTTGAACCCTCAGAGAGCATCAGTTGTATGCCAAGTTTAGCAAATGTGAATTCTAGTTGAAAGAAGTAGGATTCCTCGGACATATTATGTCGGCAGGAGGAGTTGCTGTTGATCCCGCCAAGATAAAACATGTTGAAGAATGGGAAGACCCAACCACTCAAACCCAAGTCCGTGCATTTCTCATATTAGAAGGATATTACCGCAAGTTCGTTGAGGGATTTTTGAGCATCGCAAGACTGATGACCCAATTGTTGAAGAAAGACAAGAAGTTTGAATGGACCGACAAATGTGAAGCAAGCTTTCAAGAGCTCAAGAGGAGACTGATTTCAGCCCCAATATTGATTATGCCATATATGAAGAAGCCTTTTGATGTGTATTGTGATGCATCCAAGATTGGTCTCGGATGTTGATGGGGATATGCCGAATGGGGTATGCCTAGCAGGACGTTCTGATTGGGCCAATGGTCTCACGAATGGGCCTGTAGGACGGCGACTGGAATGCGACCAAGGAGAAGGCCCAGTGACTGGAGACTGGAGGCCCAGAAGCATACCGAAAGCCTAGTCGGATTAGGTCAAAGCCTCTGAATCCATATCCTGTTCGGTTGTAACTTGTAAACCCTAGCGAGGTGCCTCATATATAAACCTCCCTAGGGTATCCTGAGGACTCACGTTCCATCATACACCCCTTCAAGCGACTCGCTGCTTGGACGTCGAGCTCGCCACCCCTGTAACTCGCTCTCCAATAATCTAATCTACTAGGAGTAGGTATTTACCCTCCAGGGGGCCGAACCTGGGTAAACCCATGTGCATCCGCCCCCATCTCGCACTGCAGATGGCCGCTATCTCTCGCCCCCGATTCAATCAATCGCTGCCTACTGCAGCGACTGTCGTGGCCATTTCCATGACAGATGTGTGTTGATGCAAGAAGGCAAAGTCATCGCATATCTGTCCTGACAACTGAAGCAGCATGAGCAAAACTACCCTACCCATGATCTAGAATTAGTAGCTGTAGTTTTAGCCTTGAAGACATGCGTCATTACCTTATGGGTAATTGCTGTGAGATTTATTCAGATCACAAGAGCCTAAAGTATATTTTCACCCAGAAGGAACTGAATATGAGGCAAAGGATATGGATAGAGTTAATCAAGGATTATTACCTTGACATTCACTATCACCCCGGCAAAGCCAATGTGGTAGCGGATTCTCTTAGCAGATTGCCATGTAGATTAAACACCATGATAAAAGAAGCCCAGCCAAGTTTGCATGAGGAGTTGGAGCAGTTTAGAACATAGATAATTAGCAACGGATTTTTATCTAGCATTGAACTTCAACCCACGTTGATCGGTCCGATCAAGGAAGCCCAGAAAGGAAATGCAAGTATCGACAAAATCAAACGTCGTATCGGTACAGGAAAGGTACCTGGATTTACCGAAGATGAAGAAGGAGTTTTGTGGTACAAAGGACGTATCTGTGTTCCAACAGATTCGGATCTGAAGCAAGTTATCATGCAAGAAGCTCATGATACTCTTTATTCTATCCACCCCGGAGGAACGAAGATGTATCAGGATTTGAAGGAGCAATTTTGGTGGCACAAGATGAAGAGAGAAATCGGTAGCTACATAGCCAAGTGTGATATCTGTCAAAGAGTCAAAGCAGAACATCAGAGACCCACAGGACTATTGCAACCATTGCTGATTCCAGAATGGAAATGGGATTCCGTCGGAATGGACTTTATCACCGGTTTGCCTACTTCTAGTAGGGGAAATTACTCAATCTGGGTCATAGTTGATAGACTGTCCAAGGTAGCCCATTTTATACCTATCAAGACAACCTACCAGAGTTCGAAGCTAGCATACTTGTACATTGCTAGAATTGTCAGTTTGCATGGAACCCCTAAGACCATAGTATCGGATCGAGGAACCCAATTTACCTCGAGATTTTGGCAGAAAGTCCAAGAAGGATTAGGGACCAAGTTAAATTTCAGCACAGCTTATCACCCGCAGACCGATGGACAGACTGAAAGAGTCAACCAAATCTTAGAAGATATGTTGAGAGCCTGTATGCTAGAGTATGGATCAAATGGGAAGATTGTCTGCCTTTCACAGAATTCTCATACAACAACAGTTATCAAGCCAGTTTGCAAATGGCCCCATTTGAATTTCTATATGGGAGGAAGTGTCATACCCCTTTGAATTGGTCGCAAGTAGGAGAGAGTCAGATTTTCGGACCCGACACCCTATGAGAAGCCAAAGAGAAGGTTCACAAAGTCCGTGAGCACCTCAAGACCGCCCAATCCAGACAGAAGAGTTATGTCGACAAGAGACGTAGAGACCTGACCTTCAATGTCAGAGATTTTGTGTATCTCATGGTGTCGACTTTGAAGGGAATGTAGCGTTTCCAACTGAAAGGAAAGTTAGCCCCCAGATATATTGGACCCTTCAAGATTCTGAATCGCCGAGGAGAAGTATCTTATCAACTAGAACTGCCAGAGAAGATGTCAGCGATCCATAATGTGTTCCATATCTCGTTACTTCGCAAATGCTTAGAAGTTCCGGAGAAGACCGAAGTGTTCAAGGACATCGATCACCGAGCTGTTGATATCAACAAGGATCTGACGTATCGTGAAGTACCCATCTGTATCTTGGAAGAAGCCTTTATAACCACTAGGACCCGGAGTATCAAATTTCTCAAGATCCAATGGAGCAACCATACCGAAGAAAAAGCTACCTGGGAGCAGGAAGATTACATTAGGACTGAGTTTCCAGATCTCTTTATTTCCTAGTTTTTCTTAAATTCTCAGGACGAGATTTTGTTTAAGGAGGGAAGGTTTGTAACACCCCAAAACTTCTAATCAAGATCATCAAGTTCAAATCACCAAATTTAGGGTTAACAAAAAACTTTTATTAAGATGAATGCATCTGTGTTTGCATTAGTATAGATTTGAGTGTATATGCCATCCTTGATTGTTCTAAGTGTTGTGAAATGGTTTAAAGGTGAATGCCACATCATCTATACCATTTACAAATAAAATTCAAAGAGAAAGAAATCAAATAAGAATAAATAAAGCAAATGGTCATTTTGACCATTTTAAACCACTAGGCCACTTTAGGTGTTCCTAGGAGAAGATTTCTAACAGAAACATTTCTAGCTCTTTTCCCCCTTGCTAGACCAAGTAAATATGTCTCAAGGCCCACTTTACAAACTTACAAAAACATCTAGCAAAGCCATTTAATGGACATTTGAAAATTGAATCAAGTGTATGTGTTAAGATCACACTTTTTAAAAAACACATCAAATTAATTCACCTTAACTTATGCAAGCAAACCTAGTCTCTCAAGCTTAAGTCAAGTTCACCCAAAAAGTTTTAATCAAAATTTCAAAAATAATTTTCATTCGGCCATTTCATCAAACACTTGGCAGGCACAGAATAAACACTAGACTAGCTGCAATATTTGGTATAGTGATCATCGACCATTTGGTCTCCAATTTAACCCCCTATCCCCTCTAAGCCTAACCCAGCCCTAGACTAGCTCCCCCCTTTGCTGATGGCATAGTGGAGAGCTGCCTGTTCTTGGTCGTCGCCGGCCAACAGTGGGCAGCACGATAGGACCCATGCCAGCCTCGCCCAAGACACGCACCAGACACGCGAGCTCCTACCGCCACCCTCTGTCCACCCCACGGTCGAAGCCCAGCCCTGGACCACACTAGCACCGCCGTGCACCACCTCTCTATGCTGCGTCCAGAGCGCGCCAGTGCGCCACGCCCGACCAGCCCACACGCGCCACGCTTTGACCTCCCCTCGCATGCATAGACCCGCCACAATCGCAGCACCCCGGCAGACACCCCCGTTTGCCGCCGCGCGACCCGCAGCTGCCGCATGCCGCCACAAACACCTCTGCCTCTGTCCAGAGCGCCACACGCGCCCGACCAAACCCAGCCGCCCCACGCCTCGCCTTTAAGCCAGCAATGACCGCCAGGAGACATCGCACCCTCCACCTACCCCACCCATGCCCTTAGCTCTCTGTGCCGCCCTCGCCGGAGACGCTAGCCCGCACCGCTCGGTCCCCTCGTCGAGATATAAAAGGAGGCCACCCCAGCCTCCATTCCTCACACCACTCGACTCCCCACTCACCACTGAGCCTCCCACACCCCTTCCTGGAGCAAGGCGAGCACCATCGTGCCGGAATTGCACTAGAGTCTGCCGCTGCTGGAGGATAAGGGCACCGTCAATTGCGACCACCCCAAGCCTCGCCATGACCGTGCCTTGCTTCGCCGTCGTCTACCATGCCGTTTGCCCCCGTCACCGAGCCTAGCTGGAGCCCAGGTGAGCCCCGCCAGACCCCCACCGCCACGCTAGGTCTAGTTCCTCGTCGGAGTTGTTCGTCGTTGATGATGACTCTCGGCCGTTAGATTAGAAGTTGATCACACGGCTCAGATTCGCCCATACCATTTCACTTAGTTAGTTTCACTGACCAGTGGGTTCGTCTTTGTCACAGCCACAAGTTGTCCTGTTAGGTGCACTGGGTCTGTCAAAATTCAAACAATTGATTTTCCATTTTAGTTTAAATCCTATTCTGTCCACATATTCAAAAATCGATTCAGATAGTTTCACTTAACCAAATTGCATGATTCAAATTTTGCTAGAAAATTAATTAAAATATCTAATAGCTTTTGAGTTTGGAGTTAGAGATAATCATTAGTAAAAATAACAAAATAGAGACTTTTGCAACTTCAAACATTTTTCAAAAATCAACCATAATAGCTTTTGAGTTGATTCCAACTATCAAAAATCACATTTGACAATACCTATCTGAATATGTAATAATATTTAGGTTTGCATACAGTAACATTGGACTAGTACCAAAAGAATGCTATTAGAGTATTTCTAGTCACGTTAAATCATTTAAATGATAATCTTAAACTTTATAAAATATGATCAACCCTTTAAATCACATTCCCCTGTATTAGAATATGTGGTGATGACATGTGTCAACATTATCCCATATTTTAATTGAAAAATATTAAATCTTAATTAATTTCAATGACTAGAAATTACTTTTCTCAAATAAAATAAATGAAACTAGTTCTTTAAATCTTGTGATGAGTGTGATGATGCTAGATCATAAAGTTTGCACCTTAGTGTGATAATTAGACTTAGGTAAGTATTATTTGGTGATTGTGTACCCCATATTCATTTATAGACGATAGTACTGACCAAGTCTACGAGGAGGAGGAGTTCTACCCCGAAGAAGACGAAGAAAACTTCAGTCACTACACCAGTCAAGGCAAGCCATTACTAGATGCAAGTTAACCTAAGCAAGATGCATTAGGCATGCTTGGTTATACATTTTGATTTATACCCATTCCAAGTTTTACTTGCAAGCTTTACTCTTTTACCTTACCAAAGTTCTTTACTTTTAGTTAATGCTTTGTGAGGTTTTGGAAAGATAAAACTAGATGTCATACTATTCCGTTGTCAGATGTTTCCAAAACGACTTGTGAAATGAAATATGACTTTGAATTGACCACAACAGAGTTGTGACTATGAAAACTAAGTTCCCACTTAGGTGATATTAGAACATTAGCTTAGCTTTCTTTGCTTTTGAACTCGGTTTAGATAAATCTGGCTTCTTGCTAATAAACTTAGAGCCTAGGATTCCTACTAGAACTACCTTACTTGTTAGTGATAGTTTGCGAGTACTTAAAGAGTACTCATTGCTTTGTCCCTAGCTATTCCTGTGGCCAGACTATGAGGAGGACTGTCAGGAAGATGGACAGCAGGACGGCTACGACAACTGGGATCATCTCACATCATCAGCATTGCCTGTGACACTGAAGATGGAGCCCACCGCTATGCTTATATTTCCGCTGCTTGTTTGTATTAAGACTAGATCATGAGATCCTTTATTTGTGTAAGACCTTATTATGGTTTGTAATGGATGATGTACTGTGATATCCAATCTGTTATGTCTCACAAAAATGGTAATCTTGGGATTGCAATGTATGGCATAACAGGCATCTGGGATTAAAAATCCGGGTGTTGACATGATTCACCGTAGCTTTGACGAATGGATTCGACTTCTTCTCTTTTCCATTACCATGGTTGTGTCCGTTGCTGTTCCCATTGCCATTCCCATTCTTCATCTTCTCGGGGCAAGTAGATGCATAATGCCATGACTTGTTTTACTTAAAGCATGTCACTTCACTCAGATCCTTTCCATTACCATTTCCTTTGCGGTGCTTATGGCCATTGTGGTTATGTCCCCCATGACCATGACCATTATGGTTGTGGTCATTGTGGGGTGGTGGTGACGAAGTGCGTTGCTTCTGGTATGGTGCTGAATTATGCTTGTGTGAGGTGGACTTTCACTTGCGGTTCTCTATACTCCTTTTCCTTGCTTCGACCACAACTGCCCTGTTCAGAAGTTCCTAATAGTTATCAAACTTCAGAGCCACAAGATGAATGGATATCTCATCATTAAGTCCCCTTTCGAACTCTTCCTGCCTCTTGGCATCAGTGGAAACATCATCAGGTGCATAGCGTGCCAGCTTGTTGAAAAGGTCCCCATACTCGGAGAGCGGTGCATTTGGTTCAAGTCGCGAAACTCACATCTCTTCAATGACATGACACCATCAGCTATGTGATGAGTATGAAAGGCCTCCTCAAACTTGTTCCAGGTGATAACATCAATATAAGGGTAGGTGACTTGGTAGTTATCCCACCACCCAGCAGCAGGTCCCTCAAGTTGGTGCACGGCAAAGCGCACCCTGTCAGCTCCCACCACTTGGACGGTGTCTAGCTTCTTGTTGGTGGTGCGAAGCCAGTCATCTGCCACAATTGGCTCAGAACTACTTGAGAAAGTAGGAGGGTTCAACCTAAAAAACCGAGTCAAGCGATCCTGTTGGGGCGGCGAAGGTGGTGGAGGGGGCGGATTGTTGTTGTTGTTTTGCATGTTTTGGGTGAGGAGTTGGATCAGCTGATTCTAGGAGTTCAGGAGTTCTGAAATCTCTAGAGGCATATTATTGTTCCCATGTCTCACCATCTATGGGGTTTGGGAAACAAGTTAAGAAATAGATAGAAAGACTAAGGAATAAACTCCTACCCGTATGTAAACACAAGAAAAAACACGAGAAACACAAAAGGCACACATAGCACAAAGTTTAACACAATTCAACCAAGTTTAACTAAACCAATATAGTTTTGGTAATTATTACAGTCGCGAAATGCTTAACTATAGAAATAAAGGTGGTCCAACTATCTACCCTACTCATCATCCACTTCCTCATCCTCAAAAGAGAAGCCTTTCTTCTCTAGCATTGACTTGTATAGCTCCATGTCATTTGTCGTGGCTTCGAGCTTCTCCTGAAGTTCCTTCACCTCATGCGGCTCCTGTGTAGCAGCTTAGAGCTTCTCTTGAAGTTCCCTCACCTCTTGCAGCTCCTATATAGCAGCTTCGAGCTTCTCTTGAAGTTCCTTCTTCTCCTCTTGCAGCTCCTTGATCAAGTTTGACTCCTTATTCATAGGCGTGATCTTCTCCTCCAAGCTCCTCTTGGTGGCTCGCAGCTCGTTCAAGATGAGAGAAAAGTTCGTGAACTCCTTCTCGTTTATCGTGAGTAATAGACTTTGTTCCCTAATTCTCTTGTTCTTATCCTGCACCCTCTTCTCTTGATTAGTGAACTTCTTGTTTTGGGCTATGATATTCTGTTCTAGGAACTTGATCTTCTCTTCTAGATCTTGGATCTTGTCGTCCTTCTCCTCGACTAGGGTGCATAACTCGTCATTCCTTATGATCTTGAAGTAGCTTCCCTCCTCAAGATCATTGATGTGGCACTCCAAGTCTTGGTATTGGATCCTTCGACTCTTGGATGTCGCCCTTTCCTCCGGGGTTAACACGATGGGAACTCCTTTCTCATCACGCGTTCCAAAGAGATTGATGTAGTGGCCTTCAACCTCTTCATGGTGGTGTCCACATAGGCGTCCAATGAGCTCCTGCATGATGGTGCTAAGTCCTCTCTCCTTGGAGTCTGACGATGTTGAGCACAATGGCCTCCGTCTTGGGTTCAGTCTCCCTTCGACCCGGTTGGATGACTTCGATTACCCAACATCCTTCCTTGGGCATCTTCCTCAACTCGCTTCCCTTGATCAACGGCATGGGTAGCTCCAACGTCTTGATGATGTCCAGAAGGCATTCCCCAAAGCACAGGTACTTGATGTCTTCTGCGGTGTTGTAGTAGAAGCTCGTCATCTTTAAGTTAGGAGAATGAAGATTAGATACAAAGCGATAAGGAAAAGAATTTACTAGAAGAGCATAAATAACTTAGAAGAATATAGAAAGCAAAAACACACAATGGTAAAGGTGGTTTCCAATCCTAGGGGTCATCTCCTATAGGCAACTTTGTGCTCTGATACCATCTGTTGTGACCTTGGATCGTTAAAGATCCTAAGTCCCTGTGATTAACATGCTAGTCCTTGGATCAATAGCTAGCACTTCACAGTCAATGAATATCATTTAAAACACAAGTCATTATTACACGAATAATCCAGAGTATATTTATTACAACTTATATATATTATAGCTAGCTCAAATAAAACAGCGGAAATTTAATAAAACTTGAGTCCGTCAATGCCTCAGGCTAGTTGTGTGAAGACCCGCGATCCCTATGCACCTTTCAATCTTCGGATTCTGCACATAAGACGTGCAGCCAACAAGTTGGGCCAATACTTTGAATGTATTGGCAAATTACACCAAGGAAAGAATAAGACTAACACTACATGCAAGGCTTGCTGTAGGCTTTGGGGTTCATTTGCATTAAGCCAATTTTCTCTAAGTAAGAAGAAGAGAGGGAGAGTTTTACCCTACTTTGTAAACATTGTTTAAGTAGTATAGGGTCGAGTGGAACACGAGGATATTACTCACCAAGTGTCCAATCAACCTAGCTCTTGGATATTGTGCAGCAAGTCCCTAAAATCCCACCATTGGCGATATTACTCACGCCCTGGGTTTTATAAAAACTTTAAGTTTGGCAAGAGAGAGGAAGATCCTTCAGAGGCTCCATCATTCATACGCTCAAAGTGTTCTTTTCCATGAACTCGGCTGATCGATCAGATTGCAATACTCTCGAGAGGTCGTGCGCTTTCCCCATAATCCACGATCAAGTCCTATTACAGACAAGACCATGGCGAGGCCTTTCCTTAGTAGCCCCTCTACCAGCTAGATCCAACCGTGCCAAGAACCTCCAAATGTTGGTGCCCTAGTGAGGTTTCTCACTAAGTACTAAGCCAAGACAGAGCCCATATGTATTGTGGTTGCAGTGGAAGCTTCTGAATTCTGAAACATGGCAGACTTCTTTGATTCCGGGGCAGCCATCCTCCACCAAAATTCCACTCGTTGTCCTAACAACCATTCCACCCAGAAGAAAACTTAGTTTTTATTTTGAAGGGGGTTTTGAGAAGAAAAGGTTCGCTCGAGAGAGCTCTTATACTTAGAAACTTTTTGAGTCTTTCGAACCCCCCAACGGTACTTGATATATACATAAATATATAGCATAGCAAGTATAACTTAGCAAAATAGGATAACCTATTGGGATGGAAAATCCTAAGCATAGAGCTACTCATGGCATACTACAAAACCGTGCTTGCAAAATAGTACTAAGAAAAATCTACCAAAATCCTACACAGGCATACTACAGAATTTGAAGAGTAAAACATGCATAGTCAAAACTGGGACATAAACATGAACAAGTGCTGTAACTTTCCTTGATCCGAGCATCACTCTAAACAATAGTACTCCTCAGTGCACTCCGAACAATCTAACGAAACACAAACATAGATCCAATCACGACTTGCACAAAACAATGCCACAAAAGTAATTATGCATGCATGCAACATGGTAATATGCAAGGATGGGTTCAAATTCGACCAAGAATATTATTCAGGGATGTTATTGAGTTGGGGATGTCATTACTATCGATTTCCCACATATTTTAAGTGTTTTGAACTATTACTGAATTAAATATGCCCATAAATAGATCTATACTTCCAATCTACCTCGAAACAGATCTAAATACTCTAAGCATGATATACCAATTTTACACTGTAGATATCATAGATATAAAGCCAACGCAACAAGAATCAACCAAAACGGAGTTACGATTATTTTCCTATAATTAAAATACGCCAAACTAAACTTTAAATTCTACCACAATATCAATATAGTAAACTAGCAATATTATTGCAGATCTGTGTTCTACTCAATTTTATGAATCCAACGGTATATTATACGCAATTTTTGGACAAGTATTTGATTTACTATGAATTATACAAAATTAAATCGATTTCTGCATATTTAAAAAAACAAAACCAGACCGCACGCCCACGCGGTGACAAATGGCAGCGCGGGGTTGGTCCAGCTAAGCGACGCGGCACTGACGCGGACTGCCATGCGGCACAACGCTATTTTCCGGTACCCCTTCACTAAGACGATCTAATCTACACCGCTGCTTTTTGATCTAACGGAGGAAGGGGGCGGCAGAGACTTACCTACAATAGCGAGCGGTGGCGGGGTCGACGGCGACGGTGGCGGGGTCGGGCGGTGGCGATGTGGCGGTTCCCGGCTCGACAAAGTGGACGACGACAACGGCCTCTCCCTTGCGATTCTGTTCCCAGGGACGATGTCGCCTATCTCCTCCTCGAGCAGCGTCAGGTGGCGACTGACCTTCATGGACTCCGGCGAGGCTCTGACGAGCAATTCCGGCTGCTACAGTGTGCTATAGAGGGGAAAAGGGCATGAGGTAAACTGGTACTACAAGGGGAAGAAAAGAGCAGCGTTGGCCTTCGGAAAAATCACCGTCGAGTCGGTGGCGGCGCTGCTCCGGCGAGGTCGTCGGCGAGCTCGCGAGCGGCAACCCGGTGGCGGTACGACGAAAATAATCTAGGGTTTTGGGGCGGCACAGGCGGGTTTTATATAGGCTAGAGGACTTGGGGCGGGGGTCGCGAAGGTCCTCTCCGATTCGGCTCGGAAGCAGTTCCTGGCACGGCGGCAGAGTTCGTTCCGAACTCGTCGGAGGAGACGACGGGGTGGGGCCACCTGTCGGTGGCTGCGGGGCGCGGGCGGGCTGCATGGGTGGACAGGGCTGGGTCGGCCCACTATGCTGCGTGCTGCTCGCTGGCCCGACGCGGCGGTAGATAGGGCGCGGGCTGGCTCGGCTGGCCCGCTTAGATTAGTTTTTTTTGTGTGAAACCTTTTTCTTTTCTATTTTACTATTTGTTTAATAACTTTTGCATAATGACTCTAAATTTAATGAAATTGGTCTCTAAAATTTTGTAAAAAGAAGGAGATTAACATGGGATTATAAAATAACACTTTTGCAAGGATTTAGAAGGCTAGGTTTAGTATAACCCCTTCTTGTCTTTATATGACTATAGGGTTTAGGAAAAAGTATTTGATGCAACTTTTATTGTGTAATGCCATGATGCATATGATATGATGCATGCTTCTAGTAACATCTGAAATTGTAAAATTTGAGATGTTACATCCTCTGAACTGTTTTCTTGTTCGTTCACCCTTCCTCTCGAGAGAAAGTAACCATCTTTTCTTTCCTATGGACTCGACACGAGGGCGGCCATAGCGTAGGCCATCAGGCAGAGCGGGTGTTCGCACGCGGGCGTAGGCCGCTAGGCAGAGTGGGCAGGTAGAGGGGCGTAGGCAGGCAGGTTGACACGGGGTCGACAGGGGCAAAAGGGTGGAGAGCTGTCGGCGGTTGTGGCCGCTGCTAGGGAAGTGGTGAGGCGGATGAAGAACACAACGTGAAAGAGGAAAATGAAAAAAGCAGTTGAGCCAATAGATTTTGACTGGCTATCCCTAACTACTTTTTATCCCACTTTACCAAACAAAAAAGGTTATCCTCATCCGTAAATGACATCCTCTAAAACAAATAGCCCCTAACATAATAGCATGAGTTTACATATAAAGGACTCGCTGCTGAACTAGTGCAGGTCCGGCGCATCCTAGCACCTAGTCCGCGCCACCAGCGGTAGCTCGTGACATCGGCACCAATGCCAGTTCCAACGACATAGCCGGCTCCTGACTCAGCGGAACCTCTGGATAACACGGTGGCACCTCCTGAGCCATCGGCGGCACCTCCGGATAACTCGATGGCACCTCCTGAGCCATCGTCGGCACCTACGGATAACGCGGGAGCACCTCCAGATAATGCGGCGGTACCTCCTGAGTCATCAGCGGCACCTCCGGATATGGCGGCGGTACCTCTAGATCCATCGACAGCTCCTAGAGGACACTATGGATGAAGTTGCCGTTGTTGGGGAACCGGTCCAAGTAGTTGTTGAAAATGTTGGCACCGATGAGCACCACCATCTCGCAGCCATAGTGGAAGGCCTAGCCATAGAGGAGATGGGCGTCCCTGAAGTTGACAACCTGGACCTTCAACGTCCCGTCCGGATTGTTGTGGAGGCGATACATACGGTACTTGCAGCGACCGTACCCAGCATTGAGGAAGGCGCACGCCAGCTGGCACTTTCTTCTCCGTGGGGAGAAGGCCCAAATGCGCAGGGATTTGTCCTCCTATGTGGCGATGTCGGCATCTTTGCGCTCCGGTACAGCGGGCGGCAGCCGGAAGGTGGCCATGGATGACAAATGAGGACGGAGATGGTTGCTAGAAGCGGGGGATTAGAAATGGATTGGTACGGGAAGGGGAGAGGATAAATAGGAAGGAGATGATCCGATATTAATGTGGCAGATTACCAAAGCGAGGGGACAATCAATGTTGCTGATGAAGCCGATGCGTGTGACAAATATCGATGACGATGACTAGGGTAAGCGATTGGACGGAACACTGACTCTGCTTCCTGCACTCGATGGTCCAGTCATAATTTTGTGGTGCGTCCAAGGCGACCGCGACCTCACTCGTCTGTGGGCCCTACGTAGATGATTGAGTTCATGGGTGAACACAAATTGATAAAGTGAGCTCTTTCCTACTCCCTCCGGTTCGAGATTTTCTATATCTATATCTATACCACTATATAGTACACCCGTTTTTCAATTTGAATCGACCCACACAACTTCTCGCCAATGCACATTTGGAGCAATCCAAGACGTTGATTTCCCTAAGGTTGTGGTTTTGTGATAAAATTGGTGTTTTGTGAAAAAAACTAAGGTTGTGGTTTTGTGATAAAATGGCACCAACATGTGGTGCTAAGTGAGAAAATCTTCTCCGGTCCTATTTTTTACTTTATTACTTAATATATCTGGGTTCATTAGAAGTTGATATGAATACCATCGAACTTGTATTCATCAAGGCATTCGAGGAAGCAAGAAGGATCCTGTTTGTATTATTAGTACTCAGCTTTTAGTGGCTAGTCGATCTTGTACTGCTGCAATAGTTTTTAAATAATACGATTTATTTAAAAAAAATCACGAATAATACATAAATTTGAGGAATTGCGAATCTAGCGCGGCATTTGTTAAATTAGCCATACTATTTGTGTATTATTCATGAAATTTGTTAAACAAATCATATTATTTTAAAAACATTAGTTGTACTGCTGGCAAGGCAAGCAAGGGCTCCTTCCACTGCAAATATTTTTCCTTGTTTTTTAAAAAAAATGCTCCTCCACCCAAAATTTTGTCTAGTCGCTGCCTTTCGTGAGAATCATCCTCCCTCTCTCCTCCTTAATGCGGCATTGGCTCCTATGTCCATTCTTGCATCTATGCCTGGCACTTGTTTAGGTGGGAAGCATCATAGCAGTCACCTCTTCCTTCCCATGTAAGCTTCCGCGCAGTGGAGTACAACCGTGCAGGCGCAGCAGTGTAGAGAAGGTTGGGGCCCGTGGTGGTCCAGACCAACTTTTCTTCTGTTTGCCTCATGCTTCTACCCAAAAATGAGCTCTAGCTAGATGTTTTCTTTCTCTTTCATATTAGGCTGCTCTTCATAGTGCTAAATAACTTAGGCTAGTAAAACTTTCACATGTTACTACGGTACCTTCAAAGTGTACTGGGTGAAAACAAATATACACCGTTACTTTTTATAGATGTGGCTCTTTCATATTTTTTGAGCTTTACCTATTACAGAGCATAATTTTATATAGTGATGAAATGTCATACTGTATTATTATGTGGGTCTCACGTGCCAACTTACTAATAAAAGGGTGGTGCACAAATACAAAGAGGCCACTAATCTTGTCCAACTAAACTAGGAATTTGTAAATAATAAGGCCTCAAAATATACAAAAAGGACACTAGTACAGAAAGAAAATGCGCAATCAGGTAGAGCTTCATTGATTATCAGTTGTGGTATATAAAAGAAGAGCACGGTTCGAGGCCGGATCAGTGAGTCCTCATTTCCCCCACCCAAATCGCAATGCTTGGGATGGTCACTCTAAAGATAGAAGCTACCGTTCTCAACTGTTCCTCCTGCTCCCAGCCCCTCAAGCTCCGGCGGGTCTACAAGGTCTCTCCATTTCTCCCTCACAATCCATTGATTTTTCTTTTTCCGGTTCGTCCGTGCAACTATTTTATTTTTCAAACTTCCATTTCTATAGTGCGTGGATATTAATCTAGTCTGCCACCACTGCGTCTGCAAGATCACCTCCTGCCAGAAGTGTGAGCACCCTAGCGGCAGATTCACCCACGAGCCCGCCATGTATGCCGTCCTATCAGCGGCTAGGGTCGAGTGCGCCCACAAAGGCTGTTGTAGTTTGCTACCCTAGTACGAACTCCACGAGCACGAAATCATGTGCTGGTATGCTCCCCGCACTTGCACAGAGACCGGCTACGACTTCGCCGCCCCGCCGCTAGCGGTCGTCACCCACCTCGAAGCGTTCCACTCAATTCAAGTGCACAAGATCTAGTATGCCACCACTAAAGCTTTCCAGGAGCTGGTGCTGCTGTCGGGCGAGCCGTCCCGCCGGCTCATCCTCATTGGGGAGCAGGACGGCGTCGTGTTCGTCCTGACGATTGGCACGGTAAGCACGGTTCCCCTCGTGTCTGCGGTCTATGTTAGGGCCGTGATGTGCGACTTGCCAGTGTACAGGGTGAGGATGTGGGCGGAAGGCCCGCCACTGCTCTCCTAGATGGATGGCAGGAGGAGGACCGTCACCGTGATGGTGGAGCTTGACGTGTCGAGCTCCGCTAAGCCGGGCGACGTCGTGTTTGCGGACCTTACATCTTACCTGGTGGTGCCGCTGCATTACCTGATCGGTCCTGCTATGTCGAAGGAGCTGTGTTTCTTCTTTCGCGTCGAGTTTTAGTGGTGATGTAAGCTACTGCTAATTGGTTTAATTGCAGAAAGATCGTTTGCATAACAGGAATGGTGGATTTTGTAGTAGTAGTAGTAATCTATCTCCGTCCCAAGAAATAAGGCTCCCTTATTTTTCTTTTTTTTGTTTGACCAAGATTTACTCTAAATATATATAAAGAATGTTGGTAATGTACAAATTTAGCATCATTGGAAAGTGTGTTTCAATACGAATTCAACAAAACAAATTTTACACAAGATAAGTAAATTTTAGTTGCTCTATTTATTCGTTCAAACTTTACTTTGGAGCGCGCATGCGTCTTATTCCTTGAAATAGAGGTAGATGAGTTCGGTGAATGTACTCTGCTGAGTATTTTTCATGAAGTCTTAACTTCCGATGGGTTGGGTGGATCTATTCTGCAGAGTAGTAAGATGAATAGGATTAAGGCTCTCTGTTTGGGAACATCATAGGGCCAATTCGCAATACTACCAAGTAGATGGATTATTCACTCTAATTAATTTATGCATGCACCACTAGTTTTACATGTATGAGACGCTAGATAAAAAGGGGACATGATAAGAGATGAAACAACATGCATTGGGAGATTGAGAGAAAAAGAGATATCTAAATTAATGAATCACGGGAATTAACAATAAAGAGATAGGTCTTATTATAATTTCTAACAATTTTAAAAAGCTCTCTGGCCTAATAATCCCAAACAGAGGTAGGAGTAGTGGTGAACATACATTCGGGAGTACTCGTATGTTCTAGTAGTAGTAGTAGGAGTAGTAGTAGTAGTACACTAGTGGAGTACGGTAGTAGTAGTACTCCCCTCCAATTCATATTAATTGTCACTGGATTGGATGTACTCGTATCTAGCACTAAAACATGTCTAGATACATCCATTTTCACGACAAGTAAATATAACCATTTTTGGAGTAGTACTAGTTTGGTTGGAAGAAATCATATTTTTTCCGTAGTAAGGATGGTGGTTTTTTGCTAGTAGTAGTAATAGTACATACCACGTAGTAGTAATATATATGTTTATACTGTACTAACTCAACATACATTCGGGGAATCGAAAAATGTTCATCTTGCGGTTCTGCTGCTATAGTGCTACTAGCAGTTTTTCAGGTGCCCATTCACCCTCCATCTTTCAGCAGTACTCCGCCTAAGCAGTATAAATGGAATTACTCAAAGAAAGTCTCTACCACTATAAAATTTTAATCTGCCAAGGCTGTTGATTAACAAGACAATTCATTGAGGTGGGGTGCGCTGTTGTCCTGTGCTATGATGCCTACTCCTACTATCACTCTGCAGTCAAAATAAAAGAAACAGCTGCGATTCCTTGCATTAATTCTTGCCTCCGCCCCTTGCATGCCTACGGTATATACATGCATTAACTTCTACAAGTAGTATAGTACAAGTAGGAGTAGTATCAAGCAAGAATATACCGAAACGCAAAGATATACTCGTAGGTCACATGGTGTACCATTCTGAGTCTTCGTCTTCTTCTTTGGTCTACTTGCCCTTGCCCTTGCCCTTCTTCCTTAGTTATTTTTTTGGTTGAACATTTCGATAATTTGTTGACCCCTCTCAAAGTTTACTATCTGCATGTATACCTCGTAGGTTGCATAGGAATCAAGGCTTGCATACATGATCTGCTCTTTGTTCAGGGGCATGTTCCCCCACTGCTTGTGGTCCACATCCTCCTTCTTCTTCTGCATGACTTTGTAACGGATGTCTATGAGGGCCACCGTGTAGTCAGCCAAAGAATCCTTCCCATTCGTGGAGCCGGCAGGCTTCCACCTCTTCTGGATGTCCACGGAGTTCATCGCTGGTACTAGAGAACACCTAAGCCTAATACGGTCATTGCCGATGTCGATGCCTGCAAAGGAAATGTTAGGGTTGGCGAGGAACTCTGCTAGCTTGGAGCATGGCTGGTCGGCCTGGCAGATCTGGTAGACCAGGCAATCCATGCCCACACATAGCTGGACGACAGTAGCCTTCTGCATCAATGATTGCTCGTTGGTGTACTCGATGTCGAGGCCAACAATCTTGTCGTCCGTTTCCTCCAGGAGCTTTTGGATTTTCTCGATGTAATCGTTCACCACCGACGCTCTGTTGGTATATGCTACCTGTCGTGTGGTGTTGCCAGGGTCCACGAATTAGTACATATTGTCCAACAGCGCCGCCATGGACTGTGATTGGCGCATTTTTTTGTTTTGCAAAGGTCTGGCCGGGTGATAGAAAAGGAATGGGATAGAGAAGAAAGGAACCGCTAGGAAGATCGGGAGATGCATGCATGAGCAGTTCTAGAGACGAAAGGGCATGCAGTTCCCCCGGCCCCGCCCACATACTCCTATAGAATATAATTTATTTACAGGTTAGTTTTATGGACGTGGATTATTTATGGCTATAGGTTGATTTCTATATTGTACAAAAAGTACAAGAACCAAATACACGGGATCCGTTATGAACGAAGCTCGAAAGTATAAATAGTTTTTGAGTTTCACCTACTACTATAATTTTATATAAAAAATGATATGGCATACTTATATTATCTGATTCTCACGTGCAAGGCACTTACAAGTCACTAGTTATTTCTTATCTTATCTTATCTTACCACTATATCTCTACTATTATAATGGAGCAGTTTTGAATTGGATCCTTAGCACCAATCCTTACCGTTGGGCTATAAGATCCAATGGTTCAGAGCACATGGATTCGTGTTGAATAGTACCTAGAGCAAACTCCACTATTTTCGAGAACCATCATGTCACCACCCCCAAAATTTCATAGCATAGTAGGATGTATTTTCTCTACTACTACAATGGAGCAGTTTTGAATAGGATCCATAGCACCAATCCTGACCGTTGGGCTGTTAGATCCAATGGTTCAGAGGAGCTGGATTCGTGTTGAATAGTACCTAGACGTCTGACATATCACCACTATATAAAATTTAATAGGTAAAGCATAAAAAAATACAAATTTGATCAACATCTATAAAGTATGGGTGTATATTTGGTTCTTGTACTTTTATATCATTTAGAAGTCAACGATTATTAGCTATCTAAAACTTGAAAATTTCGGTAACATGGTTTAGAGAAACGAGGGAGAAGATTCTAGAATGATGGAGAACTGTGTTTTGAGTTTTGTGTATGCCATTCATTGTGATGAAGACTATCAATAAAATCTTCTAGATGCTAGAATGGAAAAGAAGATCCAACGGCTGGAAATGTTGGGATTCGCGAGTCTTGATCCAACGGTCAATATTCAAAGTTATTCATGCACATTTCCAGTGTTGGATCAAGACTCTCGAATCCCAACATTGCTGGAAGTTGGATCTTCTTTTCCATTTTAGCATCTAAAAAATACTACTCCCTCCGTCCATAAATAACTTACTTGGGTTTGTCTAGATTCGAATGTATCTATACACTAAAATGCGTCTAAATATATTCGAATCTAGACAAAACTAACTCAGTTATTTCTGGACGAAGGGAGTACTTTTGATAGTCTGTAGCATAATGTATGCATATTACTACTCCAAGTTACTTACCACTCAGACCAGTCTTAGATCATCTTTAGCATGGAAAAAAATAGTGTGCTATTTCACGCTATGTAGCGTGATATAGCATATTTAGAGAGTGCACGATGTTTTTTAAAGATTTTGCTCGCTATGGCGCTATTTTTTTATTAGCATGCTATATCGCGCTAAAACATCATAACGTTAGAGCTATTTCAAGTATAGGATGTTATTTTTTGTTGGCAAGTGTGGAATAAGATAACATATGATAAATGTGTCGAGTAAGCAAACATACAATGAAAATTTGATTTGTTAAACTTAAGTGATCATGTCAAGCCACCGTCTCCTCCTGCAACACCTAGCGTTGTACCTAGATTTAGCCCTACCTGTTATCCTCCAACTTGGATAGCGCCGGAATCGATTCTGCATGTAGAAGTATTACTCTAGGCAATTCATTACATGCTGAAGTTGTTTATATTCATGATATACCTGTTATATTTTTAAATTTTTACAAAAATATGTTTTGTAAAATAGCGCATTATTAGCATGCTATAACTTTCATATCACCTAGAGAAAAGCCACGCTAAATTAAATAGCATGCTAGTTTTTTTCCTTGATCTCTAGTGGCTTGTCTAAATTTGGTAGTCTCTTAGGCCTTTCGCAGCTTGTGAAAAAATCGGTGCCCAAATCACTTTACAAGAGTCAGGCACCTGTGCCCTCTGTTGCCCAATCGATGCCACCAAATTTTTTTAGGGAACTGGAGAACCTAGGTGCTCCGATGCCCCAAACTCTTCACCCAATAGAATAGCAATATATGTGTACTATGCATGTTATTGAGAGGACCTTCACCAAAGATAAGCCATGGCGATTGGTCTAGTTAATTTCTTTATCACGTTTTGGGCCAGCTATTTATTTCTAGCCAAAGTGATCACATTGTGAGCTTGGTGCCTCAAAAGAATTTCTAGGCATCGCTTATGAGGTGGCAACTTTTCTATCTATTGGGCCTCGACCACGTTGTGGAAGGCCTTAGAGCATCTCTAGTGGCTTGTCTAAATTTGGTAGTCTACATCTTCACTTTATAGATAATGGTGTAAAAAGATTCCTTTTTACACGACTTTAGTTTTCTAGTGGATAGTCTAAATTTGATAGTCTATATGTCCATCTGCACACAAATAGTCAATTTACATAGCAAATCAGTACAACAAATGCTCTGATTTGGCGCGGGAGCGAGCTCGCGAGCGATTAACTTTGCTTTAGAGATGGTGGCTCGGTTGTCCAAATATGGATAACGAGTAACCTGTTTGGAGGATGTCTAAATTCTAGACCACCGGATACACAATCCACGGGAGGCATTTTTTGGGTCCATGGTGGTCTATATTTGGCTTAGACTACCGTATACACTAGCCAGTAGAGATCCTCTTAGGCTGGTCATAGTGGGAAACATACTACTCTAGTTCATGTTACTACGTCCCTTCATGTGTGTACGTAATTGAGCCGAAGGTAGAGACCTTATTTTTGCAGAAATGGCTCCGAAAATATTTCGTACCAAGAAAGGCTAGGACATTACAGTAAAATATTTTTTCTAGTCATTGGACTATAGATACTCCTAGGATAGGATATGATATTATTATTCTATATCTTTTGAACTGTATAGCTAAAATCAAAATCCCAGAGCGACAAATTCTCCCGCCTCACCTCCACCGAAATATTTCGAGGGGTCACACGCCCCAAGTTATAGCCTTATAAAATTCCTTTTCTACCCCTGACAATGGCCTATCTACTAATGTCACGGCGTGGGTACGGTTTGTAATCCCCCTCCCCCGGGGGGGCGGGGGTCCCCACATCTCTGAAGCTAGGTACTCCACCTTCCACCGATGCCATTTCCCCCAAAGCGCTCCAAAAAACCCTAAGCCCTTTCTCACCTCCGGCTCCAGCACCACCACACCGGCCCATCCCCGTAGCGCTTCGCCGGCCTACACGCCACCCAACCCCCTCTCACCTCCAGCACATGCACCCCCGCACCATAATCATCTGTGTCGCACTTCACCCGCCTACACGCCACCCAACCCCTATCTCACCTCTAGCTCCTGCACCACCGCACCGGAAAATCACCGCCGCACTTTGCCAGCCCACACGCCACCCCAAACCCCCTAACCCACCTCCGGCTGCTGCACCACCACACTTCGCTGGCCTACATGCCATACCTCTATACCATATACTCCTAACCAGTCTACGGGTTCAGCCGACGTCCACCATACCGCAACCTAGTTCGCCTGACACCCTCTTCCATACAACCGTGTTAATTTTGCCGACTCCCTAGTCCACAACACCTGACCTGCTTCATCTACGCTAGTGTGCGCTGCATTAGATCTGCTTCACGGACTCAACAGTCCACTACACCAGATCTGCTTCACCGACGCTCTCGTTCAGCGCCTCAAATCCAAATCGGTCGTAACAGATCTACTTCACCGATGATGCCGTGCACTACACCGGATCTCCTTCACCGGCCATCTTGTCAAAAAAGCTAGACCCATCAACAACCTCCATAGATCTGCTTCACAGACGCCATCGAGATCTATCTACTTTAGCCCGACTCACCATTACCGGGCACCCTCGGCGTCCTTGACGTCACCCACAAAGATGCCGTGTATGTGTAAACGACGCCGTGGACTAGGTAAACTAGATCTGCTTGTTCGTTCTTTTCAATATAGTAGGTATGAGCCTGCAACAGTGAACTGCATTTCTATATTGGTGGTAAATTCCTACCTCAATACTGGCTTAATTGATATCCCACTCTCCCTTGATAAATTCGGTGTAGTCTATGTTAAATCCAGGCGTTAAACTACTCTTTCTGTTTCAAGGTATAAGGCGTCCTTGTTATGTGTGTTTTTCTTTGACCAACAATTACTCTTAATATACATAAACAATTTTGGTAGTACAAAAAAGACATCATTAGAGTTCATTGGTATTATGCAGTTCATGGCAAATGTTAATTCATTGAACATCTGAAGCTGCCTACCTGTTCAACAAGTTCACAAGTTATGTCATCATAAAGTGCACTTGCTTTGTCTGTTGCGACAATACTGATTGCATGTAATTTTGGAGTTCATTGGTAGTTTTAAGCCATTGAACATGTAGGTTAACATTCTCTGCCCTACAAGTTCAGAATTTATGCTATTTTAATTTCAATCTGGTTGTTCTAAGCAAACACAGCAACTACCTTCTCTTATGTAATTCATCGCAAATTTTATGTCATTGAACTTGTCGGTTTTGCATTCCCTCTACAAGTTATGCCATTATTATTTGTTTCAATTAAGCTCCAACAGTAGCTGCCTCCTATTTTGTACTACTCCCTCTGTTTCAAAATATAAGATGTTTTAGCTTTGTGATAGGAGTGTATCTAGATACCATTGAGTGAGTAGGTTTACTCGAAACCTACATGAACCTACACACTAAAAGTGGTCTAGATGATGACTTATACGTTTTGAAATAGAGGGAGTACATCCATTCCGTAAAAGAAGGCCTATACAACTTTAAAGTCAAACAATGATGACTTTTACCAAGATCATAGAAAAATATATTAAGGGTTAATTTGTGGCATTTGCGTCTATGAAAATATACGCCCCGATGTATCGAATGGCATTGGTTTGGTATGTTAGATGTTCCTGGTATGTTCTACAAACTTGGTCCAATTTTGCGTGGATTGACTTGCGAAAAATTTATACGCCTTATTTACTTTGGATTGGATGTAGTATTACGTGGCATGTTTTAAGGAACTTAACATGGTTATCTGCATGCCCTGCTCTATAAATTCAAGTTTCTCAATTATAATTTCTGTAGCAGCAGTACCTACCTTCTATTATGTAGTTCATGGCATTTTAAGTCACTTCATAGATGGGTTAGCATTCCCTGCTCTATAAGTTCACGAGATATACCATTGTAATGTCTATCTTGTTCGTCCAAATGTTAGTAAAGTAACTGCCTACTCTGTAGAAGGTGACACTTTTTATGGCACTTCTCATATTTGTATGCAATCCTATTTCACAAGTTAAATCATTGTAATTTCTCTCTTGTTCGTGCTAAGGAGTGACTGTAACTACATTCTATTTTGTCGCCATGTCAATCTTTATGTCATTTAAATGTTTGTTTATATTCCGCCATTCGCCGCTCTACGTGTTCACAAGTGATTATACTATAATGTCTATCTAGTTCTTTGTAAAGAACAACAACCACTATCTGATATTATTTCCTCTCATAGGAAACACGGAGAATCGTAGAGTGAATCGCCCCTACAATCTTGTAAGTACCTGTTCCTTTGTATTGCTGAATGCAAACCTGTTTTATGTGAATGAATGGCCTGAACCTATATGCAGAGGAGCAACAATAAAGTAGATGGATCGTCTATCCAAGTACTCGATGCGGTGGATGTCTTCAAAGAACGAACTGACAACATGATGTCCTCCAACGGGACTGCACAAAAAGAAATAGTATGTCTCTTATTTTTACTGAGATGTGCTTAGTGTCATATGCTTGTTTGTACAAGGTACCACATGATTCGGCTAATGATTAGAACAAGGTTGACCTTAACCAAGACTGGACAAAAACCAGACGTAAATCCCTCAATTTATAATTCAACATGCTCACTTGATTTTGGTGATGAACTATTCTTTCTATATTTGACTTGTGTTCATCTATCTATCTATTGAAGTATATCCACTTTTATGCTAATCTATATTCTATTATAATATTAGAGATCGCCACCATGATTGAGCTTATATGCACTTTGGAGGTAGTAACATAGTTTAGTGTTATATGTATGAGACTAGTATAAATTACTTGGTCTTGGTGGGGAGTAACTTGGACTAGTAAAAATGCATACAATACTAGTTCAATTTACTCTACCAACACTAAAGGGTGTCTAGATACATTCGTTTCACAAAATCCATGACATCTTATATTTTGAAACAGAGGGAGTTCTAACTAGACTACTCATAGTGAGATTGTCATAGCTATTATCATCTAATATGGTCCCCAGTTACTATATATATGTACTATAACCATGTTAATATGATCTGGAAGTCTATCATGCACCTGTTGTTTGATTGCTTAATTCATTACCTCAATAGCTACTCTACATGATGCACATATAGAGTCTATTGCGAATTTGATTCTTTAGTTTGCTCATCATTAAAGCAATGTAACGATTTTCTTAACTTAAACGGTCAGAGCATCGCCCAGTTAAGGCGAAGCTGCGGGTTTGAGCCCCATCCATCCCAAACTAGGGATGGCAATTTCTGTGAGAAATACAATGTTTGATTAATAATAAACAAGGGATTTTCTTCTATACATGATCAGATGATCTTGCGAGTTTAATATTAGCCACCATATGGTTCAATTGGTTATGGTCCTGAATTTTTAGTTGACTTGTGATTTCATCAATGCTATATTCTAACATGGTTCCTAGACATGCATTGTTTAAATACTTCATTGACCTTGCAAGGTGCACAATGTATCATTTGCTTGTTTGTCTACTGGATGTTCTTGCATGGTTATATGTACAATGATACTGTCAGTAGTTGGAAATACAATAGCTGTAGGCATTACAAAGAAGGTTTGTGCTACTTTTGGATGCATCCAACTATTGTTATGGTAGCAAATGACCCATCTCTTTGTTTCTCTTCTTTTTTTATTTACTAGCCCGATGATCAAAATATTTGACTGATCAGGCTACTAAAAAGGAATTGTTGATATCTTGTTTGTCCGAAATGATTCTGGTAGTCTATTTAAGACACTTGGTCTATTGCTTGTTTTTCCAAGGTACTATCATAGTTTCCTGATGATTAAAGCAATGCCACCTGTGGTTGGAGGTCACTTTTTTGGCTAGTTCATACTATAGACCATTTTTAAATGCTATTCTTATAATTTAGGTTAATGCTTTGTTGTCCCGACCAGTTCTAAGCAGCTGAAGGAATCTCATGCACCTCTTTTTGTTATATTTCTATATTTTCGTTATGTAGTGATATGATTAGTTTATGAGGGAAAGAGTGGAGTTGCTTGATTCCCTACATTAATTACCACACTAGTTCAGTTAGTCTTCATGAGACACACATGTTGATGGCTTGATTTGTTATATTAGGACAATGCCAATTTTGAAATTCTTCGACAACAAACATGGTGTTTTTCGCCTGCTTTGATGCTCTAACTTAATTTGTCTTAGTTTCAACATGCAAATAACCTGTAGTGTTTGTTCCAGAGTGGCTATGATACTGGCACATGTACGCATCGATCCAGGACATCGACAGTTCCTGTTGTTCCGGGAAGAAATGTACGAGGCACATCATTGATTGTTCCTAGACAATAATTAATTTGAATTATTTTACATATAAGATGGCCACCAGTTAGCTGGTACGCTGTGCCGACTTGTTTCTTTGTTTCAGGCTGCACATGAAGCTATGGGGGCAGAAGGGAGGAATCCTACGTTAAGTATTGAGGTCATTTCACAAAGCAACAGTGACAGTGGTTATTGCTTGCATCGGCCCACTGTTTCAGTTTTTCCAGCAGAAAGAGGTGTTATAGGTGCACTCCAAACAATTGATTTAATTGAACAAGAAACCGATAAAATAGATGGAATAATCACGATTACACGTGAATAAATACAAGAACTGAACGATTGACTAGATTTGACGGACCATCTACTTGATAATCTCTTCTGCAACTGTCATGGTATGCCAGTTGTTACTTGTATGGGGATGTAAGCTCTGTAATGCTTCATCTTGTTTTTGTTGGAAGTCTGGTCTATAATAAATTTCAAAAAATATCTGTTGATGTAATATGATGATCCTAGTGCGGCCATTAGCGGGCTGGAATATTAACGGACTATTTAAAACCAGAATTTCGCAAAGTTATAGAATATGCAAATATGCTGGCCAGCAGATGGGCCAAATAAACACTAAAAGGCCGTAAGTGGCAGGTCAGAATATTAGTGGGCCTCATAAGTGGCCAAGGCCCTGAAAACGTATAGGGCTAAACAGCAACAGTCCATAATAGTAAAGCGCCTGAACTGTAATGGGCCCGACTATTGATATACCCGAACAGTAAAGAGCTGAAACAGTAAAAGGCCTGAACAGTAAAAATCCCGCACAGTAGAGGGCCCGCATAGCAAAACGGACAGAAGAGTAAAAGGCCTGAACAGTAAATGGCCGAAACAGTAAAAGGCCTAAACAGTGAATGACCGGAACAGTAGAAGGCTAGAACAGTAAAAGGCCAGAATATTAAAGGATCCTAACACTAGCAACCTAGAAATGTAAAAGGCCATAACAGTAAATGGGTAGAACAGGAGCGAACCCACATGCCTTAGGAACAGTAGCGAGCTGCCTACAGGCCTTAATAGTGCCTGACCTTCTGGCGCATGCCCCTAATGGGCCACATATTATTCTACCAAAGTGGGCCTTCTTTAGGCTAAAACTGTAGTGGGCCTGAAATCGTACGGGCCCTGGATGGATTCATTAATGGGCCACGTCAAACATTACACGGCGTGAGAGTAAAGGGCCATAATCTTATTGGGCTCTCCTCGTGGGCCGACCCACTCAACAATTAGCAGGCCTTGTCCGGGCCAGGCTTCTGCCATGGTTGCTGTGACTGTTAACGGCGGTAACCGGCTGTTAACGGCAGGTGCCACGTGGCATTTTGCATGACGTCAGCAGTAAACGCGCCTGGCAAACAGATCTACGACGGAACAAGTTTTCGTGGCTAAAGGGTGCGATCTGCCACGGTCGAAAAAAAACCCGTGGTAGACTCTTTTGTGATGGGGCTTTTACCACGAAGGGTATCCGTTGTAGAAGACTTTTTAGCCACGAAAAATGGGCCTTCAACCATGACAATCGTCCGTTGTAAAAGCCAACTTTTCTTGTAGTGACACTCGAGTGCATTATGTGATGCAACTTCTGCATCATTGGTGCAACATGCAATGTGGAAGCTGCTCTTCCTATGAGCTTGTGGTCTCTCTGACCATGGTTTGACACATGGATCCACTATAGACATTGCATGTGTTCTTTTGCTAAACCACATTGATCCACTGGTTTCATTGCATGTGTTCTTTTCCTAGACCACATTGATCCACATGACCACACACACTCCAGTGCATTATGTGATGCAACTTCTGCCTCACTTCTACAACATGCAATGTGGAAGCTGCTCTTCCTTTGATCTCTATGACCATGGTTTGACACATGGATCACCTATGGGAATTGCATGTGTTCTTTTCATAAACCACATTATTCCACTAGTATCATTGCATGTATTTTCCTAGACCACATTATTCCACATGACCACACACACTCTAGTGCATTATGTGATGCAACTTCTGCCTCACTGGTGCAAAATGCGATGTGGAAGATACTCTTCCTATATGCTTTTGGTCTCTGTGACCATGGTTTGACACATGGATCACCTTTGTACATTGCATGG
Source organism: Avena insularis (assembly GCA_023614405.1). Taxonomy (NCBI): domain Eukaryota; kingdom Viridiplantae; phylum Streptophyta; class Magnoliopsida; order Poales; family Poaceae; genus Avena; species Avena insularis. The sequence goes on from CM042690.1 coordinate 284,903,072, forward strand.
GTTCTTTTCCTAAACCACATTGATCAACTAGTGTCATTGCATGTGTTCTTTTCCTAGACCACATTGATCCACATGACCACACACACTCCAGTGCATTCTGTGATGCAACTTCTGCCTCACTGGTGCAACATGCAATGTGGAAGCTGGTCTTCCTATGTGCTTTTTGTCTCTGTGACCATGGTTTGACACATGGATCCACTATAGACATTGCATGTGTTCTTTTCCTAAACCATATTGATCCATTAGTGTCATTGCATGTGTTCTTTTCCTAGACCACATTGATCCACATGACCACACAGACTCCAGTGCATTCTGTGATGCAACTTCTGCCTAACTAGTGCAACATGCAATGTGGAAGCTACTCTTCCAATATTCTTTTGGTCTCTGTGACCATGGTTTGACACGTGGATCCACTATAGGTATTGCGTGTGTTCTTTTCCTAAACCACATGGATCCACTAGTGCCATTGCATGTGTTCTTTTCATAGACCACATTGATCCACATGACCAGACACACTCAGTGCATTACGTGATCCAACTTCTGCCTCACTGGTACAGCATGCAATGTGGAAGTTGCTCTTCCTATGTGCTTTTGGTCTCTCTATGACAATTTTTTGATAGATGGATCACCTATAGTCATTGCTTGTGTTATTTTCGTAAACCACATTGTTCCACTAGTGTCATTGATCCACATAACGACATTGCATGTGTTATTTTCCTAGACCACATTGATCCACATGACCACACACACTCCAATGCATTCTATGATGCAACTTCTGCCTCACTGGTGCAACATCCAATGTGGAAGATGCTCTTCCTATGTGCTTTTGGTCTCTATGACCATGGTTTGACATATGGATCCACTAGTGTTATTGCATGTGTTCTTTTCCTAAACCACATTGATCCACTAGTGTCATTGATTCACATGACCACATTGCATGTGTTCTTTTCCTAGGCCACATTGATCCACATGACCACACACGCTCTAGTGCATTATGTGATGCAACTTCTTCCTCACTGGTGCAACATGCAATGTGGAAGCTGTTCTTTCTATGTGCTTTTGGTCTCTGTGACCATGGTTTGACACATGGATCCACTATAGATATTGCATGCGTTCTTTTCCTAAACCAGATTGATCAACATAACCACATTGCATGTGTTATTTTCGTAGACCACATTGATCCACTAGTGTCATTGCATGTGTTCTTTTCCTAGAGCACAGTGATGCACATAAAAACATACACTCGAGTGCATTATGTGATGCAACTTCTGCCTCACTGGTGCAACATGCAATGTGGAAGCTGCTCTTCCTATGTGCTTTTGGTCTCCATGACCATGGTTTGACACATGGCTCCACTATAGATATTGCATGTGTTCTTTTCCTAATCCACATTAATCCACATGACCACATTGCATGTGTTCTTTTCCTAGACCACATTGATCCACATGACTACACACACTCCAGTGCGTTATGTGATGCAACTTCTGCCTCATGGGTGCAACATGCAAGGTGCAAGCTGCTCTTCCTATGTGCTTTTGGTCTCTATGACTATGGTTTGACACATGGATCACCTATAGTCATTGCATGTGTTATTTTCCTAAACCACATTGTTCCACTAGTGTCATTGATCCATATGACCACATTGCATGTGTTGTTTTCCTAGACCACATGACCACGCACACTCCAGTGCATTCTGTGATGCAACTTCAGCCTCACTAGTGCAACATGCAATGTGGAAGATGCTCTTCCTATGTGCTTTTGGTCTGTATGACCATGATTTGATATATGGATCCACTAGTGTCATTGCATGTGTTTTTTTCCAAAACCACATTGATCCACATGACCATGTTGTATGTGTTCTTTTCCTAGGCCACATGGATCCACATGACCACACATACTCTAGTGCATTATGTGTTGCAACTTCTTCCTCACTGGTGCAACATGCAAGTTGGAAGCTACTGTTCCTATGTGCTTTTGGTTTTTGTGACCCTGGTTTGACAAATGAATCCACTATAGACATTGCTTGTGTTATTTTACTAAACCACATCGATCCACATGACCACATTGCATGTGTTATTTTCCTAGACCACATTGATCCACTAGTGTCATTGCATGTGTTCTTTTCCTAGAGCACATTGATCCACATGAGAACACACACTCAATTGCATTATGTGATGCAACTTCTGCCTCACTGGTGCAACATGCAATGTGGAAGCTGCTCTTCCTATGTGATTTTGGTCTCTATGACCATGGTTTGACACATGAATCCACTATAGATATTGCACGGGTTCTTTTACTAAACCACATTGATCCACATGACCACATTGCATGTGTTATTTTCCTAGACCACATTGATCCACTAGTGTCATTGCATGTGTTCTTTTCCTAGAGCACATTGATCCACACATGACAACACACACTCGAGTGCATTATGTGATGCAACCTCTACCTCACTGGTGCAACATGCAATGTGGAAGTTGCTCTTCCTATGTGCTTTTGGTCTCTCAGACCATGGTTTGACATATGCATCCACTAGTGTCATTGCTTGTGTTGTTTTCCTAAACCACATTGATCCACATGACCACATTGTATGTGTTCTTTTCCTAGGACACAATGATCCACATGACCACACACAATCTAGCGCATTATGTGATGTAACTTCTTACTCAATAGTGCAACATGCAATGTGGAAGCTGCTGTTCCTATGTGCTTTTGGTCTCTGTGACCATGGTGTAACACATGAATCCACTATAGACATTGCATGTGTTATTTTACTAAACCACATTGATCCACATGACCACATTGCATGTGTTATTTTCCTAGACCACATTGATCCACTAGTGTCATTGCATCTGTTCGTTCCCTAGAGCACATTGATCCACATGACAACACACACTCGAGTGCATTATGTGATGAAACTTCTTCCTCATTGGTGCAACATGCAATGTGGAAGCTGCTCTTCCTATGTGCTTTTGGTCTCTGTGACCATGGTTTGACACATGGATCCACTATTAGTCATTGCATGTGTTCTTCTCCTAAACCACATTGATCCACTAATGTCATTGATCTACATGACCATATTGCATCTGTTCTTTTCCTAGACCACATTGATCCACATGACCATTGATACATTGCAAATGTATCTATAATTTTTGATGTTCCATGCTTGGTTTTATCTACTTTCTTGTGTTTTGTTCCAACTTTGGAGTACTTTTCATATGATTTCTTGGTATAACCTACTAACAAGATGCCACAGTGCCAGTTGCCTGTTTTCTGCTGTTTTTGGTTCCAAGAAAGTCAGAAAATTAATATTCTTAGAATTGGACGGGACCAAAGCCAAAGTTCCTATTTTACCGGAAGACTCACGGAGCTAGAATACGAGACGGAGGAGGGCCAGGGCCTGGCCACACCACCCCTAGGCGCGGGTCCACCTGGGCCACGCGAGGGCATGGTGTGGGCCCCCTGGCCGGCCACCGACCATGCCCCTCTCGCCTATAAGAGCCTCCCGATGCATGAGCCCTAAATAGACAATCAGAAATCCATGAAAAGTTCCGCAGCGCCGCCACCACCGAAGGGAAGATTCGGGGGATAGAAAGTCTCTGTTCCGGCACCCTGCCGGGACGAGGAAGTGCCCCCGGAGCCATCTCCATCGATCTCCACCACCATCTCCATCACCATTGTTGATTCCCATTATGAGGAGGGAGTAGTTCTCTCTCAAGGCTAAGGGTTCTACCGGTAGCTATGTGTTCATCTATCTTTCTATGCATGATCTTATTGAGATCATGAGATTGTAATCTATATATCTACCTTTCTACTCAAGTGCTTTAATAGATCTCTGCTCTCCCCATGTGTGTGAAGTTGACAGTGTGCACACCATGGTGGCACTTAGGCTAGAGATTACAAATACTTGTTATGAGTTATATTTGGAGTTGGATGTCTTTATGAAATTTTGGTGTTTATTGGAACCATCTAGTGCTCAAGGTGACAGTGTGGGGTTCTCTAGATGGGAAAGGCTTACTTTGTGGTGTGCTATTATAGCCCTACCATGGATTAGAGTGTCCAACCGGAGAGTAGTTAAGAGTAGTATCATAAAGAGAATATATTTATATGAGAGTGTTCACTAGTGAAAGTATGATCCCTAGGCCTTGTTTCTAAGCATTGAAACACCATTTGCAACTAGATATGTTACATGTTTGCTTGCTTCCATCTTTATTTCAGTCTTACTTTAGTCTTTTCCACGCCATCAAGTTATTTTCTATCACCATTACCACTTATAATTATCTATACCACTTGTATTTCACTATCTCTTCGTCGAACTAGTGCACCTATACACCTGCCAAGTGTATTGGGTGTGCTGGGGACACAAGAGACTTCTTTAATCTTGATTGGAGGGGTGCTTGAGATGGGATACCTTTGACCACTTCCTCCCTGAGTTCGATAAACCTTGGGTTATCCACTTAAGGGAAAACTTGTTGCTGTTCTACAAACCTCTGCACTTGGAGGCCCAACAACTGTCTACAAGAATAGAAGTGCGTAGACATCAACCACACACACTCAAGTGCATTCTGTGATGTAATTTCTGCCTCACTGGTGCAAAATGCAATGTGGAAACTGCTCTTCCTATGTGCTTTTGGTCTCTGTGACCATGGTTTGACACATGGATCCACTATAGACATTGCATGTGTTATTTTGCTAAACCACTTTGAGACACCAGTGTCATTGCATGCGTTCTTTTCCTAGAACACATTGATCCACATGACCACACGCACTCCAGTGCATTATGTGATGCAACTTCTTCCTCATTGGTACAACATGCAATGTTGAAGCTGCTCTTCCTATGTGCTTTTGGTCTCTATGACCATGGTTTGACACATGGATAACCTATAGTCATTACATGTGTTCTTTTCGTAAACCACATTGATGCACTAGAGTCATTGATCCACATGACCACATTGCATGTGTTCTTTTCCTAGACCACATTGATCTACATGACCACACACACTCCAGTGCATTCTGTGATGCAAAATCTATCTCACTGGTGCACCATGCAATATGGAAGCTGCTCTTCCTATGTGCTTTTGGTCTCTATGACCATGGTTTGACATATGGATCCACTATAGACATTGCATGTGTTCTTTTCCTAAACCACATTGATACACTAGTGTCATTGAAACACATGACCACATTGCATGTGTTCTTTTCCTAGACCACACACACTCTTGTGCATTATGTGATGCAACTTCTGCCTCACTGGTGCAACATGCAATGTGGAAGCTGCTCTTCCTATGTGCTTTTGGCCTTTGTGACCATGGTTTGGCACATGGATCCACTATCGACATTGCATGTGTTCTTTCTAAACCACATTGATCCACATGACCACATTGCATGTGTTCTTTTCCTAGACCACATTGATCGACATGAGCACACACACTCTAGTGTATTATGTGATGCAACTTTGGTTTCACCAGTGCAACATGCAATGTGGAAGATGCTCTTCCTATGTGCTTTTGGTCTCTATGACCATGGTTTGACACATGGATCACCTATAGTCATTGCATGTGTTGTTTTTCTAATCCACATTGATCCACTAGTATCATTGCATGTGTACGTTTCCTAGACCACATTGATCCACATGACCACACACACTCCAGTGCATTCTGTGATGCAACATCTACCTCACTTGTGCAACATGCAATATGGAAGCTTCTCTTCCTATGTGCTTTTGGTCTCTATGACCATGGTTTGACATTTGGGTCCACTATAGACATTGCATGTGTTCTTTTCCTAAACCACATTGATCCACTTGTGTCATTGATCCACATGACCACATTGCATGTGTTCTTTTCCTAGACCACACACACTCTAGTGCATTATGTGATGCAACTTCTGCCTCACTTGTGCATCATGCAATGTGGAAGCTGCTCTTCCTATGTGCTTTTGGTCGTTGTGACCATGGTTTAACATATGGATCCACTAGTGTCATTGCATGTGTTCTTTTCCAAAACCACATTGATCCACATGACCACATTTTATGTGTTCTTTTACTAGGCCACATTTATCCACATGACCACACATACTCTAGTGCATTATGTGATGCCACTTCTTCCTCACTGGTGCAACCTGCAATGTGAAGCTACTGTTCCTATGTGCTTTTGGTCTCTATGACCCTGGTTTGACACATGAATTCACTATATACATTGCATGTGTTATTTTACTAAACCACATTGATCCACATGACCACATTGCATGTGTTATTTTCCTAGACCTCATTGATCCACTAGTGTCATTACATGCGTTCTTTTCCTAGAGCACATTGATCCACATGACAACACACACTCGAGTGCAATATGTGATGCAACTTCTGGCTCACTGGTGTAACATGCAATGTGGAAGCTGCTCTTCCTATGTGATTTTGGTCTCTCTGACCATGGTTTGACACATGAATCCAATATAGATATTGCATGAGTTCTTTTACTAAACCACATTGATCCACATGACCACATTGCATGTGTTATTTTCCTAGACCACATTGATCCACTAGTGTCATTGCATGTGTTCTTTTCCTAGAGCACATTGATCCACACATGACACACACACTCGAGTGCATTATGTGATGCAACTTCTGCCTCACTGGTGCAACATGCAATGTGGAAGTTGCTCTTCCTATGTGCTTTTGGTCTCTGTGACCATGGTTTGACATATGGATCCACTAATTTCATTGCATGTGTTGTTTTCCTAAACCACATTGATCCACATGACCACATTGTATGTGTTCTTTTCCTAGGACACATTGATCCACATGACCACACACACTCTAGTGCATTATGTGATGCAACTTCTTCCTCACTAGTGCAACATGCAATGTGGAAGCTGTTGTTCATATGTGCTTTTGCTCTCTGTGTCCATGATTTAACAGATGAATCCACTATAGACATTGCATGTGTTATTTTACTAAACCACATTGATCCACGTGACCACATTGCATGTGTTATTTTCCTAGACCACATTGATCCACTAGTGTCATTGCATAAGTTATTTTCCTAGAGCACATTTATCCACATGACAACACACACTCGAGTGCATTATGTGATGAAACTTCTTCCTCATTGGTGCAACATGCAATGTGGAAGCTTCTCTTACTATGTGATTATGGTCTCTGTGACCATGGTTTGACACATGGATCCACTATAGGCATTGGATGTGTTCTTTTCCTAAACCACATTGATCCACTAATGTCATTCATCCACATGACCATATTGCATGTGTCCTTTTCCTAGACCACATTGATCCACATGACCGCACACACTCAAGTGCATTCTGTGATGTAACTTCTGCCTCACTGGTGCAAAATGCAATGTGGAAGCTGCTCTTCGTATGTGCTTTTGGTCTCTCTGACCATGGTTTGACACATGGATCCATTATAGACATTGCATGTGTTATTTTGCTAAACCACATGGATACACCAGTGTCATTGCATGTGTTCTTTTCATAGAACACATTGATCCACATGACCACACACACTCCCGTGCATTATGTGATGCCACTTCTTCCTCACCGGTACAACATGCAATGTTGAAGCTGCTCTTCCTATGTGCTGTTGGTCTCTATGACCATGGTTTGACACATGGATAACCTATAGTCTTTGCAAGTATTGTATTTCTAAACCACATTGATCCACTAGTGTCATTTCATGTGTTATTTTCCTAGACCACATTGATCCACATGACCACACACACTTCAGTGCATTATGTGATGCAACATCTACCTCACTGGTGCAACATGCAATATGGAAGCGTCTCTTCCTATGTGCTTTTGGTCTCTATGACCATGGTTTGACATATGGATCCACTATAGAGATTGCATGTGTTATTTTCCTAAATCACATTGATCCACTAGTGTCATTGCATGTGTTCTTTTCCTAGACCACACACACTCTAGTGCATTATGTGATGCAACATCTTCTTCACTAGTGCAACATGCAATGTGGAAGCTACTCTTCCTATGTGATTTTGGCCTCTGTGACCATGGTTTGGCACATGTATCCACAATCAGAATTGCATGAGGTCGTTTCCTAGACACATTGTTCCACATGACCACACACACTCTAGTGCATTATGTGATGCAACTTTGGCCTCACTGGTGCAACATGCTATGTGGAAGCTGCTCTTCCGATGTGCTTTTGGTCTTTGTGACCCTGGTTTGACACACAGATCACCTATAGTCATTGCATGTGTTGTTTTCTAAACCACATTGTTCCACTAGTGTCATTGATCCACATAACCACATTGCATGTGTTGTTTTCTTAGACCACATTGATCCACATGAACACACACACTCTAGTGCATTCTATGATGCAACTTTGTCCTAACTGGTGCAACATGCAATATGGAAGATGTTGTTCCTATGTTCTTTTGGTCTCTATGACCATAGTTTGACATATGGATCCACAAGTGTCGTGGCATGTGTTCTTTTCCTAAACCACATTAATCCACATGACCACATTGTATGTGTTCTTTTCCTAGACCATATTGTCCCTCATGACCACACACACTCCAATGCATTATGTGATGCAACTTCAGCCTTACTGGTGCAACGTGCAATGTGGAAGCTGCTCTTCCTATGTGTTTTTGGTCTCTCTGACCATGGTTTGACACATGGATCACCTATAGTCATTGCATGTGTTGTTTTTCTAAACCACATTGATCCACTAGTGTCATTGCATGTGTTCTTTTCCTAGACAATATTGATCCACATGACCACACACACTCTAGTGCATTATGTGATGCAACTTCTGCCTCACTGGTGCAACATGTAATGTGGAAGCTGCTCTTCCAATGTGCTTTTGGTCTATGCGACCATGATCTGACACATGGATCAACTATAGACATTGCATGTGTGCTATTCCTAAACCCCATTGATCCACAAGTGTCATTGATCTACATGACCATATTGCATGTGTTCTTTTCCTAGACCACATTGATCGACTAGTGTCATTGCATGTGTTCTTTTCCTAGAGCACTGATGACCCACAAGTATAGGGGGTGTATCGCAGTATTTTCGAGGGAAGTGAAACCCAATTTATTGATTCGACACAAGGCGAGCCAAAGAATATTTATAAGCCTTAACAACTGAGTTGTCAATTCAGCTGCACCTGGAAACAATCTTGCTCATAGCAGTTTATCAGTAGCAACAGTTTTTTAGTAGGAATAGCAAAGTAGCAGCAATAGTAAAGTAAAGACATCAGTAACAATAGCAGTAAGCAGTAGGATTCGAGTGCGGTAGGCATAGGGATGGATGGACGGGCATTGCATGGACAAGACAATTCACATAGCAATCAGAACATAGGGCAATTGCAGATAAATAAGATAAAGCATCCAAGTACTAGATAATCCTAGGCATGTGTTCCATATATAGTCATATGTGCTCGCAATGAGAACTTGCACAACATCTTTTGTCCTGCTAGCCCATTTGCAGCGGGGCCTCAAGGGAACTACTGGCAATTAAGGTGCTCCTTTTAATAGAGCACCGGAGCAAAGCATTAACACTTGGTGAACACATGTGATCCTCACATCAAAGCCATTCCCTCGAGTTATCCCGATTTCTGTCACTTCAGGGCCATTGGTTCCGGACAATAACGTGTGTATACAACTTGCAGATAAGACCATAAACAAAACTATCATAATGAATCAATAACATGTTCAGATCTGAAATCATGCCACTCGGGCCCTAGTGACAAGCATTAAGCATAACAAGTCGCAACAAAGTCATAAAGCACTAATAAAAGATACTAGGCACCATGCCCTAACAATCCGATGCCATTACATGAACGATCTCATCCAATCCCAACCATCCCCATAGACTACAACGGGGGATTACTCAATCATAGATGGGGGAAACATGGATGATTGATGGAGAAGCGATGATGATGATGGCGATGATCTCCTCCAATTCCCCGTCCCGGCAGGGTGCCAGAACGGAGTTTCTGGTGTTGTTTCGTGGAATCTGGTGGTGGCGGCGGAGTGGAACTCCTTCTGTAAAAACGTCGAACCCTCGAGAGTTTTTAGGTCAGAAGGCTTCTTATAGGCAAAGAGGGAGACCGAGGGGGTTCCTGGGCTGGCCAGACCATTCCCTGGCATGGCCTGGGGGTACCCGCGCCTGGGGGAGGTGTGGCCAGGCCCTGACCCTCCTCTGTCTCGTATTCTGGCTCCGTGAGTCTTCCAGAAAAATAGGCACTTTGGCTTTTGTCCCGTCTAATTCCGAGAATATTCATTTTCTGACTTTCCTGGAACCAAAAACAGCAGAAAACAGGCAGCTGTCACCGTGGCTCTTGTTAATAGGTTAGTCCAAGAAACCATATGAAAAGTACTCCAAAGTGTGGACAAAACACAAGAAAGGAGATAAAACCAAGCATGGAACATCAAAAATTATAGATACATTTGCAATGTATCAACATCCCCAAGCTTAACTCCTACTCGTCCTCGAGTAGATAAGTGATAAACAGAAAGAATAATTTTTGAGGTGACATGCACCGTCAAAGACTTGATCGAAGTATTTGTAAAACATTCAAAGCTAGGATCATAGTACTTCAATCGTAACATGAAAGACAAAGTTCTAGCAATAAGACAAAGAAACTATGATGCAACATGAAAAGGCACAAACAAAAGATTCATGGATAACAATGCTTTGCAAGATGATGGGGATATGCCCAGCAGGACGTTCTGATCGGGCCGAAAGGCCTGCGAGTGCGTCCAAAAGACGGCGACTGGACTATGAAGGAAGGAAATGCCCAGCGACTGGCGACTAGAAGCCCAGGAGCGTAGCAGAAGCCCAGTCGGACTAGGTCAAAAGTCTCCAGATCCTGGTCTTGTTCGGGGATAACTTGTAAACCCTAGCGAGGTGCTTCATATATAAACTTCCCTACGGTATCCTGGAGACTTACGTTCCATCATACACCCCCTCAAGCGACTCGCTGCCTAGCCGCCGAGCTCGCCACCCCTGTAACTCGCTCTCTCATAATCTAATCTAGCAGGAGTAGGTCTTTACCCTCCGGGGGGCCGAACCTGGGCAAACCCATGTGCATCCGCCTCCATCTCGCACCGCAGATGGCCGCCAACTCTTCCTCATGAAACACTCAATCGCTGCCAGTGGCAGCGACTGCCATGGCCATTTCCACGGTAGTGGCGCCCACCGTGGGGTATAGCGGGACTGGCCTGAGTTCTGCGGCGAGACCCTATTCACCGATCGATCAGTCGCTCGCCACCGGTCACATGATCGCCATCGGCGGGATCTTGCAGATCCTGCCCAGCAGCTACATCCCGGCGTCACGTCCGGTCAATCACGCCGTGGTGATGCCGGTCGGCTCCATCAACCTCTTTGTCGGCTTCACCGGCGCGGTCGATCCAGCCACAACGGTGATCATCGGCGGGTCGCCTCCACACCGTGATCTACTTTTGGAGTAGCAGGTCCGCTCCATCAGGGGCCTCGTCACCGAGTACGACTCGGCTGCTAGCGATGCGGTCGACACTAACGCCACCACCAACGACGACGCCCTAAACGACGACGCCGACTCCGAGACCCCTGCATTGGTCGACGGATCCATCACCACCGCATCACGGGATGACTCCATCACACGAGTCTCCAACCCAGAGGACTTCGAGGACCCCTCCATCCTGGGGATCTTCGACTCCGATTCCGGCTCAGAATCCCCCAAGGATTTTCGCTTCAATGCGATCTACATGGCGGGCAGCATGACCGCCCCGCCAGATCCGTTCTCCACGCCGATCCCGCCGACCGCGACGGCCACGGAGGTGGAGCAAGCCCGCCTGTGGATCACGAAGGCGCAACGCAACAAACTCGCCGAGCGCGAGAAATACCGCCTCGAACGAGAGACGGCGCGGGAGCTGTCGCTCTATCACCAGCGCCGCATCTGGACCCACCTGAACTCCAACGTTCAGGGTCGCATCCTGAACTTCAACAACAAAGGCGATCCCACACGCGTCGTCGAGCGTGAATACTGCGAGAACACGTAGCCAGGACGGAGCAACCCCGCAAGACCACCACCTAGTGCATCGGCGACTGGTCCCCTCCACCACCCATGGGCCGCGCGCCCCCGCCAGACCAACCGCGGATCATCATCTCGCCGCAAGCCCATGACGCCAACGGGCTACCACTATACTCCACCCCGATGGACAACGTCGTCGTGACCGACACCACGATCGCCAACCTCGACGTCCAAGGTGACGGCACGCTACAGATCTAGTACGCCAAGGCCCTACTCGTCAGGGCCGTCGAGCAACAAGCCGCGGGAGTCGATCTGTGGGGGCGGATGTACTCCTGCTCATCAGCAAGCAGGCCGGCATCAAGCGGCCACCCCACCGTGGCTAACACATTAGTTTGCCCACCACCCAGCCCCTTGCGAACCAACCACGGGCCACCAATCCCGCATTGTCAACCAATGAGTCGCGACCGGCGAACAACACGGTCGCTGCCAATGCGTAGCCCCTCGATGCCCGAACGAACATCATCAACAATCAGGCGTGGCGGTCGGGCCAGCCCTACGACCTGCGGCACACCCTCACCAACCGCGGCGACCCAGAGCCAAGAGGCTCTCTCAGCCGAGTCGGGCCGCAATGCTTTGGACCAATGATTCGCGGGAAAAAATACCCCGCCAACTTCAAGGCCCCCAAGGAGATCGAGAAGTATGACCCGACGTACGACCCCGCTGTTTGGCTGGACACATACCTCATGGAAATGGGGATCGCTGGCCACACCGACCTGCTCGCCGCTCACTACCTCCCCCTGATGATGGAGGGTGCGACCCGGCAGTGGATCAACACGCTCCCCGCCAACAGCATCGACTCCTGGGAAGAAATGCGGGACGCCTTCGTCAGGAACTTCGAGGGCTCCTACACCCGCGCCATCACCATAGAGGACTTGGAGCGATGCATCCAGGGACAACGCGACTTGACTCGCCAGTGGATCCAAAGATGGCAAGAACTATGGATAAACACCTCCAGCATCCACCCAGACACGGCGATACACTGCTTCAAGAACGCGTGCCGGTACGAACCCCTGGTCACCAAGATCAAGAGGGTCTACCGGACGGTCGACAACATCCCCGACCTCCTTGAGATCGCCAAGCGCTATGCAGTGGAAGACCCCAACCAAGACTCCGACGACGAGTCGGGAGGACGACGCCGCACTAGCATCCACGACAGCGGGTGCCTACGCAACATGCACTACAGCAACACACGCATCACCGGCAAACGCCGCACAGACGGGCGAGTCGACTTCATCGCCAACACCGGCTACGGCCCGCGCGACTCCAAGAACTACCGCCGCGATGGAGGAAACTACCGTGACAGCGGGAACTACTGCGCCAACAACACGACGAGGCCGAAATTCGACCCCGCCGCCTTGCTCAATCAGCCCTGCATCTATCATAGGAGGGAGGGAAAACCCGCCACCCACACCACTGCCGATTGCCACTCTCTCAAAGAGATTGAGAAGGCGAGACGAGCAAGGGAAGACCCCAACAACAACCCACCTCGGGACAACTGGAACGGTGGCGGCTTCGGCACCGCCGTCGGCTCGCTACATACCTTCACCGGACTCGACACCAAGCGCGAGAAGAAGGCGCTTGCTCGCGCGATCACCGTCAATGCGGTGACGCAAGTCGACATCCCTCGCTTCCTAAACTGGTCCGAGCAGAGCATCACCTGGAGTCGCCAGGACCATGCGCCAAGGATCGAATACCCAGGACGAGTCGCCCTGGTAGTCAGGCCCAAGGTGGCTGATTACTGGCTGGCCAAGACGTTAATGGACGGTGGGAGCTCCATCAATACCTTGTACCTCGACATGTTCAAAAGGCTCCAGCTCCCAGAAGCAGCCATCGAGCCAACACTGATGACCTTCCACGGCATCGTCCCCGGTCGGAAGGCGTACCCGATCCGGAAGGTGACGCTGCCAGTCACCTTCGGCACTCCAGCAAACTATCGCACGAAGAGGATCATCTTCGAGCTGGTGAACTTCCACAGCCCCTACCACTGCGTCCTGGGCCACCAGGCATTCGCAAAATTCATGGCGACCCCACACTAGGCCTACAACATGATGAAGCTCCCCGGGCCAAGCGGCATCATCACCGTCCACGGTGACCCCGACATGGCCGTGGAATGCGAAGACAAGGGCGCCGAGCTCGCCAACACCATCATCGCCGCGGAAACCGACCACGCGGAAGAGCTCGTGAAATACGCGGGCAACATCAACAAGGACGACCCCACCATCCTGAAGAAACCAACCGCTGCGAACTCCACGTTCGAGGCGACCATGCACACCCGCACCATCGAGCTCGTCCTAGGCGACTCGAGCCAGACAGTCACCATTGGGGCGCACATGAGCCCCGCATAGGAAAGCGCGCTCATCGGGTTCCTCCGTGAGAACCGCGACATCTTCGCATGGAAGCCATCTGACATGCCAGGTGTCCCGAGGGAACTCGCTGAGCACAAACTCAACGCCGACCCCAAAGTGCGACCAGTAAAGCAGTCGCTACGGCCCTTCAATGAAGAGTGCCGTCGAGCAATCACCGAGGAAGTTTAGCGCCTGCTAGCCGCAGGCTTCGTCCGGCCAATCAAGTACTCCAAGTGGCTGGCAAACCTAGTCCTGGTTCTAAAAAAGAACAACACATGGAGAATGTGCATTGACTACACCAACCTCAACAGCGCCTGCCCGAAGGAGGAGTTCGTCCTACCGTGGATCGATCAGATCATCGATTTGACCGTGGGATCGGAGTCGCTGTGCTTTCTCGATGCTTACTCTGGTGATAACGAGATCAAGATGGCGGTTGAGGACGAGGAGAAGACGGCGTTCATAACGCCATTCGGTGCATTCTGCTACACGGCCATGATGTTCGGCCTCAAGAATGCAGGTGCCACATACCAGAGGTGCATGCAGGAGTGTCTAGCGAGCCAAATTGGCCGCAACATTCACGTCTACATCGACGACGTGGTGGTAAAATCCACCCGCCAGGACGATCTGCTCACCGACCTAGCCGAAACCTTCGCAAACTTGCGAAGGTACAACATCAAGCTAAACCCCGGAAAATGCACCTTTGGCGTTCCCACTGGACAACTCTTGGGTTATGTCGTCTCCAAGCAAGGCATCGAAGCCAACCCCACCAAGATCGACACCATCACGCGACTCGGGATACCCGAGTGCCTGCGCGATGTCCAAAAGTTTGCAGGGCGAGTCGCGGCCCTCAGTCGCTTCATTCCCTGACTAGGCGAGAAGGCAATGCCCCTCTACCGCCTGATGCGCAAGAACCCCATGTTCCAATGGGACGCGGAGGCCGATGACGCGCTCAAAGAAGTCCTACTCGCGGCACCACTACTCGCCGCGCCACTCGACAAGGAGCCAATGCTCGTTTACGTCGCGGCCTCTACTCGAGTCGTCAGCGCCGTGATGGTCGTCGAACGGCCGGAAGAGTGCAAAGGAGCGCCCCATACAGCACCCCGTTTACTACATCAGCGAAGACCTAACGGACTCACGACAGCGCTACCCGCAATACCAAAAACTGGTGTACGCGGTATTCCGGGCACAACGGCGACTCCCACACTACTTCCAGGAGCACCCAATTACGGTGGTCTCCTCCGTGACCCTGCAGGACATCATACGCAATCGCGAGGCGACCGGGCGAGTCACGAAGTGGGCCGTCGAAATCGAAGTCCACAACATCAAATACGAGCCCCGCAAAGCGATCAAGTCACAAGCCTTGGCTGATTTTCTCGCAGACTGGGAAGAAGCACAGCAGCCAGAGAAGCTCCCATACCTCCACTACCGGTCGCTCCACTTTGACGGCTCCAAGAACGCCGACGGTGCAGGGGCTAGGGTCATCCTGACCTCCCCAAAGGAGACAAGCTCAACTTCAAGCCCTGCACCAACAACATGGCAGAATATGAGGCCCTCCTTCACGGCATGAGAGCCGCCAAGGAGATGAACGTCAGCCACCTACGATGCTATGGCGACTCCGAACTAGTTGCCGACCAAGTCGCCGGGACGTGCGACGTCGTCTCCCCAACGATGATCGCATACCGCCAAGCCGTCGATAAGTGGGGAGGACACTTCGACGGCTAATCCGTCGAGTGGATCGACAGGCGCGAAAATGAGGAGCCAGACGCCCTCTCCCGCATCAGATCGACCCGTTAGCGCCACCAGTAGGCGTCTTCCTCGACCTCATCTACAAACCATCGGTCAGCCCACCAAAAGAGATCGACGTCGGGATCCCACTTCAACCAGAACCGGCCCTAGTCGCCATGGTTGTGGAACCTAGCGACTGGACAGCACCATACGTCGCCTTCCTGGAACACAAACTCCTACCGAGCAATGAGACAGAGGCGCGGATGATCGTGCGCCGCTGCAAATCCTTCGTCATCATCAACGGCGAGCTCCACAAGCACAGCGTGACTGGCGTGTTCTAGCGCTGCGTACAACCAGAAGAAGGCCGCAAGATCCTCCAGGACATTCACGCCGGCGACTGCGGCCATCACGCTGGCACCAAGTCGCTAGTCGCCAAGGCCATGCGGCACGGTTTCTACTGGCTCACCGCGCACGCCGACGCACCAACGTCGTCCAACAATGCGTCGGGTGCTAGAAATACGCCAACCAGACGCACCTCCCTGGCTCGACACTCAAGACAATCCCCATCACGTGGCCATTCGCCGTATGGGGCATGGACATGGTAGGCCCGTTCAAGAAGGCCCCGTTTGGCTTCACTCACCTCCTGGTCATAGTCGACAAGTTCACCAAATGGGTCGAGGCCAAGCCAATAAAAAAGTGTGACGGCAAGACGGCCACCAAGTTCCTACACGAACTCATCTACCGGTACGGCTACCCGCACAACATTATAATAGACAACGGCAACAACTTTGCCAAAGGGGCCATGGCGGAATTCTGTGAAGAACATGGCATCCGACTCGACCTCGCATCAGTCGCTCATCCGGAATCAAATGGCCATGCAGAGCGCGCCAATCAGAGCGTCCTCCACGGGCTGAAGCCGTGACTATAGGTGCCCCTCGAGCGCACCCCAGGATGCTGGGTCGACGAGCTCCCCTCCGTGATATGGGGGATTCGCACCTCCATCAACCGATCAACCGTGTTCACCCCCTTCTTCATGGTGTATGGCGCCGAGGCCGTAATGCCAACCGACCTGGAGCATGACTCACCTCGAGTCGCTAACTACGTCGAGGCGGCCAACGAGGTCGCCCGCCAAGACAACATCGATCAACTCGACGAGGCACAGGACCTGGCTCGCTCTCGCACCACCATATACCAGCAAGGACTCCGCCGCTATCACAGCCGCCGAGTGTGGACTCGCACCTTCCAGGAAGGCGACCTGGTCCTGCGACTGGCCCAGGACAAGAAGGGCATGCACAAGCTCTCCCTCCCATGGGAGGGGCCATTCGCCATAGGTCGGGTCCTTGGCAACGATGCCTACTACCTCATCGACATACGGGGCGACGGCTAATTGGAGGTCGGGAGGCCATGGAATATAAACCTCCTCAGAAAGTTCTATACCTAGAACCTCACACTGTACTCCATCAGAATATATAATGAAATTCATTTGGATCGCACGAAATTGTGTCCACTCGCCATATTCTTGTGCCACTCGCACTCGTACATACTAGCAATACGCTACTCACGGAAGTTAACCTCTGGTCGAGCGACCGGCACGGCTAAGTAGTGCGACACAAGGGCACCGGAAATATTCAGGCCTTGGGTCGTCCACGAAAAACGCCAACCCGAAGCCTCCATTGGAGTCGCCTAGCCCGACTGGCCCGCTGGGCCAAGACATCCGATACACGCTTCTCACAGCGATCTGTCCCTCCCACCCTCGTGCAAAGCGACTCGAACGGTTAAGTACCACGCACAGGGACTCCGCAAAACGGGAACAACCACGCGGCTCGGGAATACACCAAGTAAGAGAGCTGCCTAGGGCTCGCCAAGCCACTGGCTCTGGGCCAGGGGATGAGACGTGTTACCAACAACGCACACACAACCTATAACAGGAGCATGACCAATTGGGTCGGGCATCACGCTCAGGGACTCGCTCATATGTCAGTCCTACCCGCGCTCAGGGACTCGCCACCCAGAAGACGCGAGGGATAAAAACAATGCATAAATAAAACAAATACAGAAAAGTACACAATCGAGTTATACCCCATTAAAGGGCGGACGCGCTCGGGGACTCGCTCAATCAAAACAATTCTTAAACAAAACACAACACACATTCCTAATCACAACACGAGTCGATCGACTCCCCGTGGCATACATTGCAAAAATACCTTACAGCATTCGCCACTTGGCATACATTACAACTTGGACAATTACATTGTTTACTCCACAGGCCCTGATGAAGAAGCAACGCCACACCCCTTGACGCGCACAAAAGGCTGTCACGGGTTCGTCGGGTATGTTGTCAGCAACTTCGACAACGACGACCGGAAGGGCTGCTCCGACTTCATGTCGCGATGCTCCAGCTCGGGGTCGCCAGTCGCCAACACCGTCTCCTGATACGGCAGCAAATCCCCCATCGCCAGGACACGATCGGCGTAAGGGGTGGCCTTCGCGGTTAGCCTCAGCACCTCTGACATCTCCACCGTGTCGGTTGCCGACGGATAGCCACTCTTCACATCATCAAGGTCAAAATCGTCGGGGAAATGGGCGAGACTCAAGCTCAACGCGATGGCTGCCCCGCGCCTGAACGCCGGGCGCATCATCCATTCCACAATGGCGGGCACCACTTCCAGATAGCGCCATACCTCCGTAAGCCCCCCAGGGATGACTTCGGTGGGAGACACGCCCTGAAGAGCCGCCTGGAGGCACAACACCGAGGCCGTGGCCGCATTCACCACGGCAGTCACGCACTGCGAGGCGTTGTAAGTTTGCACCACCGGATCGCTTTGGCCTACCACAGCTGCAAAGTCAGATGTTAGTGAAACAATGAAACCCCCAAAGCGGGGACTCGACAAAAGGGTAAAGCAAAGACAGAGACTCACCAAGGAGTTTGTGGCAGTTCTCCTTGACGTGCTTCTCCAAGGCAGTTTGCTCGTTGTGCAGCCCCACGATGATGGAGTCCGTGGCTTTGCGTTCTTCTTCAGCAGCGGTGACGGCAGCCTTCGCCCATTCCTCCGAAGAAATTGAGGACGCCTTAGCCTCCTCCAAGTCCTTGACCAGGGAGGCTATTCGCCCATTCGTCGCGTCCAGTTCGGCGACTGGGACATACCCCCCACGGGCCTTGGAGATCTCAGCCGGGAAACCATCTACAAGTGAAGACATCAGAGTATTGCACACAACGAGCTCACACCAGAAAAAGAAGAATAAAGACAAACAGATACTCACCAATAGTCTCCTGAAGCCGCCGGTTCACCTCCTGCGTGTCGCGCAAGTCACGCTCCAAGCGCTCTCTTGCGGCATGACGATCGGTTGACTCCCTTTGCAGTCTCTGCAAACAAATAACCCACCTAAGCATCTGAAAAAACAAAATCCAGTTCCCCGCCGCTGAAATTCAGCGACCAGGAACTCGGGGACTGGAGAAGGAGGAAAAAGAAACTCAATTCCTAGTCGCCGAAATTCAGCGACTAGGAATTCGGGGACTGGAAAGGAGAAAGAGGTTCAGTTCCCAGACGCTGACATTCAGCGACCAGGAACTCGGGGACTGGACATACCTGAATAGTAGAGCCGAGCATCTTGTGAAGTTCCCCGGCGTCAGTCGACGGGATCGTGAAGGAAGTGCGCCCGCGACGGGACCCAATGTCCGCATCCACGACTTCTGGATTCTATGGAGACTGCGTGTCCGCCACACCTGGAAACCCTCTCGCCATGAAACGCGGGAACGTTGCCGACACTCTGGCAGGGGCGCTGGTTGCCAGGGCTGGCGCCTCCGGCACGGACGCAGCCACTACTGGTTCCGATCGCGTCGCCATCACTTCTTCGGTGACTGGCGTAGCAGCTGACTCCGCGGCGCTTCCCTTGGTCGCAGCATCATCGGCGCCCCCTTCTGCTTCTTCGCGACCTTGGCGGTCGCCACATCATCGGTGGCCTTCCTCTTCTTGGGCGGGTCGCCCTCTCCCATGTCGGTGGCCGGTGGAATCTTAGCCACTAAAGGACGCCCAATCTTCTTAGGCCCCGACCTACGCGAGCCCCCACAGTCAAAACAACGACAATACAAAAGGAGCAAGGTAAATTGGGACGAGGAAGCGCTACTTACTTGGCGACCGGAAGGACGCAAAGCCCGGTGCTAATGTGGGCGGGCTTGTCTAACTCGGAACCTAGCTTATGGCTGAGCCCCCTCTCGAAGACGTCTGAAGACCACGAAACCGAGGGCTTCCTTGATGATGAAGCTGCAGTCGCCGGGATCTCCGGCTCTGACGCGGCCACCCTTGACGGCTGTGGCGACTTGGACGCCATCATCTCAGCCGCTTCTCGGCCTGGAACCCCTGAGGCCGTCGGTGCAATCGCCGCCAGGGGAACTTCTACTACCACCTCCGTGTCCTCGCCCTCTGACCCCTTCGTCGGGGATGTGTCCCTTGGGGCCTTGTGCGAGACTTCGAGAGAACCTTCATCGTCAGAATCGTCATCCGACTCGACACCACCGCCGACTTGGCCAGTGATGCGGGCCTTTTCACGGGAGACTTGGGCCGGCGCGTGGGCTTCGACGGCGTAGCGGTGCGCCGGGACGTCTGCTCCTGCGCGACCTCGTCACCTTTATCGTGCTCGTCCTGGCTATGACTCGCTTCGACTTCACGCTATCTCAGCATCCGGGTCTTGCAAGCCACAGGAGCTGGGAGAGGGACCTCTTCCTCCTCCGCGTCATTGTCGGAAGGATCCCCCTCAGAGTTCTCCTCCAGTTCCTGGGGAACCTCTTCATCAAGCGGAGGGAGCCAGCCCTCCAACACCTGAAAAAGCTGAGAGCCACCACGAGTCAGAAACACCAAGCGGGGAGACTGAAATTGAGACACAGACATAGCAATTGGAAAGAGAACTTACTATGGGGGCTTCATTCTTCACAGGAGTGTACGGGGCGATCCCGACCGCCACGCTGGTGAACTCCGCATCGGTGATCTTCTTTAGGGTGGCCTTGTAGTCCTCGGCCTCCCACGACTCCTTGCTGGTTCGAGATGGGTCGTGCTTCCTGCTGTATTCATACATCCAGTGCAGCCGGGCTGCTAGCGGAACCAGGCGCCGCCCGAGCCAGCAGTTGTAGAGGTTGATCGGAATCAACCCCTGGCCCTTCAGCTTCTGGATCTGGTTCATCATTTCCGCGACGGCCATCCACTGATCCTCGGGAAGCTTCTTCGGTGCCAATCGACAGGGCTCGCTCCTCTCGGTGACGAACTCGGGAAGAACCACTTCACCGGAGGGAGTGGCTTCCTTGACATAGAACCAGCTCTTCTTCCACTCGCTGGTGGCCTTCTTCGGCAAGAGGAGCTTGACGAAATTGGCATTCGGCTTCAGTTGAAACGTGACTCCGCCTGCGGGCAGCATCAAGCCGCTGGACGCCTCGCGCCCGATGCGGCCATGGAAGAGCTCCAGCCATAGCGGGAAATACGGCATGCAGCCAAGGTAACATTCGCAGAAGGCGACAAAGATCGCCAGCTGCTCGATGCTGTGCGGACCAAGATACGATGGCTTGATCGCGTAATACGTCCAGAAGCAGCGGACAAAGAGAGAGGTGGGGAACCCCAGACCCCTCTCAAGATGACTGGGGAAGCAAATGAACTCGCCGGGTCGCGGCTTTGGCTCGGTCTCGGAGGAGGGGGAACCCACCAATTCTCCTTGCGGAGCACTCCGGCGTCTTCAAAAGATCTAAGCTGGGCCGTGGTGCAATTGGATTTCCCCCATGAGCCTTTAGGAGGCGCCATCGAGTAGGATGTGGAATCGCGTGATGCGGAAAGAACAAGTCGGAAGGACGCGGGTAGGAAGATTGGAGGAAGGAAGAACGAATGAGGAAGAGTGAAGAATGTGAAGAAGGACTGTGGAACTGAACCATCACTCCCCTTATATGGGAAACGCCACCCGCCAAAATCGGGGTAGCCGTTACCCACGGTAATTACACTGTAGTTACCGTTGGAAATTCCACCGGATAGTTTGACTAGGTTTGACAGTCCAACTCCTTTAGTCTATCCGCCACTCGCCATTGTTTCCACTCGCTGAGACGACGACTGGGCGGCGGTGACATTCATTGAGTCGGCGAGTGGAGACATGGGGAAATTCTCCTTGGTTCTAATGGAGTCCATCACCGACTCGACTAGACGCACAAATTGGGCTCGCCTACTCCGACCGCCAAAAGAACGCCCGCGCCTGCATCAACGATGGCCTCGGGGACTACTGATGGGGATATGCCGAAGGGGGTATTCCAAGCAGGACGTTCCGATCGGGCCGAAAGGCCTGCGAGTGCATCCGAAAGACGGCGACTGGACTACGAAGGAAGGAAAGGCCCAGCGACTGGCGACTAGAAGCCCAGGAGCGTAGCAGAAGCCCAGTCGGACTAGGTCAAAAGTCTCCGGATCCTTATCTTGTTCGGGGATAACTTGTACACCCTAGCGAGGTGCTTCATATATAAACCTCCATAGGGTATCCTGGAGACTTACATTCCATCAAGCGACTCGCTGCCTAGCCGCCGAGCTCGCCACCCCTATAACTCGCTCTCTCATAATCTAATCTAGCAGGAGTAGGTCTTTACCCTCCGGGGGGCCAAACCTAGGTAAACCCATGTGCATCCGCCCCCAACTCACACCGCAGATGGCCGCCAACTCTTCCTCATGAAACACTCAATCGCTGCCAGTGGCAGCGACTGCCGTGGCCATTTCCACGACACAAGACGTTTGTTTGTTTCACATAAAGAAAACATAGCATAGTAGTATTCAGCTTGTACCTCATAGAGTAGCAAATATAAATCCATAGGACACCTTCAAAGTTCATAAGAGTGACTAGATACAAATAGTTTAAAAACAAGCAATATCAAGTTATGCATCAATCAACTAGTCTTGGGACAATGCACATAGAACTAAGAATGGCCACTATGCTCTCAAAGTAGGTGCATAAAGATAGAAGGTGGAGACTCAATATATAAGTGGAAGAAAGGACTTCATAGAAGGAAATAGGGATTCAAGTCTCATAAAGAGCTTCCAAAAATTATGGTACTTAATAACTTTCAGCTCTCATTGCCCCTATCATAAGCATCTCGAAGTGATTAAGGTTAAAGTGAACAAACTATGGTGTATATGCTTGACGAAGTATAAGTTAGAAACCTCATGTCCCTTGAATACGAGGGTCGCTCCTCATGCAACTCAAGTTTATTCACCGGTAAGTTCTTGTCATCGTAAGTACATGTGTATCATAGAGAACCGCCAACGGGGTACCCCTTGCCCGATGATACGGAAGAATCCCCATATCAAAATGACAAGGCAAGCAGACAACGAGCATCTCAGCAATCTTCTTATTTACCATGGGAATATGGTTCTTTTTTCTCTATTTCCTCTTTTCATGATCTCCTTTTTTTCTCTTTCTCTTTTTTTCTCAATATAGGACTCTTTTTTTTATAAGAAGAATGCTTCATAGACAGCTCATTATGGTTACACTGCAGGTTTCCACCATGTCAGCATGGATTAGACCAGCGACCTAGGCGTTTCTCTAACACATATACATAACTCCATGGACTTACAAGCTCCCCTTTCATTTCACACCGATGACATCCATAGACAAAAGAGCATGATATCAAGTAGGTACAAAGTACCCGTGCAACGTTGAAAGCGTTCCCCATGACAGCATGGTTCTGCTAATCCCCAACAAATAAGTGCAAGCATATACAACATAGACGACACAATGGTTCAAGTTTATTAAGGGCAAGAAAAGTAAAGTGTGTCATCAAGATCGTGAGAGCTTTAATCACTAGTTTTCTCATAACAAGTTTAATTTGGAAGGTAAACAAAAACATGAATATACTTGGAATAGCATAAGCTAGTAGGTAGGTATGGTGGACTCTTTGGAATAACTTGGTTTAGCGAGTTGGATGCATGAGTGGAACTCATACTTGGTTGTGGAGGCTAGTAAAAGACTAGGAGCGATAAACTAAGAGAGCAATAATGGCCATAATCATGCAGAGCGAAAAAACATCATTGATCAAAGCATAAAGTGATACTACAAGTTGAAAAATAAATTATCATAAAGGCTTATGGTTACTTGAGATAGTCATAACATGGTGTGAGCATGCGCCAAGTCAACCCAAATAAAGCACCAAAGGAGAATACCACTATACTATGCTTTAATATGCTAAAACAACGCATGATTCATCCAAGGCTCATTAAGAAATCTCAATTGTTTATAACAAGTCATGCTACAACAAAGAATACTAAGCATAAAGCCAAAACAATATCAAGCATGACATGACAAAGGATAGGCCACAGTAAAAAACAAGCTCTTTTGACCACATAAGTATGAACTTTCCTACTTTTTTCCAAATCAAACCAAACTATTTGCAAACCAATGTATGAGAGAGCGGGTCCAACCAATTTATTCAGAAAACTAAGCAAACAAAAGCAAACTAAAACCAAAAACAAAAAATAAAAAGAAGACGCTCCAAGAACAACACAACTGTGCATGAAATAAAAAATGAAGCGTTTGGAAGAAACCTAGGATTTTTATTGATGAAGAAGGGGATGCCTTGGGCATCCCCAAGCTTCCACGCTTGTACTTATTGGATATTTATTGGGGTGACATGCGTGGCATCCCCAAGCTTGAGCTTTAGTCCATCCTTCATCTCATTACTCATTCCTTCCATACACCTGAAATTTTTCCTTCATAAGAAACTTCACACAATCTTTATTAGCAACATTAGTGCACTCAAGATAAAAGGTCTTAAGGTTTAGTTCTAACACCAAATAAACTTCCATTATAACACTAGCTACTGTAGCACTTCCCTCAAAAAGCTCAATTCCCCAAAAGAACTCAAAGAGGAACCAACAAGAAGCAAATGCAGAAAATGGCAGAAATCTGTCAAAACAGACCAGGAGGTAAAGACGAATTTTTTCGAAGACCTTCTGTTGCTAAAATCAAAAAGTGTTGAACTAACGAAAGTTAGATAACACCCTAGGGCAGAAGCACAAAAAATCACGCCTCAAAAATACGTTCATAGATTTTACTCGAATTTTTACGGTGAATCACAGAAATCTGTTTCGGGACAACAACTTTCCCAATCATTACTTCTCTCTCATTAGAGGTTACTCTTGGCACAAAAAGCAAATAAAAAGGATAAGGAGCGGTTATTACAGAGGTAATAACTTTCAAGACTCATCTAAAAATTTTGGGTTATCTCCCAGTAAGTACTTTTCTTTAACGCCTTTAAGTTAGGCATAAGCAAAAACTAAAATGGATAGAATAGAAGTAAGCGGAGATAATCATGGTGAAAACATTGTTTTGTTCAATGAAATCCTTTTGTTAACAAGGTTGATCAGGTCTTGTTACCAAAACAATTTCATATGAGACAAAACTTTGTATTCCACTAATGATTATGTTACCTCAACCTTGATAGCAATGGTCCCAATCATAATAGTTTCAAATTTTTCTCTTGGTATGGGACAATATATTTCTCCAACTTGAATGCCCTCATCATGTTCAGTTGAATTCAAAACCATAAGTCCTATCAATCTTCTTAGGGAAATAGACAGTATGTTCCTTGTCATTAACATTAAAGGTCACCTTCCCTTGATTACAATTAATAACAGCTCCTGCAGTATTTAAGAAAAGGTCTCCCAAGAATAATAGACATATTATCATCTTTAGGAATAATAGTTTGAGAGGATGCTCACATAAGAAATATGAGTTGAAGTAAAAGAGAGCATCAAGAAGAAAATTCAAAACAAATTTAAGTCTAAACCACTTCCTATGCATAGGAATCGTGTATGCAAATAAATTCACAAAGAACAAAGTGACAGGCATAGGAAGATAAAACAACAGTGACTTCAAAACTTTCAGCACATCGAGAGGTGTTTCAATACCATGAAAACTTCTACAACCATATTTTCCTCTCTCATAATAATTTTTAGTAGCCTCATGAATGAACTAAACAATATAACTATCACATAAAGCATGCTTTTCATGATCTATAAGCACTAGAGCTTTATTATAAACATTTTCAAAAGAATCCTCAGGAACATAACATTCATCCTCCTTTAGTAAGCATGGAGGACAATCAAATAATGTAAGGGATAAAGAGTTACTCTCATTATAAGTTAGGCATGGGTACCTAATCTATTCTTCCTCCTTTTGTTCATCACTCTCCTCCTCTTTTTCATCTAATGAGATTTCAGGTTCATCAATTTCTTCTTTCATAGGATCCTGCAAGGCATTAGTATCTTCCATTTGTGGAAAGCATCTATTAATATATTCAAGAATATAGCCATTTTCATCCTTGTAATTATCAAAGCAAAATTTAAGTATACCATAAACCTCATATTTGTAAGGTGAATCATCAATATTTTCAAGCAAACTAGCAAGTTCAAAAGGACCCTTCCAAGCAATAAATTCTTCAATTTGTTCTGCATCATAAAAGTCATAAATTCCTTTAGCATAAGAAGATATGGTAACATTATCATTATACTCACATTGAAAAGGGAGGTGTTTATACCTCTTACTGCAACAAGATTTATCACAGCAATAAGTAACATTATAAGTAGAGCACACGTTTCTATCAATGGTATACAATTTATCAATTTGTTCCCATAAGTGTTTCCCTTTCTGTGAGACGCGGTGTTCCTTATAATAATATTTTCGATCTTCCGTGAACCCACCTTGCCAATAAGATTCAGTTTCAAAGAAACCAACCATTGACAACAAGCATGATAAAGCAAGACAATAACAGACCAAGGAAAATAACAACTAGAGTAGGAACTACTTTTTTGTATTTTTGATAAAGAAACAAGCAAACAAGGCAAAAATAAACTTAGCTTGAACAATAGTGAATCCAATTGGACTTGATAAATAAAGCTATGCTCCCCGACAATGGTGTCAGAAAATAGTCTTGATGACCCACAAGTATAGGGGTGTATCGCAGTATTTTCGAGGGAAGTGAAACCCAATTTATTGATTCGACACAAGGGGAGCCAAAGAATATTTATAAGCCTTAACAACTGAGTTGTCAATTCAGCTGCACCTAGAAATAATCTTGCTCACAGCAGTTTATAAGTAGCAATAGTTTTGTAGAAGGAATAGCAAAGTAGCAGCAGTAACAATAGCAGTAAGCAGTAGGATTTGAGTGCGGTAGGCATAGGGATGGATGGACGGGTGTTGCATGGACAAGACAATTCACATAGCAATCAGAACATAGGGCAATTGCATATAAATAAGATAAAGCATCCAAGTACTAGATAATCCTAGGCATGTGTTCCATATATAGTGATACGTGCTCGCAATGAGAACTTGCACAACATCTTTTGTCCTGCCAGCCCGTTTACAGCGAGGCCTCAAGGGAACTACTGGAAATTAAGGTGCTCCTTTTAATAGAGCACCGGAGCAAAGCATTAACACTCTGTGAACACATGTGATCCTCACATCAAAGCCATTCCCTCCGGTTATCCCGTTTTCTATCACTTCAGGGCCATTGGTTCCGGACAATAACGTGTGTATAGAACTTGCAGATAAGACCATAAACAATACTATCATTATGAATCGATAACATGTTCAGATCTGAAATCATGGCACTCGGGCCCTAGTGACAAGCATTAAGCATAACAAGTCGCAACAAAGTCATAAAGCACTAATAAAAGAGACTAGGCACAATGCCCTAACAATCCGATGCCATTACATGAACAATCTCATCCAATCCCTACCATCCCCATAGCCTACAACAGGGGATTACTCAATCATAGATGGGGGAAACATGGATGGTTGATGGAGAAGCGATGGTGATGATGATGGCGATGATCTCCTCCAATTCCCCGTCCCGGCAGGGTGCCAGAACGGAGTTTCTGGTTCTGTTTCGTGGAATCCGGTGGTGGCGGTGGAGCGGAACTCCTTCTAGTAAAACATCGAACCCCCTAGAGTTTTTAGGTCAGAAGGCTTCTTATAGGCAAAGAGGGAGACAGAGGGGGTGCCTGGGCTGGCCAGACCATGCCCTGGCGCAGACTGGGGGTACCCGCGCCTGGGGGAGGTGTGGCCAGGCCCAGCCCTCCTCCGTCTCGTATTCTGGCTCCGTGAGTCTTCCAGAAAAATAGGCACTTTGGCTTTTGTCCCGTCCAATTCCGAGAATATACATTTTTTGACTTTCCTGGAACCAAAAACAGCAGAAAAAAGGTAGTTGGCACTGTGGCTCTTGTTAATAGGTTAGTCCAAGAAATCATATGAAAAGTACTCCAAAGTGTGGACAAAACACAAGAAAGGAGATAAAACCAAGCATGGAACATAAAAAATTATAGATACATTTGCAATGTATCAAGCACATTGATCCACATGACAACACACAGTCGAGTGCATTATGTGAGGCAAATTCTTCCTCTCTGGTGCAACATGCAATGTGGAATCTACTCTTCCTATGTGCTTTTGGTCTCTGTGACCATGGTTTGACACATGGATTCACTATAGACATTGCGTGTGTTCTTTTCCTAAACCACATTGATCCACATGACCACACTGCATGTGTTATCACTACAAGAAAAGTTTCCTTTCGCAATGACTTGGCCCGATGGTCGTCGTAGAAGGCGCGTCTTCCGCGACGAAATTCTCGGCTCGGCCTTGGCTGATGGAAAACTTTTTTTCTGGTTTCGTGGCCCTCTACTATGACGGATCCGCTAAAAACATGGAGGAAGATCGGCTAGCGTGTGGCAGAAGCAAGATTTTCATTTCCTCGCACGATGTTGACTCGCTGATGTCTTTTGAGGCTTGTGGGTGCTGGACGTCAGTGTTTCTAGCAGACCATACTTTTCGGTCGTGCCTCCCTGATTTGAACTCGATAATGTTGCTCGATGCTTCTGCCGTTTAGTCAGGCTGCTAGGTCCCACATGTCAGCCTCTCATTAGAAGGATCGTGTGTATGATGTAATTTTTTTCCTTCGCTCGCGCTACCCTGTTCCGAAGTTGATAGCGATGCTCGATGCATCTACCATTTAATCAACCTCCTGGGACCCACATGTCATCCTATCATTAGAAGAAACATATGTATGATGGAATTTTTTCCTTCACTAGCGCTACCATGTTCCGAAGTTGATAGCGCTGCTCGACGCATCTACCGTTTAACCAACCTCCTGAGCCCCACATGTCATCCTCTCATTAGAAGAAACGTGTGTATGATGGATTTTTTTCTTTCGCTCGCGCTACCCTGTTCCGAATTTGATAGCGTTGTTCGATGCATCTACCGTTTAATCACGCAGCTGGGCCCCACATGTCATCCTCTCATTAGAAGAAATGTGTGTATGATGGATTTTTACCCTCTGTCGCACCTTCGTGTTCCGAACTTGATAGCGTTGCTCGCTGCATCAACTGTTTATTCTGGCTGGTGGGTCCCTTATGTCAGCCTCACATTAGAAGAATCGTGGGTATGATGGAATTTTTTCTTCTCTAGCGCTACCCTCTCCCAAACTAGATAGCGTTGCTCGACAAAATCAACTGTTTGCTCACGCTGCTGGGTCCCCCATTTCAGCCTCTCATTACAAGAAACGCATGCATGCTGCACTTTTTTATCACTCGCGCCTCCCTGTTTTGAACTGGCAACGTTACTCGATGCAGCATCTATATTAGATCGCGCTGCTGGGTCCCACATATCAGATTCTCTGTAAATGAAACATGCATATGATGGACTTTTTTTTGGCCATGTCCGTTGTTTTAACTTTGGCAACTTGCTGGGTCCCAGATGTCAACCACCTTTGTGCATGAAACGTGTCTATGCTGGGTCCCAGCTGACAACCTATATTTGAAAGAAATGTGTGTATGTTGCACTATTTTTTTGAGTCCCAGATGTCAGCCTTAGAGTACAAAAATGCTTATAAAGGATGAATTAAAAAGATTCTGGGCTAACTTGTGGCGGATGCCCTATTCGTCATGGCTTATATTCCATGGGCTCACTCCTAAATTGAATGGGCTATGGTCGCCACAAGACCATGAAAAGGCCGAATTAGAAGGTATTGGGCTATGCTTGGGGCTAATAGGCTAATTTCATGGGCTATGCTTGGGCATGTTGGGTCGGATATGTCAGCTTCTTTGTAAGTACAACGTGTGTATGATGGACTTTTTTTTCGGCCACGTCCGCTATTTTCACCGTGGTAGCCGTGTATGGTCTTACTTCTAGGGCCCTTATGTCAGCCTCTCTCGCATGTTCTGGCTTGTAGGTCCCCGATGCAGCCTTGCATGTTCTGTCTGGTGGTTCCCCGATGCGAGCCTCTCTGTACAAGTATTTAAACTTTTTTTCGAACCCACCCTCAAAACAAACTCTAGGGACGCTGCATGCTGGTGGGTCCATGATGTCAGCCTCTCCATAAGCGATATTGCTAGAAAAAAAATGTAAACCCAAGATACGATTTGAACAAAAGACCTTCAAATCAAATAAACGTAAACTAAGTGCATTTCCACTACAACAAAGATATTTATAGAATAAATATCATTAAACTTTTATTAGTACTACAATTTATGTATTAGTCGTTTTTTAAATATTTTGTGTGTCTACGTTTATCTCTTTTAAAATATAAAAGGGCAGCACTCCTGGTATCTCAATTTATAAAATGCCACATAATGGAGTATTTTCTTAAAAACATGGATAGGTAGAGTTTTTTAGTTATTTTGAGAGGTGGGGGGCAATGCCCAAAAGGCCGAATGAAAAAGAGTTTGACTATTCTACATAGGCTGCTCTATGTGGGTTATACTCCGTAGGCTATGCTCCATGGGCTTCATTATCAAATTTTAGTAGGCTATGCTCAACAGTCCCCTGACCCCTAAAATATCGAATTACTCCCTCCGTCCCAAAATGTAAGGCGCCTAAGCTTTAGTCAAAAGTCAAAATCTTCTAAGTTTGACCAAGTTTATACAAAAAAATATGAATATCTACAATATTGAATGGACATATTGGGAAGCTATACTTATGGTGAATCTATTGATATTTATTTGATATTGTGGATGCTTATATTTTTACATATAAATTTGGTCAAACTAAGAATAGGTTGACTTTTGACTAAAGCTTAGGCGCCTTACATTTTGGTACGGAGGGAGTAATATGTTCTCGGCTATGCTCCATGGGCTCCTTTCTCAAATTTCACTGGGCTATGGTCAGCAGTCCCCTGACCCCGAAAAGACCGAATAAAAATGTTCTGGGCTAAGGAGGGGCCGAATGAGCTACTAGATTTCTTCTCCTGGTTAATAAAAATTGCATTGTGATGTGCTTGGCCGGATTCGAAACAAAGACCTCAAAGAGGGAGGGGAAAGCGATAATTCTTTTTGGCAGCTATTCATGTCAAAATTTAGCAGTACAGAATAAGGTAGAAAAATTATCAATAGGTTCGAAGTTCATATTTAGGAGCACTTGACCAATTCAGCAGCATTTCAAAAGTGACCAATTCAACAATACAGACAATGAAATACAAAAGCAGTACAGAGAGAACCAGTTCTTGTTTCAACTCTAAAAACCTTGTTGCGTGATAAGTTTGTCCTTTTCACAAAACACACCCGACCATTGGAGCAAGAAAAACTAACGACCAAGTCTGCTTTGAGTCCCCTAACCCCGAAAAGACCGAATAAAATGTTCTGGGCTAAAGAGGGGCCAAATGAGCTACTAGATTTCTTCTCCTGGTTAATAAAAATTGCATTGTGATGTGCTTGGCCGGATTCGAAACAAAGACCTTAGAGAGGAAGGGGAAAGCGATAATTCTTTTTGGCAGCTATTCATGTCAAAATTCAGCAGTACAAAATAAGGTAGAAAAATTATCAATAGATTCAAAGTTCATATTTAGGAGCACTTGACCAATTCAGTAGCATTTCAAAAGTGATCAATTCAACAATACAGACAATGAAATACAAAAGCAGTACAGAGAGAACCAGTTCTTGTTTCAACTCTAAAAACCTTGTTACGCGATCAGTTTGTCCTTTTCACCAAACACACTCGACCATTGGAGCAAGAAAAACTAACGACCAAGTCTGCTTTGAGTACCTTCTTCTCACATCAATGCTTGTGTGACCCCCAGATGCAACCCAAAATTTTCCAAGTCTCATCTAGATTGTGACACGGCCATGTTTCAAAAGAAAAGCAAGAGTATCTACTACCCTTGATTTAAACAAGTACCAGTACATCATTATTAGTTCCACAAATGCTTTAGTAATAGTAACAACAGAACAATTGAGAGATTCAGTAGCTTTCCTGCTTGAAATTCTATAGTAGTACATAGAGAATCAGTTCTTGTTACAGCTCAAAAAACATGGCGCATGATCAGTTTTCCCTGTTCTCCAAAGAGACCATCGGAGATAGCAAAACTGGTGATCAAGTCTACTTCTGTGTGAATACCTCCTCTTTACGTCAGTGCCTATGTGACCGCCCATATGCAACCCAAACTGCCCAATACTAATGTAGATAATTGTGACAATGTTAAGTTTCAAAAGAAAAGTAATACAATCTGATGCACTTCATCTAAACAAGTACTAGTACATCACAGTTCGTTCTACAAAATACTGTTCTAATAGTAATGACAGAGCATTCGAAAGATTCTCAGTAGCATTTGAAAGATCCAGCAGTACAGAATAAGACCATGAAAATATCAGACAGATTCCCGGTTGATATTTAGCAGGACTTGACAGAGTCAGCACAACATTCAAAGTGATCGGTTGGCAGTACACAGACAGTGACCAAAAGAATTGACAGATTCAGCAATACAGACATTGAAATTTAATAGATGTAGCAGGGCCTGATTCGAAAGGAAAGCGAGACCATATTCTACACTCGGCCGGTCAATCTGAACAAGTACCGAACAAAACTTTTGACAGGTTTAGTAGAATTTGAAAGATTCAGCAGTACATAATAAGAAAGAAAAATATCGATAGATTCCCCATTCACATTCAGCGGCACTTGGACATATTCAACAGCATTTCAAAGAGACGGATTCAGTTTGCCCTTTTCTCCGAACACTCGTCATTGGAAGAAACAAAAACTGACAATCAAGTCTGCTTTTGTGTGCATGCCTCCTTCTCACATCAATGTCTATGTGTGACCTCCATAGGCAACTCAAAATGTCCAAAGCCTTGTCTAGATTATGAGTTTATTACAAGGCCAAGTAACAAAAGAAAAGCAAGACCATCTACCGCACTTAATCTAAAATGAGCTATCCTATTACATAGTATTCCGATTACTTACGGTAGTTTGGTTCCAATCGCGGGCAATGGTGAAGCTCGGGATAAACCATAATGGAGTCTCCAGAGATTTCCATGCAACATTGGTTGAGAAACCAACAAATGCTTTTTCGGTATTTAGACTGAAGCATCATATGTCAGGAAACAACGTATATCCAAGTCCTATTGCATGGTGGGAGGTGTAGACACAGTTGCTTCTCATCAGATATCCTGGGGCAACATCTGCACCGCCTACTGCAATGTTAATCGGATAGTTCAATCCAAGGAAAAGGGAATATGCTCCTTGGTCAGCAATCGCTATCCATGGCTTAGGTGGATACAAGTAAGCAGTGTCCTTTAAGTACACCTTGCAGCCAAACCCAGTAGCATAGGTGTCACAAGTGTGACCGCAGCGATCAACACTATGATCAGCAACAGGATTTCGATGACCATAATAAGTACCACCATAAAACTCCTCATCAGTAATGCCCATGGTATGGATAAGAAGAAGGCAAGATTCATCTTCAGATATTTCTAAGAACCATAAACTAGGTTCGTGCTCGTCATCATCTATGGCACCAAGGTTGCCCTCCTCGAGATGCGTGATAGGTGGTGACGGGAGAAGAATAGGACCTTCTAAAAGAAATGACGGCCAAATCAGCCAACACTAGTTTACGTCCATTAAAACTGAAGCTAGTGTTTAGAACAGGAATGGGTCAAACTTACCAAAATACAGATGATTCTAGACATAAACACCGCCACTCTTAGTGGCTTCAAACAACAAACCCTTGTGGATAAGTGCATCGTTATATCTGAAATAGCACTGGAACTGGTTCTCAAGAACTGTTCATGCATACTCATCGCCACCAAGGGTAGCAATTGAGTAGTCAAAGATAGCGACAAGAGAGAAATCTAAATAATCTGCCGCAGTTGTGGGAGCTCAGCAAATAGCAATCTTCCAGACGAGAATAGGGTGATCATTATGCTTGAATATAAACGGATTGTTGGTGGGTACAAACTCATTGAGTTGTGGGAGAGGAACGCATTGATGAGTGTACACATTGACAAGCTCTCACTTTCACTCGGACCCAACAGTGGTGATCCAATCTCCATTGGCACCTACCCACTGCTTACCCATACAATTTGGGAACACAACGTCGGAGGAGAACATGTCCAGCGGCGTTAGCTCGCATGTCATGCCCTTGCCCTAGAAGTACTTGTTGCATTCCCATGGTTTCTTAGTCAGGTGAGAATGAAGAACACACGGGAGGCCAAACGACTGAGAAGCATGTAAAGTTGCACTATATTTTTTCAAGTCAAGAAGATGTTTGGACGAACCGGCGAGGCTCGCGGCGATAATGACGTCGCATCTGGTTATGAGTTCTTCAAGCGAGCCTTCAGTAAAAACATCCTAGAACAGCTCAGAATCATCACTGTCCTTGCTCGGTCCTGCCATCGCAAGGGAGCTAATGGAAGTTGGGACGGTGGCTTGATTTGGTTTTCCAGAAAAGAGGTAAGATCGATGGCGGCAGGGGGGATATGGAGAATAACAAACACTCTCATACTGTGCGGTGAACAGGATCGGAAAGCGGCATTGTGGAGGAGAAGAACGACGGTGCTTGGCGTAGAGGTAGGGTAATGGGAAACTAGAGATAGAGCATATAAGCAAGGTTGAATAAAATGAAAATGGATGCAAGTTCCTCTTCTCCAGTTCCCATCAGAATAGTACTACTCTGATCTAGTTCCCTCAACAATAAATCTTTCTTGTAAAATGAAAATGTAGTACTACTGAGTACTCGAATGTAGGGGTAGCTATAGGAGTAGCGATCCACCTGTAATAATAATTTCTCCCGTTCTCAAGCTCTTTTATGGTACTAGTTTTCACAAAAACCTCTTGTGTACATATAGTAGGACATATTGCAAAACATGGATTTTGAAAGGCTGCACAAAAAAATGTCCTTGTTTTAAAAACAATCAAACAAAAAATAATGAGTACTATAACAAAGAATTCACACGATGTTCTCCTCCATGTATTACTTTCCATGAAGATAAACATGAGTTTTGACAACTATTTTAAGATAAACGTGAGTATGAACATTCTTCGATTTCAAGCCGAACGACCAAGTTCAAGGCCATATCTACATCATAATTTATGCCGATGGTCCCGTATCCAAGAATATGCATGGCAACAAATTTGGCCATATTTTGAAAGCAATCGAAGAGGAAGTAGTATGAAGAGTAGGGCTCGATCATCTGCTCTCTCGAGGAGCCGAACCTGATGGTTTTCTTTGCTAAATTTTATGGTCCTTTATGCTAAATGTATGGACCTCAGTCTAATTTTACCTTTTTAGGTCCTTTATGTAAAATGTACTCCCATCATCCGTGTAAAATTCTAACCAAAAAGTGTAAGTGGTGAAATTTGAACAAATTTAAGCTTAGTTGTCAACGAGTATGAAAATTCTTGGATTTCAAGCCGAACAACCAAGGTCAAGGCCATATCAACATCATACTTTATGGTGATGATCCCATGTCCAAGAATTAGCATGACGATAGATTTGGACATATTTTGAAAACAATCGAAGAGGAAGTAGTATGAATGGTATGGCTCGATCAGCTGCTCTCGCGAGAAGGAGCTGGACACAACTGTTTTCCTTGCTTATTTTTAGGGGTGTGCTAAATGTATGGATATCGATGTAATTTTCCCATTTTTGGGTCCTTGATGTAAAATGTACTTCCACACACCGTGTAAAATTCTAACCTAAAAGTGTAAGTGGTGAAATTTAGACGATTTTAAGCTTAAAGTCGAACGACCAAGGTCAAGGCCATATAAACATCATACTTTATGCTGATGATCCCATATCAAAGAAGCATGACAACTGATTTGGGCATATTTTGAAAACAATCAAAGAGGAAGTAGTATGAGGAGTTTGGCTCAGATCAACTAGTCTCTCGAGTAGGAGCCGAAACAGAAAGTTTTCCTTTGTAGGGTCCTTTGTGCTAAATGTATGGACCTGCATGTATTTTTCCATTTTTTAGGTTCTTGATGTAAAATATACTCCCAGTGATCGTGTAAAATGCTAAACTAAAAGTAACTGGTGAAATTTATACGAATTTAAGCTTAGTTGTCAGCAAGTATGAACCATATTCTTGGATTTTCAAGACAAACGACCAAGGTCAAGGCCATATCTACATCATACTTTATGCATATGAACCCATATCCAAGAATTTGCATGATGACAAATTTGGACATATTTTGAAAACAATCAAAGATAAAGTAGTGTGAAGAGTATGGCTCGATCAGCTGCTCACTAGAGAAGGAGCCGAACCCGACTATTTTCCTTGCTTAATTTAAGGGTCATTTGTGCTAAATGTATGGACCTCGATGTAATTTTCACCTTTTTTAGGTCCTTGTTGTAAAATGTACTTCCGTGCCCGAGTAAAATTCTAACCTAAAAGTGTAAGTGGTGAATTTTTAACAATATTAAGCTTACTTGTCAACGAGTATGACCATTATTGGATTTCAAGCCGAATGACCAAAGTCAAGGCCATATCAACATCATACTTTATGTCGATGATTCCATATGAGAGAATTTGCATGGCAACAAATTGCCCTATTTTGAAAACAATCAAAGAGGAAGTAGTGTGTAGATTTTGGCTCAGATCAGCTGATCTTTCAAGGAGACTAACCAAAAAATTTTCCTTTTAGGGAGCTTTATGATTAATGTATGGACCTCGATCTAATTATTGCTTTTTTAGGTCCCTGATGTAAAATGTACTCCGACCAACCGTGTAAAAATCTAACCTAAAAGTAATTGTTGAAATTTAAGCAAATTTGAGCTTAGTTGTCAATGAGTATGAACCATTCTGGGATTTCAAGACGAACGACCAAGGTCATGATCCCATATCCAAGAATTTGCATGCCGATTTTTTCCATATTTTGAACACAATCAAAGATGAAGTAGTATGAAGAGCATGACTCGACCAGCTACTCTCTCGAGAAGGAGCCGAACCTACCTGTTTCTCCTTGGTTAATTTTAGGCACGTTTGTGCTAAATGTATGGACCTCGATGTAATTTTCCTTTTTTTGGGCCCTTGATGTAAAATGTAATTTCATGCCCGTGTAAGATTCTAACCTAAAAGTGTAAGTGGTGAAACTTTGATGATTTTTTTATCTTACTTGTCAATGAGTATGACCATTATTGGATTTCAAGTCGAACGACATAAGTCAAGGCCATATATATCAACAATCATACTTTATGTTGATGATCCCATATGAGAGAATTTGCATGGCGACAAATTTGGCCATATTTTGAAAACAATCGAAGAGGAAGTAGTATGTAGAGTTTGGCTCACATCAACTGATCTCTCTAGGAGCCGAACAAGAAATTTTCCTTTTAGGGAGCTTTATGATAAATGTATGGACCTCGATGTAATTTTTGCTTTTTTAGGTCCATCATATAAAATGTACTCCGACCAACCGTGTAAAAATCTAACCTACAAGTAAGTGGTTAAACGAATTTAGGCTTAGTTATAAACGAGTATAAACCATTCTAGGAATTCAAGGTGAACGACAAAGTTCATTATCCCATATCCAAGAATTTGCATCCCGACAAATTTGGCCACATTTTGAAAACAATCGAAGATGAAGTAGTATGAAGAGTATGGCTCGATCAGCTACTCTCTCGAGAAGCAGCCGAACCCGACTATTTTCCTTGCTTAATTTTAGGTTCCTTTGTGCTAAATGTATGGACCTCGATGTAATTTTCCCTTTTTTAGGTCGTTGATGTAAAATGTACTTCCACGCCCATGTAAAATTCTAACCTAAAATTGTAAGTGTTGAAATTTTGATGATTTTAGCTTACTTGTCAATGAGTTTGACCATCATTGGATTTCAAGCCGAACGGCCCAGGTCAAGTCCATATCAACATCATATGTTATGTTGTTGATCCGGTATGAGAGAATTTGCATGACAACAAATTTGGCCATATTTTGAAAACAATCAAAGAGGAAGTAGTATCTAGAGTTTGGCTCTCAGATTAGCAGACCTCTCGAGAAGGAGCCGAACCAGAAAATTTTCCTTTTAGGGAGATTTATGATTAATGTATGGACCTCGATGTAATTTTTGGATTTTTCAGGTTCGTGATGTAAAATGTACTCTAACCAACCATGTAAAAATCTAACCTAAAAGTAAGTCATGAAATTTAAAGGAATTTAATCTTAGTTGACAGCGAGTATGAACCATTCTGGGATTTCTTGATGAACGACCAAGGTCATGATCCCATATCCAAGAATTTGCATGCCGACAAATTTGGCGATATTTTGAAAACAATCGAAGATGAAGTAGTATGAAGAGTATGTCTCGCTCAGCTACTCTCTCAAGAAGGAGCCGAACCCAAAAATTTTCCTTGCTTAATTTTAGGGTCCTTTGTGCTAAATGTATGGACCTCGATGTAATTTCCCCCTTTTAGGTCTAAAAGTGTAAGTGGTGAAATTTAGACTATTATTTTAAGCTTACTTGTCAACGAGTATGAATATTCTTGGATTTGAAGGAGAACGACCAAGTTCAAGGCCATATCAACATCATAATTTATATGTTGATGATCCCATGTCAGACAATTTGCATGGCCACATATGTGGACATGTTTTGAAAACAATCGAAGAGGAAGTAGTATCAAGAGTTTGGCTCAGATCAGTTGATCTCTCGAGAAGGAGCCGAACTATATTTTTTCCTATTAGGGTCCTTTATGCTGAATGTATGGACCTCGATCTAATTTTTTTTTTGAGGTACCTGATGTAAAATGTACTCCGATCGACCGTGTAAAGATCTAACCTAAAAGTAAGTGGTGAAATTTAAACAAATTTAAGCTTAGTTGTCAATGGGTATGAACCATTCTTGTATTTCAAGACGAACAACCAAGATCAAGGCCATATCTACATCATACTTTATGCGGATCAGCCCATATTCAAGAATTTGCATACCGACAAATTTGGCCATATTTTGAAAACAATAAAAGATGAAGAAGTATGAAGAGTGTGGCTCGATCAGCTACTCTCTCTTGAAGGAGCCAAGCCTGACTATTTTGCTTGCTTAATTTTAGGGTCCTTTGTGCTAAATGTATGGACCTTGATGTAATTTTCCCTTTTTTAGGTCGTTGATGTAAAATGTACTTCCACGCTCGTGTAAAATTCTAATCTAAAATTGTAAGTGGTGAAATTTTGATGAGTTTATCTTACTTGTCAACGAGTATGACCATTATTGGATTTCAAGCCGAACGGCCAAGGTCAAGGCCATATCAACATCATATTTTATGTTGATGATCCCGTATGAGAGAATTTGCATTGCAACAAATTTGGCCATATTTTGAAAACAATCAAAGAGGAAGTAGTATCTAGAGTTTGTCTCTCAGATTAGCTGATCTCTCGAGAAGGAGCCGAACCAGAAAATTTTCCTTTTAGGGAGCTTTATGATAAATGTATGGACCTCAATGTAATTTTTGGATTTTTCAGGTCTGTGATGTAAAATGTACTCCGACCAACCATGTAAAAATCTAACCTAAAAGTAAGTAATGAAATTTAAACAAATTTAATCTTAGTTGACAACGAGTATGAACCATTCTGGGATTTCTTGATGAACGACCAAGGTCATGATCCCATATCCAAGAATTTGCATGCCGACAAATTTGGCCATATTTTGAAAACAATCGAAGATGAAGTAGTATGAAGAGTATGGCTCGCTCAGCTACTCTCTCAAGAAGGAGCCGAACCCGAATATTTTCCTTGCTTAATTTTAGGGTCCTTTGTGCTAAATGTATGGACCTCGAAGTAATTTCCCTCCTTTTTAGGTCTAAAAGGGTAAGTGGTGAAATTTAGACTATTATTTTAAGCTTACTTGTCAACGAGTATGAATATTCTTGGATTTGAAGGAGAACAACCAAGGTCAAGGGCATATCAACATCATACTTTATATGTTGATGATCCCATGTCAGAGAATTTGCATGGCCACAGATCTAGACATGTTTTGAAAACAATCGAAGAGGAACTAGTATCAAGAGTTTGGCTCAGATCAGTTGATCTCTCGAGAAGGAGCCAAACTATATTTTTTTCCTATTAGGGTCCTTTATGCTGAATGTATGGACCTCGATGTAATTTTTGCTTTTTGAGGTCCCAGATGTAAAATGTACTCCGATCGACCGTGTAAAGTTCTAACCTAAAAGTAAGTGGTGAAATTTAAACAAATTTAAGCTTAGTTATCCATGGGTATGAACCATTCTTGTATTTCAAGACGAACGACCATGGTCAAGGCCCTATCTACATCATACTTTGTGCTGATCATCCCATATTCAAGAATTTGCATACCGACACATTTTGGCCATATATTGTGAAAACAATAAAAGATGAAGTAGTATGAAGAGTGTGGCTCGATCAGCTACTCTCTCTTGAAGGAGACAACCCCGACTATTTTGCTTGCTTAATTTTAGGGTCCTTTGTGCTAAATGTATGGACCTCGATGTAATTTTCCCTTTTTTAGGTCCTTGATGTAAAATGTACTTCCATGCCCGTGTAAAATTCTAACCTAAAATTTTAAGTGGTGAAAAGTCGATGATTTTAGCTTACTTGTCAACGAGTATGACCATTATTGGATTTCAAGCCGAATGGCCAAGGTCAAGGCCATATCAACATCATATTTTATGTTGATGATCCCGTATGATAGAATTTGCATGGCGACAAATTTGGCCATATTATGAAAACAATCAAAGAGGAAGTAGTATCTAGAGTTTGGCTCTCAGATCAGCTGGTCTCTCGAGAAGGAGCCGAACCAATTTTTTTTCCTTTTAAGGATCTTTATGATAAATGTATGGACCTTGATGTAATATTTGGTGTTTTCAGGTCCGTGATGTAAAATGTACTATGACCAACCATGTAAAAATCTAACCTAAAAGTAAGTCATGAAATTTAAACGAATTTAATCTTAGTTGTCAACGAGTATGAACCATTCTAGGATTTCAAGATGAACGACCAAGGTCATGATCTCATATCCAAGAATTTGCATGGCGACAAATTTGGCCATATTTTGAAAACAATCGAAGATGAAGTAGTATGAAGAGTATGGCTCGCTTAGCTACTCTCTCAAGAAGGAGCCGAACCCGACTATTTTCCTTGCTTAATTTTAGGGTCCTTTGTGCTAAATGTATGGACCTCAATGTAGTTTCCCCCCTTTTAGGTCTAAAAGTGTAAGTGGTGAAATTTAGACTATTATTTTAAGATTACTTGTCAACGAGTATGAATATTCTTGGATTTCAAGCAGAACGACCAAGGTCAAGGCCATATCAACATCATACTTTATATGTTAACGATCCCATGTCAGAGAATTTGCATGGCAATAGAGCTGGCCATGTTTTGAAAACAATCGAAGAGGAAGTAGTATCAAGAGTTTGGCTAAGATCAGTTGATCTCTCGAGAAGGAACCAAACTAGAATTTTTTCCTATTAGGGTCCTTTTTTGAGGTCCCTAATGTAAAATGTACTCCGATCAACCGTGTAAAGTTCTAACCTAAAAGTAAGTGGTGAAATTTAAACGAATTTAAGCTTAGTTGTCAATGAGTATGAACCATTCTTGTATTTCAAGACGAACGACCATGGTCAAGGCCCTATCTACATCATACTTTATGCTGATGATCCCATATTCAAGAGTTTGCATACCGACAAATTTGGCCATATTTTGAAAACAATCGAGATGAAGTAGTATGAAGAGTGTGGCTCGATCAGCTACTCTCTCGAGAAGGAGCCAAACTCGACTATTTTGCTTGCTTAATTTTAGGGTCCTTTGTGCTAAATGTATGGACCTCGATGTAATTTCCCCCTGTTTAGGTCCTTGTTGTATAATGTACTCCAATCGACCATGTAAAATTCTAACCTAAAAGTAAGTGGTGAAATTTCAATGAATTTCAGCTTATAGTTGTCAACGAGTATGAACATTCTTTGATTTCAAGCCGAACAACCACAAGGTCAAGGCCATATCTCTACATCATACTTTATTATGATGATCGAGTATCGAAGAATTTGCATGGCAATAGATTTTGCCGTATTGTGAAAACAATCGAAGAGAAAGTAGTACGAAGAGTATGGCTCGATCAGCTGCTCTCTCGAGAAGGAGC
Organism: Avena insularis; assembly: GCA_023614405.1. Lineage (NCBI taxonomy): Eukaryota > Viridiplantae > Streptophyta > Magnoliopsida > Poales > Poaceae > Avena > Avena insularis. The sequence goes on from CM042690.1 coordinate 284,945,570, forward strand.
CGAACCCGATTGTTTTCTTTGCTCAATTTTAGGGTCCTTTGTGCTAAATGTATGGACCTTGATGTAATTTTCCATTTTTAGGTCCTTGATGTAGAATGTACTCCCATCGACCATGTAAAATGCTAAACTAAAATTAAGTGGTGAAATTTGAATGAATTTAAGCATAGTTGTCAACGAGTATGAAAAAAATCTTGGATTTCAAACCGAACGACCACAAGGTCAAGGCCATATCTCTACATCATACTTTATGTTGATGATCCCATATTCAAGAATTTGCATGATGACAGATTTGGCCATATTTTGAAAACACTCTAAGAGGAAGTAGTATGAAGAGTATGGCTTGACCAGCTCCTCTCTCGAGAAGGAGCCGAACCCGACTATTTTCTTTGCTAAATTTTAGGGTCCTTTGTGCTAAATGTATGGACCTCGATGTAATTTTCCTTTTTAGGTCCTTTATGTAGAATATATAGTTTATTCTTATAATCCCATATCCAAGAATTTGCATGCCGACAAATTTGGCCATCTTTTGAAAACAATCAAAGATATTAAAAACAAAAAATAATCAATTTCCATTTTCCAAGTGACAACAATTTATTTTCTGATAAGCAAGTAAGAAGAATATATTTCCTTTTTCTGTTAAAAAATAAAGAGCGAGAAGAGACTATATGAGCACAGAGGAGGCAACGAGAGAGCTATGAAGAGGAGGATTTGAAGGCGATGCGATTTCAGAGCAAAGCTGGGATGGGTTCCTGACACAAGGTACATGGTACAGTGAGTAGAGTAAATTTCAGGACCACAATATATATGCACGCAAAACAAATTGTGTTTTATCTCTACTTCACTCCCTCATCACCACCCCACACCCCGGCCGACTGATCTCTCCCTTGTCGACAATGTGGCACAGCGCACACGCGTCGACCGACAACCTGCCTTGTGTCGGCGACTCTATGTCTATGTCTGGCGTGTTCATCAGCTGCGTTGGTGGGAACCATTTTGGTCCTCGGCGGCAAAAGGTATTACTACTACAGAAAAATAGAGTAGCAATTCAAACTTTCCCTGTTTCGAAATTTTCACTTCCTTCACAAACATCTGGGGGAAGGATATTCAAAAGATCGCCATTCGCAGTACTACTAGTACAAGTACGAGTACTACTTAAGTGCTAGACAAGGGATTGGTTTATCTGGCTAGCCAAAAAAGCAAAAATGTCCCATCGCATTGGATGCTCACTATTATGATCTGGCCAGCCTTCCTACTCCGCACTACTCCACTCCATACCCTAGGAAGAGGAAGAACCAAGCACACCCGCAACAAGCTGGTTTGAAAGTGAGGAGCGCTCCTTTTTTTCTCGTGAAGCAAGTAGTACTCCCTCCTTCCAAAACCAGGACGTGTATTACTTCTGGTTAGATTCAAATTTAATAAACTTTGACTAAGTGTACAACATCAACTCAATGTTATTAGAATCATCATGAACTATATTTTCATATTATATGCATTTGTCATTAGAAAAGTCAGTATGTTTTTACATATAGTTGGTCAAACTTTATAAAGAATGACTTTGACCAAACCTAATATGCGTCCTAATTTGGGAAAGAGGAAGCAATATGAAGAGTATGACTCGATCAGCTGCTCTATCGAGGAGTCGTACCTGACTGTTTTCCTTGCTTGGTTTTAGGGTCATTTGTGTTAATGTATGGACCTCGATGTAATTTTCCCTTTTTTAGGTCCTTGATGTAAAATGTAGTCCGACCATCCGTGTAAAATTCTAACCAAAAAGTGTAAGTGGTGAAATTTAAACAAATTTAAGCTTACTTGTCAACGAGTATGAACATTCGTGGATTTCAAGCCGAACAACCAAGGTCAAGGCCATATCAACATCATACTTTATGCTGATGGCCCCATACGAGAGAATTTGCATGGCAAGAAATTGGTCCCTATTTTGAAAACAATCGAAGAGGAAGTAGTATGAAGAGTTTGGCTCAGATCAGCTGATGTCTCAAGAAGGAGCCGAACCAGAAAGTTTTACTTTTACGGTCCTTTGGGCTAAATGTATGGACCTCCATGTAAATTTCCCTTTTTAGGTATTTGATGTAAAATATGCTCCCACCGACCATGTAAAATGCTAACCTAAAAGTAGGTGGTGAAATTTATACGAATTTAAGCTTGGCTGTAAACGAGTAGGAACTTTCTTGGATTTCAAGCCTAATGACCACAAGGTCAAGGCCATATCTCTACATCATACTTTATGCTGATGATCCCATATCCAAGAATTTGCATGGCGACAAATTTGGCCATATTTGTAAAACAATCGAAGAGGAAGTAGTATGAAACGTATGGCTCGATCAGCTACTCTCTCGAGAAGGAGCCAAACCCGACTATTTTATTTGCTAAGTTTTAGGGTCATTTGTGATAAATGTATGGACCTCAATGTAATTTTCCCTTTTTAGGTCCTTGATGTAAAATGTACTCCCACCGCCCATGTAAAATTCTAACCTAAAAGTAAGTGGTGAAATTGAAATGAATTTAAGCATAGTTGTTAACGAGTACGAAAAATTCTTGGATTTCAAGACAAACGACTAAGGTCAAGGCCATATCAACATCATACTTTATGCTGATGACCCCATATCAGATAATTTGCATGGAAACAGATTTGGCCATATTATGAAAACAATAAAAGAGGAAGTAGTATGAAGAGTTTGGCTCAGACCAGCTAATCTCTCGAGAATGAGCCAAACCAAAAAGTTTTCCCTTTAGGGTCCTTTGTGCTAAATGTATGGAAATCGATGTAATTTTTCCATTTTATAAGGTCCTCGATGTAAAATATGCTCCCACCGACCGTGTAAAATGCTAATCTAAAAGTAAGTGGTGAAATTTAAATTAATTTAAGCTTAGTTGTCAACGAGTATGAACTTTCTTAGATTCAAGCCGAACGACCACAAGGTCAAGGCCATATCTCTACATCATACTTTATGCTAATGATCCCATATCAAAGAATTTGCATGGCGACAGATTTGGCCATAGTTTGAAGACAATTGAAGAGGAAGTAGTATGAAGAGTATGGCTCGATCAGCTACTCTCATGAGAAGGAGCCAAACCCGACTATTTTCCTTGCTTCATTTTAGGGTCCTTTGGGATAAATGTATGGACCTCAACGTAATTTCCCCCCTTTGGGATAAATTTAGAAGATTATGTTAAGCTTACTTGTCAACGAGTATGAATATTCTTGGATTTCAAGCCGAACGACCAAGTTCGTCAAGGCCATATGCTCATGATCCCATGTTAGAGAATGTGCATGGCAATAGATTTGTCCATGTTTTGAAAACAATCGAAGAGGAAGTAGTATTAAGAGTTTGGCTCAGATCAACTAATCTCTCGAGAAGGAGTCGAACCAGAATTTTTTTCCTTTTAGGGTCCATTATGCTAAATGTATGGATCTTAATGTAATTTTTGATTTTTTGTGGTCCCTGATGTAAAATGTACTCCGATCAACCACGTAAAGTTCTAACCTAAAAGAAAGTGCTGAAATTTAAACGAATTTAAGCTTAGTTGTCAATGAGTATGAACCATTCTTCTATTTCAAGACAAACCACCAAGGTCAAGGCCATATATACATCATACTTTATGCTGATGATCCCATATCCAAGAATTTGCATGTCGACAAATTTGGCCATATTTTGAAAACAATCGAAGATAATGTAGTATGAAGAGTATGGCTCGATGAGCTACTCTCATGAGAAGGAGCCGAACCCGACTGTTTTCCTTGCTTAATTTTAGGGTCCTTTGTGCTAAATGTATGAACCTCGATGTAATTTTTCCCCTTTTTAGGTCTAAAAGTGTAAGTGGTGAAATTTAGATGATTTTAAGCATACTTGTCAACAAGTATGACCATTCTTGGTTTTCAAGCCGAACGATGAAGGACGTCAAGGACATATCAACATAATACTTTATATGATGATGATCCCATGTCAGAGAATTTGCATGGCGACAGATCTGGCCATGTTTTGAAAACAATCAAAGAGGAAGTAGTATCAAGAGTTTGGCTCAGATCAGCTAATCTCTCGAGAAGGAGCCGAACCAGAAGTTTTTCCTTTTAACGTCCTTTATGCTAAATGTATGGATCACGATGTAATTTTTGATTTTTTGAGGTCCCTGATGTATAATGTACTTGCCAACACCGGGATTTTTAATCCCAGATGCCCGTTATGCCATACCTCGCAATCCCAGGATTACCATTTTTGCGAGACATAACGGATTGGATATCACAGTACATCATCCATTACAAACCATACATATGGTTTTACACAAATAAGAATCTCATGATCCAGTCTTTAATACAACAAGCAGCGGAAATAAATGATAGCGTAGTGGTGCGGTCCATCTTCAGGGGCACGTAATGCAATCTTGGCGAGATAGTCCTAGTTATCATAGCCGTCCTGCTGACCATCATCTTGGTAATCTCCTTCATAGTATGGCCATGATAATAGCCAGGGACAAAAGCCATGAGTACTCTTTAAGTACTCGCAAACTACTACTAACAAGGGTTATAATTCTAAATTAAAGTGCTGGATTTAAAGAATAACTATCAAGTTAAGTTTGAAACCTAAACTATGTTCTGAAGCAAGATAAGATAAAGTAAAGTTCTAAAATCACTTAAGTTGGGAAGCTAATTTCATTAACACAACCCTGTTGTGGTCAAGTCAAAGTTCATCATTCATTTCAGGTCATTTAGAAAACATCTGACAACGAAATAGTATGGCCATTCCAACTGTCCATAACCGCGGACGCGGCTATTCGAATAGTTTGACACTCTGCAGAGGTGGTACACTTTCACCACAAGATTCGATACATCTGTCAGGGATAACCCTGAATCATCATACTTAGTATGCAGATAATTAAACATAACCTTCCCTTTACACACCCTAGTACAAGCACCTCTCCTATGAGCATGGCCTCCCAACCATGACCATCAGTCATCTTGGGCACTGCATAGGTGGACATCATTGAGAGGTAGCCTCAGCTCAAACCTCTCCCGTGAGGGAACTAATACTAATGCATATAAATTTCCAGCTAAGCCTTACCCAATTCAGGTAATGTGGTTGTACGGTAAATTTGGAATTGTATCGCATCCGAATCCAACCATCAGTTTTATAAAAGGGTTAAGGCTCATGCCTTATCTTTTTCATCATCATCAACCCATTGTGTTTCTCAACACATGTCAAAACATCTCAATAGAATGACTCATCGTTCGAAGGTTTTCATAACTCATTTTCACCAAGTGTTCCCATCTAAAGTGACTCAAGTTTTGATCTATTCTAAACTACTAAGTTAAGAGTGTTCACTAAGGTGGAAAGATGGGATCAATCTCATGCCATAGAATGACATCTAAAGGTTTCTAAGTAGGTCAAGTTTTATACTCTTTATGCTACCTTCAAAATTAATTAAAGAACTTTGTGTAACTAAGGGGGGTAAAATTTGTCAATAAGACTTGGGGTACTAATAGTTAAAGGAGGTGTGATCAAAGTATGCTTAAGGAATCTTTACTAAACCATCTAGTTTTATTCTAGCTTGCTAACAATAGCTTACTAAAGCATGTTTGCAAGGGTTAGCTTGCCACTAGTAGCTTGCCTTGGTTGGTGCAGTGGTTGAAGTTTTCTTCTTCTTCTTCTTCTTCTTCTTCTTCTTGGTAGAACTCCTCCTCCTCCAAGGCTTGGTCGGTACTATCGTCTAGAAATACATAGCGAGTGCACAATCACCAAACAATACTTAACTAGGCTAAATAGTATTCTAAACCACACAATTGATGATCTATTATCATCCCAAGCATCACAAGTTTAATTCAATAGTTTCAACCTTTTTATTTTGGAAACGTAATTTCTACTCATTGAAAAATTAACAACAATTAAATATTCACCACTAAAACATGGGATCATGTGGACACATGTCCTCACCACATATTCTAACATGTGGGAATGAGATTTAAAGGTTGGATCAATATTACTTTGGTTTAAGTTCATTATTTAATGATTTAACTTGACTAGAAATGCCTATATAGCATTATTTTGGTACTAGTCCAAAGTCACTGCCTGTAAACCTTAATATTATTACATATTTGGATAGATATGATGAAATGTGATTTTTGAGAGTTGGAATCAACTCAAAAGCTAACTTGGTTGATTTTATAAAAATGTTTCATGTTGCAAAAGCTTTTGTCTTCTTATTTTTATTAGGAGAAATCTATAACTCTAATGACTTAAATCCAACGGGCTTGGATAGAGCATTTCAATACCTTTCAGACAAAATTAGTTTCATGTAATTTGGATTTGTCAAACTCACAGAATTGAATTTGGAAACACTGGACAGAAACTATATTCTAACTAAAAAGAAAAATCTAGATTTGAATCTATGGGCTTGCGCGGGAAAGGAAATGGGCTTAGCTGACAGGGGGGTCTACTTGTCAGCGGCACTTAAAACGTGAAACGGTACGCGCGCTGTGGGCCGTGCGATTAGAGGCTAGATCTATGGCTGAGGGTCGTCGTCGACGACGGACAGGTCGCCAGCGAGCTCGAACCCTAGCGGCTCGGTGGGCTCCAGCGGGGTCGGCAATGCGGGCGAACAAAGTGGAAGACGACGGAGAGGCGAGGCGTGGTCGCGGCGGAGCTTGGGGTGGCCGGAATCAATGGCACCCTTCTTCTCCAGAGGCAGCGGCTCCGGCTCCAATTCCGGCGAACTGCTGCTCAACTTGCTCCGGCGAGAGGTGGGTGAGGTTCAGGGAGGTGAGGGGAGTGGAATGGTGTGAGTCTTTGGTGCTAGGGAGGGCTCCTTTTATAGGCTCGACGTTGAGACCGAGCGGGTTGGGCGGTCGACGGTGGCGACATGGCTACGGCGAGCTAGCGGCATGGCTTGGGATGGCAATCGATGGGCGGTCCCCTGGCGGTGCTCTAGTGCTTCAATGCGGCCATAGGGGCGGTGGCATGCGGTCGGGGCGAGGTGGCCCTCTGCGCGGCCGAAGCGGCTGTGTCCACGGCGAGCGGTGGCTGTGGGGGTTTGGGCGGCGAACGGGGGTGTCTAGGGTGTTCTCCAGGTAGAGGCGGAGCGGTGGGCGCGGGCTGGTGCCAAGGGCGGTCGGTGCAAGCGGGGATAGTGCACGCTCTGCGGGCGGCGTCGGCATGGTTCGGTGGCACCGGGCGTGGGTTCTCCTCTGTGGTCCACGGCTGCTCTTGGCTCGGGCAAGGGACAGAGAGGGGCGATGCGGTGCTGGCTACCTCCTAGACATGGAGGGGAACGAGGAGGTGGTCTGCTGCAGCGGGGCAAGTTTGGCCGGCCAGGGTGGTGCTCGGCATGGCATGGCATTGCTACTAGGGTGTAGGGGATGGGTTGCAAATGGCATGGTTTGATTAGAGGGGGACATAGAGATTAAATGGAGATCAATTGGGGGCAAAACTCTGTTCAAAACAGTGAGCTAGGATTAGAAGTGTCATTCTGCCTGCCAAGTGTTTGATGAAATGGCCGCAAGAGAAAAAGTTTTGAATTTGGAGTTCAAAATTTTTGGTTGATCTCCACTAGTGATAGGTAGTCTCTGGTTGCAAGGGTTTTGAAAATGGTGCTCAATTTGATGGTTTTTGAAATAGGGGTGATCTATGCATAGATTCAATTTTAAACTGTTATTTAAATTAGTTTACAAAATGTTTTTAGTAGATCAAAAGGTGGGCCTTGGTACCTCATTATGTGTACTAGCAAGGGGTGCAAAGATCAAGAATTGTTTCTGTTAAGAATTGAGTACTAGGAATAGCCAAAGTAGGCATGAGAGTTAAATTAGTCAAAATGACCATTCTTTCATTTTAATTCTTTTTTTGATTTGATTTTATTTAGGAAAAGTTTGGGAATGATGTAGATGATGTTTAAATCACCTAAGAAACATTTTACAAGCATTGGATAAATCAATCATGGCAATTCAAACAACTCCTATTTTTAAATGCACACATATATGAATGCTTTCATGTTAAATTTGGAAAAGTTTTTGTTAACCCTAATTTTGGATGATTTGATCTTGATAAGCTTGGATTGAAGTTTTGGGATGTTACAAACCTTCCCCCCTTAAATAAAATCTCGTCCCGATATTTACAAGAAAACTAGGAACTAAAGAGATCTGGGAACGCTGTCCTAATGTAGTCCTTGCGCTCCCAAGTGGCTTCCTCCTCAGTATGGTTGCTCCACTGAATCTTGAGAAACTTGATACTCCTGGTCCTGGTGGTTCTGTAGGCTTCTTCTAAGATACGAATGGGCACTTCCCGATAGGTCAGGTCATTGTTGATTTCCACTGCCCTGTGATCGATATTCTTGAAAACTTCAGTCTTCTCAGGCACTTCCAAGCATTTGCGAAGTAACGAGATATGGAACACATTATGGATGGCTGACATCTCTTTAGGCAACTCCAGCTGATACGATACTTCTCCTCGGCGGTTTAGAATCTTGAAAGGTCCGATATATCTGGGCGCTAACTTTCCCTTCAGACTAAAGCGTTGGGTTCCCTTCAATGGTGAAACTTTGAGATATACCAAATCTCCGACATTGAAAGTCAGGTCTCTCCTTCTCTTGTCAGCATAACTCTTCTGTCTGGATTGGGCGGTCTTGAGGTGCTCACGAACTTTGTGAACTTTCTCTTCGCTTCTGAGAATGTCGGGTCCAAAGATCTGACTCTCTCCTACTTGCGACCAATTCAAAGGGGTACGACACTTTCTTCCGTATAGGAATTCAAATGGTGCCATCTGCAAACTAGCTTGATAACTGTTGTTATATGAGAATTCTGTGAAGGGCAGGCAGTCTTCCCATTTTGATCCGTATTCCAACACACAAGCTATAAGCATATCCTCCAAGATCTGGTTGACTCTCTCAGTCTGTCCATCTGTTTGCGGGTGATACGCGGTACTGAAGTTCAACTTGGTTCCTAATCCTTCCTGAACTTTCTGCCAAAATCTTGAAGTAAACTGAGTTCCTCGATCTGATACGATGGTCTTGGGGTTCCATGCAGACTAACAATCCTAGCAATGTACAACTCTGCTAGTTTTGCACTCTGGTAGGTTGTCTTGACTGGTATGAAGTGGGCTACCTTGGATAGTCTATCAACTATGACCCAGATTGAGTCATTTCCCCTACTAGAAGTAGGTAAACCGGTGATAAAGTCCATTCCGATGGAATCCCATTTCCATTCCGGAATCTGCAATGGTTGCAACAATCTTGCAGGTCTCTGATGCTCTGCTTTGACTCTTTGACAGATGTCACATTTGGCGATGTAGCTTCCGATCTCTCTCTTCATCTTGTGCCACCAAAATTGCTCTTTCAAATCCTGATACATCTTTGTTCCTCCGGGGTGGATAGAATAAAGAGTATCATGAGCTTCCTTCATGATAATTTCCTTTAGCTCCGAATCTGCTGGCACACAGATACGTCCCTTGTACCACAGTACACCTTCTTCGTCTTCGGTGAATCCAGGTACTTTGCCTGTACCAATACGACGTTTGATTCTGTCGATACTTTCGTTCCCCTTCTGGGCTTACTTGATTTGGCTAATCAAAGTGGGTTGAAGTTCAATGCTAGCTAGGAATCCTTTGCTAACTAACTCAGTCCTGAACTGCTCCAACTCCTCATACAAACTTGGTTGCTTCTCTTTGATCATGGTGTTTAGCCTACACGGCAATCTGCTAAGAGCATCCGCTACCACATTGGCTTTGCCGGGGTGATAGTGAATGTCAAGGTCATAATCCTTGATTAACTCTATCCATCTTCTTTGCCTCATATTCAACTCCTTCTAGGTGAAGATATACTTCAAGCTCTTATGATCTGAGTAAATCTCACAGCGATTACCCATCAAATAATGACGCCATGTCTTCAATGCTAGAACCATGGCTGCTAGCTCAAGATCATGGGTCGGATAGTTCTGCTCATGCTGCTTCAGTTGTCGAGATAGATACGCGATGATTTTGCCTTCTTGCATCAATACACATCCTAAACCAATCTTGGATGCATCACAATACACATCAAACGGGTTCTTGATGTCGGGCAAGATCAAAATTGGGGCTAATATCAATCTCTTCTTCAGCTCCTGGAAACTGGCTTCACACTTGTCTGTCCATTCAAACTTCTTGTCCTTCTTCAACAATTGGGTCATTGGTCGGGCTATGCTCGAGAATCCTTCTACGAATTTGCAGTAATAGCCCGCTAATCCGAGAAATGAACGAACTTGGGTTGGATTGGTTGGGCTTCCCATTCTTCAACATCTTTGATCTTGCTGGGATCAATAGAGACTCCTTCGGCAGACACAATATGTCCTAGGAATCCTACTTCTTTCAGCCAAAACTCACATTTGCTGAACTTGGCATATAACTGATGTTCTCTTAGGGTTTCGAGGATGATTCTCAGATGTTGCTCATGCTCTTCTTCTGACATGGAGTAGATAAGGATGTCGTCGATAAACACAACTACAAAGTTATCTAAGAAATTCATAAATATCTTATTCATGAGATTCATGAAATAAGAAGGGGCATTGGTTAATCCAAAAGACATAACCGTATACTTGTATAAACCATAGCGAGTAGTAAAGGCGATCTTCGGAATATCCGTTGCACGAATCTTAAGTTGGTGATAACCAGTCCTAAGATCAATCTTTGAGAATACCTGAGCTCCAGTCAACTGATCAAATGGATCCTCTATCTTTGGCAAGGGGTACTTGTTCTTGATGGTGACATCATTCAACTTTCTGTAGTCGGTACACAGACCGTTGCCTCCATCCTTCTTGTCTATGAATAGCACTGGTGATCTCCATGCCGATGCACTTGGCTGAATCAAGCCGGTTGCTAACATGGCATCCAACTGCTTCGTCAGTTCTACTAACTCTGAGGGGTTCATGGTATAGGGTCTTTGGGCTATAGGTCCGGTTCCGGGGATTAGTTTGATAATGAACTCTATATCCCTATCTGGGGGCATACCTGGCAATTCATCTGGGAATACGTGGGGGTATTCACATACTACTCTGACTTGGTCAATGGTAGGCAGGGCTACACTTTTGTTGCATTTGAATTGATGGGGTAGGGTTTCAGAGATATGTTCTACAGTTACTCCAGAGCTACTAGTCATGGTGATGGCTTTCTTAGCACAGTCTATCAGTCCTTTATGCCTTGACATCCAATCCATACCTAGTACTACTTCTAATCCTTTGGTTCCAAGTACAATTAGGTTGGCATAAAAATCTATCCCATGAAGTCTGATAGGTACAGCTTTGCAAATTTTCCTAGCTTTTGTGGTTGAACCGGGGATTTGAACTATCATGACATGCTTCAGGTTGGTTGGGCGAATCTTACTAGTGCATACAAATTCTTCGGTGACAAATGAATGCGATGCTCCAGAATCAAACAATACTCTGGCTAAAACTGAGTTGACAGAAAACATACCCAGCACTACATTTGGTGCTTCCTGGGCTTCTTCTGCGTTCATGTGGAAGAGACGGCCGTTGCGGTTGAACATGACGCTGCTGTTGAGATGGGGCATTCACAGGGGCATTGGCGGCAGTCTTCTTGGGACACTCATTGGAGTAGTGACCCTTCACTCCACACTCGAAACACGTGATCTGGGACTTGTCCTTGACTGCGACAGGTACAGCATTGCTGCCAGTTCTGGGGGCAGTGTTGTTGTTTCTCTTGGGAGGGGCACGGTTGAAGTTGTTGGCATTGCTAGAGTTGTGATCGTTTCCTCTGGGCTTCACATTTCCTCTGCTATGGTTGGGGTAGCTTGGGCGAGAATTTGGGGGTCGGTTGTTCCTTGGTGCATATCCTGGTGAGGGGTTAGGACGGTACTTCTGGTGACTACTGGATCCAGACTGCTGCATCATACGACGCTTGCGGTTGTCATTTGCCTGGTTAATCTTCCCTTCCATCTGAATGGTAGAGTCGACTAGCTCTTCAAGATCCTGGAAACGGATGTTGACGAGGACAGTCTGCATCTCATCGTGTAGTCCGTTTAAGAATCTCTCTTTCTTCTTGGCCTCCATGTTGATTTCATCCGGTGCATATCTGGCAAGTGACAAGAATTTGTCACGGTACTATACTATAGTCAATCTTCCTTGCTTCAGTTCACGGAATTCATCTCTCATCCTATTGACAAGACCTTGCGGCACGTGGGTGCGGCTGAACTTGACCTTGAATGCTTCCCAGGTCATCACCTGGCCATGGTTCATAGTGCGGATGCTATTCCACCAAGCTCTTGCATCTCCCGCCAGATAGTGGGTGGCGAAGAGAACTTTCTCATTCTCCTCAACTCCTGCAACTTCGAGGTTGTTTTCCATGGTCTGTAACCAGTCATCAGCATCTAATGGGTTTTCAGATTGGTTGAAGATTGGTGGATTGGTGTTCTGAATTTTTTTGAGTTTAGATCCATGGTGATCCTGATTTCCATGTCCTTGGTTGTTGAGAGCCATTTGGGCGATCTGCTGCAATGTTGCTAAGTTGGCTTGATGCTCGTCCCTGCTTGCTTCACAGTCCGCGATGAGATTCTGCAGCATTGGGTCCTGCGATGAGCTGCTCCCTCCTTGGTTTCCACGAGTCATCTGAAGATTGAGATAGATATAGGGGTAAGAGGGAAATTCTAAGGTTCATGGTTTTGGGTTTTCAAAGCTACAACTTTGAGTTAGACTCAGGTTTTTCAACTAACTTCATTCTCATTCACGCAAGCAAACACACGATACAACACACACCACAACAATCAAAGGGGAAAACAGATGGTTTGAAGAACCATTCTGCAAACTACGATACAATGAGATGATACATCTCATGCTACGACAGTGCTCTAGTGCATCTACTCATCGTCGATGAATTCGGAGTCTTCATCATCAGTGTAGAAGTCCACAGCATCCTCTGCCAGAAAATCATCATCGTTGCTGAGGTAAGAATCCATATCTCCCTGGATGTCTTCTCCCTCATCATCTTCTTCCTTGGCGGCAAGCTGAGCTTCCTGCTCCTTGACGGTCTTCTCGAGGTCGGCCACCTTCTTGCGAAGACGGGCGATGGTGTGATCCTTCTTTGCACGCTGGCGACGAAGAGTCTGGCGATCTTGGACGAGCAGTGTGAAAGTCTGGGCCTTCTGGTCGGCAATTGCACGGTTCTGGTTGGCTAACTCTCTGGCATTGTCCAGTTCCTGCTATTGGTCATGAAGCAAGAAGTCAAGGTTCTCCACTTGACGCCTCAACTCTGGATGACTTGGCATCTCCATCGGCATTCCCATGAAGTCACGTCTTGCATAGTGGGCAAAACGGGTTCCTTGAATCTTGTTGACGCTAAGGGCACATAGACGTGCGAGAGCTCCATCTAGCCAGTTGTTCTCTCTCATGGAGAACTGAATTCTCCCAGAAGTTGGTGCTTCAATGCTTCCTCGAAGATCTGCGGTGACTAGCCATTGTAGGTCTCCTCCTGGGGGTCCTGGAAGTTAAGCTCCAAGAAACTCCGGATGCGGGCGTCCGAGTAACTCCGATAGTGAATCCAGATCCCTCTCGAAGATCAGCTGACCTCCATTTCCCAATTGGTAAAACTTGCTGAACTGAGTCTCCATCTACAAGAATTTAGGATGAGGAAATTAGTGAAGTGATCAAGTGTGTCAAATTTTAAGTAGTAATGTAAGAATTTTGAGGAACATGTATTTTTGAGAAAGAATGAGTTCACAAGGGTAAGAGGGGAAATAGTTTTTCATAAATACTCACTTTGGTTTTGAAGCTATGTTTTTGGTTTGGACGTCCATTCTAACAAGGGTCTCCTATGGTCAGGATGGCTCTGATACCAACTTGTCAACACCCGGATTTTTAATCCCAGATGCCCGTTATGCCATACCTCGCAATCCCAGGATTACCATTTTTGCGAGACATAACGGATTGGATATCACAGTACATCATCCATTACAAACCATACATAAGGTTTTACACAAATAAGGATCTCATGATCCAGTCTTTAATACAACAAGCGGTGAAATAAACGATAGCATAGCGGTGGGGTCCATCTTCAGGCACAGTAATCTTGTGACGAATAGTCCTAGTTATCATAGCCGTCCTGCTAACCATCATCTTCCTAATCTCCTTCATAGTCTGGCCATGATAATAGCGCAAACTACTACTAACAAGGGTTATAATTCTAAATTAAAGTGCTGGATTTAAAGAATAACTATCAAGTTAAGTTTGAAACCTAAACTGAGTTCTGAAGCAAGAAGAGATAAAGTAAAGTTCTAAAATCACTTAAGTTGGGAAGCCAATTTCATTAACACAACCCTGTTGTGGTCAAGTAAATGTTCATCATTCATTTCAAGTCATTTAGAAAACATCTGACAACGAAACAGTATGGCCATTCCAACTGTCCATAACCGCGGACACGGCTATTCGAATAGTTTGACACTCTGCAGAGGTGGTACACTTTCACCACAAGATTCGATACATCTGTCAGGGATAACCCTGAATCATCATACTTAGTATGCAGATAATCAAACATAACCTTCCCTTTACACACCCTAGTACAAGCACCTCTCCTATGAGCATGGCCTCCCAACCATGACCATCACCATCTTGGGCCTTTGCATAGGTGGACATCATTGAGAGGTAGCCTCAGCTCAAACCTCTCCCGTGAGGGAACTAATACTAATGCATATAAATTTCTAGCTAAGCCTTACCCAATTCAGGTAAATTTGGAATGGTATCGCATCCGAATCCAACCATCAGTTTTATAAAAGGGTTAAGGCTCATGCCTTATCTTTTTCATCATCATCAACCCATTGTGTTTCTCAACACATGTCAAAACATCTCAATAGAATGACTCATCGTTCGAAGGTTTTCATAACTCATTTTCACCAAGTGTTCCCATCTAAAGTGACTCAAGTTTTGATCTATTCTAAAATACTAAGTTAAGAGTGTTCACTAAGGTGGAAAGATGGGATCAATCTCATGCCATAGAATGACATCTAAAGGTTTCTAAGTAGGTCAAGTTTTATACTCTTTATGCTACCTTCAAAATTAATTAAAGAACTTTGTGTAACTAAGGGGGGTAAAATTTGTCAATAAGACTTGGGGTACTAATAGTTAAAGGAGGTGTGATCAAAGTATGCTTAAGGCATCTTTACTAAACCATCTAGTTTTATTCTAGCTTGCTAACAATAGCTTACTGAAGCATGTTTGCAAGGGTTAGCTTGCCACTAGTAGCTTGCCTTGGTTGGTGTAGTGGTTGAAGTTTTCTTCTCCTTCTTCTTCTTGGTAGAACTCCTCCTCCTCAAAGGCTGGGTCGGTACTATCGTCTAGCAATACATAGGGAGTGCACAATCACCAAACAATACTTAACTAGGCTAAATAGTATTCTAAGACACACAATTGATGATCTATTATCATCCCAAGCATCACAAGTTTAATTCAATAGTTTCAACCTTTTTATTTTGGAAAAGTAACTTCTACTCATTGAAAAATTAACTACAATTTAATATTCACCACTAAAACATGGGATCATGTGGATACATGTCCCCACCACATATTCTAACATGTGGGAATGAGATTTAAAGGTTGGATCAATATTACTTTGGTTTAAGTTCATTATTTAATGATTTAAAGTGACTAGAAATGCCTATATAGCATTATCTTGGTACTAGTCCAAAGTCACTGCCTGTAAACCTTAATATTATTACATATTTGGATAGATATGATGAAATGTGATTTTTGAGAGTTGTAATCAACTCAAAAGCTAACTTGGTTGATTTTATAAAAATGTTTCAAGTTGCAAAAGCTTTTGTCTTCTTATTTTTATTAGGAGAAATCTATAACTCTAAATGACTTAAATCCAACGGGCTTGGATAGAGCATTTCAATACCTTTCAGACAAAATTAGTTTCATGTAATTTGGATTTGTCAAACTCACAGAATTGAATTTTGAAACACTGGACACAAACTATATTCTAGACATGGTTCGGTGGCACTGGGCGCGGGTTCTCCTCTGTGGTCCACGGCGGATCTTGGCTCGGGCAAGGGACAGAGAGGGGCGGTGTGGTGCTGGCTACCTCCTAGACATGGAGGGGAACAAGGAGGTGGTCTGCTGCAGCGGGGCAAGTTTGGCCGGCCAGGGTGGTGCTCGAAATGGCATGGCATTGCTACTAGGGTGTAGGGGATGGGTTGCAAATGGCATGGTTTGATCAGAGGGGGACATAGAGATTAAATGGAGATCAATTGGGGGCAAAACTCTGTTCAAAACAGTGAGCTAGGATTAGAGGTGTGATTCTGCCTGCCAAGTGTTTGATGAAATGGCCGCAAGAGAAAACGTTTTGAATTTGGAGTTCAAAAAATTTGGGTGATCTCCACTAGTGATAGGTAGTCTCTGGTTGCAAGGGTTTTCAAAATGGTGCTCAATTTGATGGTTTTTGAAATAGGGGTGATCTATGCATATGCATTAGATTCAAGTTTAAACTATCATTTAAATTAGTTTACAGAATGTTTTTAGTAGATCAAAAGGTGGGCCTTGGTACCTCATTATGTGTACTAGCAAGGGGTGCAAAGATCAAGAATTGTTTCTGTTAAGAATTGAGTACTAGGAATAGCCAAAGTAGGCAATAGAGTTAAATTTGTCAAAATGACCATTCTTTCATTTTAATTCTTTTTTGATTTGATTTTCTTTAGGAAAAGTTTGGGAATGATGTAGATGATGTTTAAATCACCTAAGAAACATTTTACAGGCATTGGATAAATCAATCATGGCAATTCAAACAACTCCTATTTTTAAATGCACACATATATGAATGCTTTCATGATAAATTTGGAAAAGTTTTTGTTAACCCTAATTTTGGATGATTTGATCTTGATAAGCTTGGATTGAAGTTTTGGGATGTTACAGTACTCTCATCGACCATGTAAAGTTCTAACCTAAAAGTAAGTGGTGAAATTTAAATGAATTTAAGCTTAGTTTTCAAGGAGTATGAACCATTCTTGTATTTCAAGACGAACGACCAAGGTCAAGTCCATATCTACATCATACTTTATGCTGTTGATCCCATATTCAAGAATTTGCATACCGACAAATTTGGCCATATTTGAAAACAATCAAAGATGAAGTAGTATGAAGAGTGTGGCTCAATCAGCTACTCTCGCGAGAAGGAGACGACCCTGACTGTTTTGCTTGCTTAATTTTAGGGATCTTTGTGCTAAATGTATGGACCTCGATGTAATTTTCCTATTTCCTTGTTGTAAAATTTACTCCCACCGACCGTGTAAAATTCTAACCTAAAAGTAAGTGGTGAAATTTAAACGAATTTTAGCCTATAGTTGTCAACAAGTATGAACATTTTTTCATTTCAAGCCGAATAACCACAAGGTCAAGGCTATATCTCTACATCATACTTTATTGTGATGATCGAGTATCCAAGAATTTGCATGGAGATATATTTGTACATATTGTGAAAACAATCAAAGAGAAAGTAGTATGAAGAGTATGGCTTGATCATCTGCTCTCTCGAGAAATAGCCGAACACGATTGTTTTCTTTGCTCAATTTTAGGGTCCTTTATGCTAAATGTATGGACCTCGATATAAGTTTCCCTTTTTATGTCCTTGATGTAGAATGTACCCCCACCTACCGTGTAAAATGCTAACCTAAAAGTAAATGGTGAAATTTCAACGAATTTAAGCATAGTTCTCAACGAGTATGAAAAAAAATCTTGGATATCAAGCCAAACAACCACAAGGTCAAGGCCATATCTCTACATCATACTTTATGTTGATGATCTCATATTCAAGAATTTGCATGGCGGCAGATTTGGCCATATTTTGAAAATAATCAAAGAGGAAGTAGTACGAAGAGTATGGCTCGACCAGCTGCTCTGTCGAGAAGGAGCCGAACCCCACTATTTTCTTTGCTCAATTTTTTTAGGGTCATTTGTGCTAAATTTATGGACCACGGTGTATTTTTTCCCTGTTTAGGTCCTTTATATAGAATGTACTTTATGCTTATGATCACATATCCAAGAATTTGCATGCCGACAAATTTGGCCATCTTTTGAAAACAATCGAAGATATTAAAAAGAAAAAATAATCAATTTCAATTTTCCAAGTGAAAGGAATTTATTTTCTGAAAAGCAAGTAAGAAGATTTTGTCATCAGCTGTTGTTTCAAGGAGCCATACATGACTGTTTTCCTTGCTTGGTTTTAGGGTCATTTGTGCTAAATGTATGATCCTCGATGTAATTTTACCTTTTTTTAGGTCCTTGATGTAAAATGTAGTCCCACCATCTTTTTAAACTCTAACCAAAAAGTGTAAGTGGTAAAATTTAAATAAATTTAAGCTTACTTGTCAACGAGTATGAATATTCTTGGATTTCAAGCCAAAGGACCAAGGTCAAGGCCATATCAACATCATAGTTTATGCTGATGGCCCCATATGAGAGATTTTGCATGGCAACAGATTTGGCCATATTTTGAAAACCAATGAAGAGGAAGTAGTATGAAGAGTTTGGCTTAGATCAGCTGATCTCTCGAGAAGGAGCCGAACCAGAAAGTTTTCCTTTTACGGTCCTTTGGGCTAAATGTATGGACCTCCATGTAAATTTCCCTTTTAGGTCTTTGATGTAAAATATGCTCCCACCGACAGTGTAAAATGCTAACCTAAAAGTAAGTGGTGAAATTTAAACAAATTTAAGCTTAGCTGTCAATGAGTATGAACTTTCTTGGATTTCAAGCCGAATGACCATAAGGTCAAGGCCATATCTCTATATCATATTTTATGTTGATGATCCCATATCCAAGAATTTGCATGGCGACAAATTTGGTCATATTTTTAACACAATCGAAGAGAAAGTAGTATGAAACGTATGGCTCGATCAGCTGCTCTCTCGAGAAGGAGCTGAACCTGACTATTTTCTTTGCTCAACTTTAGGGTCCTTTGTGCTAAATGTATGGACCTCAATGTATTTTTCCTTTTTAGGTCCTTGATGTAAAATGTACTCCCACCACCCGTGTAAAATTCTAACCTAAAAGTAAGTGGTGAAATTGAAATGAATTTAAGCATAGTTATCGACGAGTACGAAAAATTCTTGGATTTCAAGACGAACGACCAAGGTCAAGGCCATATTTACATCATACTTTATGCTTATGATCCTATATCCAAGAATTTGCATGCCTACAAAATTTGGCCATCTTTTGAAAACAATCAAAGATATGAAAAACAAAAAATAATCAATTTCAATTTTTCAAATGACATGAATTTATTTTCTGAAAAGAAAGTAAGAAGAATTTATTTCCATTTTGGTCCTTGGTGGAAAAAAGTATTACTACTACTCCCTCTGACCCAAATTAATTGACTTGCATTTATTCGAATGCATCTAGCACTAGAACATGTTTATATACATCCGAATCTAGACAAATTCGAGTCATGTAATTTCAGGGAGTACAATAGAGTAGCAATTCAAACTTTCCCAGTTTCAAAATTTTCACTTCGTTCACAAACATCCGAGGGTAAAGATATTCAATAGATCGCCATTCACAGTACTACTAGTAGTATAGGGTATAGTGAGTAGTAATAAAAGAAACTTTTTTGACTATAGTAGAAAAAGAAAGGACGTCCCAAAAGAAACTTCATTCAACCATTAACATAACAGCACGAGTTTACATATGTAGGACTCGCTGCTGAACTAGTGTAGGTCTGGCGCCTCCTAGCACCTAGTCCGCGCTGCCAGCGGCAGCTCGTGACATTGGTACCAACGCTAGCTCCAGCGACACAGCTGGCTCCTGACTCGTCGGCACCTACGGATAATGCGACAACACCTCTAGATAAGACAGTGGTACCTCTTGAGCCATCGGCGGCACCTCTGGAGCCATTAGTGGCACCTCTGGAGCCATCGGTGGCAACTCCGGAGCCATTGGCAGCTCCAGGAGGACACTATGGATGAAGTTGCCGTTGTTGGGGAACCGTCCCCAGTAGTTGGTGAAAATGTTGGTGCCGGTGAACACCACCATCTCGCAGCCGTAGTGGAAGGCCTGGCCGTAGAGGAGATAGGTGTCCCTAAAGTTGACAAACTTGACCTTCAGCGTCCTGTCCGAATTATCGTGGAGGCAGTACATATGGTACTTGTGGCGACCGTACCCAGCGTCAAGGAAGGCGCATGCTAGCTGCCACTTTGTTCTCTGCGGGGAGCATTCCCAAATGCGCGGGGCATTGTCCTCTTGTGCGGCGATGTCGGGGTCTTTGCGCTCCGGTACGGCATGCGACGGCCAAGAGGTGGCCATGGATGACAAACAAGGAGGGAGATGGAGGCTAGAAGTGGGGAATTAGAGATGGATTGGTGCGGGCAAGGGGACAGGATAAATAATAAGGAGATGATCCGAGATTAATGTGATAGATTACTGAAGTGAGGGGACAATCAATGTTGCTGATGAAGCTGATGCGTGTGGCAAATATTGATGACGATGACTAGGGTAAGCGATTGGACGGAACGCTGACTCTGCTTCCCACACTCGATGGCCTAGTCATAATTTTGTGGTGCGTCCAAGGCGACCGCGACCTCCCCGATCTATGGGCCCTACGTGGATGATTGATTTGATGGGTGAAAACAAATTGATAAAGTGAGCTCTTTCCTACTCCCTCTAGTCCTATTTTTTACTTTATTACTCAATATATCCTGCTTCATTGGAAGTTGATGAATACCATCGAACTTGTATTCATCAAGCCTTAAGGAGGCATTCGACAAAGCAAGAAGGATCCTGACAAGATACTATACTTCATACTACTAGCCACTATTGCTCTTGGATGGAACTATGGAACTTTTATAGCAACTAGAAGTACTAGTAGGGGTCTCCCCTACGGTTCTCCTGGTCAAAAAAAAGAAGTACTAGTAGTAGTACTCAAGTATTAATCCTGTTTGTATTATTAGTACTCAGCTTTTGGTGCCTAGTCGATCTCGTACTGCTGGCAAGGTGATCAAGGGCTCCTTCCACCGCAAATCTTTTGCCTTGTTTTTAAAAAAATGCTCCTCCACCCAAAATTATGTCTCGTCGCTTCCTTTCATGAGAGAAGAGGCTCCTGGATGAAGGAGAATCATCGTACCTCTCTCCTCCTCCATGCGGCATTGGCTGCAATGCTCCACTCCACTTGTTCAGGTGGGAAGCATCGCAACAGTCACCTCTTCTTTCCCATGTAAGGTTCTGCACAATGGAGTACAACCGTGCAGGTGTAGCAGTGCAGAGAAAGTTGGGGCCCGTGGTGATCCAGCCCAACTTTCCTTTTGTTTTCCTCGTGCTTCCACCCAAAAATGTGCTCTGGCTGGATGTTTTCTTTCTCTTCCATATTAGGCTGCTCTTCATAGTGCTAAATAACTTAGGCTAGTAAAACTTTCACATGTTACTACAGTACCTTCAAAGTGTATTGGTTAATAACATGTGTCTAGTGTCATGTTACTTAGGCCTACTTGTAGGAGTAGCTCATATCTCCTGGATGAAGGAGAATCATCCTCCCTCTCTCCTCTTCAATGCGGCAGTGGCTGCTCTGCTCATGCATCGGTTAATCTTTGACTTTAATGGGACTTGTTCTGGTGGGTAGCATTGTAGCAGTCACCTCTTCCTCTTTTTTTGGCGAATCACAGTCACCACCTCTTCCTTCCCATGGAGTACAGAGTAGTACAACCGTGCATGCGCAGCAGTGTAGAAGTTGGGGCCCTTGGTGGTCCAGCCAAACTTTCCTTCTGTTTGCCTCATTCTTCCACCCATATTTTAGGCTGTGCAAGTGCTAAATAACTTAGACTAGTAAAACTTTCACATGTTACTACCTTCACAATATTGGGTAATAACATGTATCTAGTGTCATGAAAGGCCTAATTAATTAGGTTGTAGGAGTAGCTCATATGGAACTTGGTTTCATTGACTCGACTCCACCATAATCTATAGGATTCAAAGGATTTTATATAATCCAGAGGAATTCTATAGAATTCCAATCCATAGGAATTTTTTCAATAGAATGTGTTTGTTTCAAAGGAATAAATCCTACAAAGCTCCTATGCATTGCTTCCCTACACTACAATCCTTTAGGATTTATAACAAGAGGTGAGACCTCTTGGAAAAATTCCTATGTGTTGATGAATTGTACCTAAGCCGTATAAAATTTCCTGCATTTTTCCTGTCAAACACCTTATCTTACCGATTCCTACATTTTTCATTTCTATAGGATTATAAGTGAGAATGAGGCAATAGCCTAGTGGTTGGGTCACAGTTGGCGCATCCCAATGAGTAGGGTTCGATCCCTGTCAGGGACGAATTTTCGGAATTCTCACGCTGGCCCGCTGCTACTATATATAAAAAATTGTCTAGTTCCTCCTAGCACCATTTCATCTTTTTTATAAGTGTCACATCATTCTATTCCTACACTTCTCCTATTCCTATGTTTTACAAATCCTTTGAATCGAATGAACCCTAAATACATGGTGTACATGCCCTACTATTTTACTTATAGCATGGTGACTAGTCCTTAGCAATTCCAATAATATAGTCAACAACTTGCATGTACAATACACTAGTTACCTCTAATGGTTTACTGTACTTACACCTGACTACTTTATGTGTAAATGGCCCACCTCACATACTCACAAAGTGCCTAGGAGAAATATGGACAACCATGTAGTAGGAACACACTACCTTGATTGCCACGAGGAATGATAAACACGAGTTTTGGTAACTTCCGTAAAAAAACCTTCGCAATATGGCCTAGTGGCCTACCATGTAGGAACATAGCTTGGTTTGAAGCCAAACAACCAAGGTATGCCCACATTTACATTGTAATTTATGATAAGGTCCCCTTATTCGATATATTGGTGCATCTTGGCATGGTAAACAATGTTTATTACAATTGTAATTATCCAATTTTTATGACTAGAAAAATCAGTTACAATTTTCCAAGTAACTGTTTTTTAAGCAAGCACACGTGGAATAAGGCTCATTTGACAAGCCCATTTTTTCACACATAGTGCACACAATTTTATGGGCAATTCTGAAGTTACATGAATTTATGAGCTAGCTAATTTTGCCACATAACTCCCTCTACCGATTTACCAAAATTATGTCAAACTATGATCATATGATAGGCTGCTCACACCTACGCTTCGCCTACAAAGTGGCGGATCCAAATGGTGGCTAGGGCGGTGACTGGACCACCTTAAGATTTCTAAATAGCCTATGTATTACAAAGAAAAAATAAAAACATTATTAAATGAAAATTGCCCTGTTGGATTGCCCTCACATGTTGAGCTGGATCCGCGACATCGTTTTAAGGTACCCAAGTTAGTCAATACAATATCGACAAAAACTAAGAAGTTTAAAAGATTCGACTTGCAATGAATTTACATGCTGGCTGGCAAATTCTTCTGAGTTTTAAAAAAATAAGAAAAAACAAAAAAAACTATAGTACTTGCGCACGATATCCTTTTGCACGAATACCCACCTGCCATGCAAAATAATGACAAGCTTTAGTTTGGATAACTCTTGAGAGTATTTATTCGCAATATGGCATACCATGTACAGACATGTCTGGGTTTCAAAACAAATGGCCATGTTTATGTGGGCACCCATAATGTGTAGCCAAAAGTAGTTCCAAATTTGCCTTTTGGCTTTTGGAACTAGTTCCTACACTATGGAGGGTAGTTCCATATTTGCTTCATGTGTTGTTTTAGCTAGATGGTGGGACCCACATTATAAATATTTGGAACCACTACATTGTGGAGATCCTGCTATATTTTATACCAAAGGAAAATTTACCTTTACGTTAGATTTGGAAATGACAACATTGTGGGAATAATGCTCGTATTCGGTAAATGCGCATCTGGACATGATATGGTAAACAATCTTTACATTTGTAGATTATTTAACAAAGTACACAACGAATTTCATAAAGCTAGCTACCAGCCTTCCATTTCTACATAAAAGTGGACCATGTTTTATGGGAAATTATCCAATTACATGAACTTTTGACCTTTCTAGCTAATTTCAACCACTTAAAGTACTTTTTGATTTATCAAAATCAGATGAAATTTTAACTATGACTATATGATAGGTTGCTAGCTCTCTAATTTCATGTAAAATCGCTTTAAGGTACTAGAGTAGTCAATCTATAAAAAAACAAGAGGTTTGAAACCATCAAGTTCTTTCGAATAATTACACAATAGCTGACAAGCTTGAACTAGTTATGATTTTTTCAAGAAAAATAAAGAAAAATCAAAATAATGTATAACTTGTGCATCACGTTCTCTTGAGCGTACTAGTTGTGATAAGTATGAGTTTTGATTACTTTCAAAAATATTGCTTCACAATATGGTCTACCGTGTTGTGAAGATGCTTAGCTTCCAAATCAAATGACTAGGGTCATGGCTATATCTACATTATAGTAGACGAATAGTGTGCCCATATTTAGTAGATGAGCGCATGTTGGTATGGGAGCATATGTTTATAATCGTAGTTTCCAACTTTCACGGACAAAAAATAGTTTTCAATTTTCTAAGTGATAGAAAATGTTTATTTGTTAAGTTAGTACACGAAGAATAAGGCCCAGAATGGTAATACCCCATTATTTGCACATAGCAGACCATGTTTATGGGCTATTTTTAAGTAGTAACATGAATTTTCAATTTGTCTAGTAGCTATTTTCTCCGATTGGAAGTACTTCATGTCAAAGTACCAAAATTATATATATCAAATGTGCACGACGAGTGCGTTATAGGTTCTAGAATCGTTTAAGGTACCCAAGATTTGAATATCTAAAAACCACCATCAGGTTTGAAAAATTCAACTTCTTGCAATGTCGATGCACACAAAATTCATCACTATTCATCCTTACAATCACTATAATTATGTCCTCGCTGCTGAACTTGAAGGAAAATCATCATAGATCCTTACTCTTCCCTCTCTTCTCTACATGGCCCCTCTTAGAAAGCTTTGCAGCACCCATCAGGTAAGCGTAGTGCTTTTACGCATGATTATAGTTCAAAGAGTACTAGTCTGGCGGTTCTACTACATATGAAGCCTAGCGGTAGAGAGAAAGTAGACCCCCATTATGTGAGCCATGTTTTTTCTACGAGTTAAAATCTAGCATCCGAAAATTTATTTCCGAATCCTCATATTTCATTTTTATTCTCGAATAAGATTGCATACAACTTCATAGGAACATTTAGTTTTTAGCTGTGGAGGTGCATCAAATCTTACCATTATAAAATGTATGCATAACATTGAATATTCAATGTTGGATCAAGACTCGCAAATCCCAACTTTGCCAATCATTAGATCTTCTTTTCCAGTCTAGGATCTAGAAGATTCTATTGATAGTGTTTAGCAAAATGACTATGCATGAACCTGAAAACACTTTTCTCGACCATTCTAGAATCACCTCCCTCATTTCTCTAGGCCATGGTCCCAAAATTTTCAAGTATTAGGTAGCTAATAAACGTTTATTTCTACATGATATAAAGTACAAGAACCAAATATACACCGTTACTTTTTATAGATGTGGCTCTTTCATATTTTTTTGAGCTTTACCTATTATAGAGCATAATTTTATATAATGATGATATCTCATACTTTATTATTATATGAGTCTCACGTGCAAGGCACGTGCAACTTACTAATAAAAGGATGGTGCACAAATACAAAGAGGCTGCTAATCTTGTCCAACTAAACTAGGAATTTGTAGATAATAAGGCCTCAAAATATATAAAAAGGACCCTAGTACAAAAAGGAAGGCGCAATCAGGTTGAGATTCATTGATTATCAATGGTGGTATATATAAGAAGGGCACGTATCGAGGCCAGATCAGAGTCCTCATTTCCCCCCACCGAAATCACAATGCTTGGGATGGTCACTCTGAAGATGGAAGCCATAGTTCTCAATTGTTCCTCCTTCTCCCATCCCCTCAAGCCTCGGTGGGTCTACAAGGTCTCTCTATTTCTCCCTCACAATCAATTGATTTTTCTTTTGTTCGTTCGTCCGTGCATCTATAGTGCATGGATATTCATCTAGTCTGCCACCGCTGCGTTCGTAACATCACCTCCTACCAGATGTGCGAGCACCCTAGCGGCGGATTCACCGACAAGCCTGCCATTGACGCCGTCCTATTAGCGGCTAGGGTCAAGTGCGCCATAAAGGCTGTAGTAGTTTGCTGCCCTACTACAAACTCCACGAGCACAAAATCACGTGCCGGTATGTTCCTTGCACTTGCACAGAGACTGGCTGCGACTTCGCTGCCCCACCGCCAGCGCTCGTCGCCCACCTCAAAGCGGTCCACTTGATCCAAGTGCACAAGATTCAGTATGCCACCACCAAAGCTTTCTAGTAGCTGATGCCGCTATCGGGCGAGGCATCCTGCCGGCTCATCCTCGTTGGGGAGCAGGACGGCGTCGTGTTCGTCCTGACGATAGGTACAGTAAGCATGGTTCCCCACATGTCTGAGGTCTGTGTTAGGGCCGCGATGTGCCACTTGCCGGTGTACAAGGTCAGGATGTGGGCGGAAGGCCTGCCGCTGCTCTCTTGGATGGATGGCAGGAGGAGGACCGTCACTGTGACGGTGGAGCTCGACGTGTCAAGCTCCGCTAAGCCGGGCGACGTCGCGTTAGAGGACCTTACGTCTTACCTGGCGGTGCCGCTGCATTACCTGGTCGGTCCTGCTACATCGAAGGAGCTGTGTTTCTTATTTCGCGTCAAGTTTTAGTGGTGATGTAAGCTGCTGTTAATTGGTTTAATTGCAGAAAGATCGTTTGCATAACATGAATGGTGGATTTTTTAGTAGTAGTACTCTATCTCCGTCCCAAGAAATAAGGCTCCCTTATTTTTCTTTTTTTACCAAGATTTACTCTAAATATATATAAAGAACGTTGGTACTATACAAATTTAGCATCATTGGAAAGTGTGTTTCAATACGAATTCAACAAAACTAATTTTACACAAGATAAGTAAATTTTAGTTGATCTAATTATTCAGTCAAACTTTACTTTGGAGCGCGCGTGCGCCTTATTCCTTGAAATAGAGGTAGATGAGTTCGGTGGATGTACTCTCCTGAGTATTTTTTATGAAGTCTTAACTTCCGATCGGGTGGGTGGATCTACTATGTAGAGTAGTAAGCTGAATAGGATTAAGGCTCTCTGTTTAGGCACAATAGATGGCCAATTCGCAATACTGCTAAGTAGATGAATTATTCACTCTAATTAATTTATGCATGCACCACTAGATTTACATGCATGGGACGCTAGATAAAAAAAGGGGACATGATGAGAGATGAAACAATATGCATTGGGAGCTTTAGAGAAAAGAGAGATATCTAAATTAATGAGTCACGGGAATTAAGACAATAAAGAAGATAGGTCTTATAATTTCAAATAATTTTAAAAAGCTCTCTAGCCTAATAATCCCAAATAGAGGTAGGAGTACTAGTCAACATACATTTGGGAGTACTAGTATGTAGTAGTACAATAGTGGAGTACGGTAGTAGTAGTAGTACTCCCCTCCGATTCATATTAATTGTCACTTGATTGGATGTACTCGTATCTAGCACTAAAACATGTCTAGATACATCTATTTTCTCGACAAGTAAATATAGCCATTTTTCGAGTAGTACTAGTTTGGTTGGAAGAAATCATATTCTTTCCACAGTAGGGACGGTGGTTTTTTGCTAGTAGTGGTACTAGTACATAGCAGGTAGTAGTAATATATATGTTTATACTGTACTAACTCAACATACATTCGGGCAATCAGCAAAAGTTCATCTTGCGATTCTACTGCTACAGTGCTACTAGCAGTTTTTTAGGTGCCCATTCACCCTCTATCTTAAGCAGTATAAATGGAATTACTCAAAGAAAGTCTCTACCACTATAAAATTATAATCTGCCATGGCTGTTGATTGACAAGACAATTCATTGAGGTGGGGTGTGCTGTTGGCGTGCTATGATGCCTACTCCTACTATCACTCTACAGTCAAAATAAAAGAACCAACTGCGATTCCTTTCATTAATCCTTGCCTTCGCCCCTTGCATGCCTGAAGTATATACATGCATTAACTTCTGCGAGTAGTAGTACAAGTAGGATTAGTATCAAGCAAGGATATACTGAAATGCAAAGATATTCTTGTAGGTCACATGGTGTACCATTCTGAGTCTTTTTCTTCTTCTTCTTCTTTGGTCTACTTGCGCTTGCCCTTCTTCCTTAGTTCTTTTTTTTGGTTAAACATTGCGAGAGTTTGTTAACCCCTCTCGAAGATCACTATCCTCCTTTATACCTCGTAGGTTGCATAGGCGTTGAGGCTTGCATACTTGATCTGCTCTTCGGTCAGGGGCATGTTCCCCCACTGCTTGTGGTCCACATCCTTCTTCTTCTTCTTCATGACTTTGTAACGGATGTCTATGAGGGCCACCGTGTAGTCAGCCAAAGAATCCTTCTCATTCATGGAGCCAGCAGGCTTCCACCTCTTCTCGATGTCCACAAAGTTCGTCACTGGCACTAGAGAATGCCTAAGCCTGATACCGTCGTTGACGATGTCGACGCCTGCAAAGGAAATGTTAGGGTTGGCGAGGAACTCTGCTAGCTTGGATCATGGCTGGTACGTGTGGCAGATCCGGTAAACCAGGCAATCCATGCCCACACATAGCTGAACGATAACAGCTGCATCAATGATTGCTCGTTGGTGTACTAGACGTCGAGGCCAACAATCTTGTCATCCGTTTCCTCCAAGAGCTTTTGGATTTTTTGGATGTAATCATTCACCACCGACGCTCTGCTAGTATACGCCACTTGTAGTATGGTGTTGCTAGGGTCTAGGAAGTAGTACATCTTGTCCAACGGCGCCACCATGGACGGTGATTGGCGCCTTCTTTTGTTTTGCAGATGTCCGGTCGGGTGACAAAAAAGGAATGCGATAGAGACGAAAGGAACCACTAGGAAGATCGGGAGATGCATGCATGAGCGGTTCTAGAAATGAAAGGGCACGCAGTTTCCCCCCGGCCCCGCCCACGTACTCCTATAGAATAGAATTTATTTACGGATCAGTTCTACGGACGCGGATTATTTAGGTAGCTATAGGTTGATTTCTAGATTATAAAAAAAGTACAAGAGCCAAACACATGGGATAGTTTATGAACGTGGCACGAAATTATAAATATTTTTTGAGTTTCACCTACTACTATAATTTTATATAAAAATAATATGTCATACTTATATTATCTGATTCTCACGTGCAAGGCACTTGCAACTCACTAGTTATTTCTTATCTTATCTTATATTACCACTATATACTATATAGTGTACGAATAACTTTGAATATTGACCGTTAGATCAAGACTCGCGAATCCCAACATTTCCAGCCATTGGATCTTCTTTTCCATTCTAGCATCTAGAAGATTCTATTGATAGTCTTTATCACAATGAATGCTATGCACAAAACTCAAAACACACTTATCCATTATTCTAGAATCTTCTCCGTCGTTTCTCTAGACCATGTTACCGAAATTTTCAAGTTTTAGATACCTAATAATCGTTGACTTCTACATTATATACAAAGTACAAGAACCAAATATACACCCATACTTTATAGATGTTGATCAAATTTATATTTTTTATGATTTACCTATTATAATTTTATATAGTGATGATATGTCAGACGTCTATTATATAAGTCTCACATGCAGGGTACATGCAATTTACTAGTTATATACAGTGTACGAATAACTTTGAATATTGAACGTCGGATCAAGACTCTCGAATCCCAACATTCCCAGCAGTTGGATCTTCTTATCTATTTTAGCATCTAAAAAATACTACTCCCTCTGTCCATAAATAACTTACTTGGATTTATCTAGATTCGAATGTATCTATACACTAAAATGCATATAAATACATTCAAATCTAGAAAAAACCAACTCAGTTATTTCTGGACGAAGGGAGTACTTTTGATAGTCATTAGCACAATGTATGTGTATTACTACTCCAAGTTACTTACCACTCAGACCAGCCTTAGAGCATCTCTAGCATGGAAAAAATAGCGCGCTATTTCAAGCTATTTAGCGTGATATAGCGTATTTAGAGAGTCCACGATATTTTTGCTCGCTGTGGAGATATTTTTTAAATAGCTTGCTATATCGCGCTAAAACATCATAGCGTTAACGCTATTTCAAGTATAGGACGTTATTGTTTTGTTGGCGGGTCTGGGGTAAGATAACTTATGATGAATGTGTCGAGTAAGTAAACATATAATGAAAATTTGATTGTTAAACTTAAGTGATCGCGTCAAGCCGCCGCCTCCTACTGCAGCACCTGGTGTTGTACCTAGATTCAGCCCTGCTGGTTATCCTCCAACTTGGATAGCACCAAAATCGATTATGCATGTACAAGTATTACTCTAGATAATTCATTAGAAGCTGAAATCCTTTATATTCATGATATACCTGTTATATTTTTTAATTTTTACAAATTTTTTTTTTAAATAGCGCGTTATTAGCATGTTATAACTTTCATATCGTCTGGAGAAAAGCCACGCTAAATTAACTAGCGCGCTAGTATTTTTTGCCTTGATCTCTCGTGGCTTGTCTAAATTTGGTAGTCTCTAGTCATAGTGGGAAACATACTAGTTCATGTTACTACCTTCATGTGTGTACATAATTGAGCCGAAGGTAGAGACCCTATTTTTGCAGAAATGACTCCGGAAATACTCCGTACCTAGAAAGGCTAGGACATTACAATAAACTATTTTTTCTAGTCAATGGACTATAGCTACTCCTAGGATAGGATAGGATATTATTATTCTATATATTTTGAACTGTATAGCCAAATTCAAAATCCCAGAGCGGCAAATTCTCCGGCCTCACCTCCACCGAAATATTTCAAGTGGTCACACGCCCCAAGTAGTAGTCGTCCAAATTTCCTTTTCTACCCCTGACAATGGCCTATCTACTAATGTCGGGGAGTGGGTATGGTTCGTAATCCCGCTCCCCCCAGGGGGCCGAGGGTCCCCACAGCTCTGAAGCTGGGTAGTCGACCTTCCACAAACGCCACTTCCCCCATAGCACTCCGAAAAACCCTAACCCCTTTCTCACCTCTGGCTCCTCAACCACCGCACCGGAGCATCCCCACAGCGCTTCGCTAGCCTACACGCCACCCAACCCCCTCTCACCTCCAGCACCTGCACCACCGCACCGTAATCATCTTCGCTGCACTTCGCCTGCCTACACACCATACCTCAATACCATATACTCCTGACCAGTCTATGGGATCAGCCGACGTCCACCTTACCGAACCTAGTTTGCTGACACCCTCTTCCATACAACCATGTTAGTTTTGCCAAATCCCTCGTCTGCAGCACCTTACCTGCTTCACCTACGCTGGTGTGCGCTGTATTAGATCTGCTTCACGAGCTAAACAGTCCACTACACTAGATCTGCTTCACCGACACTCTTGTGCAGCGCCTCAAATCCATAATCGGTCGTAACAGATCTGCTTCACCAACGACACTGTGCACTACATCGAATCTCCTTCACCGGCCATCTTGTCAAGCAAGCCAAACCCATCAACAACCTCCACAGATCTGCTTCACATACGCCATCGAGATCTATCTACTTCAGCCTGACTCACCACTACCGGGCATCCTCGACATCCTTGACGTGACCTGCAAAGATGTCGTGTATGCGTAAACAACGTCGTGACCTAGGTAACCCGGATCTCTTGTTTGTTCGTTTCAAGATAGCAGATATAAGCCTGCGACAATGAACAACATTTCTATATTGGTGGTAAATTCCTACCTCAATACTGGCTTAATTGATATCCCACTCTCCCTTGATAAATTCGATGTAGTCTATCTTAAATCTAGGCGTTAAACTACTCCTTCTGTTTCGAGGTATAAGGCGTCCTTGTTATGCGTATTTTTTCTTTGACCAACAATTACTATTAATATACGTAAACAATTTTGGTAGTGCAAAACTGACATCATTAGAGTTCATTGAAAATGTTAATCCACTAAACATGTGAAGTTGCCTACCTTTTCTACAAGTTCACAAGTTATGTCATCATAATGTGCATTTGCTTTGTCTATTGCTACAATACTGACTGCATGTAATTTTGGAGTTCATTGGTAGTTTTAAGCCACTGAACATGTAGATTAACATTCCATGCTCTACATGTTCATAATTTATGCTATTTTAATTTCAATCAGGTTGTTTTAAGCAACCATAGTAACTGTCTTCTCTTATGCCATTGAACTTGTTGGTTTTGCATTCCCTCTGCAAGTTATGCCATTATTATTTGTTTCAATTAAGCTTCGACAGTAGCTGCCACCTATTGTGTACTACTCCCTCCGTTTACTCCAAACCTACATGAACCTACACACTAAAAGTGGTCTAGATACACTTCTTTCACAAAGCTAAAACATCTTACATTTTGAAACGGAGGGAGTACATCCATTCTGTAAAAGAAGGCCTATACTTTTTTAAAGTCAAACAATGATGACTTTTACCAAGGTCATAGAAAAATATATTAAAGGTTAATTTGTGGCATTTGCGTCTATGAAAATATATGCCCCTATGTATCGAATGGCATTGGTTTGGCACGGTAGATGTTCCTGCTATGTTCTAAAAACTTGACCCAATTTTGCATCGATTGACTTGCGAAAAATTTATATGCCTTATTTACTTTGGATTGGATATAGTATAACATGGCATGTTTTAAGGCACTTAACATGGTTATCTGCATGCCCTCCTCTATAAATTCAAGTTTCTCAATTATAATTTCTATAGCACTAGTATCTACCTTCTATTATGTAGTTCATGGCATTTTAAGTCACTTCACAGATGGGTTAGCATTCCCTACTCTATAAGTTCACGAGATATACCATTGTAATGTCTATCTTGTTCGTCCAAATGTTAGTATAGTAACTGCCTGCTCTATAGATGGTGATAAATTTTATGGCACTTCTCATATTTGTTTGCAATCCTATTTCACAAGTTAAATCATTGTAATTTCTCTCTTGTTCGTGCTAAGGAGTGACTGTAAATGTATTCTATTTTGTTGCCATGGTAATATTTATGTCATTTAAATGTTTGTTTATATTCCGACATTCCCTTCTCTACGTGTTCACAAGTGATAATACTATAATGTCTATCTAGTTCTTTGTAAACATCGACACCCACTATCTGATATTATTTCCACTCACAGGGAACATGGAGAATCATAGAGTGAATCACCCCTACAATCTTGTAAGTACCTGTTGCTTTGTATTGCTGAATGCAAACCTATTTTATGTGAATGAATGGCCTGAACCTATATGCAGAGGAGCAACAATAAAGTAGATGGATCGTCTATCTAAGTACTGGATGCGGTGGATGTCTTTAAAGAACAAACTGACAACAGGATGTCCTCCAACGGGACTGCACAAAGAGAAGTAGTAAGTCTCTTGTTTTTACTGAGATGTGCTTAGTGTCAGATGCTTGTTTGTATGAGGTACCACATGATTCGACTAATGATTAGAACAAGGTTGACCTTAAACAAGACAGGACAAAAACCAAACATAAATCCGTCGATTTATAATTCAATGTGCTCACTTGATTTTTGTGATGATCTATTGTTTCTATATCTGACTTGTGTTCATCTATCTATCTATCTATCTATATGTTAACTAGACCATGATTAGGTGGTGGTGATTTAAGTATATCCACTTTTATGCTATATTTTTCTACTATGTAATAAAGACCAATTGTAAATCTCTCGATTTATAATTCATTTTTCTCACATAATCATCATGATGATATATTCTTTGCTATATTTGACTCATCATATCTATCTATCTATCTATATATGCGTCAACTAGACTCTCATTATGTGGGGTAATTTAAGTATATCCTTTTATGCTAATTTATAGTCTATTATTGTATTTTTCTGCTATATTTAAGAGTTTTTATGCACTCTGGAGGTAGTCACATTGTCTAGTGTCGGCACCACATGAGTTGGCCAATGATTAGAACAAGATGAACTTTAATGGTACTGCTCAGAGACCAAACGTAAATCCCTTGATTTATAATTCAATTTGCTCACTCAATCATGTTGGGAGATCTCTTTTTGCTATATTTGACTGATGATCTTCTATCTATATATATACGCTAACTATACCATGACTAGGTGGTGGTGATTGAAGTATATCTAGTTTTATGCTAATCTATATTCTATTATGATATTAGAGATAGCCACCATGATTGAGCTTATATGCACTTCGGAGGTAGTAACATAGTCTAGTGTTATATGTATGAGACTAGTATAAATTACTTGGTCTTGGTGGGGAGTAACTTGGACTTGTAAAAATGCATACAATACTAGTCCAAGTTACTCTACCAACACTAAAGGGTGTCTAGATACATTCGTTTCACAAAAGCCATAACATCATATATTTTGAAACAGAGGGAGTTCTATTTAGACTACTCATAGTGAGATTGTCATAGCTATTATCATCTAATATGATCCCCATTTACTATATATATGTACTATAATCATCTTAATATGATATGGAAGTCTACTGTGCACCTAGTGTTTGATTTCTTAATTCATTAGCTCAATAGCTACTCTACATGATGCACATATAGGTTCTATTGCCAATTTGATTCTTTAGTTTGCTCATCATTAAAACAATGTAATGATTTTCTTAACTTAAATGGTCAGAGCACCTCCCTGTTACTCTCGCAGGTAATAAGAAGCTAAAAAAATGAAGCCCATGTCGGGTCGAGTCCCGGGCAACCCATATGGAAAATAAAAAAGACTAATCTGGATCTTGTCCCCCCGGTGCGAAAGCAGTTGGTTCTGTAGTTTTAGAATTCTGTTATTGATGATCTTAAAGTATTGTGAGTGGGGTAAATCTCCCTTTGTGGACCGACAATTTCCTGCACTGTGCCTGTAGTGATTTCAGAATTCGGCAACTTCGCCTACTAAAAGATCAGTTACAAGAGCACAATGCTTTTTGTGGCTTCCTGCTCGTCAGAGAAGCCACGCTGCCGGGGTGGTCCAGTTACCCGGAGAAGTTCTCTGACGTGAGTAAAGCTAAAGCAACAGTAGTATCTATATCATTCGTGGGCGCTGCTAATTCCCCATGGGGTAACTCTATAATTTTCAATTCAATTCTGAATTGCAATAAGCAAGTGGGGTCTCTCAAATAGAGTCGAATTCCTACGTCCTCCGACTGATCCCCACTGGAGTCCCTGCCGAATGGAAACTGTCGTGGGCCGAAGATCTGACAGAGGTTGACTTGCTGGCTTGTGAGTTGCCAGCTTAATTGCTTACTTAATGCAATTTCGAGATCCGACCAGGGAGGTCAAGATCAGGTTCAATGGACGATTTCTCTTCTCTTCAAGCGGCTTTACGGGACCTGGAAAACTTAGAGATTTTACTAGGATTCGTTCTGGCTCAGATGGTGAGGGATTGCTATTCCTTTTTTTTGGCCACTATTAGTGGATAAAATGATTTCTTTCACTTCACAATCCACCTACCTACCTCCCGCTTTTGTTCGGACAAGGCGGATCCTCTTATTCTTTTTTTCAGAATTTGGATTTACAAAATTCCTTTTACAAAGGATGTCAAAATGCATCGGTAGGGGAGCGTTCCGCCTTAGAGGGAAGCAACCGCGAAAAAGGCAGCACTGAACTATAAACCACTAGGTTTGCATTGCCCTCACGGTTCAAAATGGCAGGGTCTTGCGCTGCAGGAGGAAGGGGTGTGTCCACGCTGCTTTGATCTGTTTTGATTTTTTCCTTTGTCTCGAACTTCGTGTTCATCTGAGGATTAGACCGTGCCGCTTCACTAGACTTTCCTGAACCATCCATTTGATCCCCACGGTCGTGAAAATAGATCATTTAAAGTGGGTTCATTACGCATTCCATTCCATCTTTAGCCGGCTATTCTCGTGGTCAGTATAAAAGCGACCTATTGTCCTGGCAGCCCCTATCTTCCCCATTTTCTAGAAGTAAAGGACAAATCCCCATCAGACTCTCGTTTGTTGGTTGGGATGGGATCTTAGGACCAAAGATCTTGCGCGGCAGGTCCGCCAGAAAAACTCAAAAGAGAAAGGTTATCCAGCATCTACCTAATAAAACAATGAACTGGTTTCACAGCCTACTTATCTTAAGGTTCTCTTCAGGTTTCACCGCAGGATTTCATTAAAGCGCTTGCTTCGCTCCAATACAAAATTATGCTTCGCGACTCTGTACTCCTAATCTAATTTAATGGTACTTCTCAAAGATTCGTTTCGTTGAGACATTCTCGATCGAGAAAAACGGTATATGAAAGAATGAAAAGGTGCTTTCGTTCTTGTGGAATAAGAAGCCCTAGAATCTGCGGCTCCTCTTTTTATTCAATTATGAAATGACTCATTTTAATGGGAATTCGAGGTCTCATGAACGAGTTTTTTTCGTGGACAAACATACTTCGTAGCATTCATTGCCACTGATCATTGACAAAAGAAGAAAAAGAAGCCGTACGACTGTTTCTTTTTGAGAACCAAAAAAACTTGTGCCAAAATAACGGTCTTGGTTTGACATGGTTTACGCGTTACTGGTTCCCGGAAGAGTCAATTTTTAAGCTATGCAGTGGAAGGGAAGGATCTAAAAACCCATCTTTCTTTTTTATTCACCGAACGATTAGCGGCTTAAGCTAAGCTTATCACGCTCTAATGTCTATTCAAACCTCCTAATGAGGGACCTGCGCTTTCTTCAAATCACAACTCTAGTCGGGGAGACGTTAGTGTAAGATTCAGCTAATATGCACTTAGATTAAAAACGCACTCTGCTTAAAGAAGGAGAAAGAAATTACTAACGCTAGTAACGAAAAAGTAAAAGTGACCGAGATACGAGGGAAAAACTTTTGTTTCACATTTCCGGAAAGACCACCTATTTGTTCGTTTACCAGGTTCAGCACGAAGAAAGGTTCATAGAATTTTCTTCCCCTTCCCCTTACCCTTCCCTCGAACTAAAACGACCTAAGACCACTAATTCGTAAGTGGAAAATCTTCCTAGCCTTGACTGTCGTTGCATTTAACGATCTTGACAAAACTACCTCCCCGCTTCTCAAAACAAGGCAGATTAAAGGAGAATGCCATCTTTTTCGTAGATAGACTGAGTTCGAGCTACTGGACTAGTATCTTTTTCCATCATGCCATCACCCCAGCATCCCCAAAAAGAAAAGCGGTAGGAAAGATAGATGCTCACTTTCATCGACCAATGTACCTGAAATTCCTATACGTCCAAATCCACCACTTACTTGTTGGTTGGTGTTCCATTGAATTCACAACTTCCAGTCACCATTTCAAGACATTCCATTGCATTTTCAAGGCGGAAGCTGCGGGTTCGATCCCCATCAGTCCCAAACTAGGGATGGAAATTTCTGTGAGAAATACAATGTTTGATTAATAATAAACAAGAGATTTTCATCTATATATGATCAGATGATCTTGTGGGTTTAATATTAGCCACTAGATGGTTCAATTGGTTATGGTTCCTTTGAATTTTTAGTTGACTTGTGATTACATCAATGCTATATTTTAACATGGTTCCCATACATACATTGTTTAAATACTTCATTGACCTTGCAAGGTGCACAATGTATCATCTGCTTGTTTGTCTACTAGATTTTTTTGCCTGGTTATATGTACAATGATACTATCATCAGTTGGAAATACAATAGCTGTAGGCATTACAAAGAAGGTTTGTGCTACTTTTTGGATACATCCAACTATGGCAGCAAATGACCCATCTCTTTGTTTCTCTTCTTTTTTTATTTAGTGGCCCGACGATCAAAATATTTGAATGATCTGGCTACTGAAAAGGAATGGTTGATATCTTGTTTGTCTGAAATGATTTTGGTAGTCTATTTAAGACACTTGGTATATTTCTTGTTTTTCCAAGGTACTATCATAGTTCCCTGATGATTAAAGCAATGCCACCTATGGTTGGAGGTCACTTTTTAGCTAGTTCATACTGTAGACCATTTTTAAACGCTATTTTTATATTTTAGGTTAATGCTTTGTTGTCCCGACAATTTCTAAGCAGCTGAAGGAATCTCACACACCTCTTTTTGTTATATTGTATATATTTCCATTATGAAGTGGTATGATTACTTTATGAGGGAAAGAGCCGATTTGCTTAATTCCCTACATTCATTGCCATACTAGTTTAGTTAGTCTACATGAGACACACATGTTGATGGCTTGATTTGTTATATTAGGACAATGCCAATTTTGAAATTCTTTGACAACAAACATGGTGTTTTTTCGCCTGTTTTGTTGCTCTAACTTAATATGTCTTAGTTTTAGCATGCAAATAACATGTAGTGTTTCTTCCAGAGTAGCTATGATACTGGAACATGTACGCATCAGTCTAGGACATCGATAGTTCCTGTTATTCTGGAAAGAGATGTACGAGACACATCATTGATTATTCCTGGCCAGTGATGAATTAGAACTATTTTACGTCTAAGATGGCCGCCAGTTAGCTGGTACGCTGTGCTGACTTGTTTTCATTGTTTCACGCTGAACATGAAGCTATGGGGACATAAGAGAGGAATCCTACGTTAAGTGTTGAGGTCATTTCACAAAGCAGCAATGATAGTGATTATTGCTTGCATCGACCCACGGTTTCAGATTTTCGGCAGAAAGAGGTGTTACAGCTACACTCCAAATAATTAATTTAATTAAATAAGAAATATACCAAATAGATGGAATAATCACGATTACACATGAACAGATACATGAACTGAAAGATCGACAAAATTTGACGGACTATCTACTTGATAATCTCTTCTGCAGCTGTCATGGTATGTCAGTTGTTACTTGTATGGGGATGTAAGATCCGTAGCAGAAACCCTGTTCCAAACCATGTCTAGGGATGTCTCTATAATTCTTTATCTTGTTTTTGCTAAAATTCTGGTCTGTAATAAATTTCAAAAAATATCTATTGATGTAATAGGGTGATCCTAACACGACCATTAGCGGGCCAAAATATTAACGGACTGTTTAAAACCAGAATTGCGCCATAATTATAGAATATGCAAATATGCTGGCCAGCAGATGGGTCCAATAAACAGTAAAAGACCATAAGTGGCAGGTCAGAATATTGGTGGGCCTCATAAGCGGCCAAGGCCCTAAAAACATACAGGGCTGAACAACAATAGGCCAGAACAGTAAAAGTCCCAAACTGTAATGGGCCCAAAGATTAATATACCTGAACAGTAAAAGACCTGAAACAGTAAAAGGCCTGAAACAGTAAAAGGCCTAAACAGTAAAAATCCTTGATAGTAGAGGGCCCGCAGAGCAAAACACACAGAAGAGTAAAAGGGGCTAAATAGTAAATGACCGGAATAGTAGAAGGCCATAAGAGAAAAAGGCCTAAACAGTGGATAACCAAAATAGTAGAAGGCCAGAACAGTTAAAGGCTAGTAAATGATCCTAACACTGGCAACCCAGAAATGTAAAAGGCCATAACAGTAAATGGGTAGAACAGGAGCGAACCCCACGGGCTGTAGGAACAGTAACGGGCCGCCTGCAGGCCTTAACACTGGCACAGGCCCCTAATGGGCCGCATATTATTCTACCAAAGTGGGCCTTCTTTAGGCCAAAATAGTAACGAGCCTGAAATCGTACGGGCCCTAGTTGGATTCATTAATGGGCCACGTCAAAAAGTATATGGCGAAAGAGTAAAGGGCCATAATCTTATTGGGCTCTCCTCATGGGCCGGCCCACTTAACAATTAGCAGGCCTTGTCTGGGCCAGGCTTTTGCCACGGTTTCTATGACAATTAACGGTGGTAACCTGCCGTTAACGGCGGTTCCACGTGACATTTTGCATGATGTCAGCAGTCAGCGCGGCTAACGAACAGATCTACGATGGAAAAAGTTTTCATGGCTGAAGGGTGCGATCTTCCAGGGTCAGAAAAAACTATGGTAGATTCTTTTGTGACAGGGCTTTTACCACGAAGGGCATCGTCGAGAAGACTTTTTAGCCACAAAAAACATGCCTTCAACCATGAAAATTGTCTGTTGTAAAAGCCAACTTTCTTATACTGTCGTTTCCTAGACCACATTGATCCACATGACTACACACACTCTAGTGCATTATGTGATGTAACTTTTGCCTCACTAGTGCAACATGCAATGTGGAAGCTGCCTTCCTATGTGCTTTTGGTCTTTATGACTATGGTTTGACACATGGATCACCTATAGTCATTGCATGTGTTCTTTTCCTAAACCACATTGATCCACTAGGGTCATTGCAAGTGTTGTTTTCCTAGACCACATTGATCCCCATGACCACACACACTCCAGTGCATAGTGTGATGCAACTTCTGCCTTACTGGTGCAACATGCAATGTGGAAGCTTCTCTTTCTATGTGCTTATGGTCTGTGTGACCATGGTCTAGCACATGGATCCACAATAGTCATTGCATGTGTTCTATACCTAAAACCCATTGATCCACTAGAGTCATTTATCCACATGATCATATTGCATGTGTTCTTTTCCTAGACAACATTGATCCACTTGTGTCATTGCATGTGTTTTTTCCTAGAGCACATTGATCCACATGACAACATACACTTGAGTGCATTATGTGATGCAACTTCTGCCTCACTGGTACAAAATGCAATGTGAAAGCTGCTCTTCCTATGTGCTTTCAGTCTTTGTGACTATGGTTTGACACATGGATCACCTATAGTCATTGCGTGTGTTCTTTTCCTAAACCACACTGATCCACTAGGGTCATTGCATGTGTTGTTTTCCTAGACCACATTGATCCCCATGACCACACACACTCTAGTGCATTATGTGATGCAACTTTTGCCTCACTGGTGCAACATGCAATGTGGAAGCTGCTCTTCCTATGTGCTTTTGGTCTCTATGACTATGGTTTGACACATGGATCACCTATAGTCATTGCATGTGTTATTTTTGTAAACCACATCGATCCACTAGTGTCATTGCATGTGTTCTTTTCCTAGACCACATTGATCCACATGACCACACACACTCCAGTGCATTATGTGATGCAACTTCTGCCTCACTGGTGCAAAGTGTAATGTGAAAGCTGCTCTTCCTATGTGCTTTTGGTCTGTGTTACCATGGTTTGACACATGGATCCACTATAAACATTGCATGTGTTATTTTCCTAAACCACATTGATTCACATGACCACACACACTCCAATGCATTCTATGATGCAACTTCTGCCTTACTGGTGTTACATGCAATGTGGAAGCTGCTCTTCTGATGTGCTTTTGGTCTCTCTGACCATGGTTTGACACATGGATCGACTATAGACATTGCATGTGTTCTTTTCCTAAACCACATTAATCCACTAGTGTCATTGCATGTGTTCTTTCCCTAGACCACATTGATCTAGATGACCACACACACTCCAATGCATTTTGTGATGCAACTTCTGCCTCACTGGTGCAACATGCAATGTGGAATCTGCTCTTCCTACGTGCTTTTGGTCTCCGTGAACATGGTTTGACACATGGATCACCTATGGGCACTGCAAGTGTTCTTTTCCTAAACCACATTGATAAACTATTGTTAATGTATGTGTTCTTTTCCTAGACCACATTGATCCACATGACCACACACACTCTAGTGAATTCTGTGATGCAACTTCTGCCTCACTGGTGCAACATGCAATGTGGAAGCTAGTTTTCCTATGTGCTTTTGGTCTCTGTGACCATGGTTTGACACATGGATCCACTTTAGACATTGCATGTGTTATTTTTCTAAACCACATTGATGCACTAGTGTCATTGCATGTGTTCTTTTCCTAGACCACATTGATCAACATGACCACACACACTCCAGTGCATTTTGTGATGCAACTTCTGCCTCACTAGTACAACATGCAATGTGGAAGCTGCTCTTCCTATGTGATTTTGGTCTCTATGACCATGGTTTGACACATGGATCACCTATAGTCATTGCATGTGTTATTTTCGTAAACCACATTGATCCACTAGAGTCATTGATCGACATGACGACATTGCACGTGTTCTTTTCATAGACCACATTGATCCACATGACCACACACACTCTAATGCATTTTGTGATGCAACATCTACCTCACTGGTGCAACATGTAATGTGGAAGCTGCTCTTCCTATGTGCTTTTGGTCTCTATAACCATGGTTTGACATATGGATCCACTAGAGACATTGCATGTGTTCTTTTCCTAAACCACTTTAATCCACTAGTGTCATTGATCCACATGACCACATTGCATGTGTTCTTTTCCTAGACCACATTGATCCACATGACCACACACACTCTAGTGCATTATGTGATGCAACTTATACCTCACTGGTGCAACATGCAATGTGGAAGCTGCTCTTCCTATGTGCTTTTGGCCTCCGTGACCATGGTTTGGCACATGGATCCACTATAGACATTCCATGTGTTCTTTTCCTAAACCACACATATCCACATGACCACATTTCATGTGTTCTTTTCCTAGACCACATTGATCCACATGACCACACACACTCCAGTGCCTTATGTGATGCAACTACTGCCTCACTAGTGCAACGTGCAATGTGGAAGTTGCTCTTCCTATGTCCCTTTGGTCTCTATGACCATGGTTTGACACATGGATCACCTATGGGCATTGCATGTGTTCTTTTCCTAAACCACATTGATAAACTAGTGTTAATGTATGTGTTCTTTTCCTAGACCACATTGATCCACATGACCACACACACTCCAGTGAATTCCGTGATGCAACTTCTGCCTCACTGGTGCAACATGCAATGTGGAAGCTAGTTTTCCTATGTGCTTTTGGCCTCTGTGACCATGGTTGAACACATGGATCCACTGTAGACATTGCATGTGTTCTTTTGCTAAACCACATTGATGCACTAGTGTCATTGCATGTGTTGTTTTCCTAGACCATATTGATCCACATGACCACACACACTCCAGTGCATTTTGTGATGCAACTTCTGCCTCGCTAGTACAACATGCAATGTGGAAGCTGCTCTTCCTATGTGATTTTGGTCTCTATGACCATGGTTTAACACATGGATCACCTATAGTCATTGCATGTGTTATTTTTGTAAACCACATTGATCCACATGAAGACATCGCATGTGTTCTTTTCCTAAACGACATTGATCCACATGACCACACACACTCTAGTGCATTTTGTGATGCAACATCTACCTCGCTGGTGCAACATGCAATGTGGAAGCTGCACTTCCTATGTGCTTTTGGTCTCTATAACCATGGTTTGAGATATGGATCCACTATAGACATTACATGTGTTCTTTTCCTAAACCTCTTTAATCCACTAGTGTCATTGATCCACATGACCAGATTGCATGTGTTCTTTTTCTAGACCACATTGATCCACATGACCACACACACTCCAGTGCATTATGTGATGCAACTTCTCCCTCACTGGTGCAACATGCAATGTGGAAGCTGCACTTCCTATGTGCTTTTGGTCTCTATAACCATGGTTTGAGATATGGATCCACTATAGACATTACATGTGTTCTTTTCCTAAACCTCTTTAATCCACTAGTGTCATTGATCCACATGACCAGATTGCATGTGTTCTTTTTCTAGACCACATTGATCCACATGACCACACACACTCCAGTGCATTATGTGATGCAACTTCTCCCTCACTGGTGCAACATGCAATGTGGAATATGCTCTTCCTACTATGTGCTTTTGGTCTGTGTAACCATGGTCTGACACATGGAAAAACTATAGAGATTGCATGTGTTATTTTCCTAAACCCCAATTGATCCACACAACCATATTGCATGTGTTCTTTTCCTAGATCACATTGATCCACATGGCCACACACACTCCAATGC
Organism: Avena insularis; assembly: GCA_023614405.1. Lineage (NCBI taxonomy): Eukaryota > Viridiplantae > Streptophyta > Magnoliopsida > Poales > Poaceae > Avena > Avena insularis. The sequence continues at coordinate 284,989,443 of CM042690.1, forward strand.
ATTCTGCCATGCAACTTCTGCTTCACTAGTGCAACATGCAATGTAGAATCTGATCTTCCTATGTGATTTTGGTCTCTTGACCATGGTTTGACGCATGGAAGACCTATAGTCATTGCATGTGTTCTTTTCCTAAACCACATTTATCCACTAGTGTCATTGCATGTGTTCTTTTTGTAGACCAAATTTATCCACATGACCACACACACTCCAGTGCATTCTATGATGCAACTTCTGCTTCACTGGTGCAACATGCAATGTGGAAGCTGCTCTTTCTATGTGCTTTTGGTCTCTGTGTCCATGGTTTGACACTTGGATCACCTATGGACATTGCATGTGTTCATTTCCTAAACCACATTGATCAACTAGTGTCAGTGCATGTGTTCTTTTCCTAGACCACATTGATCCACATGACCACATACACACCCCAGCGCATTCTATGATGCAACTTCTGCCTCACTGGTGCAACATGGAATGTGGAAACTGCTCTTCCTATGTGCTTTTGGTCTTTGTGACCATGGTTTCACACATGGATACACTATAGACATTGCATGTGTTCTTTTCCTAAACCACCATGATCCACATGACCACATTGCATGTGTTCTTTTCCTATACCACATTTATCCACATGAATACACACACTCTAGTGCATTATGTGATGCAACTTCTGCCTCACTAGTGCAACATGCAATGTGGAAGCTGCTCTTCCTATGTGCTTTTGGTCTCGGTTACTATGGTTTGACACATGGATCACCTATAGTCATTGCATGTGTTCTTTTTGTAAACCACATCGATCCACTAGTGTCATTGCATGTGTTCTTTTCCTAGACCACATTGATCCACATGACCACACACACTAGAGTGCATTATGTGATGCAACTTCTACCTCACTGGTGCAAAGTATAATGTGGAAGCTGCTCTTCCTATGTGCTTTTGGTCTGTGTTACCATGGTTTGACACATGGATCCACTATAAGCATTGCATGTGTTATTTTCCAAAACCACATTGATTCACGTGACCATACACACTCTAGTGCATTTTGTGATGCAAATTCTGCCTTACTATTGCAACATGCAATGTGGAAGATGTTATTCCTATGTGCTTTTGGTCTCTGTGGCCATGGTTTGACACATGGATCGACTATAGACATTGCATGTATTCTTTTCCTAAACCACATTGATACACTAGTGTCATTGCATGTGTTCTTTTCCTAGACCTCATTGATCCAGATGACCACACACACTCCAGTGCATTCTATGATGCAACTTCTGCCTCACTAGTGCAACATGTAATGTGGAATCTGCTCTTCCTACAAGCTTTTGGTCTCTGTGAACATGGTTTGACACATGGATCACCTATGGTCATTGCATGTGTTCGTTTCCTAAACCATATTGATCCACATGACCACACACACTCCTATGAATTCCATGATGCAACTTATGCCTCACTAGTGCAACATGCAATGTGGAAGCTAGTTTTCCTATGTGCTTTTGGTCTCTATGACCATGGTTTGACACATGGATCCACTGTAGACATTGCATGTGTTCTTTTGCTAAACCACATTGATGCACTAGTGTCATTGCATGTGTTCTTTTCCTAGACCACATTGATCCACATGACCACACACACTCCAGTGCATTTTGTGATGCAACTTCTGCCTCACTAGTACAACATCCAATGTGGAAGCGGCTCTTCCTATGTGATTTTGGTCTCTATCACAATAGTTTGACACATGGATAACCTATAGTCATTGCACGTGTTATTTTCGTAAACCACATTGATCCACTAGAGTCATTCATCCACATGACGACAATGCATGTGTTCTTTTCCTGGACCACATTGATCCACATGACCACACACACTCTAGTGCATTTTGTGATGCAACATCTACCTCACTGGTGCAACATGCAATGTTGGAGCTGCTCTTTCTATGTGCTTTTGGTCTCTGTGTCCATGGTTTGACACTTCGATCACCTATGGACATTGCATGTGTTCTTTTCCTAAACCACATTGATCAACTAGTGTCAGTGCATGTGTTCTTTTCCTAGACCACGTTGATCCACATGACCACACACAGACTAGTGCATTCTATGATGCAACTTCTGCCTCAATGGTGTAACATGCAATGTGGAAGCTGCTCTTCCTATGTGCTTTTGGTCTCTGTGACCATGGTTTGACACATGGATCGACTATAGACATTGCACATGTCGTTTTCCTAAACCACATCGATCCACTACTAACATTGCATGTATTCTTTTCCTAGTCCACATTGATCCACATGACCACACACTCCAATGCATTATGTGATGCAACTTCTGCCTCACTGGTGCAACATGCAATGTGGAAGTTGCTCTACCTATGTGATTTTGGTCTCTGTGACCATGGTGTGACACATGGATCCACTATAGACATTGCATGTGTTCTTTTCCTAAACCACATTGATCCACTAGTGTCATTGCATGTGTTATTTTCCTAGACCACATTGATCCACATGACCACACACACTCCACTTCATTATATGATGCAACTTCTGCCTCACTGGTGCAACATGCAATATTGAACCTGCTTTTCCTATGTGCTTTTGGTCTTTGTGACCGAGGTTTGACACATGGATACACTATAGACATTGCATGTGTTGTTTTTCGAAACTACATTGATCCACTACTGTCATTGCATGTGTTGTTTTCCTAAACCACATTGATCCACATGACCACACACTCCAATGCATTATGTGGTGCAACTTCTGCCACACTGGTGCAACATGCAATGTGAAAGCTTCTCTTCCTATGTCCTTTTGGTCTCTGTGATCATGGTTTGACACATCGATCCACTATAGACATTGCATGTGTTCTTTTCCTAAACCACATTGATCCACTAGTGTAATTGCATGTGTTATTTTCCTACACCACATTGATCCACATGACCACACACACTCCAGTGCATTATGTGATGCAACTTGGGTCTCACTGGTGCAACATGCAATAAGGAAGCGGCTCTTCCTATATGATTTTGGTCTTTGTGACCATGGTTTGACACATGGATCACCTATAGTCATTGTATGTGTTCTTTTCCTAAACCACATTGATCCACTAGTTTCATTGCATGTGTTGTTTTCCTAGACCACATTAATCCACATGACCACACACACTCCATTGCATGTTGTTTCTATGTGCTTTTAGTCTGTGTGGCCATGGTTTGACACATGGATCACCTATAGTCATTGCATGTGTTCTTTTCCTAAACCACATTGATCCACTAGTGTCATTGATCCACATGACCATGTTGCATGTGTTCTTTTCCTAAACCACATTGATCCACATGACCACACACACTCGATTGGATTATGTGATGAAACTTCTGCCACACTAGTGCAACTTGCAATTATATCTATGTAAGATCATAGTTCTTTATGAAATATATATACCCCATGATACATCCCGATTCATATTTTCCCGTGATATCTATATAATATCATAGTTCTTTATAGTTTTTTCAATTGCAGATAATTTGACATAGGCCAGTATGTATTCCATTGTGAAAAATAGGCATTTCCAATCTTTTAGACAATTTCTATTTTCTATTTGAATCCCTTAGTCTGTTTTGCCCTTGGTTTTTTGATTCTGCTTAGTTTGTCCCTCTATAGTCACAAACTCTCACAAAAGCCCAAACGCGTGCGCACATTGCCTGCTACGTGCTGACTGGTTGACACAGTTGTCGCACGGATCATTCACGCCTACCGTTGATCCTCTCTTATACAACGTGGATCATTGCATGATCTCATGCCTTTCACAGTACATCGTGAGAACCAACAGAAATACGCTTGCCATCTGTCCCCCTGTTTTACACGTTGGGTTTTAAGGGGTGTGTCTCTCTCATCGACACTTCTACAAGAAGGAACACTGAGCCGTACATTAAATAATTCGACGAGTCGTCATGTGACGTTTAATATTGTCTAAAAAGCCTACTACTCTAGAACACGACAACAGGTGATCCACGGGTTATCCCATTTTTACGCAGCGTGATTGTAATCTCACTTTCAATAGGCCCCCACTGCACGAACCTTCCACGTGTTAGCCATAGCCCGAAGAGCTTCCTACCGGGGCCCCTCGAGGAGACCTAAACGTCCCCGCATTAAAAACCCAGCCATCTTCATCAGGTCCTCCCCTCGCACTCATCCACTCCTCGCTCTGCCCGATCTAGACAAAAAGCCCACTGTCCTCACAGTACAATCACCAATCTTCTCCATGGAGCCAGTGCATGGGGGCGAGTCTGCGTGCATCACCACCGGATGGTTTCTCATGCTATGTGTGATAAGGTGCTTCCCACAGAAGATTTGGAGGAGCAACATGCTACCAAGGGAGAGGAGGTCGTCTAGTTCGACCCCTATGGGGACTATGTGCTCGCCGGTGTAGACGACTTCGGAGCCCCCGATGAGGGCGAGGAGTTCAACGAACATGCTCCGCTCGTACACCCGGAGGTACATCTATTTCTCTATGTTTCGTATTTTCTACTCGGGCTATAGATGTACCTTTTAATCTATTGATGTACTACTTAATCTGTTCATGTGCTACTTAATCTAGTCCTGATGATTAGATACACCGTACTAACCGGTGCATGGAGAGATTTAGGCTATTCTGAATGAATCAACATTATTTATTTATTACTGAGTTATCAAGAACACAAAAAATCTTAATTTAGAAGTGAGCTAGGGAGACAGCCATAATGAACTGCTGAACTTGTATAAATATGTTATTATTTTCAAAGTAACTTGAAATGGTTGTTTGAATATCTATTCATTATTTTTCTCATTTCTTTTTGCATTTTATACATTATAGTTAGATTCTAGTCAGGTGGACTATGATAAGGAGGACCGAGACAACAAGAGCCGCCATGTCATGAAGAAGCTCAAGAGCGGGTGAATCCCTTTCTGCACTCGACTTGGGGAGCTCGGGTGCCCTTTCTGTAAGAAAGGAGTCAACCCGAGGATTGACAGCTTGATTCCACATGCGGTTGGCATTGGTAAAAGCCCGATGAGTAAACACAAGTCAGCGACCAAGGATAAGGATGCTGCTTATGGAAAATTCCTGAGGGAGTATGTCAATACAGGCCTGGTGTCCCCTTACCTAGGAATCGGCAACTTCTAGCCAAAGAACCCGTGACTGTGCTGCCCCAGCCACTAATAATTTTTAATTCTCTTACCGTTTTCGAGACCCTCACACTATATGGTGTGTTGAAACCTGATGCGATGCTACCGACATGTGTGTTAAAAAAGTTGCTTAATCGTGCATGCTTACACCTGTGGAAGACCCAGAAACTTCTAGAAGCCTGAGAAAACGAGTTTAAGTTGCCAAATTCTGAACAAAATCACTATAAAAAAGAAATTTAAAGCTTTGTGCAATCGGCAGGCCTAGGCGGCTGCCAGGGGTCTAGGGATGCTAGGTCCGTCTATGCTTTACATGTCCCTTCAATTTGTTTTGCATAATGATCACAGATAGCTGTCCACTTCTTTCTGTCCTGTCACATTACCTCGTGTCAGCACCGTGCACCCGCTGCAGAGCGGCAACGGGATGGTGGTCATCCCTGTGACCAGTCTCCGCCACACAATAGCCACATCGCACACCCGTCCCATCGCCTACCGGGCACGGCCTCCCAATTTAAGTGCTAGGATTGGAAACCAATGGTGCTTGCCCGGTCAAACGTGCTTAAGAGTGGGTATGACTAGAGTAATGTTAAATGCAATTTACGACGCCTAACCCCGTTTTACGCATCGCCTCTCGTCCCTGCAGCACAACACTATGCAAAAGTCCCCAACTCCTTCTGCCGTAGCTACCGCAAGGACCATCGATGCCGCTACAGCCACCGCGATCGCCGCGTCATACCACTACAACAGATTTCTCCACCACCACGCCTAGTCCAAGCCACCACCACCGATGCTAGGCCACCACTACCACATAGGTGCTGCCACGGACACATAGTACGATGTGTTTGGTGATGGGAGCGACTTCACCGACGAGCACACCGTCATCGCCCATGGAACCACCGAGATGATGGTCATCCACACCAATGCGTGAGCGGAGGTGGCCAAGGTCGTCGCAATGTATGAGTGGTGGCTACAGGAGCCAATGGACACGTACAAGATCATCGGCCTAGACCTAGAGTATACCCACGATAGGAAGAGGGCGGTGCTTTTGCAGCTATCCATGCACAACCACTGCCACCTATACCACGTATGCAGGGCCAAATGGGTATGCCCGGAGCTTCACGAGTGCCTACGCAGGAGGGAGATCTACTTATCCAGTGTCGACATCAAGAACGACACTCCGAAGCTAGATCAGGATCTCCGCATTCATGTCGTCAATCACGTCGATCTCCAACATGTGTGGAGGTACCCGGACGATGATACGGGGAAAGACGACATGGCTAGACTCACTACCAACATCATCGGTTGCGAGTTCGCCGGCATGAAGGTCGAGTTCCTGAATCACCTGCACGAGCGATCTTAGGGGCTTGTTCGTTTGCGGCTCCAAAGTTCCTGGGCGGGTGCATCATGATACATGACTTGCTTGTAATATTGCGGAGGGGCCATAGTAGAATCGCCAATTGTCCAGAGGGGGCAAATGGGGGTGAATACAAATCTAACAGCCAAGCGGTCGTTTGAACCATACAAAAAATGGTTGAACTAAAATACCGTTGTTAGGTCAACTCTTCTTGGCCCGCCCTGTCAGTATTCCCTGTTATCCTTTACGGTCGTGGACTAGTTTACCCCTGGGTGCACCAGATCTATTTCTTTGCTCTGCTCTGCTCTTCTCCCCTGCTCTCCTCCTCATAACCTTTGCTCAGCTCTGGCTTCTCGTCTCAAAAAGGAGCTTGCATTTTCTCTCCTTGCGTCCTTGCCATGTCCAGTCAACCTCCCACGCCCCTAATCAAAGCTCGCAGCAGTCATCATCGCATCATTCGCCGTATCGGAGCTTCGCGTCCCCGAACTAGTCTCTCGCCTATGTCTAGTCCTACTCGCATGACGGAGCGCGTGCCATCGGGCGATCTTGGCCGGTGACTGGCCTCGGGCGGTTGCATGATGTCGCGCACTGCAGGCATGGTAGCCCTATCACAACAGTTCGATAACCATGCTCTCATGGCCACCATGCTGGGCATCTGTCCCGCCTTGTCGCCGGCAGACTTGCTGTCAGCTTAAAGGTCTCGTTTTGGGATGAGACAAAATGTGGTCAAGATTGAGGTATGTGCACTGCCATTTGATTTTTTCATCTGGTTCGAGCATAGCTCAGATGCCGAGCGTGTTCTACATTCTTCCCGTTCTTTCGAGTGCTGCGGGGATAAAATGAGCTTTATGCGTTGGCATCGCGCCTGTGGGTGGGACGATCGCTTGGGACAACTTTGTTTCTTCTCCAAAATCGGCTTTGAAGGCCTCCCATTGGATGCTTGCGAGCTAGAGGCCCTCAAGAAGGTTGTCGGTAGCCTTGGAGGCAAGCTATTGGAGATCGTGCCACCGAGCGACAGATGGATCATTGAGGTAAAGGCGTGGCTGAAAGATCCTGACGCCATTCCTAAGATGTACGAGGTGGAGATTCCAAGCAGGGAAGGATGATGGCTTTGCTGGAAGCACCCGGTCATCATCCACCTAGAGGAGGTTCTGGAATCGGTACATGGCATTCAGGACCCTGACGAGGCGACCAGAAAGCATCCTCGTCACCTGCAGTGTTGGCCTGGAAGGATCGATGGCACATGACCACCACCGTTTCCCAATGGCGCACACAGTTTCGGCGGGGGAACTGGGCATGGACAAGCTGGTGGTTCTGATTTCCCTAGAGTGAAGATAGAGCTCAAGTGAATTGATGTAGTATGTGAAGGGTTCACAGCATAGAAAAGAAAAAATTTCCTACGATGTGAACTACAATACACCAGGATCTATCTACTAGATACAAGCAACAGCTGGATATACATCCATAGAGAACATACCCTCGAAGACAACAAAGCTTTGTTAACGAGATGGAACTTGTGGATGATGTAGTCGTACACTTTCCGATCTCAAGATCGTGACGAAGTCCAGCAGGTCCAGCTCCAGCACGTCCATCAGATCCAGCTCCAACAAGTCCAGCACCACTAAGTCCAGCACCGCAAAGCAGCGGTGCATCCGTGATCTCACACACGTCCGGTACCCCGACAACCTCCATCCCTCGCTCCAGCAAAGCAGCAGAGGCAACAACTCCTTTCCAGATAAAGCCACCGGGAACATGTATCTCGCTAATTCGAGACCATGGGGAAAAATACTAGAGGGGGAGAGAGATCCTTCAGGAGGACATGTGAGTGAGAAGTAAGGAGAGGGGGCCTTTTATAGGAGGAGGGGGTGCCCCTCCCCCTGGACGGCACCCAAGGGGTGACCCTTCACCTCCTCATTCATGTGGTGGTAACTCCCTCCACATAAATTTGCCTCTTCACATTCTCCATTAAAGTCTCCACTTTAAATGCATTAAATTTCTCCAAATTTAATGCTCTCTCATTTAATTAAACTCTTTTATTAATTTTATTCAGAATTTTGTTAATTACTTTAATTAACAAACATTCACATAAAACCCCCTGCAACATTGCAATATTACATGCAGAACCAATTTCAGCAATTTCACCCGAAATAGTTTTGGTGTCTATTGAAATAATTCCAGCGCTTTCTTAAATCATTATCTAAAACATATTTGCTCCAAATGTTGTCGATATACCTTAAGTGTGTCACCCTACGGTTCATAAATAATGCAGACATGATCGATACCCCTCTCATATCAATAATCAGAAGCGGGACCTAGAGATCCATACTGACTCCTACACATTCAACGATGACTTCTGTGATTGTGAGAACATTTAACGCTGGTAACTAAATCCCTTTGTCTCGTGATATATTACATTTCCGAGATTCGATCATCGGTAACTCCATACCTAGTTTGATCTCGTTATCGACATGTACTCTTTTCTTGTTCCCTTAATATAACATTCTAGTGATCTCATCACTTGCTTGCAAGCTAACCAATTTGATATCACCGAGTGGGTCCAGAGTATATTTATCCATCATCGGGATGGACAAATCCATCTCTTGATCCATGAGCCTCTACAAAACACTTTTGTAGCAATGAACCCCCCTTTATAATCACCCTTTCACGGTGTGACGTTTGATGTTATAAAGATACTCTTCCAGTGTTAGTGATTGACATGATCTCATGGTCTAAGGACTAGGATTACTTCGTATGATGTTATAGCATTATAAACAAAATGACTTTGATCATAATGCTATACTTTGGATGAATGTTCATCACATCATTCCACTAATGTTGTGACGTCGTTATTAACAACATCCAACGTCCATGATCAGGAAACCTTGATCATCTTGTTAATTAACGAGCTAGTTCATAAGAGAGGCATAACTAGGAACTTTCCTTTTGTTTATTAAACACACATTTATTAACGTTTCCAAATTAATACAATTATAGCATGCAAAATAAAAATTTATCATAAACAAGGAATAAGATAATAACCACTTTATTATTGCCTCTCGGGCATATTCCCTTCAGTATGTGTGGCTAATGAACTTGTAGTATGGAGAGCGTAGCAGGTAGTTAGCTTGGACTACTAATATGTATGGATTTCTATTTTCATGCCCCTGGTTCGTTAGTTGTACTCAGTTTTCCCCAGCCGCTTAGTGTTTCGTCACTTTCCCCTCCCTCTATTCTGAAACCCTCACATGCGCTCGGATGGAGGGTGTTGTCAGGTCAAAGGATTGACCGTTACATGCTGACAGGTGGGACCGTGTTGGGGCAGGTCCTGTGTTGTGCGTTACATTATGTCGCCTCGACCATTACGTGTTGATGGGTGGGGCCATGTTGGGATGGGTCCTGCATATGTGGTGAAGTGTGGGGGCGCGTTGGGACATGTCTTGCATACGTGGTGAAGGGTGGGGCCGCATGGAGACACGTCGGACCAGCCATGCTTGCTCCGAGCCTGGAACATCTCCCACACCACCCCTCCTCTCCACTCCCCCGCCGGCGTGCCCTCCTACCTAAGATCCCCTCCTACCTTATGTCGTCCTCATCCCCCGAGCCGCCCCTCCTCCTTGCCACAGAGCCCACTCTGGCTCCGATTCCTCCCCCGCTAGATCTACCCCTTTCGTGGAATAGTATGTGACACTGGGGGGTGTACCAGTCCTCCCCGTCAAGCGCAGAGAAGATTGGGTGGAATCGGAGGATCTAACGCATGGATTCCATCTAGGTAAGTATTGTTTCCCTTTGTGGATTGATTATAGGCAGTAATTGAGCGTGAATCGCCGGTGCTCAGCTAACTGCCTTGCTTTTCGAATAGGATTGATCCAGCACTGGTATTTTGGCTAGCGGTTAAACTAGATGCTAGCATAATTCATGGTTGTGAATGGTATCTCTCTAGAATTTACTTCCTAGCGGTGGTTGCAACCTCCATAACTCTCAGAGATTTGAAAGATAAAATATATTCTAAATTCCTGGAGCAATGGTGATGCAGTTGATTTGCAATATTTCAACATTAGCGAGCGAAGATTGCTCCCACTAACTAGCGAAGCTAATCTGGTAATGCTTTTCTCTTCGAATGTTGTCGAACGTTTTGGTCGAATTCGTCTCCATGTGCAACCTAAAGTTGAACACACGGTAAAGAGGGCTAAAGCATCATCTGGTGGTCAGACATCATCAAGTGGTCGGGCATCATGTGTTTCTGCTGTCTCTGCTAATAGTGTGCGCCCCCGCACTCCTTGTAGGTCCACAGTAGTACCATCTGTTCGCACTGCGAGTGTAAGCCAAAACGCTCATGCGGCCAATGTGGAGGACAAAGCAGAGTTTGCCGAGGGAGCGCCTCCACTAGATGATGAGGATGAGTTGATGTTTCTTGAATTGGTAGATAGATTTAGTAAACAGGCACTAGAGGATCAATACACAGAGGAATTGGCCCATGGTGCCAGATTTGATGACATTGATGAAGAAGAGAAGGAGGAGAACAATGACAGTCTCGTTTTAGCCGAGTACGATGGTGAGGACTTGCTAGTAATTGAGTGGGACAGGAATGATCCTAAGATTTCAGAAGGAACCATATTTGAAACGATGCGGGACTGTCGTAATGCCCTTACTACATATTGCATCTGCACCAATAATGATTATGTTGTTATTAAGAGTGAGCCAACAAGATTCATAGTGAAGTGCCCATACAAGAGGTCTAGGTGGAGGATGCACACATCCACTATGCTCAGGAGCAGTTTCGTTCAGGTATTACAACCAGTTGTGTATTTTAGATCATTGTGTAGAATTTGTTAACTGTACCTAACATTTTCATTATGTTTCAGATAAAAGGTAACCAGTTCAAACATTCTTGTCCACCTCAAGGGGGACAGCCAAAGGACAAAACAAAACTAGCAAAGACTAGGTGGTTGGCACATGCAATCATAGATTGGATGAGAGCGAACCCATCACTTGGTGCAATAGCGCTCCTAAAAAGTTTCTGAAAAGTTTAAGATTATAGTACCTTACATGAGGATGTTCTATGCAAAGGAAGTGGCTCTTGATAGGATCAATGGTCCATGGAATGAAAGTTTTCAGTTGCTTTACAGATTCAAAGCTGAAGTGGAGATGGCTAGTCTAGGTAGTGTTGTATAGATAGACAGGCATACAGTTCAGTACAAAATAAGAGGGAAGACAATCGAGAAGGAGTGCTTTAGAAGGGCTTTTGTTTATTTCAAAGCTTGTTGGCAAGGGTTTCTGGATGGTTGCAGGCCTTATTTGGCCGTGATGCAACAACTCTTCATGGTAGATTTAAAGGACAGCTAGTAGCTGCTATTACAGTTGATGTCCACTATTGTATGTTCCCTGTTGCTTTTGGAGTTTTCGAGATTGAGTCAGAGGAAAGTTGGACTTGGTTTCTGGAGAATTTGCCCGACCCTATAGGTCATCCATCAGGACTTACTATCCACACAGACGCTTGCGAGGGTTTGGAGAAAGCTATAGAAGTAGTATTCCCTGAAGTGGATCATAGGGAATGTATGCGACACTTAGTGTAGAATTTTACAAAGAAATTCAAGGGTAAAGTTTATATTGACAACCTATGGCCAGCTTCATACACATGCAGTTTAAGGAAGCATCTGTATCATTTGGAAGTGTTGTATAAACAAAAACCTACGGTGAAGGAGAACTTGGATGCACATGCTCAGCTGCAAATTTAGGGCAACATATGCTTAGAATGTTCCAACCTAGTTGGGAAAAGACAAATGGATGTAAGTGAATCCAGGCTTCAAGCTATACCCTCCAGTTTTTACTAGACCAATAGGTAGGCCAAGGAAGAATAGGATGAGAGCTAGTGTAGAGGGTGTTGCACCACCTCGACAACGTAAGTGCAAATGTTGTGGGATCCTAGGGCACATTGCTAGTCTTTGTAAAAATGCAGTGGAGCTAGCTTATGGAATGGATGATGAGGCGGGAGTAGAAAATGCAGATGAGAATGAAGTATTTGAACGAGAGGAGAATGAAGCAATGGATACATTGCATATTGAACCAACGGATCGAGAGGAGATTGAACCCAGATGCAGGGGAGATTGAACCAGATGTAGGGACGATTGAACAAATGGATCGAGAGGAGATTGAACCAAATGAAGGGGATATTGCACCAAATGCATGGGGGATTTAAGCAATTTATTCATTGGAAGCAGAGTTCAAAAGTAAAGGAATTACACAATATGATATTGAAGAAATTATGCCAATGCGTTTTGAACCGTATGAACCAATGAATCGAAACATGGTTGAACCAATTGTATGACAAACTAAAGCACTTGATTCATTTGATGCAGAGAAAAAGAACAAAGCGAACAAACGGAAGAAGCTGGTGGTGGTCTCCGAGAATATTCTATCCAGGATCACCCGGAGCAAGGTGGTGAACTCCGAGAATATTCCAGCGAAAAATAGTAGGAGCAAGAAAAAAGTTAATTTGAATTTGTATGATGAATTTGAACTACTGTCAATGTTTGTGATGCTTCCAAGTTTGTATGTTGGATAACCCCATAATGTATGTGTTACTGCAAGTTTCTATTGTCATGCACCTAGATGCTTTAGCACTGCTCAGTTTTGCCCTCGACATGTGGTCAACACATGGGGTTTAGCTAGTTCATGGCTTAAACCATAGCCAACGTTGACCAATTGATCCAAAATTTGGCACACTTGTGTATCCTGGATTGATTTACCATATGAAATTGGAAATTTTGGATTTACTTGTAATCAGCCACATTTTTCTTTTTCTAAGTGATTAAATTCAAATACATGGTTTTAGGGTTAGTTTAATTCAAAAAAGAAGTCAAAACATAGTGCAACCTTCGCATGGAGTCTTGTTATGTTAACTAAAAACTAGCATGAATAAAAAAGGAAAGGAAATAAAGAGAAATGGACTTCTCCCCTAAACCACTTATTGGAATGAGATACTAGATATGAAGAGGCATGGCTTTCTACTCAGTCAACCTCCAACATAACCAATCCCAAAACATACTTTGCCTAAATGAGGCCAAGTTTGGCACACTTGTGTATCTTTTAGTTGCAAACAATATAATATAGGCCAATAAGGATTATTTTATTCAAATACCACATTTTCCATTTGTTATGCCAAAAGCTTGAATTTCCCTTAGTCATTTTTTATCTCAGCGCGCTTATTTTCCTTAGCTCTACTCAGTTTTCCCCTCCTGCTAAAGTTTTTCTCACTTTTACCCTCTCTCATGTCTCAGTTTAGCTAGCGCTCTGATTGGTCGAGATGTATGTCACACGGATCTTGGCCAACCACCGTTGGATACATCATGATCCGATGGGCTGGAGGTCTCTCCCTCCTGATGGGTGCATCTAACCTTGTACGGCGAGGAGATCCCGACAGGCTGTGTGTCTCTTCCTCCCTTTCCCTGACGCACATATACCAGCCGCATCAACTAGTGCTTAGTTTGGCGGCACTATGATTGGTCGAGATGTATGTCACACGGATCTTGGCCAACCACCGTTGGATACATCATGATCCGATGGGCTGGAGGTATATCTCTCCCGTTGGGCTACGGAGAGGAGATCCTGACAGGATGGATGTCTCTCCCTCCCTTTCCCTATCGTACGTATACTAGCCGCATCTTCCTCTCCTCCTATCGACGTACGGCAGCATGGACCTATGTGTGGGGGTCGGAATGGCTTGCGGAGGCACGGATCTAAGCGCGGCTGCTAGAACGGCGTGCCACATTGAGGATCTAACCGTCTGACATTTCTATCTCTGTCTGTCTGACTTCCGTTCATATCCTCAGATCTGTTGCTGATGAAAGACACCCACAGAAGCCATCATCCGCAACATCAGTGCGACAGCGGTGGTACCGACAGTGGCCATGGATGAAAGACATCGATGGAAGCCATCATCCGCAACATCTACAGCTGTGGTGCTGACAATGGTCATTAATATGACGACGATTGAAGCCATCATCCGCAACATCTATGGCTATGGTGCTGACAGTGGTCATCGATGCAAAGAAGATTGAAGCCATCATGCACAACATCACTGCGACGGCGCAGATCAAGCCCTCGTGAACCAAAGCCGTGGGAGGCAGGCCATGGCCACGACTGGCATGTCGAGGTGCACTTCAACGGTGAAGTCCGGATGGGAGCACTTTTCCCATACTTCTTGGAGTACACATACGGCAGGGAGGGCGGCTAGCTCACCGTCCACTTAAAAATGGGACAAATTTAAGCCCAGATTGAACCAAAATTCTATGACTTAAAATATATGTATGATTTGAATAAATTTGACATGTATTTGAGCCGTGAGATCGGTGGATATGCTCTATTCATAAGTAGTAGTACTTGCTTTGACAATCTCTGGTGGGCTTGTATAAATTTGATTGAAATATGTATGATTTGAAACAAAATTGATATGTATTTGAGCAGTGAGGATGGTGGATATTCTCTAAAGCTGATTCATAAGTAGTACTCCCTCCGACCCAAATTAGTTGATTTAGATTTGACTAGATTCAATTGTATCTTGAGGAATTTGAGTCAACTAACTTGGATTGACAATCTTAGCCACTAATTTGGAACGGGGAATGGATGCTGCTGCCAATGCTGCAACTCTACATGGCAGCCACGATCGCAGCGACAGAACAGTCAAAACTGATAGGCCCCAACTTGACCCTCTAGGAATTTGGCACGCTAACTATGGGAATATAGATCCAATGGAAAGCAACTCGGGCCCCGCAATGCATTCTCTCGACAACTTTGGGACCGCTAGATCCAATGGCAAGCAACTCGGGTACCACAATGCATTCTGTCAACCACTTTGGGACTACTAGCTCCAACTGCAAGCAACTCAGGCATCGCAATGCATTCTCTCGACAAGTTTGGGACCGCAAATTGACTAAATTAGGAGGAACTCACAACCATCTATTGAATAAAAGTTCTAGTCTCTAAATTAGCTATGTATTCAACTAATCATTACATGTGACACCCTTCACCACAACCGCATACTGTAACTGCTAGGACGCGGATGACAACTACTAAAACTGCCCACATGAATCTACTATCCCCCCTCTTCACTTGAAGTTCATGTTTTAGATCTTCTATGACTTGATTAGATACAGCAAGATCAACCTCATGTGTCAACTTCTCTTTGCGAATAAGCTCTGAATTCTTCCTCGACAGTACGCTTCAGCTCGAATATCAACAGGTGTTTACGGGCTAATACATCACCTAACTGGGCAACCATCTCCTCAAAATCCATCCTATGGATAGACCACTGAGTTGATTCATCTTGGTATGCAATGTACCATGGATCATCGGCCTACATAGCACACTGTGACAATCCCAAAACAAAACAAATTGGAATCAGTCCGACAGGCCATGCAACCACTTCAAATTCAACGGTAGTACAAAGAGAAGGATCTACATGCACTTCCGACGTGGTAGGAGAAGGAGAATGTGGGCACGACATGATCGATTCCCCACCCTCGCTGGTGTACCCCTACGACCAGACATTGAGGACTAATTTGCTCCAACAATATCAAGGAAATTACGGGAACCGAAGCGATTAAGCTAGGAGGAGCAGGAGCGGAGGTCTTAGCAAGCACTACTAGCAATTGCTGCGACTGTTCGTCGAGCTATGGCATCGGAACCAAATCCCAGTCGTCATGGGCGGCGGACCTGCATGTGATCGGTACTGCCTCAACGTACAATGCGTGCGGACAAAACAGGTGCCGTAGCCGTGGTTGAGGTGCAGCGCGGCAGTCCATCCGATATTGTCGTAGGACAGATCCGGCGATGCGTCGATGCACTAACGATGGCTGCTCTATCCACCAGTGGGATAGGAGTTGCTCGGGGCCGGGGGCTGGGAGCGGATGAGAGAGAGCCGAAATGTCATACACGACCCCACCTATCAATTATTTCATATTTGCCAATTTTGCATATCTGCCAAACTTTTTCTTTGAAATTTGCATATTTGCCACATGACCACCACATGTCAGTGACACACAAAATGGCAAATATGCAAGTTGCAAAGTAAAACATGGCAAATATGAAAATCCCCCTCAAACCCCACATGACGGCCCCACCGGTCATTGGCTACGAAGGCCCCACAGAATGGCTCCACATAGCAGCCCCATCGTTCATTGGCTTCGACGGCCCCATAGAACGGCCCCATTTGTCATTAGCTACACCGGCCACACAATCAGGAAAAACGGGGCCCACAAGTCAGCGAGAGATGGATGGCTAGTCCATCGTGTATCCTGGCCCCACCTGTCAGCATGTAATGGTCAAGGCGACGTAACATAATGCTCAACGTAGGACCCGACCAACATGGTCCCACGTGTCAGCATGTAACGGTCAAGCCTTTGACCTTACGACATCCCCCCATCCAGCGCATGTGAGGGTTTTAGAATGGAGGGAGGAAAAAGTGAGGAAAAACTAAGTGGCTGGAGAAAACTGAGTATGACTAACGAACCAGGGGCACGGAAATAGAAATCCCTAATATGCAATAGTTGGAATTGATGTAGTATGTCTGGCTAATGAATTTGAAGTATGTGTGTCTAATGCATCTGTATTGAACATCTGTGAAGGACAACCTCCTAAAAAGAGAGTGGACTGGTAATGAGCAATGTTAATTCTGTGGTTGTCAGGAAAATGTAGTTCATCTCCTCTTCAAGTACAAGGTAGCTAGATGATTTTGTCAAGTGTTGAGCGATTCGTAGGACAATAAAACATTCTTGTTTCAAACAAAGATTACCTGCTGATTCGTATATAACTGTATATTGGTTTTGTAACATGGTGAACCGTGGGACCATTTTGCAGACATCACAAGACAAATGAAAAATGTGGTTTTATAGGACTATATCCTTAGTTCAAACCTCATAATTTGTACTGTGCCACTAGGTCTTAGTTTGTTGGGAGGGTCATGTTCAACCCGGCCATGCCTGCGAGACAGTGTATTCTGATTGATCAGGGTAAAGTGAAATGCAAATTGTTGTGTCTAAATTGCTTGAATATAATATTTACCAAGGTTTGTTCAAAATTGTCAGCTATTTTGTATGGAACATTCATGAATAAACCATGCAAAATCAGTACATAAACTGTTGTCTGAATTTTGTCTGCCTGGGATAAAAAATGGTAGATAACTAGATTTAAGAACAGGTAGTAATTGAAGGAAATAAATACTTGATAGTATTTGTTCACATTAGTAGTACTTCTATACAAAAGGGTCTAATATTTGCACAAGAGTGGGCTAAACTTCCTACTAGTTTATGGAACAATGCATCAGCATTCCATTTTCAAAAGCCATTCTTCAGTCTGAACTTAACTATTCTTCATAGAAGAAACTGCAGATCTCCACCAGAAAATTTGGCTAGCCAATTGCCTTGAGATGACGTAAGTTCAATGATCATTTAACCCCAACTGATCTTTTCCTTCCTGCCAAACTTCAAGAGATCTGCATCGTTCATGCACGACCGCTTTGCTTGCACCAGTCCCGGTTCAGCATGACCATCCGCGCCACCACAACGATATCTTCGAAGCTGAAATTTGGCATCTGAAGGTAGGGATCATAGGTCCGTGTGAATTGGAACCTGAATTCCAGCGTTGAGCTGTTGCCCGTCGTCGGCTCCAGCTATCAAACAATCCAACAGGCTAAGTATAGATGCTTGGTCACCGCCACACTCTTGTCACCGATGGTGTGACGGATGGAGCGTCTTTGCCGCAGACAGCGTGTTCCCAGCCCCCCACTACGTTAAGGTCGCCCGCCCCAAAGCATGGACGCGAGAGTTCCTAGACATTGGCATTGCCCTGTTCTAGCGTTTGTACCCTCGGTGGCATGCTCCAGTGAAAGATTTGACATGTACCTTGTTCCCCCTTTGTAGATCACGCCATAATGCCGCTGCGTGCATTCTCCACAGAGCTTGCTTGGCCCTGATCGCTGTAGTTGATGCCGACACCGATGCCGCCACCGCAGGTATAGCCGATGCTGCATATTCGATGAAATCATCCGCCTGGCATGGCCATGGACAACCAGCTTTGAAGTAGAGCTTCATGGCTTGCCTTAGAGGGGCCAAATACCCCAGTTTCAGCGGCGGCTGCTTAGGCGGGGCCATATTACCTTAGGTGGTGTAGCGGGGCGGAGCTGCGCAAGGGGAAATAGGGTTAGACGGAGAATGGGATTGATAGACTGATAGTAGGTGTGGACTCCGGGCACACGTGAAAATAATCATCTTCTATTTCCTAAGAGTGTAATAATTCGACACTCGTTGCATTAACTGCTCAATCATTATTTCCCTTCTCAGCATAAGAGTGCGAACGTATTAAAAAGATCGGTCGTGGCTATCCACCTGATCGGGTAATGTACTAGGACAGGTAGGAGACCAAACAAACCGGGTTCCATTTTAAACATATTGACGACTATGCCCTTATGTTTATACGATATTATTTCTGTGCCACCCTGTACCGCCGAATTGTAGCAACACCATCAGAAACAGGGGATGGCGATGTGTCATGTTTTCTTTTTTTCTAAAGGGCATCTGAAATAAGGGATGACAACATGGCATATGTTCTGATTGGTGGGCTCGCCTCCTCCACCGTCGATGGCGTGCATCCCAGGTTCGAGGACTAGTGTCCCCCCAACACATTATCGTGCAATTTTCCATGTTTTGTCGCTCCTAGCTCTGCTCCGCTTCTCAGGTCCTCCCGCCGCCACTCCGTTTTGTCGTGCACCACTCTCGTCCTCCCCTTGGGTCATCGTCGTCCCACACTCCCATCCCTGCCATCCCCTCCCCTCCCTGCCCTTCCATGTCTCCTTTCCCTATCTCCTTGCCACCGTCCACTGCCCAGGCGCGACTGGAAATGACAACCGAGATTCGGGCATTGGGTGAGGCTCCTAATGACTCCGGTGATCTGGATCCTACTTTGAGATGGATCCTGCACGACCGGAGAACACGGAGATGGGTCCTGCCCGGCTGGAGAGCATGGAATCTCCTTGTAGTCTGGAGAGCATAGAGGAGAACGAAACAGGGAAGAGGAATATGGGTGCAAAGCTTTGGATGTCTAGAGCCCAGTGAAGGTGTCGTATGTCCTGATTAAAGGGTAAGAACTGTAATTCCTTCTCTGCATTCCCAAATTAGCGTTTTTAGTCCCGTGGTGATGGCAAGGATATGTGTTGGTAACGGCAGGACGTCTGCATAACTTGTCCTTCAGCATGATGAATTGTCAAGTGAGCATGAAGACACTGAAATGGGTGGCGGTGCGGATTATTTTGTGCTCGAAGATGTTGATAATGATGACAAAGCATATGCAGACGTGGTTGTTGACCCTGATAGGATGGATAGTAGGGAATATTTGGTTGATTCGAACTTTGAGCCTGACTATGGAACTTATGAGGAAGAGGAATGTGAAGATGTGGAAATGGGATGTAGATACGAAGACGAAGACGAGGACATGCTAGTGATACACTTTGACAAGGGCAATCCTACAATTGATGTGGGGACTGTCTTTGATACTGTGGAGGACTGCAGATATGTAGTTGCTACCTATGCTATTAGAGTTGGGTTCGAATTTATCATTGAAAAGAGCGACCAAAAGAGATTTAGGTTGCATTGTAGGTAAACTAATTTGTGTAAATTAAGATTGCATGCATCTCCAATGCGGGGTCGACACCCATTTCAGGTTTCAATAGCTACATTTAGTTTCAGTCTTTCTCATATTTATTCTGCTAATAATTAGCTCTAATTTATTTGGATTCTTACCGAATGCAGATCAAAGTAAACACGAAGAAACACAACTACCCTAGTACTTCTTTAAGTGATAAAATTAGACCGGCGACAACCAAGTGGATTGCTGCTACTATACTTGACTAGGTGAGGCAGGATCATAACATAGGACCTTCTGAACTCAAAACAATGATTAGCAAAAAGTTTAACGTTCTGATTCCTTACCATAGAGTCTTTGATGGGAAGGAGATGGCTCTAGACTTCATTTGAGGAAAGTGGAATGACAGTTTTCACATGTTGTATAGTTTCAAATCTAAGGTAGAGAAAACATCACCTAGTATTGTTGTTGACATCGATTATGAGGTTGTGAAAGGAAGAGAAAAGGTCTCAAGGGGGCTAGGTATAAGCAAGCAGATAAGAAATGCTTCAAGAGATGTTTTGTCTGCCTGAAGGCATGCTAGAAGGGATTCCTAGATGGCTGTAGGCCAT
This sequence comes from Avena insularis, assembly GCA_023614405.1. NCBI lineage: Eukaryota > Viridiplantae > Streptophyta > Magnoliopsida > Poales > Poaceae > Avena > Avena insularis. The sequence continues at coordinate 285,010,180 of CM042690.1, forward strand.
ACTTGGTAATAGACGAAACTTCTTTAACAAGGAAGTTTAGGGGACATGTTTCTTCTGCTTGTGCCGTGGACGCGCATAATTGGCTTCTTCTCGTATCTTATGCTGTTCTTGAGGGTGAATTAGATGAAAGTTGGACATGGTTCATGCAGAGACTACGAGCAGTAATTGGTCACCCTCAAGGCTTGGTGATACACACTGGTGCATGCATGGGCACTACTACAGATTTGGCTATCCATGGATTTGTATCTAGTGGTGCATGGGAACAGTGGTGCGCCATAGATAAATTACCTGTGGCGCATGTCTGGTAGATGCGCCACAAATAGGCAAATTATATATGGCGCATGGTAAATGGTGCGCTGTAGGTAATTCTGGGTAGACCCACCTGCCACTTATGGATGGCCCCGAACATATCAGTGGCATATGTATTGTCCGTGCGCCACGGATATTTGCACTGCTTGTGGCACGCTGAACTGGCATGCACCACGGATATGTTAGGGGCCATGCATAAGTGGCAGATATAGATGGCCCCTGACATATCCGTGGCGCATTCTATAAGGTGCGCCACTGATTTGCCTCTTATTTGTGGCATGTTCAACCTATGTGCGCCACTGATATGTCGAGTGATACATGGCAAATGTATCTATAATTTTTGATGTTCCATGCTTGGTTTTATCCACTTTCTTGTGTTTTTTCCACACTTTGGAGTACTTTTCATATGATTTCTTGGACTAACCTATTAGCAAGAGCCACAGTGCCAGCTGCCTGTTTTCTGCTGTTTTTGGTTCCAGGAAAGTTAGAAAATGAATATTCTCAGAATTGGACAGGACAAAAGCCAAAGTGCCTATTTTTCCAGAAGTCATCAGATGCCAGAGTACAAGACGGAGAGGGGCCAGGGGGCCACCACACCACCTTCTTCATCAACATGCAAGCCTCCGGTGTGATGCGTGAGTAGTTCATCCTTGGACTACGCTGGGATCCTTTGTTCTTTCATGTCTAGATCTTGTGAGCTCCGTTCATGATCAAGATCATCTATTTGTAATTCTGCATGTTGTGTTTGCGGGGATCCGATGGATATTGAGATGCTATTTCAGATTGATTATTGATTCTATCATGTCTTTGTTATTTGTGATCTTGCATGCTTTCCGTTGTTAGTAGCTATCTTGGCCAAGTAGATGATAGGAACTCCAAGAGTTAGTATTTATGCTCGATAGTGGGTTCATGCCTCTGGTAATCTGGGGAAGTGACACAAATCTCTAAGGTACTAGATGTGCTGTTGCTACTAGGGAGAAAACAATAATCCTTTGTTCATAGAACAATCGTACTGTTTACTTTACACGTAATTCGTAAAGCAATAATCTGTTGCTTGCAACTTAATACTGGAGGGGGTTCGGATGATAATCTGAAGGTGGATTATTAGTCATAGATGCAGTTGGATGGCGGTCTATGTATAATGTTGTATTGGCCAATCAAGTTCCAAAGGAGTCAAGATGATTAGTATATGCATGTATTGCTTTCTTGATGTTTGTCAATTGCCCCGCTGTAATTTGTTTACCCAGCATGTTATCTATCACGGAGAGCCACCTCCAGTGAACTATAGATCCCGGTACTTTCTTTTACATTCAATCTACAAACTGTTTACTGCTTTGTGTTTACTTTCTACAAACTATTACTTCTTTCCATTCGATACGTTTAATCCTTTGTTTTCAGCAAAACACGGTGAGATTGACAACCTCATCGCAAGTTGGGGACAAAGTTTTGTGGTTGTGTTGTGCAGGTCTCCACATTTCTACTAGCACCAGTATTGTGCCCTGCCAAGGCTCAGCTAGCAACACCTTTGGGGTGTTTCCTTGCTCCTACTGGTTCTATTAAACCTTGGTTTCATAACTGAGGGAAACTTGTTGCTGTGCTCATCATACCTTCCTCTTGGGGTTCCCAACAAGCTCTACATCAACACCGCACCAACATTTTTCTGGTGCCGTTACCGAGCCATCAAGCATTTTTCTGGTGTCGTTGCCGGCTTCACAAGGGGTGTCCCTCATAACCAATCTCTTTACTTTGTTATTTTTGTTTTGCTTAGTTTCTTTTTTCTTTGTTTGCTTGTTTCTTTATCAAAAAACACAAAAAAATTAGTCTTTCTAGTTTGCTTTCTTTATTCAAAAACACAAAATAATTAGTTCCTATCTTAAGTTGCCACTATGTCTAGCCTTGGTCCAATCACTATGTCACCCGAGGAAATGATTTTCACTTTTAAACAAGGAATTGAGGAAAGTTTTAAAGAAGCTTGGTCTAGAATCTCTGATCTACATGAAAAAACTAAGCCTAAAATGACTCAAAGCTTGTTCCTTAGAAGTTTTTACCTTGGAATTGCTCTTTGCTATAGATATGCTTTAGATGCTGTTGTGGGAGGAGATTTCCTCCAGTGTAATGAGGATGATGCTATTAATGCTATAAAGAAATTGATCCTCACTTACAACTTGCCTAGCCAAACTGATATTTCTTTTGCAAGAATATTTGCTAGACTGAACACTCTTGAGACTAGCACTACTAGCTTAAAATATTGCTATAATATGCTTAGGGAGCATCACAATTATATTCCAATAAATTCCGAACCATCAAAGTGGCTCCCTACAGTAAAGATTGAGATAAACACTGAAACTTTTCAAGCTCGCTGTGATATCATGTCAGAATTTTGTTTAGAAACTTTTCAAGCTCGCTGTGATACGCTTAGAAATATCTCTTGCTAATAATGCTACCATATTACCTATTGGAATAGCTGAAGGAGTGTTTACAAAGATCCTTGGGAAAATGATTTCTACTGATTATCTTGTTATTGAATGTGTAGAAAAAGGACAAATTACACTTGGAAGGTCCCTATTAGAACTCCTTAGAGCAATAATAGATGTGGGAAAGGGACCATGCAACTTTCTTATCCACCAAACAATCATATTTTCCCCAAGGTTAAGAATAAAAGTAAGAGAGGTAAGGGCATGAAATTTGGTCTTAATGCTTCTTCATTTGAGAACAGTTGATTCTTTCTTGCTTCATATGCCTAACTTAAAGGCGTTAAAGAAAAGTACTTATTGGGAGATAACCCAAAAGTTTTAGATGAGTCTTGAAGTTATTACTTCAGTAATAACCGCTCCTTATCCTTTTTATTTGCTTTTTGTGCCAAGAGTAACCTCTAATGAGAGAGAAGTAATGATTGGGAAAGTTGTTGTCCCGAAATAGATTTATGTACTTCACCATAAAAATTCGTGTAAAATCTCTGAACGTCTTTTTGAGGCATGAATTGTTGTGCTTCTTCCCCAGGTTGTTATCTAACTTTCGTTAGTTCAACACTTTTCGATTTGAGAAACATAAGGTCTTCTAAAATTTTTGTCTTTACCTACTAGTCTGTTTTGACAGATTTTTGCTATTTTCTGCATTTGCTTCTTGTTGGTTCCTTTTTGAGTTCTTTTGGGGAATTGAGATTTTTGAGGGAAGTGATACAGTATATAGTGTTCTAATGGAAGTTTATTTGGTGTTGGAACTGAACATTAAGACCTTTTATCTTGAGTGCACTAATGTTGCTAATAAAGATTGTATGAAGTTTTGTATGAAGGAAAAAATTTAGGTGTATGGAAGGAATGAGTAATGAGATGAAGGATGGACTAAAGCTCAAGCTTGGGGATGCCACGTGTGTCACCCCAAGAAATATCCAAGAAGTACAAGCGTCAAAGCTTGGGGATGCCCAAGGCATCCCCTTCTTCATCAATAAAATTCCCAGGTTTTTTCCAAACGCTTCATTTTTATTGTTTCATGCACAGTTGTGTTGTTCTTGCAGCGTCTTCTTTTTCGTTTTTGTTTTGGTTTTCGTTTGCTTTTGTTTGCTTAGTTTTTTGAATAACTTGGTTGGACCACCTCTTTCATACATTGGTTTGCAAATAGTTTGGTTTGGTTTGGAAAAGAGTAGGAATGTTCATACTTATGTGGTAAAAAGAGCTCGTTTTTGACTGTGGCCTATGCTTTGTCATGCCATGCTTGATATTGTTTTGGCTTTATGCTTAGTATTCTTTGCTGTAGCATGACTTGTTATAAACAATTGAGATTTCTTAATGTGCCTTGGATGAATCATGCGTTGTTTTAGCATATTAAAGCATAGTATAGTGGTATTCTCCTTTGATGCTTTATTTGGGTTGACTTGGCGCATGCTCACACCATGTTATGACTATCTCAAGTCACCATAGACTTTATGATCCTTTAGTTTTCAACTTGTATCACTTTATGCTTTGATCAATGATATTTTGTCGCTTTGCATGATTATGGCCATTATTGCTCTCTTAGTTTGTCGCTCCCAATCTTTTGCTAGCCTCCACAACAAAGTATGAGTTCCACTCATGCATCCAACTCCCTAAACCAAGTTATTCCAAAGAGTCCACCATACCTACCTATTAGCTTATCTTATTCCAAGTATATTCATGCTTTTGTTTACCTTCCAAATTAAACTTGTTATGAGAAAACTAGTGATTAAAGCTCTCACGAACTTGATGGCACACTTTACTTTTTTGCATCTAATAAACTTAAACCATTGGGTCCTTCTTCGTTGCGTATATGCTTGCGCTTTATAAGTTGAAATTAGCAGAACCATGTATCATGGGGAACGCTTTCAACATTGCACTTGTACTTTGTACCCTGTTGATATCATATTCTTTTGCTTACGGATCCCGGCGGTGTGAAATAAAAGTGGAACTTGTGAGATCATGGAGTTTATATGTGTGTTAGAGAAACGCCTGGGCCACTAGCCTAAGCCATGCCTAATCATGGTGGAACCTTGCAGCATCACCATAATGAGCACTCTAAGAAGCATCCTCAATAAAAACCTATGCAAATAGCAAATAAAAAGATCGCTGATATGCTCATTGTCTGCTTGCCTTGTTATTTTGATTATGGGAAAGCTCCTGTATCATGTTCAAGGGGTACCCCGTTGGCGGTTCTTTATGATACACATGTACTTACAATGACAAGAGCTTACTTGTGACTAAAGTTGAGTAGCATGAGGTTCGGTCTTCGTAAGTAAGGGGCATGAGATTTCGGTTTATAACTTGTCAAGCATATCCTCTTAGTTGTGTCACTTTAACATTAATCACCTTCCAGATGCTTATGATAGGGGCAATGAGAGTTGAAAGCTATAAATACCATAATTTTTGTAAGCTCTTTATGAGACTTGAATCCCTACGTCCTACTATGAAGGCCTTTCTTCCACCATTACATTGAGTCTCCACCTTCTACCTTTATGCACCTACTTTGAGAGCATAGTGGCCATACTTAGTTCTATGTGCATTGTCCCAAGACTAGTTGATTGATGCATAACTTGATATTGCTTGTTTTAAACTATTTGTATCTAGTCACCCTTATGAACTTTGAAGGTGTCCTATGCATTTATATTTAGTACTCTATGAGGGACAAGCTGAATACTATTATGCTATGTTTTCTTTATGTGAAACAAACAAACGTCTTGCAAAGATTGTTATTCATGAATCTTTTGTTTGTACCTTTTCATGTTGCATCATAGTTTCTTTGCTTATTGCTAGAACTTTGTCTTTCATGTTATGATTGAAGTACTATGATCCTAGCTTTGAATGTTTTGCAAATACTTTGATCAAGTCTTTGATGGTGCATGTCACCTCAAAAATTATTCTTTCTTTTTATCACTTACCTACTAGAGGACGAGCAGGAGTTAAGCTTGCGGATGTTGATACATTGCAAATGTATCTATAATTTTTGATGTTCCATGCTTGGTTTTATCCACTTTCTTGTGTTTTGTCCACACCTTGGAGTACTTTTCATATGATTTCTTGGACTAACCTATTAATAAGAGCCATAGTGCTAGCTGTCTGTTTTCTGCTATTTTTGCTTCCAGGAAAGTTAGAAAATGAATATTCTCAGAATTGGACGGGACAAAAGCCAAAGTCCCTATTTTTCCAGAAGTCATCAGATGCCATAGTATGATACGGAGAGGGGCCAGGGGGCCGCCACACCACCTGGCCGCGTGGCCCAGCCTGGCCCGTGCCAGGGGGTGGTCTGGCCGCCTCCGGAACCCCCTAGGCCTCCCCTTATGCCTATAAGATGCCATCGGGACGAAAACCCTAAGTGCCCGATAAAAAATCCACGAAAGAGTCTGTAGCCGCCGTCATCTCCATCCCTAGATCGGGAGGGATCTGAATCTCTTCTCGGCACCCTGCCGAAGAGGGGAATTAACCCTGGAGGCATTCTTCATCACCATGCAAGCCTCTGGTGTGATGCGTGAGTAGTTCATCCTTGGACTACAGATCCATGTAGTAGCTAGATGGATGGTTCTCCTCCTTTGTTCTTTCATGTCTAGATCTTGTAAGCTCCGTTCATGATCAAGATCATCTATTTGTAATTCTGCATGTTGTGTTTGCGGGGATCCGATGGATATTGAGATGCTATTTCAGATTGATTATTGATTCTATCATGTCTTTGTTATTTGTGATCTTGCATGCTTTCCGTTGTTAGTAGTTATCTTGGCCAAGTAGATGCTAGCAACTCCAAGAGTTAGTATTTATGCTTGATAGTGGGTTCATGCCTCTAGTAATCTAGGGAAGTGACAAAAATCTCTAAGGTACTAGGTGTGCTGTTGCTACTAGGGAGAAAACAACAATCCTTTGTTCATAGAACAATCATATTGTTTACTTTACACGCAATTCGTAAAGCAATAATCTGTTGCTTGCAACTTAATACTGGAGGGGGTTCGGATGATAACCTGAAGATGGATTATTAGTCATAGATGCAATTGGATGGCGGTCTATGTATAATGTTGTATTGCCGAATCAATTTCCAAAGGAGTCAAGATGATTAGTATATGCATGTATTGCTTTCTCGATGTTTGTCAATTGCCCCGCTGTAATTTGTTCACCCAACATGTTATCTATCAAGGAGAGCCACCTCTAGTGAACTATGGATCCCGGTCCTTTCTTTTACATTCAATCTACAAACTGCTTACTGCTTTGTGTTTACTTTCTGCAAATTATTACTTCTTTCCATTCGATACGTTTAATCCTTTGTTTTCAGAAAAACACGGTGAGATTGACAACCTCATCGCAAGTTGGGGACAGAGTTCTGTGGTTGTGTGTGCAGGTCTCCACGTTGCTACTAGAACCGGTAGTGCGCCCTGCCAAGGCTCAGCTAGCAACACCTTTGGGGTGTTTCCTTGATCCTACTGGTCCAATTAAACCTTGGTTTCATAACTGAGGGAAAATTGCTGCTTTGCTCATCATACCTTCCTCTTGGGGTTCCCAACGAGCTCTACATCAACACCGCACCAGCATTTTTCTGGTGCCGATACCGAGCCATCATCGGGCACCATTTATATAGCTAGCGACCACCTTTTCCCACCTTGGTGCACTTTCCCCTACACTCACTTCCCCCCTCTAGCCTAGACAAGATCTGGTCATTTTCTTCCTCCTCCCACCTCATTTCTCTGTATGAATTCACCCATTGTAGCCATCTGAAACTATTTTGGATGGTAGATTTGTTAAAGGAAGGCTTGATCTACTAAAAGCATCAATTCACTTTCCTCCTCCTCCATCGTTTACTAGGTGAGTAGATGCATGGAAGGACCATATGCATGTGTGTGTGTATATGATGAATTGCTTGTGATGATTGTGTGGGCGATATGTTTGCACGTTATTGTATGAATGTTTGTGTGTATGTGTCAAATTTTGTGGTATGGTACGGTGTGTTTTGTGTGGTGTATGCATGTTTGCCGAAATGTTGATTAATTTCCATTTCGGCAAATCATTTGCATTACGCGTATATCCTATTTTTAGGAGAGATCATGCCGAATTTTTCTGGCGACCATGCATGCATGTGTAGTGTGCATGTTCTAAAATATTCTCTTGCTTTATATCGCATAGGCGATCATGGTCATCAAGATGAGAGAAAGCCTCGTGGATAGATATTTGAAAGGCACGACGACCGAAATGATCCAAAAAAATGAGACCTATATAAGATGTCTGTGTCACAAATGCAGACTCAAGGGCTTGATGGACCCTTATTCCGGAGTATTGCAGAACCACCTTCTCGTGCATGGTTTCATGTCTATCTTTACTCGTTGGATCAATGACGAAGATGATGTTACTAATGGGACTACAGGAAATGAGGAAGGGTCGCATGACAACAATAATGGAGAAGGCAAGCGAGAAGACGAAGAGCCTCCTGGACATGATCATCATGAAGGAGATGGCGGACATGATCATCACGAAGGAAATGCAGGGAAATATGATGGAGAAGAGAGGGAAAGGTACTTTCCGATCACTGGTATGGTACTTTCCGATCACTCCTTGTCTACAACGGTATTTCATAGACCCTAAGGAAGAAAAGCTCTTGCGCTGGCACGCGGAAAGGTAGAGGCCCGAAGATGATCCGGATAAGGAGAAGATGTAACACACCCTTCAGACGCTTGCCAGTGGAATGCAATGGACATCGAGTTCCCTTTTTTGGGGACGATCCAAGGAACATTAGGCTGAATATGAGCACCGATGGATTAAATCCATTTGGCAACCAGAGCAGCACACACAACACCTGGCCCGTGTTAGTATGGTTGTACAACCTCCCTCCATGGTTGTGCACGAAGAGGAGGTACATACACATGAGTATTCTTATTCAGGGGCTGAAACAACTAGGTATGGACATCCATCTATATCTCGGGCTATTAAAAGAGGAGATAGCCACATTGTGGGAGACGCCAGCGAATACGTGGGACGCCTTTTCAGGAGAATATTTTCCTCTTAGAGCCTTGTTGATCACAATGGTGCAAGAATATCCTAGTTACGTTATGTCTTGTGCCAGGTGGGCCACGAACACTACACATTTGTCAAGTGCATGGAGCATACACCACATCTCCAACTAGAAAAGGATCCTAGGTCTTCGAAAACCATGTACCCTGAGACTCGAAGGTGGCTTCGCAAAGATTACCCTTGGAGAAAATGCGGAGATCTGTTCTATGGTAAAGCCGAGCAAGGAATAGTCCCATGTCCGAGGAGCAGGGAAGAAATCAACTAATTACTGATTAATTGGACAGAGTGCCCTACATGGGGAAATAAGCATAAGAGGCTGAAACCGCTGATGAATGTATGGAAAGAGAGGTTTGTTTTCTGGGACTTGTGTACTGGAAGATCCTCCACATGCCACATAGCCTTGATGTCATCCACATCAAGAAGAACTTGTTCGAGAGTCTGGATGGCACCCTGCTCAACATGCTAGAGAGGACCAAAGATGGGCCGAAAGCAAGAAGCAACCTGAAACATCTAGGCATTAGGGAAGATCTTTAGGGAGGTCGCCTTGAAGACAATGATGATGATCAGATGGAGGAGACCAAAGGTGGCCACAAGAGGAAAAGGGCCAAGAAGTGCCACTATTACTACCCCTTCCTGCTTCACTCTAAGTCAGCAGGAGATGGAGCGGTTTATCAAGTGCCTCCCAGGAGTAAAAGTTCCTTATGGTTACTCGGGGAAGATAAGCAAATATATAGACGCGGTAAAGCAGACGTTCAGCAGGATGAAGTCTCAATACTGTCACGTGCTGATGATGCAGATACTTCCTGTCGCTTTCCGAGGGATAATGGACAAGCACGTCCGTGAGACATTGTTTGGCCTCTACAACTTTTTCGACGTCATCTCTCAGAAGAGGATCAGCATCCAGCATCTCGCAAGGCTACATGAAGAGATCATGGTGCTACTATGCGAGCTCGAGCTTTTCTTCCCGCCCACATTATTTGACATCATGGTGCATCTGTTGGTCCATGTTGTGGATAATATCATCCACCTCGGGCCGACATTCCTTCACAATATGATGTCATTCGAAAGGATGAATGGAATCATCCAAGGCTTCGTCCACAACAGGGCTCATCCAGATGCAAGCATAGCTAAGGGCTTTCTGACCTATGAGTGCATCTCTTTCTGCTAGAATTATTTAGGCACCGACAAAGACACTGTTAATCTAGCAGGCAACAATAGGCACCTCGACAGGCTGGCTGGATGTGGTCACCGCGAGGATCATCGCACTATTCATGTTGACCACACTAGTTGACGTGTCGACTTTGACAGGGCGAACCTAGTTGTGCTAAAACACGTAGAATTGGTCGACCCTTGGTGCGCATAGCACAAAAGCTTTATTGAGAAGAAGTACAGCAACCTGGGCCAAATGAGGACTCAAGGAGAAATAATAAGAGAGCACAACTCCACCTTGACGCGGTGGTTCAAGGAGAAGCTACTGGAAAATCCCTCCTAGAGTCCTTGTATGGAAGAGGACAAACTCATATTAACCTTGTCACAGGGCCCCGCACACAACCTTAGGACCTACTAGGTGTACAACATCAACAACTACACATTCTACACCGAGGAAAAGGACAAGAACAACAAATATCAGAACTTAGGAGTGACTATGGAATGCTTCACGGATGAGTCGACTACCGTCAAGGAAAGATACTATGGAAGGATCGAGGAGATACGGGAGCTCGACTACTATGGAGAAAAGGTGCCAATGTTCCATGTTAGATGGGCCAAGAATGTCGAAAAAGAAGATCGGTATTTCACAACCATGGCTATACCCGAAGCCAAAACAATAACTGCCGGTGCGAACGTCACCGCTAAAAATGAGCTGTGGGTATTGGCTAGCCAAGTGGACCAATGCTTTTTCATTACTGACCCGACAAAGCCTAGTCGGGTTATCGTGAGGAGGGGGAAAATGAGCATCATCGGAATGGACAGAGTAGCCAACGAGCAAGACTTCGACAACTATGGCGACCCGAAGATGGAAGAGGACATCGACATACCTACTACTTTGACAAGAAGAAGTAGGACCACCCTACCGGCTAAAGGTTGTCCGTTCACGATAAGAAGTCAACAGATTCCCGGGCTAAATTATTCAACAGCGACGAAGAAGGGCAAAAAGTAGTGAAGGATAACAAGATTGTCAAACGCTAGGGTTGTATGATTATGTGTGTGTGTCAAACGCTAGCGTCGTGTGTGTATATGTGTATGTCACATGTGTGTATGTCAAACACTAGCGTTGTGTGTGTATGTGTCAATGCATTACTTTGGTACTAAACTAGTACTAAATCGGAGAAAGTAAGTAAAATATATATAAAAAAATCCAAAATATATGTTTAAACACATTTAAAAAATCTTGATATACTTTGTACTAGTTTTATACTAAACTAGTACTAAATTGGAGGGAGAAAGTAAAATACATTAAAAAATAAAAACTGAGACACCAGGGATTCGAACATGGATGCCCCAGTTAGTTAAGGGAAAGGTCAGCTACCAATGCAGCTATGTGGTGTTGTTGTCAACCACACAGCGCGCATCGTTTTTTACTAAGTGGAGCAAATATTCGTGGCGCACCTCACATATATGCGCCACAGATATACATGGAACCTTTGCCAGGGTGTCCCCCTTTGCCAGTGTGTCTGGGCCCACTAATATCTGTGGTGCACGTCACAGGGATGCGCCATGGATACTCTAACTTAGTGAAAAAAGACGCATTGGGACCTTTCCCCCATTCTTCCTCTCTCTCTCATCTCAATCCACAGATCGAACGCACCCCACCGCCGCCGCTTTTGATCCCGCCACCGCCGTCGATGTAGAAGCTCCACTGTGGAGGAGGAGCCCACCGCTATGGAGGAGGAGGCCACTTTGGAGGGGGAGGCCACCGCTGTCCACACCGGTATGGAGGAGGAGGTCGCCGTTATCCACGCTATTGTGGAGTAGGAGGTTGCCGTTGTCCACGCCTCCACCGCCATTCAGCCGTCCGATCGTCATCGAGGTACCCTTCCCCTCTCTCCCACTCCCCTCCCCCAGCCCTCCCCTTTCCCCCACCCCCTCTCCCTGCTAGGGTTTGCAACTCTATCTAGCTAGGGTTCCCCTTGGTACTGAAGAATTGGGTTGCTAATCGGCATGATTGGGTTGCTAGCTTAGGTTAGGTACCAAACATGTTTAGCTCATCTTTAGTTTTAGTATAGTTCAATTTTTAGATTAATCTGCTAGTATCTACTTCAATTTCTGGACTACTGAGTGTGATAGCTCTCTTAGAATTGTTCGGGGTAATGTAGTGCAATGTAGTGTGTCCATCTCAAGAAGATCGAACTGAATTCAGCGAATGTCCAAACTGGATACTATGGGTCTAGGATGCCCTGCTCTATCTAATTAATCATTTTCTATGGCACCATCTATTCTGATCCCAGGTTAGCATTCCATGCTAGGATTAAATATTAATTGTTTGTACGTCCTCGGTTGTTGTTGATCACTCAGCTCTTGATTGCATTCTTTCTGTTGCGAAATCAATATTAATCGTGGGTGCAACCCCTGTTTGTTGATCACTGGAGTCTGGAGTCTTGACAGCTTTGCTCATTTTTCTAACTCATTTCTAGGTTGTTGTAACTTGCATAGAAGCGATATACTGTAAGAATCGAAAATCCTCAGAGACTAGAGTATTCCGCATAGACTCTGAGTATATTCACTAAGTATACTAGTACTAGAAAGCTAATTTTTTATTAGGCCAATCTCTTGAAGAAAAATATGTGCCTGTAACATCAATGATCATATGCATCCTCAATGTTCATAAATGCTTGTGGAACGAACAAATAACACCGCACTGTCATGACACTTTCACACCTAATTCTAAATAAAAAGGCATGTGGCTGTGGGACAATACAATGAATGGACACTGTCACTCTCTCAGTAGTGGTTCAGTAGTAGGTTCAGTAGTGATTCCCTAGTGCATGCTTGCAGTTAGTGCTTGCTTGTAGCTAGTGGTTCTTGTAAAGTTAGTGTTTACTCTATAGTGCTTGCTTGCAAAGTAGTAGTAGGTTTAGTAGCTTAGGTTCAGTAGCTTAGGTTTAGTTAGCTTGGATTCTGCTATTATATGTATATATATTATCTGCTATTATCTGTATATACATTGTCTACTACTATATTTATATATATTAGCTTATGTTCAGTAGTTTCTTCGGTTCAGTTCGCTTAGGTTCTGCAATGCTTGCTTGCTATTATCTTCTTGTATATTCAAGAAAAACTATATATATTGATGAATTTGTGGGTGCAAGATATGTTCTGGTGGTTATTGATAAATTAATGCTTGTTTTCTGGAATGATTTCAGTGTATATTTTGCTAAAATGATAGTCCCTTGTGAAGTGTGCTTCTCCTCTATGTATATATTTATGTGTATGAGATGCAGGATTTCAACCCTTTAAGGGTTTTGAGTTGCTCGTTTTCGCTGAAATGTTGATTCATTTCCATTTCGGTTAAAAATGGGAACTCCTAGGTCCATAAATTAGTAAAGGTCATACCGGATTTTCCGGTGGATTTTTGTACTAACTAGTTGCATCTATGAATTTAGTACTAACCATGTTGAGCGGACACAGCAACTACAGGGCCGAGACATCTTGGCCTACAAACGTCTTAGAAGACGCCCAGGAGAGTAAGAAGGTGTTTTAGGAGTTTGGCTGGGATGAGGGCGACAAGGGCGATGACGAGATGTATGAACCGAGGCAAGACAAGGATGCCGCCACCAACGACGAAACCACTGATAATGGTGGTGTCCAGGATGAAGCCACTACCAATACTGGCGCTAATGACTGCAAGTGCACAGATCAATTGTAGCTAGTTTCGAAGTAAAAATATCAAACCCACAAAGAGCTATTGGTAAAGGTCTTTATGCCCCTCGTTACTATTTACCAAAGAATACTTGTAAGTTGTCTTTGATTCCAAGTAAAGGGTGTTTGAATTGTTTATGGTTGTTTGCTAAGAAAGTAATTAAAACAAGTAAAAGAAATCTACTAACAAGATTGTATGAAAGCGTGGTTTAACTCAATAGGGCTAAAACGTTCTCGGGGATGTAGGATACACCGCTATAACATACTTCTTGTGTCATGATATGTGTGGAGAGAACCCCATAATAAGATGTTCATGACAAGGCTCGTAGGAAGCCACTTTGTTGAGCCAAATGTGAGGTCACCTCTAAATAACCACTGCAATGCTTGAGAGCAATCACCCATACATTCCACCGCAATTAAGGGTTTCCCCATGCATATCGTAATTAGCTTAGGGAGTCCCTCTTAATCCCCCGTTGACCGTGTGGGTTATGATCCTGCGCCAATCTGTCACGGGGCACTCTGGGTACGCTTCCACAACATGTCCAAATGGTTTCTTCCTTCCTTTAGTGCCGGAGGCAAATGATATGTGGTCGACTTCACATATCATCTAAGTAGAGAAATCAAACACAAGTCATAATTATATCATAGACAAGCAAGTCATATGGACACAAGAATAGATCATCTTTATTACAAGTTTATAGTGGTGCTAGCGTTTCTCCATCTACCCAAGAGCAAAGGAACTACTCACTCATGGAAGCAATCAACAACATCATCATAATCAAATGGATGGATTAAAGTATGGGTGTAGATCTAATGCAAACCACAATTGGATCTGGAATTACAAAGAGATCAAGTAGGTGAAAGATGGAGTAATGATGGTGATGAAGATGCAGCGGTTGATGGTGAAGGGGATGATGTCTTGTCCTCCAATGATCCACGAAGCAGCTGGGATTTTTCCCCAGCCAATTTCCTCCTTCAGATCCCTTTCGGATGTGGTGTTTCATGGTTTCTGGTGGTTTTGAATGTCAGATCTCCGTCTCATTTTTGCAAAGAGAAACTATTTTATGAGGCGGTCCCGATGGCACCTGGTATGGGCGGACTGTACGGGCGGGCTCTACCCGTACCAGTGGTCGTTATCGGTACTAGTGCCTCCTCCTTGTTTGTTCTTCTTCCAGGTGCGAAGGTAAATTCATAAAATGACTTTTATCACTTAAAAATATCATATAATTACACAATATGATAGCTCTAATTGATATGTTCATATATGACTCCATGATTCGGGATCCTATTGAAACAAGAACGAAATAGCGTGCATAGGCACGGTGAAATACAAAAATCCCTACTCTATTTATGCAAAAATAAGAGGTTAAATATGCTTCAATTTTCGACGCATCTACTCCCCCAATATAGGCTCTTGCTTGTCCCCGAGCAAGACTATGGCTTATGGACAATATCATCATGTTCACTAGACATTAAAATAAAATTGAAACAAGAATACAACATCGGATGTAAAGATACATCACGGGTATTACCATACCCTTACCCATTACATCACTTAGAGGCTTCCACACCCTTTTTCTATTATTAATGAAATTATAAGAAGCTACTCGTGATTCAAAGTATCATATAATCACGGAGTTTAGAGATTTGTAGCTCTAAGTTTAATTGTAAAGATCCATGATCATTTTCTTTTTCTTCTTCCTCTCTTTTTATATGCTTTCTTCCTTTGATAGCTGCTTTATCTTTTTTTCTTTTTTCTATACTTGCATGTCTATATTTTTCCTTGATCTCTTTTCTCTTCTTCTTTTTAGCAAGCTATTTGATCAAGTTCACTACTTCAATGGCTTCTGAAAACCCTTAATCATAATATGCTACCAGAATTCTTCTTCTCATAACTTAATCAATACTTCTATAGGTGTGGAAGTCCCTAAAATTATGACAGTTGTATAAGTATTGTAACACTCAACATAGTTCAATCATCTAATATAATAATAATGAATCAAACACAACTTCAATTATCATAAAGTCTCATAACTCAACATATATAATTCTTCTCTTGAACAAAGGGAACTCAAAATTAATGCAACTAATGCAAATTCAGGAATTTTAGCTTAACCATGCATGCAGAAAAGTAAACATGCTAAAAACTATAAGATAGATTACAAGGTTCTCATAGACCCCCCAAGCTTGGAGTTAAGCCGGGTGGATCAAATAATCCGTTGCGATTACTTACTCCTTTTTGGTAGTAAAGAAGTCATCGTCTTCCTCTTCTTCATCTATGACGAGGTTTGCAGGCTTGACCAATACATGCGAATCGCTCATACATCTCTATCATGCTGACACGTAATCCTTGATTACTTTGTTTTAAGTTCTTCTATCATCTGACATCTCCATAATGATCTTGGTGAGGAGTTGTACCCTACCATCGATGTCATTGACTTTCTTTTCGAGGTCTTTTCCCATCGTCCAGTAAGAGTCAACTCCTTCCCCAATGGTCTCAACACAAGCCTTAGAAATCTTTTCAAGGTTCTTGATCTTTTCTCGAATCTCATCTCGGTCCCCCCTTTTCTTGGAAGAGGTTTCCGGAGGTGATTTAAGAGAAGATCCGTTAAGGTTATACCTGTAGGGGTTGAGCGGAGATTCTTCTTTGTCCCTTCCTTGCTCCACGTGCCTGAGCATCTCCAATTTCTGTGGAAACATATCTTCCAAATTGGGGAGAGGAACCACACGTGGGGGCTCACGGTTGGAGGAAGACGAAGTATCTCCTTTGGATCCCTCCTTGACTCGTCCATCAGCGACATGCTCCTTCTTGACTAGTCCATCAGCGGCATGCTCCTTGGCCCAGATCTGCTTGATATGAAAAGGCTGCATGGACCTCGAGTAACCAAGTGAGATCTGAGGTTTCATTGTAAAAGGACAGGGAGAAGTTCTAGATCTGAAATCGGACGGAAAAGAGCGAGAAAGAAGAAAAAGTGCAGATTGGAAAGCAAAATCGGAAGTTTAAGGAGCCAGAGTTAGTCGCGGGCTATGGTACGGGCGGGCTCCGCCCGTACCGCTCTCCCGTATGGTTTACTTACCGACTTCGAATTTTTTTAACACAATAATAAATTTGTCGCGTGGGAAACAGTACTGGTGAGGACCAGCGGTATGGGCGCGTCAGCTCGTACTATCCAGTTGTACCGTATTGTAAAAATTCGGAGTTGGTCCTCCGAATGGTTAACGACCAGTGGTACGGGCGCGTTCGACCATACGGTCCGCCCGTACCAGGTCAAAAAACCATCCAGAATTACCAGGAAAAGAAGATGAGTTCAGAATAAAAAATAGAATCATCCAAAAAGGTTTCAAAGAAACCGAACTTAAGTAATTTACACTTCGTTACCTAGCCTCCGCTTGTTGTATTCTTCAGTTGGGATCACAGAGATCAATTCCACAGTGTATACTTCGCCAACTCTATAATGCTTCAATCGCTACCCATTAACAATCCAGGATGAGGAAGAGGGTGTAGTATTTTTCAGTCTCACCGCTCCTGATGGATATGCTTCTTCAACATTATAGCACCCTGGGTAAAACCACTACTAGAAAATCGCTTGGTGTTTTTGTTTTGTGCATCATCATGATCGCATGCTTATGTCATCATGCCACATTGCATTTGAGCATCATCATGCCATCATGCATATGTTTTCCGAAAACTATTTTCTAAAAGCCTATTTTTGTCTTCTAAATACCCCCTCTTTATTTCAAATTAAAACCCCGGCCTCTTTCAGATCTTTTATTTGTCTAAAGCTATTTGCAAAAGTTTTGAAAAATAAAATAATTAAAACTATTTTGTCCAGGGAGGCAGCCTAGCCCGTAGACCAAGCCACCTACTACCCCGGCTGGCCCTAATTCCCAACCAAACCTTCCTAACCCTAGACTATTCCCACCTGCCACCGTCACCGCCAGTAGACCACATGCACACATGCGCACACGACATGACCGAGACCTCGGCCCTACCTACCCTAGCCCCGCTGCCAGCACGCTGCCTCGCTACACCCCTGTCACGACACCGACCCCCAGCCCTTTGACGCGTTCCATCGATCCCGACCCCACCCCTGGCCCACCATTCCGCATCGTACGCATGCCCTGCGACCCCGTGTCGTCTTCCCCGTGATCCCCTCGCCCTCTCCTCGCCCACTGCTCGAGCCGCGCCACTCGCCGTCGACTGCCGCTAGGAACACCTCCCCGGGCCTTCCCGGATGCCACCGTGCACCTTCTTCTCGCTTGCGAGCCGGGCGCCATGATGTGCGACCCCGCCCCTCTCATCCTCACCAACCTCCGCCGCCCTCGCTCGATCCCCGCTGCCCAGATCCTTTCCAATGTGGACCCTCGGAGCCCTAGGCCAGCCCATGCTCTGCGCCAGTGGCTTGCCACGGCCACTGCCTCTGCCGATGACAACCCTCGCGTGGCCTCACTCCTGCATCCCCTACAAGCCCGTGCCACCACCGGTCGTGGTACTCCGCCTTGTCTCCAAAGCCATGGCGCGCTCCATTCTCTTCCCGAGCCGCGTCACCACCATCCTCGTTCGTCGTAGCCCCGTCCTGTAGCACCATGAAGGCCCCCGCCGTCCTCTGCATCTTATGGCAACACGACCCTACGTACCTCTCTGGTGCACCGCCAGCCACCCTCATCCCTTCCTTGTCAGCCGTCGCCACTAGCAGTCACCTACTCCGCCCTGCAGCCTCGCGCGAGCTCACCTCCGCCTCGACCTTCTCTGCCACGGTCCAGACCTTGCTCAGCCTGCCGCATGTGCATGGTTAATGTACTGCTGCTACTGTGGTACCACTTTCATGCGGCAAGTTCTACAGGGAAGCCCGTTGTCCAAGACCAACCTCAACAAGTCCTACAGGGAAGCTGTGTGCTCGAGATGTGACAAGTTACCACAAGATCTTCTCATCGGCCGGTACCTCAGAAGAATGAACACGGTGACACTCGAGGGGCCATTGACAAGATCCTCGACGCTGGAACCAAAGAGCGGGCCGGAAGACAGGACCCGGACCTCCTAGATCGCCAAGACCTCCCTCGAAGCACAGAAGCCCTGATCTGAAGACCGAACCGAACCCCTCTGAGACCCCAAGATTGTCGAACTCTGATGTGTGACCTCCTTTCCCGAGACCCCTATTTTGATGAATATAATATACTTGTTGCATCAATTTTTCATGATTGCATACATATTTGTGTGGTTTTGGGGCATTATGCCGATTCACCTAATAATTAAATATGGGGACCATATGCAGGCTGTTATAGTCTTATATTGGCTCCTTTTAAATTTGTGTAGCGAACCGATGCCATGTTTTGCCTTGTTAATGCAACATTCAAATTGTAGGGTACCTAAACAACATGAACCCGTTAATTAATTGTCGGGACCCCGGTTCCGCTTAATTTTGTCTAGTCGCATCGCATCTTTGCCATGTCATACATCATACATGCATCATGCTCGATCTTCTACCATAGTAATAAATAGTGCATCCGTTTTTCTTCTAGTGTTTTGCTTCTTTATGGATTAGGCCGATGAGTTGATGCGAGTGTCGACTCGATCTTCGGTAATGTTTCCTAGGCGAGCATTTCCCCCTTTCTACCTATTTTTCTTTTATAGTCTTTACTTCCTCTTGTTGATCTATTGCTATCCTTGTTGTGATGCTTTAGTTTCTGTGCACCATTTATATTCCCTGTAACCTCTATATTTACTTGGACACATACTATTGCCTGTTGTTTGATAGTTAGTCAGCCTTGCGAGTCGTAGTTGCTTTCTCAGCTGCTGCTTTGCGTCATCGATGTTCCACCATTTGTAGCACCCCGGTAAAACCACTACTAGAAATTTGCGTGTTATTTTTATTTTGTGCATCACCATGACCACATGCTCATGTCATCATGCCACATTGCATTTGAGCATCATCATCATCATGCATATGTGTGCCTAAAACTATTTTCTTAAAGCATATCTTTGTGTTCTAAATATCCTCTTCTTTAATTCAAATTATAAAACCTAATCTTTCGGAATATTTTGTTTGTCTAAAAACTAATTACAAAAGAATTTCTACAACTAAATAAATAAACTAAACTATTTTGTTCGGGGAGGTAGCCGCAGGCTAGGCCAAAAGGCCCAACCCACAGCCACCTACTACCCTAGAAGGAAACCCTAACCTAACCCTAGCCCCACCCTCTATCATCACCCCACCAATCCACCCCTCCGCCTAGCACGACCCGCGGAACACGCCACCCCGGACACAAACACACGTACGCCACCACCACCTGCCACCGAACGCGTGCACCCACATGCGGTACACCGACACGCTCCCTGTCCCTGATACCCGCACCTGGCCCCACCCCTGCTAGACCATCCTCGATCCCCACCTACCTCCTCTCTCCCCAACCCCGCATCGCTGCCTCTCGCTCACCCGAGTGCCACCGCCAGCGAGACCCGCTGCCCTTCCTCGCCTCTCCGGTCGCGCCCTCTCCCCCCAGTTCTTCGGCCGCCTGCGTGATCCTCTCCTCCCTTCCTCTGTTTCCTTTCCTGGAGCGCTACTGACCCCGCCTGTCCCCGATGCCTCCTCGCCCCATGTCTCGCTTCAGGCGTCGCTGCGGCGAGCCGCTGCACTGCTGGCCCCTGGGGGAGCCACCTTGCCGCAGGAGCCCCTCCGTCCAACCGTCGTCGCTGCTTCCCGCCGGCCCCTGCGGGAGCCACCTTGCCATGGGAGCCCCTCCTTCCTACCACCGTCGCTGCTTCCCGCCGGCCCCTGTGGGAGCCACCTTGCCGTGGGAGCCCCTCCGTCCAACCGTCGTCATTGCTTCTCGCGACCGCGCGTTGCCGCTTCCTGCGCGAGATCCTGCCTCGTCCGCCATCGCCCTCCTCTTTGGGCTGCATGGCGCCGCCACCATCCGTGCGAGGCCACGCGTCCTCCTCCCCACCGCATCTGGAAGCCCTCGACCTCGCCTCTAGGACGGCGCATGTCCTCGGCCCCGTCGCCCCTGTAGAACCGGCTCAAGGACCGCCTCGCCTAGAGCCCTCCACCGTGCGTGGCCGCGTCCATCGGCGACCTCGCCGACCATGGTTGTCTCCGCATTGCCTGACATCCACCTCCCCATCGCCCAGCCGAGCTCGACATCGGCGCCTCGCCGACACCTCACCCCGCGTCTGGCCTCCTCGATCTCGCGTGTCCCTGACCTGCTCTGCGCGCCATCGGCCTCGCACCTGCTCGAGCATGCTCCTATCAACACGCTCTGCTTCGCCTCCAATATTCGCCAGATTGCACTCCTCGGCCCCATCAAGTGGTGGTATGAGTGTTAGGCCCATGGGCAGTTGTGGTCTTTCGATGTTTCCGCGATAAGTGGTAGTGCTCCTGTGCACATGCGTGTATGGTTGAGCTTGTGTGTTGTGTTGTTGTCTGGATGGAGTCACTACAAGATCAACGCCAACCCGGACGAACCCGATGAACCACCGAAGCCGACAACGAGTATGACACCGACCATCAGGCTGCAACCCTGAGTACGCCGATATGGAGCCAACACCAACACCTCCTACACGGGAACCTAGATGCCTTCGGCATGGAGCACCGAGAATTCTGTCTTGGATCCGAAGACTGCACCCCGCATTCTTCTCCCTCTCGGATCCGAAGTCCAAACCCTGGTACCAGCTTCTTGTTCTCCTTCGTGGACGCCAAGACCCCAATCCTGGAGCCCGAAGACCGATCCCGCCGAGCCCGAACCCCGTCGAACCCTCGGAACCCAAAGATCTTCGGACCTTGATGTATGCCCCTTTCCGAGACCTGTATTTTTATAATATATGATATCTACCTATTGCATATAATTGTACATGCTTGCCTTCATATGTTGTGGTTTGGGGGCATTATGCCGATTCACTCATAATTAAATATGGAGGCCATATGAGGACTATTATAGTCTTATATTGGCCCCCATTTAAATTTGTGTAGCGAACCGATGCTATGTTTTGCCTTGTTAAGACAACGTTTAAATTGCGGGGTAACTAAACAACATGAACCATCTAATTAATTGTTGGGACCCTGGTTCCGCTTAATATTTCCTAATTGCATCGCATATTTGCCATGTCATGCACCATACCTACATCATGCCCGATCTTCTACCGTAGTGTTAAATAGTGAATCCGGTGTTTCTTCTAGTGTTTCGCTTCTTCATGGATTAGGCCGATGGGTTGATGCGAGTGTCAACCCGATCTCCGGTGAATCTTCGATAGTGTTTCCTAGTCGAGCAATCTCGCCCTTTCTACCTATTTTGCATTTATAGTCTTTACTTCCTCCTATTGATCTATTGCTACCCGTATTATGATGCTTTAGTTTCCGTTCACCATTTATATTCCTTGCAGCCTCTATATTGCCTTGGACACATCCTATTACCTATTGTTTGATAGACAGTCGGCCTTGCGAGTCGTAGTTGCTTGCTCAAGTGTTGCGTCGTTGTCGTTCCACCTTTGATGGAATGTTTGCACATGCTTAATGGTGGAGATGATCATGACTTTAATTACAACTTAATATTGAAATGCTGGGAATAGATATAACTAATGCAGAGGCACCGGTGGGCAATAGCTAATATCTGGTTCTTCCACGCTCACTTGTGTCTCATAGGCCCCGAGTACTTGATACCTGTTCCTTGACTATTCGCACTATCCACATACGGGAGACTCTATGAATCCTCCTTAGCCAGAGCTTGATTAATTTCTTATTTCTTGGGGCCACAAACTAGTTTGGGGATTTATTACTATTCTGTACTTATGCCATGGTTTACTGTTTTATTTACGATTATACATGGAGCACATGTACTGTTAAGGAAATGCGGAGTGTTTTCGCGGTATCGACAAGCCTAGTCACACTTTCGGGTTCCTAGTCGTTTACAGCCATTGGCGCAAACCTTGGGTCCGTCTCGGAGCCAGCCAACTTCGTTGCGGGTAGCTTAATGGGGTGGCCCCCTAAAATATTTTATGAATCCTGTGATTGCTTTATCGTGAAAGCCTCGTTGGGTTTTGATTTGGTTTTTCCGAGGTTGTTCATGTGTCTGTTGCTATTTGTGCACCCCTACAGGGTAAATCTTTCTGAAAGCCGTGTCCGCGGTTATGGAAGACTTGGAGCACATTATCTCGAGCATAGACAGGCATAACTAAAGTAGTGCTATAAATTTGACTTAATATGTGACTAGTAATCAGCTTGACTACAATGCAATGGATTATAAAAGTGCCAACAACTGGTGGAACTGGGGCGTATGGTGTCATGTTATACCTGCCTAGTAAGTATCGCAACTCCAATGGAATGTAATAAAAGTGCCAACAACTGTTGGAGTTGGGATGTCTCATGCTATTTGTATCTGACTAGTAAGTATTACAACTACACTGGAATGGTTAACTAAAACTGCCCACTACTCATGCTATCAGGATGACTCATGCTATCTATATCTGACCAGTAAGTGCTCCAACTATAACAGAATGAATAAAACTGCCAACTGTGTGAGTTCCTTGCTTTGACTTCCTTGTTTGGTCTCGAGGGGGAAATACCAGGATGGGTATGATTGGTGTTAGTATCAGGTTGGTCATGAATAGGTCTCTCTTATCCCTCTCTAATAGCCGACAGTTGCATCGAGTCTCTATAGGTTGTTTAGTGCATGTTGCGCTGCTGCTTTAGTCCACCATACCTATGTAGGCGAGAGCCGCCGAATTCTAGCCTCGCCGTGTACTGGCCTCAGTATTGACCGCTCCCTTTTTCCTTTGCCCTTTGTCGGCACCCCTTTTGTTCAACAGCTATTAGTTCAACATCGTTAGCAAGGTTACCCTTCCGGCTTGGCCTGGGCAGGGTTATGGACGCCATTGGTTATTCCTCGGGGCTCTTAGCCCAATTTGCTTCTTATCCGTACTCGGATGTTGTATCGTTTTCAAGGTGAATTGGATCTTTGTACTGTATATATGTATTCTTGACTCCTGGAGTCATTGTTGTATATATATATGTGTTGTGGGTTCCATCGTGAACTATTGTGTAATGGTATTACTTTGTTTTCCACCCGCACGCAAGTGCCTAGTGGGCGTCCTTGAATCGTTTTTGTGCGGGTTTGGCAGGAAGCGCTAAAATCTGCATAGGGCCGATTCGAGGGTGTTACACCATTGTTGGGAGGTTGGCACATGTCTAATGTTGGAGATGATCATGACTTTCAACTTGATAATTAAAATGCTAGGAATAGATACAACTAATGCAGAGGCACCGTTGGGTAATAGCTAATTTTTGGTTTTTAACCGCTCACTTATATCCAGTAGGCCTCGAGTACTTGATACTTGTTCCTTGACTATCGCAGTATTCGCATGTGGGACCATGAATCCCCTTAGCCAGAGATTGATTCATTTCTTATTTCTTGGGGCCACAATTAGTTTGCGGAATTATTACTATCCTGTACTTATGCCATGCTTTACTGCTTTACTTATGATTACGCGTGCAGCGCTTATACTGTTTTGGAACATGGAATGTTTTCGCAGTATCGATAAGTCCAATCACACTTTTGGGTTCCTAGTCATTTAAAGCCATTGACACAAACCCTAGGTCCATCTCGGAGCCGGCCAACTTCGTTGCGGGTAGCTTAGTGGGGTGGCCCCCTAAAATATTTTATGAATCTTGTGATTGCTTTGTCGTGAAAGCCTCATTGGGTCTATATTTGGTTTTTTCGAGGTTGATCGTGCATGTGTTGCTATTTGTGCACCCCTGCAGGGTAAATCTTTCTAAAAGCTATGTCTGTGGTTATGGACGACTTGGAGCACAGTATCTCGATCATAGACAACCATAACTAAAGTAGTGCTATAAATTTGACTGTAACATGTCTAGTAATCAGTTTCACTACAACGGAATGAGTACATAAAATTGCCAACAACTGCTAGATTTGGGATGTCTCATGCTAATTGTATCTGACTAGTAAGTATCACAACTACAACGAAATGGTTAACTAAAACTGCCCACTACTTATGATATCAAGATGAGTCATGCTATCTATATCTGACTAGTAAGTACTGCAACTATAATGGAATGAATAAAAACTTCCAACTACGTGAGTTCCTCGGTTTGACTTCCTCGTTTGGTCTCGAGGGGGATATACTAGGATGGGTATGATTGGTGTTAGAATCAGGTTGGATCCGAACGGTTGTATCGAGTCTCTATAGGTTGTTTAGTGCATGCTTCGCTGCCGCTTCAGTCTACCGTACCTATGTAGGCGAGAGCCATAGAATTCTAGCCCCGCTGTGTACGAGCCTCAATACTGACGGCTCTCTTTTTCCTTTGCCCTTTGTCGGCACCCCTTTTGTTTTAGCAGGTTTGAGATCAACGTCATTAGCAGGGTTACCCTTCCAGCTTGGCCTGGGCAGGGTTATGGACGCCATTGGTTATTCGTCAAGGCTCTTAGCCCAATTTGCATCTTGTCCATACTCGGATGCGGTAATGTTTCAAGGTGTTTTGGATTTTTGTAATCTATATCTGTATTATTGACTCGATGAGGCGTTGTTGCATATTTATGTTCCGTGAGTTCCATCATGGACTATTGTGTAATGATATTACTTCGTTTTCCACCCGCACGCAAGTGCCTGATGGGCATCTTTAAATCGTTTCTATGCGGGTTTAGCGGGAATCGCTGAAAGTTGCATAGGGACAATTCGAGGGTGTTACAAACATCGTATGGTTCTTCCCACCTAGATTTCAACTTCCTGCAAAAACCTTAAGCCTAGAGTTGTAAAGTAAAACTTTAGCTCTCGTTTTAAATTCCTTGCCTTCTAACTTTCTGTCATGCCATTTCTTAACTTTTTCCTTAAATATTCTAGCGTTTTCATAAGCGTCATTCATTAGTTCATCTAAAGCATGAATGTCTAAGAGTCATTTTTTACCTGCAGTTTTAAAGTCAAAATTCATAGTTTTGATAGCCCACTGAGCCTTATGCTCGAGTTCTAGTGGAAGATGAAAAGATTTACCATAAACTATTGTGTATGGTGTCATTCCCATGGGGTTCTTGAATGCTGTGTGGTATGCCCACAGTGCATCACTAAGATTTAGATCCCAGTCGTTTCTTAATCTGTTCACCATTTTCTGAAGTATGACCTTGATTTCTCTGTTAGATAATTCCACTTGTCCACTGGTTTAAGGATGGTAAGGCGAAGCTACCCAGTGGTCTACTCCGTATTTTTGAAGTATCTTGTTAAAAGTTCCTTTCATAAAATGAGTTCCGCCGTCAGTAATCAAAAATTGAGGTACTCCAAACCTGGGGAAGATGACGTCCTTGACCATCTTGATGGAAGTGGCTTCATCTGCATGAGTTGTAGTTATAGATTCAACCCATTTATTAACATAATCAACAACAACAAGAATATGAGTATAAACGTTAGAGGGAACAAATGGTCCCATAAAATCCATTCCCCATAAATCGAATGGATATATTACTAAGTTATATTTCATATTCATCTCTTGCCTTTTTCCTATATTACTCATACGTTGACAGGCATCACAATTTTTAACATATTCATGAGAATCTTTGCCTAAGGTAGGCCAGTAGAAGCCTAACTTTAAACCTTTGGCTACGGTGCGATTATCAGTGTGATACCCACCGTAGGGAGTATCGTGACATGCTTTAAGGATGTCTTTAATCCCATGCTTGGGCACGCATTTCCGGATTATCCCGTCTAGACCATGTCTATATAAGTACGGATCAT
The DNA here is from genome assembly GCA_023614405.1 of Avena insularis. NCBI lineage: Eukaryota > Viridiplantae > Streptophyta > Magnoliopsida > Poales > Poaceae > Avena > Avena insularis. The sequence goes on from CM042690.1 coordinate 285,036,565, forward strand.
CCCAAAAGTAATGTTTTAAATCACTGAAGAATTTCTTTCTTTGATTGTAATCCATTCCTTTTGGTAGAAACTTTCCTACTAGGAAATTAGCACAATCTGCAAACCAGGGATCGTAGGTTTCTACAACTGCAAGATATTCACCCGACATTGATTCGTTCATAGGGATATGATCTTCCAGGACTCCTTCCATTCGTGACAAATGGTTGGCCACAGGGTTATCCTTTCCCCTCCTATCCACTATTTGTAAATCGTACTCCTGAAGTAACAAGACCCATTTGATTAGACGGGGTTTAGCGTCCTTTTTAGTTAGAAGATGTCTTAGAGCTTGATGATCCGTATGGACTAGTACCTTTGAGTTGATGATATATTGTCTAAACTTATCATAAGCAATAACAATAGCAAGGAATTCTTTCTCAGTTTTTGCATAGTGTCTTTGATCATCATTAAAGACTCGACTAGCATATTGAATAACATTAAGGTCAGGGCTATCTCTTTGTCCTAAAACATCCCTAATAGCATAATCACTAGCATCACACATAATTTCGAATGGATCGTCCCAATTGGGTGTTTGAATAACAGGTGCAGAAATTAAAGCTTTCTTTAATTGTTCAAAAGAATCACGGCAATCTCTATCAAAAGCAAAAGTAATATCTTTATCTAGGAGACAAGTTAAAGGGGCGACTATTTTAGCAAAATCTTTGATAACGCATTTGTAAAAACCAACATGCCCAAGGAAATAGTTTACTCCTTTTATATCTTTCGGAATTGGAATTGTTTCTAAAGTAATTAAGTTCGAACTATCAATCTTAATATTCTTCACAGAAACTTTATGCCCCAAAACTATACCTTCCCTTACCATGAAGCGGCAACGCTCCCAGTTTAGAACCATCTTGGTTTGTTTACACCTCTGGAAAACTCTATTAAGATTATATAGACATTGTTCAAAGGTAGATCCATAGACAACAAAGTTATCCATAAGAACTTCCATGGAACTCTCCACAAAGTTGTCAAATATTTTTTAAACACACCGTTGAAATGTAGCAGTTGCGTGACACAATCCAAAAGGCATTAATCGATAAGCATATGTTCCATATGGGCATGTGAAAGTAGTTTTTTCTTGATATTCAGGTTGGATAGCTATTTGAGAATAACCGGAGTATACGTCAAGAAAACAAAAGTAAGAATTAGCGGACATCCTATCCATAATATCTTTAATGAGGGGAAGTTTCTTATGCATTTTTATGGTTTCTTTATTCAACTTCCTAACGTCAATACACATTCTATATCCTTCTATTGTTCTAGATGGAATCAGTTCATCCTTATCATTATTAATTATTGTTATGCAACCTTCCTTAGGTATGCAATGAGTTGGACTCACCCATTTTCTATATGAAATTGGGTAGATAATACCACTGTCTAACATACGGATTACCTCCTTTCTCACTACCTCTTTCATTTTGGGATTTAACCTTTTTTGATTATCAACAAATGGTTTAGCATCCTCAACCATGGTAATCTTGTGAGTTACTATGGTCAGATCTATACCTTTTATGTCATTAAGAGTATATCCAAAAGTTTCCCGTTGTTTGACAAGTACTTCTAACAACTTCGTGCTTTCATCTAGGGAGAGATTACCGTCAAAAATTACCGGACATTTACCTTCCTTGTCTAAGAATTCATACCTGAGCCCTGGAGAGAGAGAGGTTTTAGAACAATAGGCGGTGGATCCTCGTCCCCTTTCCTTTCAAGGTCTTCATATTTATCCCTGAGCCCTTGTCTAGCCTCCGGTGTGGTGTTGAGGATTTCAGCCAAATCTTCTTTTGCAGAGTCGTTGGCAAGGGAATCATCACTTTTCAAACTTATCTCCAATTCATATTGTGGTGTGCAAGAGTAGATTGCTGCCAATTCTTCAATAGTCTTCTCCTCCTTAATCTCGATTTTCTTCTCATAGGGTAGTCTCATGAATTGGCTGTAGCTTATTTCTATAGTTTCTTCACCAAGCAGTAAAGGTAAAGCCTGCTTTTTGTTGTCAATATCAATATTCATAGAATTGTAAAAATGATTACCAAAAATAACTAGGCAACTGGAGTTCAAAGGTATTTCGATAATATGAAAATAAATTGGATACACAAAAGCCCCAACAGAGATGCTAACATTGTGAAGTATTCTGCGAGTAGGATACAAAGTTCGATTAGAGAAGATAAAAGTTGCTTCTAACGGCTCAAGGTAGGATTCATCAAGGTGATCACACAATTCTTTATAAATGGTATAAGGCATTATGTTTACAGAAGAATTTAAATCACAGAACCCTATGTAAGTAATCCCTCCTAAACAAAAAGGAATTTTCTGTTGACTTTTGTTCTTACAATCAAAATTTCCTCCTATCATTTTGGAGGACTCTTTACCTACCATTATAGCCTCTTCCTTGAACAATTCAGGTTCCAAAAGTTCTTTTACTATCCCAATGTTTTCTTTAATGGCTCCTAAATTTCTAGTTAATCTTCCTATTCTTTTATTCCCTTCACCCCTACTATCCATTACCTTAGTAAGAATAGTTTCCTCTCTAGCTAGCATTTTCTTTTGCATTTTTGAATATCTATCATTGCGGCTAGTTTTAGAGGGTTTTTCTTCCATAGGTGGTGTATAGCATTCCCAATTTTTTGGAATTTCCAGGTAGTCAGCATAGGATCTAACAATTTGAATGATCATTTGATGGTCAAGGTTAAAATTCCCAAGAAAGTTTTCTACCTTTCCAGAAGCTAGAAACCTCTTTAAACAATTACACTCTATGGGGTTTTCCTTTTTAAATTCTGCCTCACAATAGGCTTTCTCTATCCTATTCACCGTATATAATAAATTCCATGCCCTCTCAATACTGAATTCGGTGAACGACCTATTGGTAAGGGGATCGAGTTCAATTCTATTATCATCATCCAAACCTGTGTAGAATGTAACATCCCAATTTCAGCAACCCTGATTAGTTGTTTAGAATACAAAAACCAGGGGGAAGAAAAACTTTTTCTTGTTCATTGGTGCAGTGTTTGCTTGTTGTCTGTTTATGCTTGTGTATGTGAGTATATACCCTATGATATACTCCTTACCTCAACATCAGTTGACAAAAGCTATCTAACAAAACTATCCTGGCTCATTTTATATATTCTCAAATGTCCTGGCATTTCCAAAACATGAACCAAGATGCTTATGTAACCAAAACTATTTTGGTAGCTTCCATTGACAAAACTATGGAGAGATATATAATACAATCTCCTTATGTTTTAGAGACAGAACCTTCAACTACTCTTACCTCTAGGATCTCGAAAACCTTTTTGTAAGCTTTTGAATTCTACTCTTGGTAGAGATACCAAGGACCTTACCTTGTTCAAACTCCAACCTATTTCAAAATATCCATCCTTACCACAAGCTAAGCTTGATGGTAACCCTAGTAGTAGTTGATTTGTTTGTAAGATGAGTTGCCTTGGTCTGCTATTCGACTTGAGTGCTTAGAAGTAGTATGAGCTACTCTAGGAGATCATCACTAGGATCAAGATGTCTCCAATTCACCAAACCCTAAGCAAGAATACAAACCTGGACCTAATCCCTACATACTAGGTGATCATCTAAAACCCTTAACCAGCTCAGCTCTGAAGTAATCTAAATCCAGAAGCTTCCAAGTCAATGAACAACAATAACAAGATTGGATCCTTTCTACTCAATCTAAACTTCAACATCATCCACTTGATGATGCTTGAGTACCTTTCTACTCAATCTGAAATTTGTTGCAACATGACATTTTTGGATGCCTCCCTTTCTCAACCCTTGTGAATTTTAGGAAATGCATCTGAACCATATTGTTAACCATCCTAAGGAATACCAAGGACCACTCTTGCCCTTGGTTATATCATCTTCCAACCCACTTGTTCTTGATGGTTTTGCAGGCAAGATAATAACTTTTCCTACAATTCTAGTCAACATGCCTACTTTGATAGAAGCTCACACCACCATCCAACCTTCTATGGACCAACTCTTTGCATGGTTGTGTTCTACTCATATAGGTATATCAACATATACTTCACTTGTTCTAGGTGGATCTTTGTGCTACTTAAACCCACAAGGTTTTGAAGGCTAGTTGATAATCTGCTTTGGCAGGCTTATTTTATTCAAAGTTTGAAAGCCTGTCTTGGTGAGCTCAAGCAGGATCAAGCTCAAACCTCTGTACCATGTTGATGTACATCACTTGGTTTATCCATACATCTATCCCTTGCATCAAGGTGAGCTCTAAGCTCCAAGATCCAACAAGGTTTTGGTGGTATAAAAATAACATCACCCTAGATCCTCAACTCCTTGTTTTTCCATCTAAATCAAGTTGGATTTCCAATTCCCATGGTTTCAAATGCTTGTTACACCTTGTCTACATCATCTACATTGATTACCAAGATTTATCAAATATTCTCCATAATTATTATGGCCCCAAATCTATTTAATTCCTTTAATCGACAAAATCTCCAAAACTCCTTCCCCAAAGGAAAGTTTGGTTTTTGCCAAAACACTTCCCTAACTTTTGGCTCAATTGAGGTCCACCTACCATACCCCATCTTCCCACTTCAAAAATATTTATTTTTGAAGAGCTTTATTATTTCTTTTTGCCTATTTTCTTAAATGGTAGAAATGGAACAATAATAGTTTTAAATACTTTTAGGTCTCAATAAATCTTGGGAAAATTCCCCTAAATGTGTATTCATATTTGGGACCATCTCAACTCAAAAACCCACCTTGTCCAGTGTAAAAATATCAAGTGAACTCCAAGATTTCACTTCTGCAGTTTTTGAATAAATGGATTTAAGTGGACTTCTAATCTTGTGAAAAATCCCAAATAAATCCTAAAGAAGCATCCTAACCTTACCCATCTACCAGCCTCCTTATCTCGCTTGGTCAATATCAAAATCAAGAAATAAACCCTGATCATCCTTTATGGCTGATTTGATCATTTAACCTCTTTTTACCCAAAAACCAAATCAAGTCCCACCAATCTTGCCAAGCAAGCTTGCACAACACCCTTCATCCCTCCTGGTTGTGCTACATTGTAGCAAAACTCTAGCCTTTGTTTTCTAATGCTTGGAAGTAAGGCAAGAAGGGGAGACAAGCATATCAAGCCAAAACTTCTTCAATGTTGCTACAGAAACCCTTCCATCTCTGTCTCCCAGCAGTACCCAGGCTCTAGCACGACCAACCACTGCCCCTAGCAGCCAATGGAAAGGCCATGGACCAAAACCTGACCATGAGTGCACTTGGTGCACCCTACACCCAACCCCTCCTTGTTAAAGAGGCCAGAGACCTGCCACCAATCCCATGTGCCCTCATTTCACTCCCTGGCTGCCACAACACCACCCCCCACTAGCTCCCTCTTGCCTCCTCTGCCCTACCACGCCATGGAAAGAGAGGAACGTCTCCTCTCGGCCTTGCTCTAAAAAGGCAAGTATGCCTTCGAACCAGGCCACCTTCCTCTCTCCTATACACTTTTATCCACCCCTCTCACTCCGATCTACGCCCCTATGCCCTATTTTCTGTCCCAGGTGCACCGAAGCCGCCGCTATCGTGCTTGTCCAATGAGAAGCTCCATCCCGTTGAGGCCGACCTCCCCGAGCACCTGCAGCCCTGCCAAAGCCATCATGGTGCCCTCCCAGGACCTCCGCATCCCCCCTGCACCCGCGCCGTCGACATGCACGCCTTCCTGCCCTTCTCCGGCGAGCTCTCGAAGCCGGCCGTGCCTCGGATGCCCGCGACCTCGCCTCTGCTCGGATACCGCCGCTCCCGCCCCTCCCTGAGCCCCCGTCATCGACCACATCTCCCTACACCCTCCCCGTCGCCTCCCAGGACAGCAGTAGAGCTAGTTGCGCCGCCCGTCGCCTCACTAGGGTTCCGCCGCCGCCAGGAAGCTTTCGTCGGGGACGACGATGAACAACCTTCGATGTGCACTTGATCCGACGGCTCAGGTTTGCGCGTACCCCTTCGCCCTCCAGCCCCACTGACCGCTGGGCCCTCCGTCGGAGGGATTTGAAATCCCCCTCCCGCTCCCTGCGTAGCCCGGGTGGGCCGGCTTCGTTGCTGGGCGGCCCACGGTCACCAGATCCGGCACACTGCAGTATTTTCTCCTTTTCTTTTAGCGAATTTATTAATTCCAGAAACTACCCGCTAGGTTTAAATCTAAATAAAAATGGAAAATGGACTTTTTATCCATATCGCAATTAATATCAAGTACCTTAGTGTTTTGTGCAACACTCAGAATTGGCCACTTTCCAAAAACAACTTTTATTATTTATTGGCATTTTATCTACTAAAATGTGTCATTTACACTAAATACTTTTCTCACTGAGCTACCAAACTCCAATAGGAGTAAAACCAACTGCCTCTGAAAGGCATTAGAAGTACTTATCCCTGGACCTTGGTCTCATGACAAGGTGAACAGTAGTTGGTCTTTAGTAAAAATAACAAAAACAGCTCTGATCTGACTTTAGGTATTTCTCTCGGTCAAACCAACAGAAGTATTGACCCACTTCCAACTCCATGTGATGAGGGACACTAAGGTCCACCGAAATCCAGGAGATCAAATTTTATTGAGGCCCTGTTCAATTTGGGTGAATTAATCATCTCTACCTAGGGTAATTCCAGTAGAAAAAGCACTACAGAAGATTTACAACTCCAAATTGGGTGATTCTAACTTCTACATAAAGGTATTCCAAATACCTACCATGTGACATTGGAATCAAATCAAACGCATGTGTAGTTTAAATCTGGTGGAAAAGACAAAGTGCCTATAGAACTACCTTTGGGAATTTCCTGAGGGCAATCTATTAATTATCTTGACTTGATTCCAACTCTCACTGAACAAGTACATCAATTCCTACCTATCCATCCAAGGAAATAATTTTTGGAGCTCCAGAACTTTTCTGGTGAATTATTTCCTAAAACTAGAGTCATTTTTACTATAATAATCACTATAAATCTTTGGCAAGTGATAAAATAGTGAAACCACATTTATTGGTTTAATTTTATCAATACCTATCTGTTGGTATCATGGTTTTACAATGGTATCATACGGAATATGTCTTGGTCCAAAATCCATCTGTTAGGTTGTTGGGTCCGCAGCATAGAAAACACAAATTTTCCTACGATGAGAACTACACACCAAGATCTATCTACTAGGTACAAAGCAACGGGTGGACATACATCCAACGAGAACTTACCCTCGAAGACAACGAGTTTTATTAACGAGTAGGAACTCGTGGTTGATGTAGTCGTACACTTGCCGATCTCAAGATCGTGAGGAAGTCCGAGCGCCGCAACTCAGCAGCGCATCCGTACTCGCACACACGTTCAAGCCACCGGACAACCTCCACCTCCTCGCTCCAGCGATCCAGCGGAAGGAGCAACTCCTTCCAGACGAAATGCCACCAGGAACATGTATCTCACTAATCCGAGACCATGGGGGAATAATTCTAGAGGGGGAGAGAGGTCCTTCACAAGGAGGTGTGAGGATGAAGGAGGGAATGGATGGCCTTTTATAGGAGGACGGGGGTGCCCCTCCTCTCCATGGCCGGCGCATGGGAGGGTGACCCCTCACCTCCCCCATTCATGTGGTGGTAACCCCTCCACATTAAAATGCTTCTTCACATTCCCTATTAAAGTCTCCACTCTAAATGCATTAAAATTCTCCAAGTTTAAGCTCTCTCATTTAATAAAAATCTTTTATTAAATTTATTCAGAATTTTGTTAATTTCTTTAATTAACAAACATTCACATATAGCCCCTTGCAATATTTCAATATCACATGTAGAACCACTTTCTGCAATTTCACCCGAAACAATTTCCGGTTTCTATTGAAACAATTCCGGCGCTTTGCAATTATTTCGTCTGAAACATATGTGCTCCAAAATGGTGTTCGGTAACTCTTAAGTGTGTCACGCTATGGTTCGAGAATAATGAAGAAATGATCGAGACCCTTCTCCGATCAATAATTAGCAGCGGGACCTGGAGATCCGTACTGACTCCTACACATTCAACGATGACTTTTGTGATCGTGAGAACCTTTAATGCTTGTAACTAAATCCCTTTGTCTCGCGATATATTACATGTCCGAGATTCGATCATCAGTATCTCCATACCTAGTTTGATCTCGTTACCGGCATGCACTCTTTTCTCGATCCTGTGATATAACATTCTAGTGATCACATTACTTGCTTGCAAGCTATCTCAATGTGATATCACCGAGAGGGCCCAGAGTATATCTATCTGTCATCGGGATTGACAAATTCCACTCTTGATCCATGAGCCTCAACATAACACCTTCGTAGTACTGAACCCATCTTTATAGTCACCCTGTTACGGTGTGACGTTTGATGTTATCAAGATACTCTTCCGATGTTAGCAATTAACATGATCTCATGGTCTAAGGATAAAGATTACTTCGTATGATGTTATAGCAATATAAACATAATGACTTGATCGTAATGCTATACTTCGGATGAATGTTCATCACATCATTCCACCAATGGTGTGACCTTGTTATTAACAACATCCAATGTCCATGATCAGGAAACCTTGATCATCTTGTTAATCAACAAGCTAGTCTATAAGAGAGGCATAACTAGGAACCCTTTTTGTTTATTAAACACACATGTATTGATGTTTCCGATCAATACAATTCTAGCATGCAAAATAAACATCTATCATATATAAGGAATACATAATAACAACTTTATTATTGCCTCTCAAGGCATATTTCCTTCAGTCTCCCACTTGCACTAGAGACAATAATCTAGTTCACATAGTGATAAATCTAACACCCATGGAGTTCTGATGTTGATCATGTTTTGCCCTAGGGAGAGCTTTAGTCAACGGATCAGCTACATTTAGGTCCGTGTGTACTTTACAAATATTTATATCTCCATCCTTGACATGCTCGCGGATGGAGTGAAAACGGTGCTTAATATGCTTGGAATTCTTGTGAGACCTCGGTTCCTTTGCATTGGCTATGGCTCCATTGTTGTCACAATAGATCACCATCGGGTCCACGCACTAGGAACCACACCTAGTTCCATAATGAAGTCTTTCATCCAAACTGCTTCCTGCGCTGCTTCTGAAGCAGCAACATATTCCGCCTCCGTCATTGATCCAGCCACCACAGGCTGTTTGGAACTCCTCCAACTAATTGTTGCCCCGTTCAAGAGAAATACGTATCCGTATTGAGACTTAGAGTCATCCGGATCGGTGTCAAAGCTAGCATCAACATAACACTTAGCGACTATCTCTTCTTCACCTCCGTATATAAGAAACATATCCCTAGTTCTTCTCAAGTACTTGAGGATATTCTTGACCGCTATCTAGTGTTCCGAACCTGGATCAGATTGGTACCTACTAGTCAAACTAATAGCACGTGCAACATCTGGTCTTGTACATAGCATGGCATACATTATAGAGCCTATGGCCGAGGCATAGGGGATCTTATCCATCATCTCTCTTTCTTCCACCGTAGCCGGACTTTGAGTCTTACTCAATGTCTTGCCTTGCAACATAGGTAAGAACCCCTTCTTACTTTCGTCCATATTAAACTTCTTTAATATCTTATCAAGGTATGTACTCTGCGATAGCCCAATTAGGCACCTTGATCTATCTCTATAGATTTTAACGCTTAATATATATGACGCTTCACCAAGGTCTTTCATCGAAAATTTGATGTTTAGATAACTTTTAACACTGTTTAAAAGATCTATATCATTTCCACTCAATAATATGTCATCCACATATAATATCAGAAATGCCACATTGCTCCCACTCACTTTCTTGTAAATACAAGCCTCTCCATAGGTTTGGCCAAATCCAAACTCTTTCATCACCTCATCAAAACGGAGATTCCAACTGCGGGATGCTTGCTTCAGTCCATAGATGGATCACTGAAGTTTGCATACCTTATTAGCATCCTTAGGATCAACAAAACCCTTAGGTTGTATCATATACAACTGTTCTTCAATATTACCTTTGAGGAACGTAGTTTTGACATCCATCTTCCATATTTCATAATCGAAATATCCAGCAATTGCTAACATAATCCTAACCGACTTGTCCAAACTTATAGATGGTCATCATAGTCAACACCGTGAATTTGTCGAAACCCCTTTGCGACAAGTCGAGCCTTATAGATGGTCACATTACCATCAGCATCAGTTTTTCTTTTGACAATCCATTTATTCTCAACGGCCTTTTGATCATGAGGTAAGTCCTCCAAGGTCCAAACTTGGTTCTCGTACATGGATTCCATCTCGGATTTCATGGCTTCTAGCCATTTGTTGGAATCCGGGCTCATCATCGCTTCTTCATACGTCGCAGGGTCATCCATTTCATCAACCATGAAATTTACAACAGGATTGCCGTACAGTTCAGGAGCTGCACGTGTCCTGCTTGACCTGCGAGGTTCGGTAGTGTCCTCTTTCGGAGTTTCATGATCAATATCATTAGGTCTCTCTTCATTAGGTGAAGTCAACTCCGAAACAACTTCCGGTGCTGCGCTACTCTCCATTTCATGAAGAGAAGGTTCAATAACCTCTTCGAGTTCTACCTTCCGACTACTCACACCTTTCACGAGAAACTCCTTCTTAAGAAAGGATCCATTCTTGGCAACAAAACCCTTGCCCTCGGATCTGTGATAGAAGGTATACCCAATTGTTTCCTTAGGGTATCCTATGAAGACGCATTTTTTCGCTTTGGGTTTGAGTTTATCCGGTTGAAGTTTCTTCACATAAACATCGCATCCCTAAACTTTAAGAAATGACAGCTTAGGTTTATTTCCAAACCATAATTCATACGGTGTCGTTTCAACGGATTTAGATGGTGCCTGATTTAAAGTGAATGCAGCTGTTTCCAGTGCATAACCCCAAAATGACAGTGGCAAGTCAGTCAGAGACATCATAGATCGAACAATATCCAATAAGGTACGATTATGACGTTCTGACAGACCATTACGTTGTGGTGTTCCGGCAGGCGTGAGTTGTGAAACTATTCCACACTCTTTCATGTGTGTGCTAAACTCGTAACTTAGATACTCTCCTCCACGATCGGACCGTAGAAATTTGATCTTTCTATTACGATGATTTTCCACTTCATTCTGAAATTCTTTGAACTTTTCAAAAGTTTCAGACTTGTGTTTCATCAAATAGATATACCCGTATCTAATCAAATCATCCGTGAAAGTAACAAAATAACGATATCCACCTCGCGTCGACACACTCATTGGTCTACACACATTAGTATGTATGATTTCCAATAAATCTGTCGCCTGTTAAATTGAACCGGGAAACGGCGTTCTAGTCATCTTGCCCATAAGGCATGGCTCACATGTATCAAATGATTCAAAATCAAGTGATTCCAAAAGTCCATCAGAATGGAGTTTCTTCACGCGTTTAACACCAATATGACCTAGACGGCAGTGCCACATATATGCAGATATATGATTATCAAGTTTAATCTTTTTAGCATTAACATTATGAATATGCGTAATATTACTATCGAGATCCATCAGAAATAAACCATTCAACATAGGTGCATGACCATAGAAGATATCATTCTTATAAATCGAACAACCATTGTTTTCAGATTTAAAGGAATGACCACTTTGCATCAAACACGATCTGGATACAATGTTCATGCTCAGTGTAGGCACCAAATAACAATTATTTTGGTTTATAACTAATCCCGATGGCATATGGAGAGGCAGCGTCCTGACGGTGATCACATCAACTTTTGATCCATTGCCGACCCGCATCCTGACCTCATCCCTTGCTAGTTGTCTCTTGTTCTGTAGCCCCTGAACCGAGTTACATATATTAGCAACCGATCCCGTATCAAATACCCAGGTGCTACTGCGAGTACTATTCAAGTACACATCAATAACATATATATCACATATACCTTTGTTTCCCTTGCCGGACTTCTTGTCCGCCAAATACTTGGGGCAGTTGCGCTTCCAATGGCTAGTCCCCTTGCAATAGTAGCACTCGGTATCGGACTTAGGGCCAGCTCGGGGTTTCTTTTCAGGCGTGACAACAGATTTGCCACCCTTCTTTCCCTTGTGCTTGCCTTTCTTGTCCTTCTTGAAACCGGTGGTCCTATTGATCATCAACACTTGATGTTCTTTCGTAATCTCCACTTCCGCAGTCTTAAGCATTGACAGAAGCTCGGGAAGAGTCTTCTTCATGCCCTACATATTACAGTTCATCATGAAGCTCTTGTAGCTAGGTGGCAGAGATTGGAGAACACGATGTATGCCCAAGTCAATGGGAATCGTTATTCCCAAGGACACAAGCTTATCGGCGTACCTAGACATTTTGAGTACATGCTCACTAACGGAGCTGTTCTCCTCCATCATGCAGCTAAAGAACCTTTTAGTAGCATTATAACTCTCTACGGCAGCATGGGTATCGAAAATCATTTTCAATTCTCCCATGGTATCAAAGGCATTGCCATTTTCGAAACGCTTTCGAAGTTCTGGCTCTAGCCCATACAATATGCCGCAATGAACTAAGTTATGGTCCTCCTGACGAGTCACATAGACATTCTTTTCCTCGTCAGGGGCATGAGGAGCTGGTGGGGGGCCTAGCGGCACATCTAGCACATATTGCTTTTGTGCAGCAGTGAGGAGAATCCTCAAATTCATAGCCCAGTTGGTGAAGTTGATACCATTCACAGCAAGTTTCTCTTTCTCCATGAACACACTAAAATTAAAAGCAGGTGGTGCCATCTACAACAGAATTTGTAAAGTTTATTTAGACTAAGTTTATGATAGATTGAGTTCAACTAATCCAAATTACTAATGAACTCCCACTCAAAAACGACATCCCTCGTGTCCTTTTGGTGATTACATGAACCAAATCCACTACACCAAGTCCGATCATCACGTGAGTTGATGTAGCTTCAAAGGCGAGCATCTATATGGGCATCATATCAACTATATGAATCATGCTTAACCTTTCGTTACGTGTTCCAAAGCCATGTCTGTACATGCTAGGCTCGCCAAGTAAGAATGTTAGTATTCACGTGTGTAAAACTGTCTTACACCCGTTCCTATGAAAGCGTAGATTCGAGTACACCCGATCATCACGTGATGTCTCGAAACACGATCCATAGAACGGTGCATACTCAAGGAAGAACACATCTTTATCTTGATATCTAAATGAGGGATCATCTTACAATGCTACCAAAAGCGCCAAACTAGCAGTATAAGATGCTAACATCTAATGTGTAAAGTGAGATGATATGGTCCATGCATTTGATCTCTATCATTTGCATCGTGGTATGATCTCTATCATTCCTTTGTGTGTAAGTCCAAGGTCTATGGAACTTACACGTTGAATGTGTTGTAAGAGTATCTATCATACATCTACTTACAACAATACCATATGAATACACTAGCCCAGCAACGATCTAAACTAGACGCCTCTAATTTATCAATTGCAAGTTTTACGTGGCTTAGGGCTTTCGGAGATAGAACCGTTCTCACCTACGAACATGAACCACAACAAGGATAACCAAGTTATTAGCAACTCGTTGTAAATCAGATATTGACTATAGTATGAGAGACAGACACCTGCCAGCCACTTATGCAAAACAAGTTGCATGTCAGTCGTGGAACCGGTCTCATGTACGATGACATGTAAGGTTGGTCCGGGCCGCTTCATCCCACTATGCCACCAATATCCAAAGTACATAGAAGATGCATGTAGCATCCCAATTGTCTAACAATTGCAATGCTACTAGCCTAGTCTATATATATGCTACTTCAAACATATACTTGTTGCATCATCATTATATCATGCTCATGTCATCATGCCACCTTGCATTTGAGCATCATATAAAACCCTTTTCCATTTGGTTCTTATCTCATATGCATTATTAATTGTAATTTCCTCTTGATATTGTATTTGGTTTTTGATATATTGTTTAAATGCCCAAGTTGAGTTGGGGGCATATCTTTTATTTAACTCCACCACCTTTCTTGTCATCACCCCATCATTCCACCATCCAACTAAATATGAGCTTGGCACTTTATTCGGTTTTACCTCTAGCTCATGTGGGTTGTGATGGATCCACTTCTTTTTCCACATGCTCTCATCTTAGCATCATGTTGTTTTCACATTATTGATATATGAGAGCCACATGGCCACCTTTGCATGCCTTATGAGTGGAACCCTTTTCATAGCTTCCATATGGATTATTATGGATTTATGCTTATGTGGGGATATTTTTGGGACTAGTAAGCATCCAGTGGAATATACACACTAGCAAGTCCCAATTATAATCAAATGTGAGCATCTCCATCTACTCCACTTGGAACTTTCTTTAAATTCTTTTGCTTGGCTTATTCCATATTTCTGGAATGCATATGTATAAATGCCATGAATAATTATTTTGTTTTCACAAGATTAAAACATAGCATTTAATGCATTTGCATGGGCCATGCAACCATCACCATCTTTGGTCCTCCTTTGGTTTATTTGTTTTTGAGTGGATCATCTTCTCTTCTCTCTCCTTCTCTCCATATTTTCTATCTTGCTATGCTTCCTTGCCATGTGCATCAAGACCCTCACCTCACCTTATCTCCTTCACACATGCATGATCATGTGAGGTCATATCCATGTGTCCAATAAACACTCCCCTCTCCATCTCTTTTCCCCATCAAGCTTGATCTTGTAGATTATCTACACCCTAAGCACCCTACCTCATCTCTCTCTCATATCACCCTCTCTCTTTATCCTCTCTCCTAAACCCTAGCTCCCTCTCAACCTAGCCCGAGCCCTCCCTCCTATCCCTAGCTCCCTTCCTCTCTCTCGGCCTCTCTCCTTTCCCTGTCATGCAGGCCCACCTGGCTACCCCTCTCCCCGGCCCCGCACCCCATCTACTCCCTCTCTCTCTCTACCCCAACCCTAAACCAACCCTAACCGAGGCTAACCATCCTAGCCCGAGCCTCCCCTCTTCTCTCTCCTTCTCTTCTCTCTGCCGTGCGTGCCCACACCGAGCCTACCCCTCTGGCCTCACCCTGACCCCACCTGGAAGCCCCTACCCTGCCCTGCCGGCCAGCACGAGCACGTGCTCGAGGAGAGGCAGAAAAGGTGGCCGAGCCACCTTTTCCACCGTCTACCCCGCTCCCACACGCCATCTTTCCCTCTCCCTCCTTTTTCCCCTTCCCCACGACACCTCTGCATCCCCAGATCTCCCCAGGCCGCTCCCCTCTCTCCCTGCCTTCCCTCACCACCGTCTACACCGACGCCGGCCACCGTCTGCTCCACCGACGCTTCTTCGATCCAGCCGACGAGCGCGACGTGGAGGTGGTCGGGGAGGACGAGGAGGCCTCTCTGCTTCGATCAGTACCTGTCGCGAAGGAGGAGAAGGACCAGCGCTGAAGTTCCCCGACGAGCCGACGCCAAAACCTAACGCCGGTGGCCGTCTGCATCCTCGCTGCTGCGACGCGCCCCAAGCCGATCAAACCGCACCAACAACCTCCCGGTGAGCTGCTGAGCCTCCCTGACATCCTCTCCCTCGCCAACCCCCTCTAGTCTCACCGTTCGTTTGGTGAAACGCAGCTGCGTCTTGCTGCCGCAGACGGCTTAACCAGCCGCCATCCGTCCTTCTAACACCAACCCTAGCGCTACCGCATCGGCTCGCACCCCTAGCGCGCACCCCCACGTCCCCGATTCGATCCTCAAGGCGTCATGCGGACAGACCCCGATCGGTCGCCAGCAAGCAGAGAAGAGGAACAGTGGCCGCGAACCCCTTTTGCGCTTAGCCCTCTGCTTCCTCGCTCAACCCGCACTCCTCGCCAGGCCCACCTGTCTGTCACTGTGGCAGTTTTACGATTAGGCACCCCTTCTTTCCGCGTCTAAACCCGCAGTCCCCGGCCGCGCCAGGTGGCACCTGCCCTTTTCCCCGCTGGCTTGTGGGGCCGAACAAAGGCAGGGCCCACTTGTCAACCCCTGTGGCTCGCTGTGGTCGCGGTGAGAAAAGTCTGCCGCGCGTTGGTTACGCCAGCTCAGCGCAGGCCCCACCTGTCTGTGACTCGGGCTAGTTTCCTCTGGGTGTAAAAAGTATTTCTGGATTTCTGTTTTAATTTAAACCTTTTTCAAATTAATTTAAATTCAAATTTTAAATCTGTTTTCAAATAACTTTTAAAATATATATCCAAATAATACAAATAATATATGTTTTGAAATCAGAAAAATGTGAGGATTTCAAATATGCCCTTCAAAATATATTTTGGACACTTTATTTTCCAAGTTGACTAAAATTACAACAAAATGCCCTTTTACCTTAATTAATTAATAACTTTTGATTTATAAGTCCAAATTTAACAAATAATATGTCTAAAATGTTTAGCTCGACGAGACCTTTCTGTTTATGCATTCCATGTTTTTTTTGCAGCATGCATCATATAAATATAAAGTATACAGCAACTAATATGAGGTTAAAATGAGGCTAAAACTCAATAAAATGGTTTATTCTTGTATTCCACACCTCACCCATGCCATGCTACTTTATTGCCATGCAAATTGTGCATCATTCATCATGGCATGATTGGTTGCTTGTCGCATTTATTCATATGCTTGTGCACTTTATTTATGTTGGCCCTTGTTTGTTTGGTTCTTCTTCGTTCTTCTTGAATAGGCTGACGGGGATATACCAAGAGACCAGGAGCACTACCTGATCCTTCTCTCGCTTCAACTGAGCTGCCAGGCAAGCACTACCACATGCTTGCATACATATAGTACCTATTGCCTATATCTTATTCTTGCATCATTGAGTCGCGATTGCATTAAATTGAATCCCAAGTAATGCATAGCCTTTACTTTTAAACCCCACCGAAGCTTGTTCCTCCATCCCATGAGCCATTACTACAGGAGTTGTTTGAGCCATGCGAGTCGTAGAACATCATGTGTAGGGTATGTGAGTGTCTGATGGATAACGAGGTACCTAAGCAACTTAATCTGAGTAGTAATGGGATAACTAATGAAAGTGGCATCGGTGAGCCATATTTGCTATTTGGTTTTTCAGGCTCACTTGTGTCCCGTAGGACCCAGAGTACTTGATTCCTGTTCCTTGAATATTCGCGCTATCCACATCCGGGAGGCTTATGAACCCCCCCTGAGCCAGAGCTTGATTCATTCTTATTTCTTGGGGCCACAAACTAGTTTGAGGTTTTATTTACTATCCTGTACTTATGCCATGCTTTACTGCTTTATTTAAATTGTGCGAGACCTTTACTGTTTAGGGCCGTGACCGTTTTATCAGACGACAAGCCCTCACACTTTCGGGTTCCCTCGTTACACCGGCCACAAACCTTGAGTCCGTATCGTAGCTGGCCAGCGTTCGGGTAGCTTAATGGGTGGCCTGAAATATTTCAATCCTGTGATCGCTTTGTCGTGGCCGCCTCGTTGGGTTTCGATTTGGTTTTTCCGAGGTTGATCGAGTGTGTGTTGCTATTTGTGCACCCCTGCAGGGTAAAACTTTCTGAAAGCCGTGTCCGCGGTTATGGACGACTTGGAGCATAGTTTATCGATCATAGACAAGTATAACTAAAGTACCGCCTTTAATTTGACTAAGTACCTGACTAGTAAATAGTGCAACACTCATGGAATGGATAATAGAACTGCCAACGGATGGGGGGGTTGTTCGTCCGCTTCCTCGTCGATGTTTAGGAGGAGGATGGATCTGTTAATATTACCATTATAACTATTGTTATTAATTCACGGACATCCGCTATCTATGGTTAGGCGGATGGTTAGCAGTATCTCTAGAATTGTTAGGGTTTATCTTTTGCTGCAATTCGTCACCCTGTGTTGTGTCCCTTTAGAGGCATAAAGACTTGTTGAGTACCCTAGGGTCTCACACGATAAATTGTTTGATTCGGATGAGCAGTAAACTCGCAAGATGGATCTTTGGGTGGAGGAGATGGACGATGTGGGCAACGATCATTCGGTGTAGAGATTCCGGAACGGGATCCGTGAGATCTGTAGGGATGTGTTTATTTATGGGGCATCTTATGCCGATTTGCTTCTTATCCGTACTGGATTTTGTCTTCCGCTCACCGATACTCGATGTTTGATGTATGAGGAGATATCCTAAACTATTATATCTATCTAGGATATTTGGATCTTGCCGTATGGCGTTGCAATATTTCTATTTCTTTTAGATGGAATGACTCTGAGAACCATTGTATGGTGGCTTGCATACATACTCATTTGTGTATGTAGTTGATCCTTTCACGCCGCCTGCCGTTCTTGTCCCGATGTTTGGAAATGGTTGGGACGGCCGAAAGGTCTACCTGTGTGTGGCATTTGTGCCCCACCGTACTATTTCAACCATTTCTGTTCATCCAGGCTTGTAACTAGGAGCGTAATTCACCGAGGTAGTTACAATTGGTATCAGAGCCATCCCGACCTTCAGGGTCTCAGCCAAATGGTCGTTGTCAGTCTAGCAAATATTTTTGGTAGCTATGTATACTAGGGAAAAACAAAACGTGAGAGTAGGACTGCTTCCACTTTTCTTCTTACCCACCCACCCACCCTTTTTCTGGTAAGGAAGTGTAACGTTTTCAATCCTCTTCTTAAAAATTCAAACTAGGATTCACGTGTTCTGGGTTTCCGTAGTACCATAGGTTGTGTGTGTGTGTAATTCGTTGTCTATCTGTTGCATCCAACTTGTTATCACAATCTGCCTTTGGTCATCAACTGTTGGTACATTCCCTACTGACAGGCTTTTGAAAACCGGCGCGATCTATCTGACTCCTTGTTAACCGGGGCCATCTTCTTAAGGGTGTCCTTCCTTCTAGCAACTCCACATTCTGTGTAAGCATCTGTTGCTAATCTCTATCTGATAAGTGATTTTGCGCATCTATTGGTATTTTAATGCCGAAAAATGCGGAAAATTTTTCTTTGATACATCTGTGTTTCCACACTCCTTTCCAGTCGTGTGTGAAACATTATCTATCTCCCTTTTATCAGCATGTCCATGCTAACTCATTCTTTTGTCACCGGCGCTTAATCCTGGAGTTTTATTTCATCTCCAATTCTCTTGGGCTAATTACATAACATGTGTCGATCCGATGCTGGTTATTGTAAATTGGTTCTCGGCATAGCTATATGACACTTATCATGAGTGGAATATGGAAAATGCTATCAACGCTATCCTCCAATGGTGACGGTTATCTCCTGTGATTTTGAGTACACCGTGATCATATCTATGCATATTCAAGCATCTTTGGCAATCCGGAGTTTTCTCAAGGCACTACTGTGGTCTATCATCTGTTTATCATGCTTCACATCTTTTTGAATTCCATATCTGCAAAATTCTCTTTGATACGAGGAAATTGCATCTGTTCGCTTCTGATAGCTTTGCTCAAGGTATGATCTATCATCTTTTCTTTATCCAAGATCTCTTTATCTTTGTAACCGGTGATCCGATCGACAATGTGAACCAGGTGACATCTCTTTTTCTTCAGAAAAACCAGATAATCTATTCTTCCAGTGCATCTTCTTCAACACGAACCCGTGCTCTTAATATTGATCTTTCTAAGAGCGTTGAGCTCAGGAAGTGTTCGAGCATTTGTTCGTTTCTCTCGCCTTTTGAACTTGGTATTCTGGGAATATCTTGTTAATCCATGGGGGTATATGTTGATAATATGCTTGCCTATTCGATATCTATGGAAGGACATGAGAGATCATCTGTGTCTCTTTCTCTCAAGCTTCGAGAACACTGCCTGTGTGCAAAGTCTCAAAGTGAGAATTCTGACTTTTTGAGGTCACCTATCTCGGCCACGTCCTTCTGCTAAATAAATCGCTTCAATTCTAGAATTAGCAAGTCCATTGTTAATTCCATCCTCCATCTTCAACCAATCCGGAGTTGTTCCTTGTTGGCAAGATATCATCGTCGTTTCGATAAAGCTTTTCCTTAAGACTGCTAAATCTCTCTCAATCATTTCAAGAACAACATGGAGTTTCTTTCACCTCAGTCTCGTCAAGTAATCTCTTGAAACCCTCTTGTTTTATCGTCTATGCTCAATCCAACGGAGGCCATGAAGACCTTACAGATCTTGTATTCCTTCTGTTCAAGTTGGTGCTATCTTTTCTGTAGCTGTTGCATCTTGCAGTTCTTCTCCGTAATCTTCCTTCATATCTTTCTGGTGGCTTGGTACTTCAGACATGACGACAACATCATCATCTTTATCTAGCTTGAATCCGGTGAATCATTTGCATCAATCTTTGTTTCGTTACGGAGTTCCATGAGCTCTTCTTATCAATACCTTCAGTCTGTTTCGGTAGTTGGATTGCATGGTTTTCTTATTCATGTGCGGAGTAATGCTTCGAGTGCAGGATGGAGTAGCTACCATACCACTACTCTTATCATTCGCTCTTGTACATTGAATTGGTGAATTAATGTGATTTCACTCATTCCACGGAAGTTAGAAGTGGCCTTTATCCCTCGATACTTTTACTTCCGTCCTTGTTTTTCCGGAGTGCTCTCTCGAAGAAGGTAATCAATAATCTCTTGTTGGTGGTCTGTCTATTCTAGATGGAGCAAAATCTACAATTATCTGGTGGAAATAAACGCAAACTCTTTTCTGTCCTCGTCATTCTACCGATGCTCGACATCCCCAAACAAGATGAAAGGAAACGATCTCTCTCTTTGTTTCATCAATTCTTTTTCTGTGGTAAAGCCAATTATGGTTGATGCCATCAGCCGCAAATCTATTGCGTCAGCCTCAAGGCTAAAGAAAGCAATAAGTATCTCTACAATACACTCCAGATCCTCCATATTCTTTGCTTCTCGGGATTCCACCATGATCTGGCTTCACCTCCGTCTCTAGAAGTTATATCCGCGCACCTCAATTGCGTGATCCTTTGGTTCTTACCGGCTCAACAAGAATCTAATCCGACGATGTCTAACTAAATCTTTCTGTTGATATCAAGGGACTCTATTGATTGAAGGCAATATTGTTTCCGTACTTCATTTCTCAAATCCGAGAGAAGATACGATGCTATTGTCCTAGTGGTTCAAACCTCTCCAATCTAGCTTCTTTTCTTCCGGCGGGATAAAGATTCATCCTCTCTCGTATCAGTAAATCTTTAATCTTAACGGTGTGTCTTTCTTTATTCATGATACATCATCTTGTTACTTCTTTCACAAGTGGTTCTATTCTTTTATCATGTTTCTTGGGAGAAACCGGAGCTATGTCCATCCTATCCTTCTTGTCTCACGACAATCCTTCAACTCTTCTAACCGTTGTTTCTCAAGCAAAATGCAAGACTCGCAACAAGTCTAGCAAGTTTTGCAAGGTGTAGTGGTCGCACCATTCCGTTCTTCATCATCTTGGGAATGCAAGGGTCACCTTCGTTCTAACACCCGCCTCTCCTTGTGTTGTTTTCTTTCCTAGGTATCTCGGGGCGAGATTCTTGTTTAGTGGGGGAGAGTTGTAGCATCCCAATTGTCTAACAATTGCAATGCTACTAGCCTAGTCTATATACATGCTACTTCAAACATATAATTGTTGCATCATCATTATATCATGCTCATGTCATCATGCCACCTTGCATTTGAGCATCATATAAAACCCTTTTCCATTTGGTTCTTATCTCATATGCATTATTAATTGTAATTGCCTCTTGATATTGTATTTGGTTGTTGATATATTGTTTAAATGCCCAAGTTGAGTTGGGGGCATATCTTTTATTTAACTCCACCACCTTTCTTGTCATCACCCCATCATTCCACCATCCAACTAAATATGAGCTTGGCACTTTATTGGGTTTTACCTCTAGCTCATGTGGGTTGTGATGGATCCACTTCTTTTTCCACATGCTCTCATCTTAGCATCATGTTGTTTTCACATTATTGATATATGAGAGCCACATGGCCACCTTTGCATGCCTTGTGAGTGGAACCCTTTTCATAGCTTCCATATGGATTATTATGGATTTATGCTTATGTGGGGATATTTTTGGGACTAGTAAGCATCCAGTGGAATATACACACTAGCAAGTCCCAATTATAATCAAATGTGAGCATCTCCATCTACTCCACTTGGAACTTTCTTTAAATTCTTTTGCTTGGCTTATTCCATATTTCTGGAATGCATATGTATAAATGCCATGAATAATTATTTTGTTTTCACAAGATTAAAACATAGCATTTAATGCATTTGCATGGGCCATGCAACCATCACCATCTTTGGTCCTCCTTTGGTTTATTTGTTTTTGAGTGGATCATCTTCTCTTCTCTATCCTTCTCTCAATCTTTTCTATCTTGCTATGCTTCCTTGCCATGTGCATCAAGACCCTCACCTCACCTTATCTCCTTCACACATGCATGATCATGTGAGGTCATATCCATGTGTCCAATAAACACTCCCCTCTCCATCTCTTTTCCCCATCAAGCTTGATCTTGTAGATTATCTACACCCTAAGCACCCTACCTCATCTCTCTCTCATCTCACCCTCTCTCTTTATCCTCTCTCCTAAACCCTAGCTCCCTCTCAACCTAGCCCGAGCCCTCCCTCCTATCCCTAGCTCCCTTCCTCTCTCTCGGCCTCTCTCCTTTCCCTGTCATGCAGGACCACCTGGCTACCCCTCTCCCCGGCCCCGCACCCCCATCTACTCCCTCTCTCTCTACCCCAACCCTAAACCAACCCTAACCAAGGCTAACCATCCTAGCCCGAGCCTCCCCTCTTCTCTATGCAGTGCGTGCCCACACTGAGCCTACCCCTCTGGCCTCACCCTGACCCCACCTGGAAGCCCCTACCCTGCCCTGCCGGCCAGCACGAGCACGTGCTCGAGGAGAGGCAGAAAAGGTGGCCGAGCCACCTTTTCCACCGTCTACCCCGCTCCCACACGCCATGTTTCCCTCTCCCTCCTTTTTCCCCTTCCCCACGACACCTCTGCATCCCCAGATCTCCCCAGGCCGCTCCCCTCTCTCCCTGCCTTCCCTCACCACCGTCTACACCGACGCCGGCCACCATCTGCTCCACCGACGCTTCTTCGATCCAGCTGACGAGCGCGACGTGGAGGTGGTCGGGGAGGACGAGGAGGCCTCTCTGCTTCGACCAGTACCTGTCGCGAAGGAGGAGAAGGACCAGCGCCGAAGTTCCCCGACGAGCCGACGCCAAACCCTAACGCCGGTGGCCGTCTGCATCCTCGCCGCTGCGACGCGCCCCAAGCCGATCAAACCGCACCAACAACCTCCCGGTGAGCTGCTGAGCCTCCCTGACATCCTCTCCCTCGCCAACCCCCTCTGGTCTCACCGTTCGTTTCGGCGAGCACGCTGCGTGCGCCGGCGGCGCTGTCGTCTGCTCGCCGCTGCGCCTCGCAGACGGCTTAACCAGCCGCCATCCGTCCTTCTAACACCAACCCTAGCGCTACGCGTATTTCGCAACCCAGCGCACCCGTCCCGGTTCGATCCCAGCGTCGCGCTCAGCGAGCAGAACCGATCGATGCCACAAGAGCGAAGAGGAACAGTGGCCGCGAACCCCTTTTTGCGCTTAGCCCCCTCTGTTTTCCTCTGCTCAACCCGCACTCCTCGCCACGCCCACCTGTCTGTCGCTGTGGCAGTTTTACGATTAGGCACCCCTTCTTTCCGCGTCTAAACCCGCAGTCCCGGCCAGCTGGTGGCACTGCCCTTTCCCCGGCTTGTAGGGTAGAACAAAGCAGGCCCACTTGTCAACCCACTCGTGGCTCATTGTGGTCGCGGTGAGAAAAGTCTGCCGCGCGTTGGTTATGCCAGCTCAGCGCAGGCCCCACCTGTCTGTGACTCGGGCTAGTTTCCTCTGGGTGTAAAAAGTATTTCTGGATTTCTGTTTTAATTTAAACCTTTTTCAAATTAATTTAAATTTAAATTTTAAATCTGTTTTCAAATAACTTTTAAAATATATATACAAATAATACAAATAATATATGTTTTGAAATCAGAAAAATGTGAGGATTTCAAATATGCCCTTCAAAATATATTTTGGACACTTTATTTTCCAAGTTGACTAAAATTACAACAAAATGCCCTTTTACCTTAATTAATTAATAACTTTTGATTTATAAGTCCAAATTTAACAAATAATATGTCTAAAATGTTTAGCTCGACGAGACCTTTCTGTTTATGCATTCCATGTTTTTTTTGCAGCATGCATCATATAAATATAAAGTATACAGCAACTAATATGAGGTTAAAATGAGGCTAAAACTCAATAAAATGGTTTATTCTTGTATTCCACACCTCACCCATGCCATGCTACTTTATTGCCATGCAAATTGTGCATCATTCATCATGGCATGATTGGTTGCTTGTCGCATTTATTCATATGCTTGTGCACTTTATTTATGTTGGCCCTTGTTTGTTTGGTTCTTCTTCGAATAGACGCTGAGCAGGGGATATACCAAGAGACCCAGGAGCACTACCCAGATCCTTCTCTCGCTTCAACTGAGCTGCCAGGCAAGCACTACCACATGCTTGCATACATATAGTACCTATTGCCTCTATCTTATTCTTGCATCATTGAGTCGCGATTGCATTAAATTGAATCCCAAGTAATGCATAGCCTTTACTTTTAAACCCCACCGAAGCTTGTTCCTCCATCCCATGAGCCATTACTATAGGAGTTGTTTGAGCCATGCGAGTCGTAGAACATCATGTGTAGGGTATGTGAGTGTCTGATGGATAACGAGGTACCTAAGCAACTTAATCTGAGTAGTAATGGGATAACTAATGAAAGTGGCATCGGTGAGCCATATTTGCTATTTGGTTTTTCAGGCTCACTTGTGTCCCGTAGGACCCCGAGTACTTGATTCCTGTTCCTTGAATATTCGCGCTATCCACATCCAGGAGGCTTATGAACCCCCCCTGAGCCAGAGCTTGATTCATTCTTATTTCTTGGGGCCACAAACTAGTTTGAGGTTTTATTTACTATCCTGTACTTATGCCATGCTTTACTGCTTTATTTAAATTGTGCGAGGCACTGCACCTGTACTGTTTAGGGCCGTGACCCGTTTTCGCTGTATCGACAAGCCCAGTCACACTTTCGGGTTCCCAGTCGTTTACAGCCGGCCACACAAACCTTGAGTCCGTATCGTAGCTGGCCAGCTTCGTTCCGGGTAGCTTAATGGGGTGGCCCCCTGAAATATTTCTGAATCCTGTGATCGCTTTGTCGTGACTGCCTCGTTGGGTTTTGATTTGGTTTTTCCGAGGTTGATCGAGTGTGTGTTGCTATTTGTGCACCCCTGCAGGGTAAAACTTTCTGAAAGCCGTGTCCGCGGTTATGGACGACTTGGAGCATAGTTTATCGATCATAGACAAGTATAACTAAAGTACCGCCTTTAATTTGACTAAGTACCTGACTAGTAAATAGTGCAACACTCATGGAATGGATAATAGAACTGCCAACGGATGGGGGGGTTGTTCGTCCGCTTCCTCGTCGGTAAGCGAGGAGGAGGATGGATCTGTTAATATTACCATTATAACTGTTGTTATTAATTCACGGACATCCGTCTATCTATGGTTAGGCGGATGGTTAGCGAGTATCTCTAGAATTGTTAGGGTTTATCTTTTGCTGCAATTGCGTCACCCCAGGTTGTGTCCCCTTTAGAGGCATAAAGACTTGCTGAGTACCCCTAGGGTCTCACACGATAAATTGTTTGATTCAGATGAATGAGTAAACTCGCAAGATGGATCTTTGGGTGGAGGAGACAGACGATGTGGGCAACGATCATTCGTGTAGAGATTCCGGAGCGGGATCCGTGAGATCTGTATGGATGTGTTTATTTATGGGGCACCTTATGCCGATTTGCTTCTTATCCGTACTCGGATTTTGTCTTCCGCTTCCGCCTGATACTCTGATGTTTGATGTATGAGGAGATATCCTAAACTATTATATCTATCTAGGATATTTGGATCTTGCCGTATGGCGTTGCAATATTTCTATTTCTTTTAGATGGAATGACTCTGAGAACCATTGTATGGTGGCTTGCATACATACTCATTTGTGTATGTAGTTGATCCTTCACCGATTACGCCGCCCGTTCTTGTCCCGATGTTTGGAAATGGTTGGGACGGCCGAAAGGTCTACCTGTGTGTGGCATTTGTGCCCCACCGTACTATTTCAACCATTTCTGTTCATCCAGGCTTGTAACTAGGAGCGTAATTCACCGAGGTAGTTACAATGCAATAACATGATCATCATCGCCCACATATAAACATATGTGTACTACCCATGCAAAGCACCTACGCATAGATCAGGCTCTGATACCACTATTGGGTCCGCAGCATAGAAGACAAAAATTTTCCTACGATGAGAACTACACCCCAAGATCTATGTACTAGGTACAACGCAAAGGGTGGACATACATCCAACGAGAACTTACCCTCGAAGACAACGAGTTTTGTTAACAAGTAGGAACTCGTGGTTGATGTAGTCGTACACTTGCCAATCTCAAGATCGTGAGGAAGTCCGAGCGCCGCAACTCAGCAGCGCATCCTACTCGCACACATGATCAAGCCACCGGAAAACCTCCACCTCCTCGCTCCAGCGATCCAGCGGAAGCAGCAACTCCTTCTAGACGAAATGCCACCGGGAACATGTATCTCGCTAATCCGAGACCATGGGGGGAATAATTCTAGAGGGGGAGAGAGATACTTCACAAGGAGGTGTGAGGATGAAGGAGGGAATGGATGGCCTTTTATAGGAGGAGGGGGGTGCCCCTCCTCTCCATGGCCGGTGCTTGGGGGGTGACCCCTCACCTCCCCCATTCATGTGGTGGTAACCCCTCCACATTAAAATGCCTCTTCACATTCCCTTTTAAAGTCTCCACTTTAAATGCATTAAAATTCATCAAGTTTAATGCTCTCTCATTTAATAAAACTCTTTTATTAAATTTATTCAGAATTTTGTTAATTACTTTAATTAACAAACATTCACATATAGCCCCTTGCAATATTTCAATATCACATGCAGAACCACTTTCTGCAATTTCACCCGAAATAATTTCCGGTTTCTATTGAAACAATTCCTGCGCTTTGCAATTCTTTAAATGCGAAACATATGTGCTCCAAAATGGTGTCCGGTAACTCTTAAGTGTGTCACCCTACGGTTCGCAAATAATGCAGACATGATCGAGACCCTTCTCCGATCAAGAATCAGCAACGGGACCTGGAGATCCGTACTGACTCCTACACATTCAATGATGACATCTGTGATCGTGAGAACCTTTAACGCTTGTAACTAAATCCCTTTGTCTCGCGGTATATTACATGTCCGAGATTTGATCATCGGTATCTCCATACCTAGTTTGATCTCATTACCGACATGCACTCTTTTCTTGTTCCCGTGTTATAACATTCTAGTGATCACATCACTTACTGGCAAGCTATCTCAATGTGATATCACCGAGAGGGCCCAGAGTATATCTATCCATCATCGGGATTGACAAATTCCACTCTTGATCCATGAGCCTCAACATAACACCTTCGTAGTACTGAACCCATCTTTATAGTCACCCTGTTACAGTGTGACGTTTGATGTTATCAAGATACTCTTCCGGTGTTAGCAATTAACATGATCTCATGGTCTAAGGATAAAGATTACTTCGTATGATGTTATAGCAATATAAACATAATGACTTGATCGTAATTCTATACTTCGGATGAATGTTTATCACATCATTCCACCAATGGTGTGACCTTGTTATTAACAACATCCAATGTCCATGATCAGGAAACCTTGATCATCTTGTTAATCAACAAGCTAGTCTATAAGAGAGGCATAACTAGGAACCCTTTTTGTTTTTTAAACACACATGTATTGATGTTTCCGATCAATACAATTATAGCATGCAAAATAAACATCTATCATATATAAGAAATACATAATAACAACTTTATTATTTCCTCTCAGGGCATATTTCCTTCATAGGTAACTTCTAGACTATAAACCCAAAGGGATTTTCTTCCATAATTCCCACGACAAGGCCAATCTCATTAATCCCTTCTCCCTAAGACCTACTGATTTGTAATCTTGTATTATCCAATTGCTCGCCGTATTGTATTAGTGCTTGTATGCCTTGTGTTGATTGTGCCCTTGTTTGCTTGCATGTGTTGTCTGGACGACGATAGTTGTGATGAAATCGGAGAGCAGGAGAAGTGGAAATTATTATTGGTACTGGTATTCTTAGTTATCTAAAGAAGAAGTCCAGGGACATATTGCCATATTTCTGATCATCAGGCAAGCCACCTTCTTGCTCATAAGCCTTGTCCTACTATTTACTTATGCATGTTTTATCTACTGTTTACTAAAACTGCATTGTTTTACTATATGTTGATGTATACTTGGTAGTGGTTTGGCTCCTCCGAACTATTACACTTCTATACTACTAAGTACAACCCCCTTGGTGATACCTACTTGTCCGTAGTGGAATAGATGGTATAATACACCATACCCCCTTGGAGACCCCGATTTAGTCGAAGCAAAGCTAGAGGATGGGAAGTCCCCGGAAAAAGTTTCACCAAATGTTTTATGATAAAATTTTGGTGAGGTGGGACCTCCGAAGAGATGTTGAGAAAGAGATAAGAGTTTTGTTCTTATAAAATGCTAGAGGAAAACCGGAGGAAAAAGGTTTACAAAAATGCACCTGGTTCTTTGCAGTTTAGCTATAACTTTTTAACCCGTGCAACCACATTACTCTGGTATGGGAAATGGCTGGATTTGATGTTTGTCTATTCCGGTATAAGCTGCCTCACAACAACTACAGGGGATTGGGGATCCCTGGAGGGTGGGCCTTCTCCGATATAGGTCCATGCGGGACATCGACCTGGAGAAGGAATGAAGGGTCGGCAGACCTCCACGCGTTACTATGAGCCCCTCATTGAAAGCGCACACTCGAGAAGTGGAAAAAGCGCTCCGGTTGGTCCTCGACCGACGTCCCGGTTTTAGGGGATTAACACTCATAGGGTAGGCACTTATATTGGAGTGGGCATCCGGAGAGTCTTGATCGGTTACTCGACCCACGATCGGTGAATATCAGGGTAGTGTACCCGGATGGTGTGGGTAAAGTGTACAACCTCTGCAGAGTGTAAATCTATTCGAATAGCCGTGTCCGCGGTTAAGGATGGGTTGGACAAACTTCTGTAGAGTGGTGCTGGTTTTGTTTTCAAAAAGGATTTCAAAAAAGCAAAAGCTTTGAAAATTTTTTGACCATGGGATGGTCGGAAAGGATCCCTGTTATGACCATGGGATGGTCAGAGAGGGATGGAAGGAGTTTGGTCGTGGGACGACCGGGAGAAGGAAACAAATGGGTGACCCAGTCCTAATGTTTAAAAATGGTTTCCAATATGGTTTAGAAAAGTTTTCAACAAAGATATGTAGATGCTATAGCTACAAGAGAAACTATTTAGAAAAGAACCCCTCTTGGATCCCTCCTACTACCACAACCATATTGCATATCCTCTTGTTATTACTATTCTCTTAAGGTGGTTTGCGAGTACATTCAAAGTACTCCCTGGCATTGTCCCTGGCTATTAACTTGGCCAGATCTCAAGGAGAAGGTGGTGAGGCGACTTTGCGAGCTAGGACGTTCGCCCAGTTAGTTGCATGTAGGCTAAGGCATGGCTCAGGCTCTACGCTTGATGAAGTTCCGCTGATGATTATTGATGTAGCCATAACGGAATTTATGTAAGTCTTGTAATTCGGTATATTCTCGGATGTTGTAATGATACTTGTCGGTTATGTGCCACGACTAACTGATCATGGGATCGTTGTTGTATGCATAACAGGGATTCTCGGAGGATTAAATCCGAGGGCCCCCACAGACTTGGTATCAGAGCCATCCTGACTGTAGGAGACCCTTAGTTAGCATGGTCGCTAGACAGGAACCATATTTTGAAAACCCCGGCTTTCGACAACTAGTTTCTCAATGAGTTTCAAAAGTTCTACTTCTTCTCTTACTCTAAGTAAATCTTTTCGAAAATGATTTCCTCTAACTCTCGGCCAAACTTCAAACCTACGGATTTTAACTAACTAGGATCTAGAACCCGGTAAAGACAATGAGAGCAAGATGAAGACAAGCAACTACCAGCAAACACAAGGAGACTACAATATCGCTCTACCAGCGGAATCCCCAACTTTAGAAGACATAAAGTGTTGCACTATCAAGAAGCGTCCAAGATACGACGAAGGCGTCATCTGCAAGATAGTGACTCTGACCTGAAGAAAGACGGTATCTAGGGTCAATATTCCTAAGATAGGATTCCCCTACATCGCGAGTAGTTAACTCCTTGGTCCCTAGCATTGGCCGTGTTTGCTGGCCTTAGTGCCTCCTGTGTTGCTTGATGTGTGCTGTTTGCCGAGGACATTGCGATCCCCTCGCTCTGTTCGTCTTGTTTGTATGTTCTGGTTTGCTATGGCCTCTTCAAGGAGCGATAAACCAGCTAGTACCTCAGGAAAACCTGGTGTTAAATGCCGGTAATGAGACCCAGACTAACCTCGAGAGCATATGAGAGGAAAAGCATCGCAAGAACCAGGAGTACGACATCGTCAAGTCAGAATCAACTCGAAGACTTCACCTCAGCAGGATGGCATACCTTGTCAAACTCACCTTGCAAGACTCGTCGATCACATAGCACTCCGTTATTATCCGTCCACTACAGTAAGAAATCCCGTTGAAGCTGGAAGTCGATCACCAAAGGATCCTCAATATCCACAAGAAACCACTAGATAAGTCAACCAAGACAAGAAGTGAAGACCTAACTACGCTGACCCTCGGTACATTAGAACTTCTGACCACCTCCAGAGACTACCTATTATAGTCAAACCTACCCAAACCAACGGGAAGTTCCTCCCTAGAAGATCACAACCACCCCGGAAGTCAGATGTTTAGGAAGCGTGAAGACAATTTCCTCGAAACTGGATGTCTCTACCTTGACTGAAGACTATCTCGAAGAGTCATAAACCGCTAGCTTGCCTGGAGCTAATTCCATAATGTCTTCGTTAGGAAACCAGCCCCGCCAAGGTTGATAAAATAAGGCGTCACTCGAAGACCCAGCTCAAGACTCCAGGAAGATACAGTCTTCCGCTAACATAAGGTCAGCACTCCCAGACGGAAGATCTGCACCACTCAAGCACCTTAGTGAAGCTCTAAGGTGGAAAGACGGCGTCTTTCCACTCAATCTTCAGAAGATTGTCTACCGGAAGATACTTCAGAAGATATCCCTGGATCCGAAGTCTTCCCGCCAAGCACCCGTGAGTTATCCGATGAGAAACTAACTGAAGACTCTACAAAGTCCCTCCGCTACTGCAGTTGAAGACCCACCAGAAGGGCCATCGGATCGCCAACCGCTGAGTTCCAATCGCTTAGAGGACGTGCGACTCCAACAGCTCCAACAGTCTATGTATGAATAATCGTAGTATATCGCCCTGTAGGACCTACCTTCACGGACGCCATCAGAAGAATTCCAACTCTATGAGAAAGAGTGACGAAAGTTCTCAAAACAGCAGTACACGAATCCAAGAAAGAAGAACTACGCCAACTCTCCGATCTACCCCAGTTTAACCCTAAGGGGGAAAGACTGCGTCGTTCCCACAGAAATAGGGTAGCCCTTCGTTGAAGCAAACTCAGGAGTCCCGACCCTAACATCGTTAAATAGGATACGCTACGACCCTAAGGAAGAGTTGTGGACCCTTAGAGAGAGGTACTTGTAGCACCCCGGTAAAACCACTACTAGAAAATTGCGTGTGGTTTTTATTTTGTGCATCATCATGACCGCATGCTCATATCATCATGCCACATTGCATTTGAGCATCGTCATGTCATCATGCATATTTTTTCCTAAAACTATTTACGAAAAGTCTATCTTTGTTTTCTAAATATCTCTTGTCTTTGTTCCAATGTAAAGTCCGGTCACTTCCAGATATTTTTGTTTCCCCTAAAAATAATTTACAAAATATCTTTTAAATAAAACAAAACAATAAATATAAATAAAACTATTTCTGTACCGGGGAAGGTAGCCGGCCCGTAGACCAGGCCACCTACTACCCAGCAAAACCAACCGCGAACCCTAGACCTAAATCGGCCAGGCCCAAAGGCCCAGCCGGCTGGACCAAACCCTACCCTAACCTGACCGAACCACCTAACCCTAAGCCACCCACACAACACTCGCCGCCACCCCTCTGCCGCACATACTTGCAAGCACGTACCACACGCGACGTGCACGCCATGCTGCGCGGCACACCGCATCCCACCCCACCTCTCTACATCGATCCCCTGGCCAAGCCCCACCTACCACGCCTCCCTTGCTCACATCGCACGCCCTAGCGCCCCGCACGATCCCCTCTCTTGGCCCACCCCTCCCTGCATCGCTCGCTTTCCCCGCTCCCCACCTATCCCATCTCTCCCTCGACAGCCTCTCCCGAGCGCCGCCGCACGGCCTCAACCAAGAGCCGCCACCGCCACTGCAGCTAACTCTGGCCGGCCACCGCCATCCGGATGCTACGCTACACCGCTTCTCCTCCGCGAGATCCGGCGCCTCTGCTCTTCCTCGTCCGACGGGTTGTAGGGGCTGCTCCGCCTCGATGCCATCCGGTTCGTCCCCAGCAGCAGCGTCCTCCGGCGTCCAAGCAACCATCCATGACCGCCTCCTTGGCCAGAAGCCGCGTGAACCGTCAAGACCATCCCCGACAAGCCCTCCGTCAGTGACCAAGCGCGCCCCGCATCCCCAGCCCATAGAGCCTGCTCCGTCGCCGCCTCTGCTCCCCTGCGACCCGGCCGCCTCTGATCCCCCGCGACCCGGCCACCGCTCCTCCCTGCGCAGAAGCACCGCCACCTCGTCGACCTCCCCGTGTGGAACTGCTAGACGTCACCGCCTCCACGTCGGTCGCTGTCAACCGGCACCGCGACCGCCCTCCCTCTACTCTGTGTCAAGTCCGTCACCGCCTTCCTGTTCCCCCAGCGCTGGCCCGCCTGTCTCGGCGACCAGAGCCGCAGCACTCCACAGGCCGCCGCCAAGCACGTCAGCAGCGTCGCCTACTGCATGTTCTGCAGGTTGTCTGCTACATCAGGACACACACCGAGCTCTTCATTTTGTTATTCCTGCTGCTCTTACTAGTGTAGGATTTTGGGCTAGCTGCAGCATGATAACAGCTCAAGGCTGTTTGTTCCTGTACACCTTTGGTTGCCTACTGAAGCCACTCCACACTTTGACAAGACTACCAAAGTGGAGTACATGCCCTCGACACAAGATCTTCCCGAAGCCGTGCATGCTCATGTCCGTGTCTATGCCCACGAGATCTTCGTTAGGGAGCCCGAAGACCGTGGAAATCAACCCTCAGAACTTCATGGGACCAAACCCTCAGCATACAAGATCTTCATCACGGAACCACGAGACTGCCATCATGGAACCCCGAGTTCTCCGACAGGGAACGCCAAGAACTTCTACCGGATCCAATGTTGCGAAACCCTCCTCCCGGACCCAGTGATGTCAGAATCCCAAGAGCTTCCTTGTGGATCCAAAGATTGTTGCCTCGAAGACCGACCCCGTCAAACCCTCAGAACCCCCAAGGTCGCCGAACCCTCCGAGCCCCCCCAAGATCTTCGATCCGAGATGTGTGATTCCCTTTCCGAGGCCCTTATTCTTATAATATATGACATCTATCTTGTTGCATAATTAAATTGTTCATGCTTGCATACATATTTCGTGGGTCCGGGTTACTTTGTCGACTCATCTAATAATTAAATATGGAGACTATATGCGGGATATTCTAGTCTTATAGTGGCTCCATTCAATGCCTTGTTATACAACATTTGAAATGCGGGGTATCTAAACAACATAAACCATCTAATTAATTGTCGGGACCCCGGTTCCGCTTAATATTTCCTAATTGCATCGCATATTTGCCATGTCATGCATCATACATGCATCATGCCCGGTCTTCTACCGTAGTATTAAATAGTGTATCCGGTGTTTCTTTTAGTGCTTTGGTTCTTTGCAGATTAGACCTTTGAGTGGATGCGAGTATCGACAAGTTCTTCGGATAATGTACCTTCAGCAGTGTTTCCCAGGCGAGCATTCTTCCCCTTTCTACCTATTTTGCATTTATAGTCTTTATTTCCTCCTATTGATCTATTACTATCCGTATCGTGATGCTTTAGTGTTCCGTACCAGATATATTCCGTGTAGCCTTTATATTGCCTTGGACTCCTCCTATTACCTGTTGTTTGGTAGATAGATGGCCTTGCGAGCCGTAGTCGCTTGCTCAGGTGCGATCCCATGTCGTGAAGTATCACACAGTTGTTGGAATGTTGTCATATGCTTTACGGTGGAGAGGATCATGACTTTAAGTAGAACTATTAAATTGCTGGGATCACTAATGAAAGAGGCACCAGTGGGCAATATATGCTATTTGGTTTTTCATGTCCACTTGTGTCCCGTAGGCCCCGAGTACTTGATACCTGTTCCTTGATTATTCGCACGATCCACATCCGGGAGAGTCTATGAATCCCCCTTAGCCAGAGCTTGATTCATTTCTTATTTCTTGGGGCCACAAACTAGTTTGGGGCTTTATTACTATCCTGTACTTATGCCATGCTTTACTTCTTTATTTACGATTGTGCGTGGAGCACCTGTACTGATTTGGATGCGGAGTGTTTTAGCGGTATCGACAAGCCTAGTCACACTTTCGGGTTATCAGTCGTTTACAACCATTGACGCAAACCCTGGGTCCGTCTCGGAGCCGGCCAACTTTGTTGCGGGTATCTTAGTGGAGTGGCCCCCTGAAATATTTTATGAATCCTGTGATTGCTTTGTCGTGAAAGCCTCGTTGGGTTTTGATTTGTTTTTTCCGAGGTTGATCGTGTGTGTGTTGCTATTTGTGCACCCCTGCAGGGTAAATCTTTCTGAAAGCTGTGTCCGCGGTTATGGACGACTTGGAGCACATTATCTCGATCATAGACAAGCATAACTAAAGTAGTGCTATAAATTTGACTTAATAAGTGACTAGTAATCAGCTTCACTATAATGGAATGGATAATAAAAGTGCCAACAATTGGTGGAACTGGGGTGTATCGTGTCATGTTATACCTTCCTAGTAAGTATCGCAACTCCAATGGAATGAAATAAAAGTGCCAACAACTGCTGGGTTTAGGATGTCACATGCTAATTGTATCTGACCAGTAAGTACTGTAACTACAACTGAATGGTGAACTAAAACTGCCCACTACTTACGCTATCAGCATGACCCATGCTATCTATATTCGACTAGTAAGTGCTGCAACTATAATGGAATAAATAAAACTGTGAACTGTGTGAGTTTCTTGGTTTGACTTCCTCGTTTGGTCTCGAGGGGGAAAATACCAGGATGGGTATGATTGGTGTTAGTACCAGGTTGGAATAATTTACCACCCAGAAGCATCAACTGCTGGATAGATTTTGAAGAAATGTTTATCAGCAACTTCTCAAGTACATATCAGAGGCCGAATAGGCCGTAGACCCTAGAAATGTGCAAGCAAAGACCTAATGAGACGGACCGTGAATTCTTGACCCGGTGGTGTACCGTGAGAAACTCGTGTGAGGGTGTCATAGAGTCATAGGCCATAGCATGGTTTGCGCAAGGTTGCAGATATGGCAGCGAGTTGTGGATGAAATTGCAAAGTAAAATGCCAATTACGTTGGCAGAGATTATCCGGATTGCTGATTCGTATGCCTTGGGTGATCCGACTCAACCCAGGCTCGCGTCAAATGAGTCAAACGAGGAGTACTATCAGAGGGACAGAGCCGGGTCATCTCAGAGGAACGATTATAGAGGAAAAAGAAGAGATGATAGACCGGATCATCGCTACGGTTCGCGACAAGTTGCAGCTGTGAATCAAGATCAACCCGGATCAGGGAGCAACCAACGCCAGAGAACGGGAGGGCAATGGTCTCCAAGAAACGATGGCAA
The DNA here is from genome assembly GCA_023614405.1 of Avena insularis. Lineage (NCBI taxonomy): Eukaryota > Viridiplantae > Streptophyta > Magnoliopsida > Poales > Poaceae > Avena > Avena insularis. The sequence goes on from CM042690.1 coordinate 285,072,560, forward strand.
GAAAACATGGACTCCGGAGCAAAAGAAACAGTGGCAAGAAAAGAAAGACCGTCCGAGGTATACCTATGAGTCGATGTTGGACCAGCCGTGTAAGTTTCACACGCCAAATCCGAATAGCCCGGCGGGTCACACAACGAGGCAATGTGAGTGGATGCGTAAGATAGAACAAGGTGGTTCGGGGAATGCTCAGGCACCCCGGAATGATCAACCTCGGCAGGAGTTACCTCGGCAGCAATTGCTCTCCGGAGCAAACACGCAGCAGCTAATGTTGCCTCCCCCTCCGCCGAGGTATGACAACAATGAGAGAAGGGATGCAATGCATCAGGTGGAAAATCAGCAACAGCCGGATCAGAGGTACCCCGGAAACGAGGGAAGGAATGAGTACAGAGAACATCACCAGAGCTATTGTGTGTTCTGGCGAGGAAACAGATAGGAAAAGCTTGCAGCGCCGACATATGGAAGTCAATGCGATAATGCCAGCAGTGACGAGGTACATGCCTTGGTCGGACCAGGAAATCACCTGGAACATCAAAGATCATCCTAAGCTTATGTCGAGTCCAGGCTAGTATGCGCTAGTGCTAGATCCGACATTCATTGGACCAAACATCAATGTGAGGTTCTCCAAGGTACTGATTGACAATGGCAGTAGCATTAACATCATGTATGCGGATACGATGTGCAAGTTGGGCATCTCGGAGAACATGCTCCAGGCTACGAGAACAACTTTCCATGGCATTGTACCAGGCATTTCTTGTGAGCCCATAGGCAAAGTCCGGGTCGAGGTGCTATTCGGCACAAGGGACAACTGCCGAACTGAAAATCTGGAATTTGAGGTGGTGAACTTGGAAAGTGCGTATCACACGTTACTCGGAAGACCAGCATTGAACAAGTTCATGGCAAGCTGCCACATCAGTTATCTGAAGATGAAGTTGCCCGGGCCAAATGGAGTGATTACCATTGCTGGAGATTTCCGACGTTCCCTTGAGTGTGCTTCAGCCGGGTCTAACCTAGCCGAGTCACTCGTGATTGTGCAAGAGAAAAGAAAAATCCAATAGGTGGCAGCATTAGCTCAGTCCACACAGCAGTATATGCCGGTGTTGAGTAACCCGCATGGCAGCGTTTCATTCCAAGCCGCAAAGGACACCAAGAAGGTTCCAGTTGATGACATGTTCCCGGAGCGCACCGTAACAATTGGTGCCGGGTTAACTGACAAATATGAAAGCGAGCTCGTCAACTTCCTCCGTGAGAATCGGGATATTTTTGCTTGGTCTACACAGGACTTGCAAGGTGTTCCGAGGGAGTTGGCCAAGCACTCTTTGAACGTAAGGCCCGGAGCAAGGCCGGTGAAGCAACCTCTCCGCCGCTTCGCCGAGGATAGGAGAAAAGTCACTGGAGATGAGATAGCTCGATTGCTAGCAGCAGGATTTATCATGGAAGTACTATATCCAGATTGGTTCTCTAATCCGGTGCTGGTAGAAAAGAAGAAGGATGATCCGAACGTAGAAGTGGTTTGGCGTATGTGTATCGATTACACGAACCTGAACAAGGCGTGTCCAAAAGATCCATTTCCACTGCCGAGGATAGATCAGGTCATAGACTCAACCGCGGGATGTGAACTGTTGTCATTCATTGATGCATATTCTAGTTTCCACCAGATACCTCTGAACCCGGATGATCAAATAAAGACTGCGTTTATTACCCTGTACGGGGCTTATTGCTATCGTACTATGCCGTTTGGTTTGCGTAATGCAGGTGCAACGTACCAAAGATGTATGCAAAAATGTTTGCACGACCAAATCGGTCAAAACGTACAAGTATACGTGGATGATGTGGTTATCAAGACCAAGGAAAGCAAAACGCTCCTTGACGACATCAGGCAGACATTCGTGAACTTGAGAAGGTTCCGGATGAAGCTTAACCCGGAAAAATGTACCTTCGGTGTCCCGGCTGGAAAATTACTCGGATTTCTCGTCTCCAGCCGAGGTATCGAGGTTAATCCAACTAAGATTCGGGCCATTGAGCGAATGGAGCTGCCGAAGTGTCTTAACGATGTCCAGAAGTTCACTGGGTGCCTAGCATCGTTGAGTCGGTTTGTATGTCGGTTGGGGGAAAAGGCATTGCCTCTCTACCAACTCATGAAAAAGTCGGATAAATTCGTTTGGACGCCACAGGCCAATGAAGCCTTTGCCCACTTAAAAAGGATGTTGGCCACTGCGCCAGTGTTAGCCTCTCCACTATCAAAGGAGCCAATGTTGCTCTACATAGCCGCAACCAACCGAGTTGTAAGTGCAGTGATTGTGGTGGAGCGCAATGAAGAGCGTAAGTCGGTGCAGAGGCCAGTATATTACTTGAGCAGGGTATTGTCTGCCTCAAAACAGAACTACCCACACTTTCAAAAGATGGCATATGGCGTCTATATGGCGGCAAAGAAGTTAAAGCATTACTTTGAGGAGCACCCCATCAAAGTGATATGTGAAGCTCCCATATCCGAGATAATGGGTAATAAGGATGCGAGTGGCAGAATTGCAAAATGGGCAATTGAGTTAGCCCCTTATGCGCCCCAATACGATAGAAGAGAAGCGATCAAGTCTCAGGCTGTGGCGGACATTTTTGTAGATTGGGCCGAGGTACAATACGAACCACCGCCACCAGATCCGAACTACTGGAGGATGCACTTTGACGGGTCGAAAACCAAAATCTGATTAGGCGTCGAGGTTGTGCTTACCTCGCCAAAGAAGAACCAGCTAAAATACGTATTGCAGATCCATTTCGCAGCATCGAACAATGTCGCTGAGTACGAGGCTCTTGTGCATGGGCTCAAAGTGGCAAAAGAGATTGGCATACGTCGGATAATATTCTTTGGCGACTCGGATTTGGTGGTGCAGCAAGTGTCCGGAGTGTGGGACGCCCTGGATCCAAACATGGCACTATACAAATTTCACGTGCAGAAAATATCTGGTTACTTCGAGGGGTGTGAATTTCACCATGTACCCCGAGTGGAAAACGAGGCTGCCGACATGCTGTCGAAGCTCGGATCGACCCGACAGGCAATTCCACCGGGTGTAGCATTGGAACACCTCAGAAAACCATCTATCAGGCCGTCCCCAGGAACCGACTCGATCTATGTCCCGGAAAATACGGAATCCGGAGCTGAGCCCATGGACATTGACACGGGAGATAGTACGCGAGACCCGAGGACTGCATCATCCAACCCGGGGACTACCTCAGAAAACCCGGGGACTACCTCATTTGACCCGGGGAGTGCTCAGCGTGATCCGGCTGAAGTTATGCCAATAGATCAGATGGAAATTGATGAGGACGTATTCCCTCCACGAGCGATACCACCTTGGGCACTGCCTATATTCCAATTCCTGAAAGTCGGAACGTTACCCACTGAGGAGGTGTTAGCCAGGCAAACTCAGAGGAGAGCAAAATCATACACGATTATCAATCCTGAGCTATACAAACGGAGTGTAACCAACGTCCTCTAGCGATGCGTTGACCCGGAAGAAAGACTTGACATCCTCCGAGATATACACCAAGGAGAATGCGGGCAGCATGCCTCATCCCGAGCCTTAGTGGCAAAAGCATTCCGGCATGGGTTCTACTGGCCAAGTGCCTTAGAACAAGTGGAAGATTTGGTGAGAAAATGCAATGGTTATCAAAGGTATGCCACTAAGACACATATGCCAATGTCGGAGCTCAAGACCATACCAATTACGTGGCCATTTGCCGTATGGTGCTTGGATATGGTTGGCCCGTTCAAATCGGCGAAGGGAAACATGACACACATTTTGGTCATGGTGGATAAGTTTACAAAATGGATTGAAGTGAAGCCTATAAGAAAATGTGATGGAGCTACGGTCGTGACATTTCTCAAAGACATCATCCTTAGATACGGTTATCCACACAGTATTATAACTGATAATGGAACAAATTTTGCGGAAGGAGCATTTGCGCGCTTCTGCCGAGACAAGAAGATCCGACTCGATGTAGCCTCGGTAGCCCACCCAGCATCGAAAGGACAAGTGGAAAGATCCAACGGATTAGTATTATCCGGGATAAAACCCAGGCTCATTGAGCCGCTACAAAGATCAGCGGGGTGCTGGATAGAAGAACTACCAGCGGTACTGTGGAGTTTAAGAACAACTCTGAATCGATCAACGAGCTATCGCTTTTTTACGTATATGGGGCAGAAGCTGTATTACCAGCCGACATAGAGCATGATTCTCCTAGGGTCACCCAATACACAGAAACTGAAGTGCAAGAAGCCCGACAAAATGATGTTGATCTGCTGGAAGAAGCGAGAGAATTGGCCCTGTCCAGATCCGCCATATATCAGCAAAATCTCCGACGCTATCATAGCCGGAAAGTGTGCCCCCGAGTCTTTCGGGAAGGCGATCTGGTGCTCCGGTTGGTACAACGTACTACTGGCATGCATAAATTATCCCCCCATGGGAAGGGCCATTCATTGTGAGAAAAGCATTGCACAATGATTCTTACTATCTTATAGATGCAAAGCCATAGGAAAAGAACAAGGCGGACAGGTCCGGAGAGGAATCTAAGCGACCGTGGAATGTAGCACTACTTCGTCCCTTCTACACTTAGCTAAGAAGTGTATGTATCCGAGTCGTCTCATATGTCGGTATGTATGTCGGCAATGAGCTTATCAATGAAATAGCAGTGCCTCGAGCAGTAACTCGGGGACTACCTTAATAATTATTGTTGTTATCTCTCGTACGTTAGCTGGAATAAGTTGTTCTACTTAACCCGGATTAGTAATGTGTGAGCACCAAAAAGCCAACTCTTCGACTTGCTGCTGTCCAACAAGAATTGGCTTCATGGCAAGCAAGAGAACAAGTTTGGAATTGCGTAGCACATGAAAAACGACTAAGGAAACGGATTTATTCAAGCTAATGTTTGTTTTTTAGACTAACTCTATACTTATTTTCAAGTTATTATGCTGAATTATTTTGAGCTAAGATTAAAAGTTTCTGAGTATTGTTAAAACAATTTTTGAAGCTCGGATTCGTAAGTCGTAAAACCGAATCAAGGTAGACACGGACCGAGCCAGAGGATTTGACGAACAAGAAAATGAAACTCGGGGACTACGCCCAAGTTAATCCGGCATAGAAACATAGTAGCAAAATATCACATATACAGCATACAATTGCACCCGGCATATCGGGGATCTGATAAGTTTTCAAGTTTTTTGACCTAAGGAGCAGCAGGAGGAGAAAGTTCGGCGTCGTCGTCGCTGTCTTCAATATCTGAGGCATCACCTTCTCCGTCCTCATCCAACCCATCTTCAACGCTCTCAATGTGCTCGTCCCCCGCGGATTCTAGGAAGCTCGGTCCTTCAACCCAGTCATGGATAGGAGAATATTCGACGAGGCTGTAGGCGCAAGCCTGGCGCCGAGCTACCCACTCCGGGTCATCAGTCCATCTGGATCCGGTGCGCCGACGTGTACGGAGGCTGAGGTCGATCTTCTCATACCACGTGAGTATGTGGTGAAGGATAGTATCAGCGACGGCACGCCCAGCGGATTCTCTCCAGAGATCGAGCTGGGTCTCAGTCTCCATTAGCTTCTCGACGAGAATCACGGTGGTCTCCGGGCTACTCTCTCTGGGCCAGAATGTGTTGAAAATGCGAACTGCAACGTCGAGGATATCCTTGCCGTAATTCTTAATGATCTCCACGCGAGATGACAAGCTGACCAACAGGTCCTCCATGTCGTAAGGAACCTCCTCACCAGCAGGAGCGGCAGGAGTACCCCTCGCTTGGCGAAAATCTGCAAATGCTGTGCTTGCAATAGTGATGCTCTCAGGAAATTTTCCTGGAAGCCAGACAAGGGAAGATGGTAAAGGAAAGAGATATGAAGCAACCCGAAAAAGTAGGTCGGAAGGAACTTACGTGATATGTGGCTAAGGATCCGGGTTAACTCCTTGATGAAGTCATCGCGTCTCTTGCGAAGTTGCTCAAGCTCAGCGTTTGCCGACCCAAGCTGGATGTCGGATTCTTTGAGTAGGTCCTGGTCCTTGGAGATCTGGAGATTAAGGCGCTCACGCTCTTCTGTGAAGCTCTGGCCAACCTTTTGGAGCTCAGTTTGGTGTTGGGCCTTCATCTTCTCCATCTCAGCCTTGAGCTTGGCAATCTCGTTGTCCTTAGTCCGGAGGAGAGCGAGCTCATCATCCTTTTTCTTCAGCTCGGCTTGATGCTGTCCTGCTTGTTCGAGAAAATGCAGCATCATATCAGGCACGGGCACACTATCCTCAAGCGATGCTAAAATAGTATGTTGACCCGGCAGAGCCGAGGAGTGAATATTTGCCGAGCCAAGGAGAAGAGGAAATGGAAAACACTATGAGGTCAGATAAAAGAGGACATACCCCTGATTTCCTCCAAGTTCTTCCGCATGATCTTGTTCTCAGCCTCCACTCCAGCTGCAGAAACCGAATGAGGAGATTAGTTCGGCAGAAGAAGGTGAAGAAAAACGGAGAAGTGCCGAGCGAGAAAATTACCCCTCTTTTCATGTTTTGCAATAAGTGCAACATGTTTTGCACGTAGCATCTTGTGGGTATCTAGCAGGCGTTGGAATTCAGCGCTCCGACGATTGGTGGTTACCTGAAAAAAGTACAGAAGTGTAAAATTAGCTTGGTACATATTCGAAGTGTACAAGATCCAGGCCAAGTGGAACTTAACCCGGCTCTAGGTGTGTGCATATTCGAAGTGTACAAGATCCGAGCCAAGTGGAACTTAACCCGGATCTAGGTATGTGCATATTCGAAGTGTACAAGATCCGGGCCAAGTGGAACTTAACCTGGCTCTAGGTATGTGCATATTCGAAGTGTACAAGATCCGGGCCAAGTGGAACTTAACCCGGCTCTAGGTGTGTGCATATTCGAAGTGTACAAGATCCGGGCCAAGTGGAACTTAACCCGGCTCTAGGTGTGTGCATATTCGAAGTGTACAAGATCCGGGCCAAGTGGAACTTAACCCGGCTCTAGGTATGTGCATATTCAAAGTTCACATGCAGCTACCTTAGTTTTCTAATGAGCATCCGGCTGAGTAACAAGCTACTCCACCGGAGGCTCGGGGACTAATGGTTATTATCTACAGCATGTAAAGGAGAAACGACATACCTCCATCATTCGCCCCGCGAGGTTAATTGCCTTAGCGGCGGTATTCATTTGGGCGGAAAATTCTGTGGGGCCGAACTTTTCCGGGAGATCGTCGTTGTGGACGAACTCCGCCTTGTTCCAGTTCATGACGAACTCAATAAGGCTCGGAGGGTACTGCTCACCGGTGGGCATATGGGGGGCCACCAAGCCCTTCGCGTGCGCTTCTTTCCTCTCAACCAAGGCAAGGGCTGGGCTGGTATGCAGAACCATCTGCTGCGCATCAGTTGGCTCGGCAGGAACATCCTTCACTGCTGGAGCTTTCTTGGGAAGCATCGATGATAGGGTTCGCTGCCCAGCCTCGACGGATGCTAACTTGGTAGTATCCGGAGCCTTTTTGCCCTTAGCTTGCTGGGAAGAAGTAACTGCAGTGGATTTCCCCTTAGAAGCTGCTGGAGTAGTTCCTCGCCGAGGTTGAGATGACTCGGACGAGGCGGAAGAACTTGGCACTGGAGATCTTGTAGCTGGACTTGGAGCTGTTGTTGGTTTTCTTGGTGCCGGAACAGGTGCTGGAGCTGGTTCGGTCACTGGTACTGGAACTGCTGCTGGTGCTAGTGTTGAAATAGACTCGGTGGCTGCTGGTTGCGGCGATGCCGAGGTGGTGGACGCCTTCGCCTCGGCTGGACCGACCGCTCCCGCTCCGAGGTCGCGTTCCTCTCGACAAGGTAGTGCGGAACCCGGAGAAGCTGCATAACCCTCTGGAATAGGGCTCAGCGGACGTGACTCGTCGTCATGAGGAGGAGAAGGGCCAGATTGAAGTGGTGAAGAGATGCTTGATCCACTCTGAGGGACCTCCACCGGAGCCCTGAAGAAGAGAATAATGTCAGAAGAGAAATTACCACGATGCATGGAGAAGTGAGTTACGCAACGAAAAATGACTTACGCATCCGAGGTTTCGGCGTCCTTGGGTTTCCGGGCCCTTCGTGCTGGGGCTTTGCCTGCCGGCTTGGAGGCAGTCTTGTTTCCGGCCTTCTTTCGCCTTTTTGTGGGCTGAGAAGGTTCGGAGGAAGAACTTGGTGCGGCTCCGCGTTTCTTCTTCGACGCCACCGGAACCGGCTCGCCCGTAGCAAGTGGAGGATCCTCGTGGATATGCCCACCGGGGTTAGCTGATGCCGGAAAGGAAAAAGAAAGAGGGACAGCCTCAACAGATTCAATCACGTCGACATCCGAATCATCCTCATCATCGGGCCAGTCTCTAAGAGAAGAGAATTTACCGCTGGGTCGTCTTGTAGCGTCGGTCATAGGGAGAAACATCTCCTGGTCCGGCTCCTCCTCGTCCGGGATTTCTCGGTCCGGCGCCCACTTAAGGGTCGGATCCGTACCATCCTCGAGAGTTTGCTGAAGGAACAGCTGAGAGAAAGCATGAAGAACAGAGTCAAAAATACAACAAAAACCGACACATATTTGATCCGAAATAAGTTTGCCCCGTGAAGCTTACCGCGGGAGGGAGCACATCTGACGAAGTGCTCAATTCCCCACGTCCATTCGGCGGAGAAATCCTTGTGAGTGGTGAAAAGAGCCTTAACCCGGCGAAAAATCTCCGTGTTGCTCAACTCGAAGGAAGAGGTCTGGTTGGGGTCGCGACCGAAACTCATATGGCACACCTTGTGGGTGCCCTTCTGGAGGGGAGAGATTCGGTTGCGCACGAACGTGATCATAGCATCCTTGTTGCGCAATCCGAGTTTCTTCAGCTCCGCGAACCTCTTGTTAACTTGGTTGTCCAGAGATGTGGGCTTCTTAGAGACCTCCTCACAGAATTCCGGGTCAGGTGGACTCGGAGCGTAGGGCAGCAACCGAATCAAACTTCAGTGCCCGCCTTCCGGACATAGAAGAAGCTCCGGGCCCATCCTTTGCCGGAGTCAAGCCTGGTGACCCGGGGGAAAACGAGAAGTCTCCGGGGTGAGATGGAGGCAGCTCTGAATTGGGTGAGCTGCTTATCCTCCGACTCTACTTGGATGTTGGGGATGACGTTGCGACGACGGCCGAAAAACCGGATCCATATCTCCTTCGTGGGCCATAGTCCGATGTAGCCTTCGATCGTAGAGGCAAAGGCAGAGAGAGAGGTGATAGAATTGGCTGGAAGATGGTGCGGCTGCAGGTGGTACGTGCTAAGCCAATCCCGGAAGAAATCGCTCACCGGCAGGCCGAATCCCCATTGAAAGTGGGACAAGAACACGACGAACTCACCCGGATTGGGTGAGGGGGCCAGTTCGGCGGAAGGGAGACGAGCGGCGACGCCGGCAGGAATGCGTCTGGTCCAGTAGAGCAAGTCAAGGTCATCTTGACAGACCCATGATCCGGCCCACGCGCGGCGAGCGGCGAGAAGCATGGCGGCGGCGCGGTCGCTATGAAGACGAAGGAGAAGAGCAATGAGAAGAGGGGCGCAGAAGAGGGAAAAATGCTAAGGGGTGCGCCCCTCCGCTACTTAACCAAACCCTGAGAGGGTGAGTAGGATCGCGCTATGCCAACGAGCCACACGGTGTGGCCATGTATCACCTGCATCAACCAATCAGAGAGGAGCCACACAGAGGGCCACAGAGCGGGGGCAATCCCATGACGTGGCGCGTGGATGCGGTAAACGAGGAGGCAGGCATGACGTGACCCTCGCACAGTGATAACTGACAATTACTGCGGCGGTTACTGTGCATGCCCTTAAAATAAGACGAGCTAATGATTAGCATCCACGTGGGTTGGCGTACAAAAGAAGGTAACAAGGCCCGGATCAAACCATGGTAACCATGGGATCCGAGCCAAAGTGGTAACCCGACCGGCAAGTGAAAACTTGGAATGTGCGAAGGGAACGTAAATCCATATAATCCGAGATAAAAAGTTGACTCGGAAATAACATCCAAGACTCGGACATAAATGAACCTGATGTGGCCTTAGCGGCCAAGGCAGCTCAGACCGCACCAGCTTCGGGGACTAATGTTGGGGGGATAACCCCGGGTAGGGTCACTCCGGGGTATAGAGGCCGAGTTAGCCGAGGTTCGGCAAGTCCAAAGCGGATGCTGGCCGGGTCAACTCCAGGCAGGCCGGATCACGGGTAACCCGGACCAGGAGGGGGTCGCCTAACATTGTCTCAGCCGACTTAAGGAGTAAGTCGGAAGTGCCCGTCTAACTTGTATGCAGGAACAGGTATAGCTGGATCTTCTATGATCCGGGTCCCCACTTAGCTTCTGGGAGAAGGAAGGAATATCTCTGATCAAAAAGAAGGTCTGGTACACACTGCATGAGCGAAGCAAGCAAGGGCAGGACCACCGGGTCATGGCCGACAAGGGTGACGACGCCCATGTCGGCTGACGCAGGCGCCGCAGAGTCTTACGTAGCTAAAGCATGTATGACGCGGGGGAAAGCACCCCGGTCAGGTTACCACTTTGAGAGGAGGCATATTCTTAGGAATATGCCTCCATGTATGCCCTAGGCAGGGACCGAGCCTCCTCTATATAAGGGGGGCTAGGGTTTCAGTAGGAGGGGTTGGGTTTTCTTTGATACTAGCAGATCTAAGGTTCTAGGGAAAAAACGGTGGGCAAGAGTAAGAGAGCTCCTTCTTCCTCCTCTCGCCAATACAGCTCTAGGAGCACTTGTAATCTTCAAAGGAAATCAATACAAACTTCTGTGTGGAGAATCACTCCACTATCCCTCCCTGGATTCCCCTAGAGTGTATTAGACCCTACCTTTAGCCTATCCATGGCATCTGCCATGACACCACCACGACAGTCCTTGAATCGTTTCTATGCGGGTTTGGCGGGAAGCGCTAAAATCTGCATAGGGCCGATTCGAGGGTGTTACAAAGTGGTATCAGAGCTCAGCAGTTGTGATACCCCACTGGTCCAGCCTGTAGGATAACCTAGCTAACGGACGTTGTAGAGTGTCAAACTATTTTTGAAAATCGGTTGGATAGATCTGATTAGGTTTGCTTTTACTTCTTACCCCTATGCTATTCTCCTCTTACCTCTACGTGTTTTGAATCCGCTCTCTTATCTTTTCTTCAAGTCCAGGAATTATCGTGGTTGGGTTTCCGTCGTACCTTTAGGGTTTCGCTTTATTCTTTGGTAACGGTGCTTATACATCCGGTCTTCATGCTATCTGAGGAATCCTTCATCTATTGGAGTTCTCTTTGTTCCTTCTTGTGCCTTCCGGTGTTTTCCAACACGACGACCTCATCTACATCAGATCCGATGAAACCTTGCATCACTCCTTTGTTTCCGAACCTTCGCTCGTTGATATCTTCAGTCTGAATTTCGAGAGTTGGTTGCATAATTATCCTATTCATGTGCAAAGTAATGCTTTGAGTGTGGGATGGAGTCGCGACCATACCACTACTCTTATCATTCGCTTTTGTACACGGATTCGGTGGATCAATGCAATCTCACTCCTTCAACGAAAGTTAAAGGTGGCCATACCTTTTGAGACCTTTAGCTTCGTCCTTTGTTTATCCAGAGCGTTCCCTCAACGAACTGGAGCAACGACCCCTTGTTGGTGGTGTCACCAAATTCAAGATGGAGCAATGATCCTTGTTAGTGGTGTCGTGAAGATCTACACGAAGCGATGAGATTTAGATCACCAGCCTTCTTTTGGTACCATGAGGCGGATCTCGAGGGCGAGATCCATTGTTAGTGGTGTCGAATTGTATCACCCCGGTAAAACCACTACTAGAAAATTGTGTGTTGTTTTTATTTTGTGCATCATCATGACCGCATGCTCATGTCATCATGCCACATTTGCCTTTGAGCATCGTCATGTCATCATGCATATTTTTGCCTAAAATTATTTACGAAAAGTCTATCTTTGTTTTCTAAATATCTCTTGTCTTTGTTTTAATGTAAAGCCCGGTCTCTTCCGGATATTTTGTTTTTCCTAAAAATAATTTACAAAATATCTTTTAAATAAAACAAAACAATAAATAAATAAAACTATTTCTGTACCGGGGAAGGCAGCCGACCCGTAGACCAGGCCACCTACTACACGGCAAAACCAAACGCGAACCCTAGACCTAAACCGGCCAGGCCCAAAGGCCTAGCCAACTGGACCAAACCCTACCCTAACCTGACCGAACCACCTAACCCTAAGCCACCCACACCACACTCGCCGCCACCCCTCTGCCGCACATACCCGCAAGCACGTACCACACGCGACGTGCACGCCATGCTCACACCACCATCCAACCCTCTATGGACCAACTCTTTGCATGGTTGTGTTCTACTCATATAGGTCTATCAACATCTGTACCATGTTGATGTACATCACTTGGTCTATCCATACATCTATCCCTTGCATCAAGGTGAGCTCTGAGCTCCAAGATCCAACAAGGTTTTGGTGGTATAAAAATAACATCACCCTAGATCCTCAACTCCTTGTTTTTGCATCTAAATCAAGTTGGATTTCCAATTCCCAAGGTTTCAAATGCTTTCTACACCTTGTCTACATCATCTACCTTGATCACCAAGATTTATCAAATATTCTCCATAATTATTATGGCCCCAAATCTATTTAATTCCTCTAATAGACAAAATCTCCAAAACTCCTTCCCCAAAGGAAAGTTTGGTTTTTGCCAAAACACTTCCCTAACTTTTAGCTCAATTGAGGTCCACCTACCATACCCCATATTCCCACTTCAAAAATATTTATTTTTGAAGAGCTTTATTATTTCTTTTTGCCTATTTTCTTAAATGGCAGAAATGGAACAATAATAGTTTTAAATACTTTCAGGTCTCAATAAATCTTGGGAAAATTCCCCTAAATGTGTATTCATATTTGGGACCATCTCAACTCAAAAACCCACCTTGTCCAATGTAAAAATATCAAGTGAACTCCAAGATTTCACTTCTGCAGTTTTTGAATAAATGGATTTAAGTGGACTTATATTCTTGTGAAAAATCCCAAATAAATCCTAAAGAAGCATCCTAACCTTACCCATCTACCAGCATCCTTATCTCGCTTTGTCAATATCATAAATCAAGAAATAAACCCTGATCATCCTTTATGGCTGATTTGATCATTTAACCTCTTTTTACCCAAAAACCAAATCGAGTCCCACCAATCTTGCCAAGCAAGCTTGCACATCACCCTTCATCCCTCCCGGTCGTGCTACACTATAGTAGCCACTGTAGAAAAACTCTAGCCTTTGTTTTCTAATGCTTGGAAGCAAGGCAAGAAGTGGAGACAAGCATATCAAGCAAAAACTTCTTCAATGCTGCTAACGAAACCCTTCGCTCTTTGTCTCCCAACAGTACCCAGGCTCTAGCACGACCACCCACTGCCCCTAGCAGCCAATGGAAAGGCCATGGACCAAAACATGACGATGAGTGCACTTGGTGCACCCTACACCCAACCCCTCCTTGTTAAAGAGGCCAGAGACCTTCCACCCATCCCATGTGCCCTCAGTTCACTCACTGGCTGCCACAACACCACCCCCACCAGCTCCCTCTCGCCTCCTCTGCCCTCCCACGCCATGGAAAGAGAGGAACCTCTCCTCTCAGTCTTGCTCTAAAAAGGCAAGTATGCCTTCAAACCAGGTCACCTTCCTCTCTCCTATACACTTTTATCCACCCCTCTCACTCCGATCTACGCCCCTATGCCCTATTTTCTGTCCCGGGTGCACCGGAGCCGCCGCCGTCGTGCTTGTACAATGAGAAGCTCCATACCGTCGAGGCCGACCTCCCCGAGCACCTGCAGCCCTGCCAAAGCCATCCTGGTGCCCTCCCAGGACCTCCGCATCCCCCTGCACTCGCTCCGTCGACATGCACGCCTCCCCGGCCCTTCTCCGGCGAGCTCCCGAAGCAGGCCGCGCCTTGGATGCCCGCGACCTCGCCTCTACTCGGATACCGCTGCTGCCACCCCTCCCCAAGCTCCCCGTCGTCGACCGCATCTCCCTACACCCTCCCTGTTGCCTCCCAGGACAGCAGGAGAGCTAGCCCCGCTGCCCCTCGCCTCCCTAGGGTTCCGCTGCCGCCAGGAAGCTTTCGCCAGGGACAACGGTGACCAACCGTCGATGCTCACTTGATCAGACGGCTCAGGTTTGCACGTACCCCTTCGCCCTCCAGCCCCACTGACTGTTGGGCCCTCTGTCGGCGGGATTTGAAATCCCCCTCCCGCTCCCTGCGTCGCCCGGGTGGGCCGGCTTCGTTGCTGGGCGGCCCACGGTCGCTAGATCCGGCCCACTGCAGTATTTTCTCCTTTTTTTTAGTGAATTTATTAATTCCAAAAACTACCTGCTAGGTTTAAATCCAAATAAAAATGGAAAATGCATCTTATGTCCATATCGCAATTCATATCAAGTACCTTAGTGTTTTGTGCAACACTCAGAATTGGCCACTTGCCAAAAACAACTTTTATTATTTACTGGCATTTTATCTACTAAAACGTGTCATTTACACTAAATACTTTTCTCACTGAGCTACCTAACTCCAACTGGAGTAAAACCAACTACCTCTAAAAGGTATTAGAAGTACCTATCCCTAGACCTTGGTCTCATGACAAGGTGAACAGTAGTTGGTCTTTAGTAAAAATAACAAAAACAACTCTGATCTGACTTTAGGTATTTCTCTAGGTCAAACCAATAGAGGTATTGACCCACTTCCAACTCCCTGTGATGAGGGACACTAAGATCCATGAAAATCCAGGAGATCAAATTTTATTGAGGCCCTCTTCAATTTGGGTGAATTAATCATCTCTGCTTAGGGTAATTCCAGTAGAAAAAGCACTACACAAGTTTTACAACTCCAAATTGGGTGATTCCAACTTCTACATAAAGGTATTCCAAATACCTACCATGTGACATTGGAATCAAATCAAAAGCTTCTCTAGTTTAAATCTGGTGGAAAAGACAATGTGCCTACAGAACTGCCTTTAGGAATTTCCTGAGGGCATTCTGGCAGTTATCTTGACTTGATTCCAACTCTCAGTGAACAAGTACATCAAGCCCTACCTAGCCATACAAGGAAATAATATTTGGAGCTCCAGAACTTTTCTGGTGAATTATTTCCTAAAACTAGAGTCATTTTCACTATAATAATCACTATAAATCTTTGGTAAGTGATAAAATAGTGAAACCACTTTTATTAGTTTAATTTTATCAATACCTATCTATTGGTATCATGGTTTTACAATGGTATGATACAGAATATGTGTTGGTCCAAAATCCATCTCTTAGGTATCTTCTACACTATAAATCCTAAGGGATTTTCTTCCATAATTCCCAAGACAAGGCCAATCTCATTAATCCCTTCTCCCTAAGACCTACTGATTTGTAATCTTGTATTATCCAATTGCTCGCTGTATTGTATTAGTTCTTGTATTCCTTGTGTTGATTGTGGCCTTGTTTGCTTGCATGTGTTGTCTGGACGACGATAGTTGCGATGAAATCGGAGAGCAGGAGAAGTGGAGATTATTATTGGTATTGGTATTCTTGGTTATCTAAAGAAGAAGTCCAAGGACATATTGCCATATTTCTGATCATCAGGCAAGCCACCTTCTTGCCCATAAGCCTTGTCCTACTATTTTACTTATGCATGTTTTATCTATTGTTTACTAAAACTGCATTGTTTTACTATATGTTGATGTATACTTGGTAGTGGTTTGGCTCCTCCAAACTATTACACTTCTGTACTACTAAGTACAGCCCCCTTGGTGATACCTACTTGTCTGTAGTGGAATAGATGGTGTAATACACCATACCCCTTGGAGACTCCGATTTAGCCGAAGCAAAGCTAGAGGATGGGAAGACCCCGGAAAAAGTTTTACCAAATGTTTTATGATAAAACCTTGGTGAGGTGGCACCTCCCGAGAGAGGTTGAGAAAGAGATAAGAGTTTTGTTCTTATAAAATGCTGGAGGAAAACCGGAGGAAAAAGGTTTACAAAAACGCACCTGGTTCTTTGTAGTTTAGCTATAACAACTTAACCCGTGCAACCACATTACTCTCGTATGGGATAGGGCTGCATTTTATGTTTGTCTATTCCGGTATAAGGTGCCTCGCAACAACTACAGGGGATCGGGGATCCCTCGAGGGTGGGCCTTCTCCGATATAGGTCCATGCGGGACATCGACCTGGAGAAGGAATGAAGGGTCGGCAGGCCTCCACGCGTTACTATGAGCCCCTCATTGAAAGCGCACACTCGAGAAGTGGAAAAAGTGATCCGGTTGGTCCTCGCCCGACGTCCCGGTTTTGAGGGGATTAACACTCATAGGGTAGTCACTTATATTGGAGTGGGCATCCGGAGAGTCTTGATCGGTTACTCGACCCACGATCGGTGAAGATCAGGGTAGTGTACCCGGATGGTGAGGGTAAAGTGTACAACCTCTGTAGAGTGTAAATCTATTCGAATAGCCGTGTCCACGGTTAAGTATGGGTTGGACAAACTTCTATAGAGCGGTGCTGGTTTTGTTTTCAAAAAGGATTTCGAAAAAGCAAAAGATTTGAAAATATTTTGACCATGGGATGGTCAAAAAGGAGAAAGGTTTTGACCATGGGATGGTTGGAAAGGATCCCTGTTATGACCATGGGATGGTCAGAGAGGGATGGATGGAGTTTGGGCGTGGGACGACCGGTAGAAGGAAACAAATGGGTGACCTAGTCCTAATGTTTAAAAATGGTTTCCAAAATGGTTTACAAAAGTTTTCAACAAAGATATGTAGATGCTATATCTACAAGAGAAATTATTTAGAAAAGAACCCCTCTTGGAGCCCTCCTACTAGCACAACCATATTGCATATCCTCTTGTTATTACTATTCTCTTAAGGTGGTTTGCGAGTACATTCAAAGTACTCACTGGCATTGTCCCTGGCTATTAACTTGGCCAGATCTCAAGGAGAAGGTGGTGAGTCGACTTTGCGAGCTAGGACGTTCTCCCATTCAGTTGCCTGTAGGCTAAGGCATGGCTCGGGCTCTACGCTTGGTGAAGTTCCTCTGATGATTATTGTGATGGGTTAGTAGCATGGAAAACAAAAAAATTCTACCGCAAGAACGAACAAAACCCAGATCTAATCTAGATAAAAGCCAAGATCTAATCTATTAGACATGTGCAACGAGATAGATCTGTACTAACCCTCGTAGATCCGAAAGCGTTACGAGATTAGATCTCGGGGTTGATGTAGTCGATCACTTGCCGATCTCAAGATCGTGTGGACGATCCTTTCGGCGCCGTGTTCCGGTAGCGCTTCCGCAGCCGGTCACACGTGCGGAGTCGAAGCAGACCTTCCTCTCCCTGTTCCAGCGAGCAGCGGAGGTAGTAGATCTTCTCCACGAAATCCTAGCAGCACGACAGTGTGGTGGTGGTGGTGGAGTAGATAATTCTGCAGGGCTTCGCCTAAGCCGGAGCAGAGCGAAGGAGGAGGAGAGAGACAGCGGCTAGGGTTTTGTTATGGGAGAGTGCTAGGGGGTGGCGCCCCCTCCCCTCTATTTAAAGGAGGGAGGCGCCATGGGAGGGGGAGTCCTAGTAGGACTCCCCTCCCTCCTTTGCCGGCGGATTGGGAGGGGGAGGAATCCTCCTCCCCCACGAATCCGTGTCTTGCCCCACAAAGACTCCTTGATCCTTTCTTGGTTTTTAAGCAAACTCCAAGAAATCTTCTAGAACCTTCCAAAACATTCCGAAACCTTCTAGAATCTCCATCCAAACACTCCGGAACATTTCGTAACTTAGAAAATGATCCCCAATATATGAATCTTATTCTCCGGACAATTCCGGAGCTCCTCGTGATGTCCCGGATCCAATCCGAGACTCCGAACAACATTCGGTCTCCAACGCAGATTCCATATCTACTTAAAACAACTTTGAACCTTAAGTGTGTCACCCTACGGTTCGCGAATATGCAGACATGATGAAGACACCTCTCCGATCAATAACCATCAGCGGGATCTGGAGATCCATAATGGCTCCCACATACTCAACGATGACTTCGTGATCGATAGAACCATTAACATACGAAACCAATTCCCTTGTCATGCGATATTCTACTTATCCGAGGTTTGATCGTCGGTATCTCCATACCTAGTTCTACCTCGTTACTGATAAGTACTCTGTACTCGTTCCATGTTATGTCATCCCTTGTGACCTAGTCACATGCTTGCAAGCTAACTAGATGACATTCCACCGAGAGGGCCCAGAGCATATCTATCCGTCATATGGATGGACAAATCCCAATCTTGGTCCATGCGCTTCAACACATACTTTCAGAATACCCAATGACTTGATCTTATGCAACGCTTACTATGGGTGTGTGTCCATCACATCATTCTCCTAATGATATAACCTTGTTATTAATGACATCCAATGTCCTTGATCAGGAAACCATGATCATCATTTAATCAACAAGCTAGTTCCACAAGAGGCTTACTAGGGACTCTTTTATGTTTACAAAACACACATGTATCAGTGTTTCCTTATAATACAATTATAGCATGGGGTTTAAACATTTATCATAAACATAAGGATATAATAATAACCACTTTTATTATTGCCTCTTGGGCATATCTCCAACAGTCTCCCACTTGCACTAGAGTCAATAATCTAGATTACATGGTAATATACCTAACACCCATGGCGTTCTGGTGTTGGTCATGCTTTGCTCTAGGGAGAGGTTTAGTCAACGGATCTGCCACATTCAGATCAGTGTGTACTTTGCAAATCTTTATGTCACCATCTCGTACATACTCGCGAATAGCATGGAAACGTAGCTTGATGTGCTTCAGCTTGCTATGTGACCTTGGCTCTTGTGCATTAGCTATGGCACCTGTGTTGTCACAGTAGATGGACATCGGGTCCAACGCCCTGGGAACCACGCCAAGTTCAGTAATGAACTCCTTCATCCATATGGCTTCTTGTGCAACCTCTGAAGCAGCTATGTATTCCGATTTAGTTGAGGATTTCGCCACAACGCTTTGCTTGGCACTCCTCCAGCTCACTACAACACCATTCAAAATAAATACGTATCTAGACTGTGACTTCGAGTCATCTGGATCGGTGTTCCAACTAGCATCAGTGTAACCGTTTACAACAAGCTGTTCATCACCTCCATAAGAAAGAACCATATCCTTAGTCCTATTCAGGTACTTTAGGATATTATTGACCGTTGTCCAGTGTTCCATTCCAGGATCACTTTGATATCTGCTAGTCGAACTAACAGCATGTGCTATATCCGGTCTTGTACATAGCATGGCATACATGATAGAACCTATGGCCGAGGCATATGGAATATTATTCATCTTTTCTCTATCTTCTGTCGTAGCCGGACTTTGAGTCTTACTCAAGGTCTTACCTGACAACATGGGCACGAACCCCTTCTTGCTCTCTTCCATTCTAAACTTCTTTAGAACTTTGTCTAAGTATGTACTTTGTGAAAGCGCTATTAGGCGTCTTGATCTATCTCTATAAATCTTGATGCCTAGAATATATGTCGCTTCGCCAAGATCCTTCATTGAAAAACTATTATTCAAATAGGTTTTGACGCTATTAAGAAGTTTTATATCATTCCCAATCAACAATATGTCATCTACATATAGTACTAGGAATGCTACAGAGCTCCCACTCACTTTCTTGTAAATACAAGCTTCTCCATAAGTTTGTATAAATCCAAAGTTTTTGATTACTTTATCAAAACGTTGATTCCAACTCCGGGATGCTTGCTTTAGTCCATAAATGGAGCGCTGAAGTTTGCATACTTTGTCAGCATCACTAGGATCGACAAAACCCTTGGGCTGTACCATATACAACTCTTCCTCAATGTCACCATTAAGGAACGCCGTTTTGACATCCATCTACCAAATTTCATAATCGAAATATGCAGCGATTGCTAACAAAATCCTCACAGACTTTAGCTTCGCTACTGGTGAGAAAGTCTCATCGTAGTCAACTCCTTGAATTTGTCGGAACCCTTTCGCGACAAGTCGAGCCTTATAGACGGTAACATTACCATTAGCATCTGTTTTTCTTTTGAAAATCCATTTGTTCTCGATAGCCTTACGGCCATCCGGTAAGTCCACCAAAGTCCACACTTGGTTTTCGTACATGGATCCCATTTCGGATTTCATGGCTTCTAGCCATTTGTCGGAATCTGGGCTTACCATAGCTTCTTCATACGTTGCAGGGTCATCAGTGTTGTCCACCAACATGACGTTCAAGGCAGAGTCATACCAATCAGGAGTGGTATGAACCCTTGTTGACCTGCGAGGTTCAGTAGTAACTTCGTTCGAAGTTTCATGATCACCATCATTAGCTTCCTCTCCAATTGGTGCAGGCGGCACAAAAACATCTTCCGGTGCTGCGCTACTCTCAACTCCGAGAGAAGGTTCAATAACCTCATCGAGTTCTACTTTCCTTCCAGTCACTTCCTTCGAGAGAAACTCCTTCTCAAGAAAGGATCCATTCTTGGCAACGAAAACTTTGCCTTCGGATCTATGATAGAAGGTATACCCAATTGTTTCTTTAGGGTATCCTATGAAGACGCATTTCTCCGCTTTGGGTTCAAGCTTATCAGGTTGTAACTTCTTTACATACGCTTCGCAACCCCAAACTTTAAGGAACGACAACTTAGGTTTCTTACCAAACCACAATTCGTACGGTCTCGTTTCAACGGATTTAGATGGTGCCCTATTTAAAGTGAATGCGGCTGTCTCTAATGCATAGCCCCAAAACGGTAGTGGTAAATCTGTAAGAGATATCATAGACCTAAACATATCTAAGAGAGTTCGATTACGACGTTCGGACACACCATTACGCTGTGGTGTTCCCGGCGGTGTCAACTGCGAAAGTATTCCACATTTCTTTAAATGCATGCCAAACTCATAACTCAGATATTCACCTCCGCGGTCAGAACGCAAAAACTTAATCTTCTTATTACGATGATTTTCCACTTCACTTTGAAATTCCTTAAACTTCTCGAAAGTTTCGGACTTATGTTTCATAAAGTAGATATACCCATATCTACTTAAGTCATCCGTGAAAGTGAGAACATAACGATATCCACCACGCGATTTTAGACTCATTGGACCGCACACATCGGTATGTATTATTTCCAATAAGTCTGTAGCTCGCTCCATTATCCCAGAGAATGGAGTCTTAGTCTTTTTTCCCATTAGACATGCTTCGCATCTTTCAAGTGATTCAAAATCAAGTGATTCAAGAAGTCCATCAGAATGGAGTTTCTTCATACGCTTCACTCCAATGTGACCAAGACGACAGTGCCACATGTATGTAGAATTATCATTCAATTTTATTCGTTTAGCATCTATGTTGTGAACATGTGTATCACTACTATCGAGATTCAATAAGAATAAACCATTCATCTCAGGTGCATTACCATAAAAGATATTACTCATATAAATCTAACAACCTTTATTCTCAGACTTAAAAGAGTAATCGTCTCGCAATAAACAAGATCCAGATATAATGTTCATGCTTAACGCAGGCACCAAATAACAATTGTTTAAATTTAAAACTAATCCCGAAAGTAGATGTAGAGGGAGCGTGCCGACGGCGATCACATCAACCTTGGAGCCATTTCCAACACGCATCGTCACCTTGTTTCTTGCCAGTCTTTGTTTATTCCGCAGCTCCTGTTTCGAGTTACAAATATGAGCAACCGAACCAGTATCAAATACCCAGGCACTACTACGACTAGTAGTAAGATACACATCAATAACATGTATATCGAATATACCTTTCTTCTTGATGTTGCCGTTCTTTAGATCTGCCAGGTACTTGGGGCAGTTACGCTTCTAGTGACCAGCACCCTTGCAGTAGAAGCATTCAGTTTCAGGCTTAGGACCAGCCTTGGGCTTCTTAGCAGGTGCGGAAGCTTTCTTGCCGTCCTTCTTGAAGTTGCCCTTTTTCTTAGGCTTGCTCTGTTTCTTGAAATTGGTGGTTTTATTGACCATCAACACTTGGTACTCCTTTTTGATCTCCACTTTAGCAGTTTTCAGCATGGACGATAGTTCAGGCAACGTCTTGTTCATGAAGTGCATATTGTAGTTCATCACAAAGTTCTTATAACTCGGTGGCAGTGATTGGAGGACACGGTGAATCCCTAACTCATTAGGAATCGTTATCCCCAACTCTTGGAGATCGTTTGCGTGCCCAGACATGGTGAGCACGTGCTCGCTAACGGAGCTTCCCTCTTCCATCTTGCAGGTAAAGAACTTTTTGGAGGCCTCATAGCTCTCCACGGCCGCGTGAGTCTCAAAAATGAGCTTGAGCTCCTTAATGATCTCGAACGGGTCGTGGTGCTCAAAACACTTCTGGAGCTCCGTTTCTAAACCGTACAGAATGGCACACTGAACTGTGGAGTAATGATTTTTCCGAGTGGCGTAAACATTCTTTACGTCATTGGTGGCATCATCTGCAGGTGGGTCACCTAGCGGTGCTTCGAGCACATAGGTCATCTGACCAGCCCTGAGGACAATCTTCAGACCACGGAGCCAGTCCGTGAAGTTGCTTCCATTGTTCTTAAGCTTTTCTTTCTCTAGGAACGCATTGAAATTGATGGAGAGGTTCGCCATAATCTACAACAAATTTGCAAGTAGTTTAGACTAAGTTTATGATATAATGAGTTCAATTTTAATTCTTAAATTAACTAGGTGAACTCCCACTCAAAACAACATTCCTCACATTGTCTTAGTGATTACACGAACCAAGTCCACTACACCAAGTCCGATCTTCACGAGAGAAGATGTAGTTTCATCGGCGAACAATCTTCATGTTCATCATATCACTCATATGATTCATGCTCTACCTTTTGGTATTCCATGTTCCGAGACCATGTCTGTACATGCTAGGCTCGTCAAGATTAACCTTAGTTTCCGCATGTGCAAATCTGGCTTGCACCCGTTGTATGCACACGTAAAATCTATCACATCCGATCATCACGAGATGCTTCGAGACGACGAGTCTTAGCAACGGTGCCAACTAAGGACGAACACTTTATTACTTGAAATTTAGTGAGAGGGATCATCTTATAATGCTACCGTCGCGATCTAAGCAATACAAGATGCATAAAGGATTAACATCACAGGCAATTCATAATTAGTGTGATATGATATGGCCCTTTCTTCTTATGCCTTTGATCTCCATCTCCAAAGCACGGACATGATCTCCATCATCACCAACATTGCGTCAAGGTCAGTGGCGCCGTTTCATGGTTGTCCATCATCACCAGCAACTATTACAACTACTTGGAATAAAGCTATTACAAGCTGAATAGACACGCAGGTCTTAACAGAATTAAAGACAACCATTAGGCTCCTGCCGGTTGCCATATTACAACAAGAATCATTGCATACATCAAATATAATCACAATCACATGATGGCCATATCACATCACAAAACCCCTGCAAAAACAAGTTAGACGCCTCTAATTTTCTTTGCAAGTTTTACGTGGTTTGGGGATTTCGAATAAGAACGGATCTTACCTACGAAACTGAACCACAACGTTGATACAAGTGCTATCAAGTGCAAAGTGTAAATTGGATCTATACTATGATGGGAGAGACGTACACCCGCAAAGCCACTTGTGCAAAGCAAGTTACACGTCAAGCGTGGAGCAAGTCTCATGTGCGATGACATGTAAGGTTAGCCCGAGCCGCTTCATCCCACCATACCGCAAGATGCAAAGTACACAAAGCAAAAGACGGCACGAGCACCAACGCCCACAAAACCATTGTGTTCTACTCGTGCAACAAATCTACGCATAGATACGGCTCTGATACCACTGATGGGTTCGTAGCATGGAAAACAAAAAAATTCTACCGCAAGAACGAACAAAACCCAGATCTAATGTAGATAAAAGCCAAGATCTAATCTATTAGACATGTGCAACGAGATAGATCTGTACTAACCCTCGTAGATCCGAAAGCGTTACGAGATTAGATCTCGGGGTTGATGTAGTCGATCACTTGCCGATCTCAAGATCATGTGGACGATCCTTCCGGCGCCGCGTTCCGGCAGCGTTCTGCAATCGGTCACACGTGCGGAGTCGAAGCAGACCTTCCTCTCCCCGTTCCAGCGAGCAGCGGACGTAGTAGATCTTCTCCACGAAATCCCAGCAGCACAACGGTGTGGTGGTGGTGGAGTAGAGAATTCTGCAGGGCTTCGCCTAAACCGGAGCAGAGCGAAGGAGGAGGAGAGAGACGACGGCTAGGGTTTTGTTATGGGAGAGTGCTAGGGGGTGGCGCCCCCTCCCCTCTATTTAAAGGAGGGAGACGCCATGGGAGGGGGAGTCCTAGTAGGACTCCCCTCCCTCCTTGGCCGGCGGATTGGGAGGGGGAGGAATCCTCCTCCCCCATGAATCCGTGTCTTGCCCCACAAAGACTCCTTGATCCTTTCTTGGTTTTCAAGCAAACTCCAAGAAATCTTCTAGAACCTTCCAGAACATTCCGAAATCTTCTAGAATCTCCATACAAACACTCCGGAACATTTCCTAACTTAGAAAATGATCCCCATTATATGAATCTTATTCTCCGGACAATTCCAGATCTCCTCGTGATGTCTCGGATCCAATCCGAGACTCCTAACAACATTCGGTCTCCAACGCATATTCCATATCTACTTAAAACAACTTCGAACCTTAAGTGTGTCACCCTACGGTTCGCGAATATGCAGACATGATCAAGACACCTCTCCGATCAATAACCATCAGCGGGATCTGGAGATCCATAATGGCTCCCACATACTCAACGATGACTTTGTGATCGATAGAACCATTAACATACGAAACCAATTCCCTTTGTCACGCGATATTCTACTTATCCGAGGTTTGATCGTCGCTATCTCCATACCTAGTTCTACCTCGTTACTGATAAGTACTCTGTACTCGTTCCATGTTATGTCATCCCTTGTGACCTAGTCACATGCTTGCAAGCTAACTAGATGACATTCCACCGAGAGGGCCCAGAGCATATCTATCCGTCATATGGATGGACAAATCCCAATCTTGGTCCATGCGCTTCAACACACACTTTCAGAATACCCAATGACACCTTTATAACCACCCAGTTACAAAGCGGTGTTTGATGTCATCAAAGTACCCATCCGGTGATGGTGATTAACATAACCTCATGGTCGAAGGATTAGGTTACTATGTATTTGAAAGCTTATAGCAATATGAACTTAATGACTTGATCTTATGCTACGCTTACTATGGGTGTGTGTCCGTCACATCATTCTCCTAATGATATAACCTTGTTATTAATGACATCCAATGTCCATGATTAGGAAACCATGATCATCATTTAATCAACAAGCTAGTTCCACAAGAGGCTTACTAGGGACTCTTTTATGTTTACAAAACACACATGTATCAGTGTTTCCTTATAATACAATTATAGCATGGGATGTAAACATTCATCATAAACACAAAGATATAATAATAACCACTTTTATTATTGCCTCTTGGGCATATCTCCAACATATTGATGTAGCCATAACGGCATTTATGTAAGTCTTGTAATTCGGTATATTCTCGGATGTTATAATGATACTTGTCGGTTATGTGCCACAACTAACTAATCATGGGATCGTGGTTGTATGCATAACAGGGATTCTCGGAGGATTAAATCTGGGGGCCCCCACATAGAAGGTGTGTATCACTAGCCAAGGTGGGAAATTATGATGGGGGCAGCGATCAACCAAACCCCAAAATCTCGTATACCCTTCATGAGGGCTTTCTCCAGGTTTTCCTTTAAAATTCATAATCATGCATCGTGCACCAAGAGTCTTTGTCCTGCGAAAGAAATCAACTAAAAATAGAGAGTCTAGGCTCTCCCATGAATTAGTAATCTTTGCAGAACTCTGAATATACCAAGAACAAGCCTCATCAATGAGGGTTTGGGCAAAGGGAGCAAATTTAACCTCATCCTCAGTTTGTATATTAAGATGGATAGTCCCACAAATATCGTCGAAGAACCATACATGCTCATACGGATCCTCCGTACCATCTTATGCAAATTTGTTTGCATGCAAAATATCTAAAAGCATGGGGTTAATATCATACCCTCTTGGGTTATTGGATTTTAAATATGCGTCCATGGGCAGACCGGAATTCCTCACAGCCTCAAGCTGGATTATATGTTCATACTCGCCCATAATGTATCACGTGAATCTAATAAACAACTTTAGTAAAACAATGAGTAAAGTAAGTAACTAAGAACAAAGACCAAAAGCGCTTAGCTCCCCGGCAACGACGCTAGAAAATAGCTTGATTACTACAGGTGAACATATCAATTGTAGCTAGTTTTGAAGTAAAGATATCGAACCCACAGAGAGCTAATGGTAAAGGTCTTTATGCCCCCCGTTACTATTTACCAAAGAATACTTGTAAGTTGTCTTTGATTCCATGTAAAGGGTGTTTGAATTATTTATGGTTGTTTGTATAAAAAGTAATTAAAACAAGTAAAAGAAATCTAGTAACAAGATTGTATGAAAGCGTGGTTGAACTCAATAGGGATAAAACATTCTCGGGGATGTAGGATACACCTCTAGAATAGTACTATCATTGTATGTAATCAAGATAACATACATATTGTGTCATGATATGTGTGAAGAGAGCCCCATAATAATATGTTCATGACAAGGCTCGTAGGAAGCCACTTTGTTAAGCCAAGTGTGAGGTCACCTCTAAATAACCACTACAATGTTTGATAGCAATCACCGATACAGGCCACCGCAATTAAGGGTTTCCACATGGATATCGTAATTATCTTAGGGAGTCTCTCTTCATCCCCCTTTGACTGTGTGGGTTACAAGCAGACGCCAATCTATCATGGGGCACTCCAGTTATGCTTCCACAACACGTCCAAAGGGTTTCTTCCTCCCTTTAGTCAAAGAGGCAAATGACATGTGGTCGACTTCACATATCATCTAAAGAGAGAAATCAAACACAAGTCATAATTATATCATAGACAAGCAAGTCATATGTACAAAATAATAGATCATCTTTAGTACAAGTTCATAGTGGTGCTAGGGTTTCTCCATCTCCCCAAGAACAAAGGAACTACTCACTCATGGAAGCAATCAACAACATCATCATAATCAAATGGATGGATTAAAGTACGAGTGTAGATCTAATGCAAACCACAATTGGATCTGAAATTAAAAAGAGATCTAATATATGAAATATGGAGTAATGGTGGTGATGAAGATGCAGCGGTTGATGGTGAAGGGGATGATGTGTTGTGCTCCAATGATCCGCGAAGCAGCTGGGATTTTTCCCCATCCAAGTTCCTACTTCAGATCCCTTTCGAATGTGGTGTTCCGTGGTTTCTGGTGGCTATGAATGTCGGATCCCCTTCTCGTCTTTGCCAGGAGAAAATATTTGACGAGGGCGGTCCCAATGGCACATGGTATGGGCAGGCTCCACCCGTACCAGTGGTCGTTATCGATACTGGTGCCTCCTCCTTGTTTGTTATTCTTCCAGGTGCGAAAGTAAATTCATAAAATGACTTTTATCACTTAGAAATATCATATAATTACACAATATGACAGCTCTAATTGATATGTTCATCTATGACTCCATGATTTGGGGTCCTGTTGAAACAAGAACGAAATAGCGCGCGTAGGCGCGGTGAAATACAAAAATCCCTACTCTATTTATGCAAAACAAGAGGTAAATATGCTTCAATTTTGGATGCATCAGGCGCTGAGGGTGAGACCACTGACGGCGAACGCACATATGGTGGCGGTAGCCAACCAAATAGACCCAAGAAGCAAAGGAAGGATCAGCATTCGCCAGTGGTCGGCACCATCCTAGTGGAATTTTTTGAAGTTTCCCCTTCTAGCGTACTCTTGGAGCCTGAAGAAATTGTCAAAGGGTATGACATACAAATCGGGTGCAGAGTCTGGGACACCGTCTCGCTCAACACGGGAAACCTAAGGGCACTTGAGCAAGTGCATCTGATAGATCTCCTCATATAGAAGCTTCACCAATGATACAAGTTCCCACATCCATTTGACAACTTAAATTTCTAAGGGAATAAGGCAAACCACGTATCCCTCACAAAGATGAGCAATGCCTTGAGCAGCTGGAGAACCCGGGTGAAGGCACGGATTGATAGGGGTAAAATTTTCAAGGAGATCAAGAAGCATGAGCCGAGGCTCGACGAGGCTTCTGACTTGGGCGTATGGTAGACTACGTGGGGAAAGAATATGCGGGCACAGAGCATAGGTAACCATCATTGCGAAAGCGGTGGTTATAGAGGAGTAAAGCCCATTCAGGACAAGGAGGATACTAAGCTTCAATGTTTGGGTAAAGAAAACCCGTGGCAAAAATTCACGCATGTACAAATGAGGAACTTTGTCCGAGCCCGCTACATCTTCACCCAGTAATGAACGAATTCGTTACCGATGATGAGGATGTGAAGAAATGTGAGAAACATCTGGTAAGGAATTTACCATGCGTGGATCTCAAGTCATACTTAACTACCTAATTTCTAAACACATTCAACTCTTCCTTCTTCAGAAAGAGGAAATGGAAGAAGCTATGGGCTCCTCCCAGGGGTCAATGGAGCCATGGGAAGGTCCTTTCAACAGGGCAACAAACAGTTTCAAGAAAATGAAAATGTGGATGCTGTAGATGTCAAGTGGTCGTGTGCCTGGCTTAGGCACGACCACGAAAATGAGGGACTACTACAAACAGGATGCCAATGCTAGAAGGGAGAAAAAATTGCAGTAGGAGGATGAGGAGCGACGCGAGTTTCTAGAGATCAAGAAAATAATGGATAGTATGCCGCAGATGATCGATAACCAATTGGGACAGAGGATCGTAGAGATTGTTCCTTCTTTGTTGGAAGGGCTTCATGCTTGCAACTTGGCAGGTCGACAGGGGCTGATACCTCTGCTCAGCTTGACCGGAAGCAACGCGGCCAGCCAGATACCAGCGCAGTTCGCATTTGATGACGACCATATCTCTAATGATGCACAACATGCATGTTTCCTTGCAAGACGTTGCTTGCACCTTCCTGCAGTACGCGGAGGGCGAGTTGAAGGATGTTGCCAAGGGCACTATCGTTCAACCGGAGAACCGCATGTTCCATAATAAGCCCATGCCTGATGGCATGTTTAGGGTTGTGATGGATCGGGTGTTGTCGGGATGCAACGATATCGACCCTCCCATTCAACCCGAAGGAGCCGACGAACACTTGAACCTCGGACGATACCATGCCTGGCCCTTGGTATGGCCTAAGACCCAAATTTGTATCGGGGGGAGGCACCAACCCAAGGACAACACCAATGCCACCACCAGTCATCGCCACCAGCATAAGCCATGGCAAGGTCGTCGCATGGCCATCGCCGCCGCCACTACTAGTCATCACCACCAACATAAGACATGGCAAGGCTGTCGCACAGCCATCGCCACCACCACCACCACTAGTGCATATGACACACGATGACAGCGAGGATGACAACATGGATGCATTCCTCAACACTAGCGTTGATGATGACCTTTACATGCCTTCTATTGGACCCTTCAGCCGTGCTCGTGATGATCTAGATGGACCCAGTACGACATGCACGCAATGTATGGTCTACGGTTGTTCTCAAGAGACGCCTCCACGTATCACCGATGCTGCACAAGCTCCACGTGGAATTGTTTTCAGCCCTAAGACACTACACCAGGTGTCCGGTAAGGAGTTAGCGGTCCCTATTCAAGAGATCCAGAAGGGTCAAAAAAGAAGTAAGAAGATGAAGGCTGCAAGCCAGACAGTTCCAAAGGTGGCAAGGATGACTATCCGGGCTCAGGACAGCGTGCCATATGCACCCAAGGATGTCCTATGGAAAATTTATATAGCGGGTAAGCCGATGCTGGAAAATATGATGCTTAAAGCGGCAAGTCCACCTATGCAGAGTGTGCATAACTATATTTTGTATATTGAGACTCATCTTCTGAAACAAAAAATTCGACGCAACCTGTTTTCGTGGTCCAGGTGCTAGAGGGCAAGGGCTTCGTTGATACACCCCCAGCGGATCTGTTCTTCCCGTAGTTCGCAGACATCTTCAATTTGTTTCACTCGAAATGGCTGCACTATACCCTAGTCTGCCTATACTCGCTCAACATGGAGATGAAGGTCTCAAGAGAGAGAACCGAGGGCATCGCAATATTGGACCCTTTTACATGCGTGAAAGGATCTTGTTGAACCATGGGGATCAGTCACTCGTGAGGGATTACCTAAAAGACTTCATGTTGAAGAATAGAAATAAGGATTACCTTCGCATGCCTTTCTTTCTCGAGTAAGTACAGTACTTATTCGTTGGCCACCCATAACAGGTTTTCTTAGATTTTCATCGTTCGTTTCCAATACATTTCTATTTGAAATGTTTTTCATAAAGACAAATATTGCACACTCATCAACATTTGCCCAAAGCTTTCACAAGCCACGTATTTCGACTCGAGCAGTTTGATAAAGAATAAAGACTATGGCAACAAAAAGAGTGTTCTAGATGATGCTCTCGATGCCTAAGCCTTAGATGGAGGCTACTTCGGCAAGGGGGGGGGACAGGTCAGCAAGGAAGGAAAACACGTGTTTACCCACGTAATGGATTTTCCCTACGTCAAGCAGTCGATAGATAGTCAAAAGGAGGCCTTCTACGTCCTCTATCACATGAGTGGATTCGTCTGGGATCAACAGCTGCTTAAGCTACCATCACATCTCCGAATGTGGGCCCAAAATATTTCGACCTTTGCGAATGATGATCTCAGAGAACAATTATTTCACATCCAAACTCAGTTGTCAGAAACCATCAATCAATATGTCCTCAGAAGTGGGGGGGGGGGGTCTTGCACTGCACCGAGATTAAATTGCGAAATGTTGAGGTAGAAGAATGCCTCAAAATGCAGGGTGACGATAGGCCATTTATGATGAAATATGGGTACTACTGTTCCCTGCGCCGAGTCAGAAGTCTTGATGTTTTCATTTACCAGTTGGATGTAGTTTTGAACTATCGTTGGATGTCTGTGATGTTGTATACTGATTAGTAACTTGCCTAGCTTGAAACTGTATGGTCATTGAACTTAATTATTTTGATCGACGATGCACCTAGCTCTCTATGTATAATATTGTTTCTAGGTCGTTAGACTTACTTATATAATCGGTCATTAGTACTTGATATGCTCATATATTTTGGTTCTTCCTTGTTGCAACAGCCATTGATTAAAATGCTAGGGGGGCAGGTGCGTGCCTTCATTTCGGATGTGATCCTGGGGGTGGTGTGAGCGAGCCTTGTGATATTCACAAATACATATCTTGTGCATGCTACTTGGCTCACTAACACCATCCCTGTGATTTTCGTGTCCAACATAAGTATGAGGCCGTATATATAGTACTTGATGTTCATAGTTTTGGTTCTGTTTTTGTTGCAACGGCCAATGATTAAAATGCTAGAGCGCCACTACAGGTGTGCCTTGATTTCGGATGTGATCTTGGGGGTGGTGTTAGTGAGCTTTGTGATATGCACATATACATATCTTGGGCATCCTACATGGCTCACTCACTCCATCCCTATGATTTTATGTGTCCAACATAAGTATGAGGATCTATAGTACTTGATGTTCATAGTTTTGGTTCTTATTTTTGTTGCAACGGTCGATGATTAAAATGTTAGGGCACCACTACATGTGTGCCTTGATTTTAGATGTGATCCTGGGGGTGGTGTCAGTGAGCCATGTGATATGCACATATACATATCTTGTGTAACCTACATGGCTCGCTAAAACCATCCTTGTTATCTTCGGTGTCTACACTAAGAATGAGGCCCTATAATACTTGATGTTCATATATAGTTTTGGTTCTTATTTTTTTGTTGCAACGGCCGATGATTAAAATGCTAGGGTGCCACTACTAGTGTTCCTTGATTTCGGATGTGATCCTGGGAGTGGCATCAGCGAGCTTTGTGATATGCACATATACATATCTTGCGCATCCTACATGGCTCGCTAAAGCCATCCTTGAGATTTTTTGTGTCCAACATAAATATGAGGTTCTATAGTACTTGATGTTCATAGTTTTCGTTCTTATTTTGTTGCAATGGCCGATGATTAAAATGCTATGGCACCACTACAGGTGTGCCTTAATTTCATATGTGATCATGGGAGGTGGTGTCAGGGAGGTTTGTGATATACACATATACATATCTTGTGCATCCTACATGGCTCACTAACCCCATCCCTATGATCTTCGGTGTCCAACATAAGTATGAGGCCCTATAGTACTTGATATTCATAGTTTTAGTTCTTATTTTTGTTGCAACAGCCAATGATTAAAATGCTAGGGTGCCACTATAGGAGTGCTTGATTTCGGATGTGATCCTGGAGGCCGTGTGAGTGATCTTTGGGATATGCACATATACATATATTTTATGCATCCTACAAGGCTCGCTCACGCCATGCCTATGATTTTTTATGTCCACTATATAATGAGGCCCTAGTTCATATTTTTTGCAATGGCTCAATCTACATGATGATCATTTGTTGTTTTGTAGTTATTGGGAACATGCATCATGTTAATCATTAATTGGTTTTCGTTGCATAGTATTCTATCTACCTTGGTGTACACAGATGGCAAAGTGGTACGTGGTGTACAATGGTGTCATTCCAGGAGTCTACAACGAGGGGGAGGACTGTCTGAAACAAGTGAACGGTTTCAGAGGCAACAACTACAAAGGGTACAAGATTAGAGAGATGGCGGATGCTAGGTGGTGGAGCCACCTGCGAGAGGAAGCTAGGTGGAAGAACCTAATGAAGGCCTTGGTCGTGGTCCCCGTCTTGCTCACCTTCGTTGCGGTTCTACTGTATTCGATCGTAGTTTAATTTAGGTGACCACTTGATATGTAATGTGATGACTAACTTTCTACTTAATTGGTCTCAGGACCTCAACTTGTGCAACAATTAATCCGTTCCTTACTCGATCGGTCTTGGATTCTAATTAATCAGTGTTAAGTATTGTCATTGTGTGTACATATGCCTACATAATACCTATACAAATACGAGGGCAGTGTATAAAACAATTAAGAGAAACATATCAGTGGCGCATCTATAAACAGTCAATGGAGCATCATGTCAGTGGCACATGTTAAATAGACGTGCCACGGATAAACCCCCAGTACCAGTTGGATGTGACCTATATGTGGCACACATTGGAAATGCGCCACTTATATATGCATTATCCATCGCGCATTTTAATATGCATCACTGATAAAAAAATACCTAGTGGCGCACGGCCCATGCGCCACTGACCTTCAAATTCGTGCGCCACTGATAGTCCAATCTGTAGTAGTGGGGGCTTGAGAATGCTGTTGATGCTGTGTTTCCTAGGGTTGAGCATACGGAATGCATGCGGCACCTTGCTACTAATTTCACAAAGAAGTTCAAAGGAAAGAACTTGGAAGAGAACTTGTGTCGATCAGCATACACATACACCCCAAGTATGTGTGCTACTTACATGCAGAACATATATGTAGTGCCAAAGATGAAAAAATAGCTTGAAGAACATCGGACCAAGCTATGGGCCAGGAGCAAGTTTGGTGAGTTAATCAAGGTGGATTATGTTTGCAATAATTTGGCAGAGAGTTTCAATGCTAGGATTTCGAGCATGAAGACACTTGCATTTGTTATTTTGTTGGATGCAATAAGAAAGTGGATAATGGTGAAGATAGATTTGAGGCAAAGAATTAGTGCAAGGAATGTTTTAGGCCATAAAATAGTTCCAAAGGTGGTTATGTTACTGAATGCAAGAACCAGGACAATGAGAATAATAAATATGAGGATGGTCAGAAGTTCCAGTACATTGGCTTGTATTATGCATAATACAAGCACGTGAATGAATGGAGGTATACTGTAGACACTAGAAACAAGACTTGTTCATGTAGGAAGTGGCAGATTACTGGTCTGCCTTGTCACCATGCACTATACTTCATCTTAAAGCTTAGAGGTAGCAGAGCTGAAATAGAGAACTATGTTGACAACTATTTCTCCGTGGACAAGTTTGCTACAACTTATGCAGAAAACATACCACCTATTGTTGATGAAAATGATTGGGAGATTGTCGATCCATGGTTCAAACTTCAACCACCAGTTATTAGGAGGACACCTGGGAGGCCTAGAAAGCTAAGGACCGAAGCCTCCACTGATAAAGGTTCATGGCTTAGAGCAAGGAAAAGGAAATGCAAACAGTGTGGAGGATTCAGCCATATAAAGACATTGTGTAAAAATCCAGTTACACATGATATTGTCCATGTTTACACCCTGGTGGCAAAAATGGGGCTTCTCAGCTAGAACTGGAGGAAGAGCAGCGAAAAAGACGAATAACTTGACGAAGAGCAGCGGGTGGAGGAAAATGATGATGAGCATTCGGAGGAAAATGTCAGTAAGCAGGAAATTTATGGAGAAGTGGAGGTGCCGGTGAGGATAGGGGGTGAAAAGAAACAAAAGGGTAAGTGAAACGGGAAGAAAAAGGAAAATAATAGATGTGTATTAGAATATGAAGAAGTTGCAGGGGTAATTGAGGATGTTCTTGAGGATCTTTTGGCTAACTACGGGAGAAATAATAAATCCTTGCCAATTTCATCTCTATACGATTTTCCAGATGATAGGTATGCTTAAAAATTATTTTATTTGCCAATTTGATCATTTTTGTTTCCATCCTCATCAACTGTTGTTTAATGCAGCACAGGCTTGCAGACTAATAAGAGGAGCAGAAAGAAGCAGTCACATTAACATCGTTTCTTGAATTATTATTGAAATTGAACTAGTCGTGTCGTCTTTATTTATATCTTACGTGTGCAACGTGTCTGTGGTTGGGTCATGTGGACTAGATTACAATTATTTAAATATCATTACATTAATTTTTTACCTGTGCGTGGACGCAACCACTATTCCCCTCCCTTGGATTCCCATCTCCTCTGGCGCACTACAAAATTATGGCTGTGCCATCAAGTGCTGGTAGCGTATTGTCCCATCAGATGTGGCAGGACGTGTGAACTTTTCTTTTCAGAATCGGACAACTTTTGTTTAGTTTCATAGACAAAGACACGTAGAACATGGCTAGGATATGCCCTCAGAAATTTCTCCTCAGCAAATATTATTAGATTATTCCAACACGCTCGTCCCCTTCTCCTCTAGCGCACTCCAAAATTATGGCTATGCCATCAAGCATTGGGAGCAGAGTCAGCGTATTGTCCCATCAGATGGGGTTGTGCTAAGAACGCGCGAACTTTATTTTTCAGAATAGGACGACTTTCGATTAGTTATGACGCTAATCGACTAGGACTCAAGTGACGCTAATCAAAGAGGCCATTAAGCTATCGTACATAGATTAAAGGGATTTCTATTTGCATACCCGGTTCGTTAGTTGTACTCATTTCCCCAGCCGCTTAATTTTTCCTCCCTTTTGCCTATCTCGTTGTATGAAACTCTCACATGGTCTAAAAACTCGTTGTCTGTTAGTCTTGTTGTTACGTGCTGACAATTGGGGCTACGTTCAGTCGGGTCCCATAGTGGTCCCTCGCCGTTACGTGCTGACAAGTAGGGCCATGTTCTGTTGGGTCCCGTAGTGGATTGTCGTGGTATTGACGATGAGTACGCCATGGAGGGGTCCTCACAGTGCTTGTTTAGAGACGTAGGGTAAGGCAGAGAGTTGGCATGTACGAGGTAACAAATTTACCTAGGTTCAAGTCCCACAACGGTGGTGGAACTCTACTCCTGCTATAAATCACTATAATGGCAATATGCCGAGTTACAAAGATAGGTTCAATGTGCGAGGTGTTACACGTTGTACGTAGCAATATAGGTTGTGCCCTAAAGGCTCCCACATGTCCGGTTTATAAAGGCACCAGAACCTACAGTTACAGGGGAAAGACCTTGCCGGATAAGGTAAAGAGTCCTACACTAATAAGAAGTAGTCTTCCGTGGCTTGTACTCCAAGG
Organism: Avena insularis; assembly: GCA_023614405.1. Lineage (NCBI taxonomy): Eukaryota > Viridiplantae > Streptophyta > Magnoliopsida > Poales > Poaceae > Avena > Avena insularis. The sequence continues at coordinate 285,108,637 of CM042690.1, forward strand.
CTATGAGTATGTTGGTGACTCTTGTGTAGCCTTCCTTTATCTAGTGTGGGCCTCCCTTCTGGATCCATCTAACTGGGCCACCCAGCAGGCCATAGGCCTTGCTACCAACTATGGGCCACCCGGGTTAGCCTGAATAAGAATGTGCCATGGTGATACCCATTTAGCATATCCCCAATAGTAGCCCCCGGAGGACTTCGAGATCTTGCGCCGCCTGTCTTATAGTATTGAATGCTAAGTCTAGGTTATGCCGGCAATTCATCAAACAATATCTCAAAGGTCTCCCAAAGAACCCTGCAATCCTCTCTGGCTTCGCAATGTAGCCAAAGATTCCTTGAGTCTTCATTTCTAGAGCTGGATATTTTCTGCCTTCGATGGAATCTTCAGACATGACCCTTCACTGCAACTATCAGGAAGATGACATAGGGTACAACCTATGCTACCTCGAAACTCATAGAAGGCAGAGAATTAATCATTATCTATTTTTACGTGTGTGAAATCCGAAACGGTAAAGCGGCAAAAACGAAGGACGTGGCGAAATTACCGTGCATTCTCATATCCATGTTGGCAACGCTCCGTCCATCAGATCCTTCTGGACGAATCTTGACGTTAGGCCTATATAATTCAACTGTGGCTAGGTTATTTTCTTTTTACCCGCATTCGCTCCCTTGTCTTCGTCTTCCTCCAGCCGCGTGCCTGTTCAAGCTCCTCCTCAGAAAACCCTAACCAGAGCCTCCTCTTTCTCCACCCACTCCTAGCATCACGATGGCCTCCAGCAGCTCCACCCCTTCGACGATGGTGACCCCAAAGGCTACACCAAAGCTATCTCAGGGAGTGACAGTGCCGCTGGAGGGTGTCGTTGTCCCTGTCACCACCATGGTGGAAACCACCGGTGACGACCAAGAATAGGCGGCGCCAGAAGCCGCTGAAGAGGGCAATGACTCCCACAAAGGAGTGTGGAGGGGCTCTGATTTCTCCGTCGAAGACTTGCAAGAACTGGTCACCAAGGGGTATCTCCCCGCAACGAAGGATTTGGTATGGCGACCGGCGCCGGCCAAAGAGGTGGCTCCTTCTCCCCAAGCCAGAGAGAAGGTGTACCTCAAAGCCTAGCTGGTACGAGGTGTAAGCCTTCCAGTCTCCGACTTCTTCATGGACGTCCTCCGTCACTTTCGGGTACTTACCCACAGCTTATCCCCTAATAGCATCCTCGTCCTTAGCAACTTTGTAGCTTTGTGCAAAAGACATCTAGGCATCAAACCTAAATTAGATCTGTTTGTATAATTTTTCACCATCAAGAGAGAGTCTGTGGAGTCCAATGATGAATTGCAGACTTGTGGAACCATTAGTTTTAAGATCCAGCCTAAACGGCGCTTTCCCGACATCGTAGGGCATGAGTCATGCAAGAACTGGCAGCGCACATATTTCTATCGCCCAGATATTCCTCTATCTAACCGTCTTGAGACATACCCCGACTTTGTCAATGGAGCCGCCGCCGAAGTGCCTGCCTGGAGGACCCCAGCCTCCCTTCCATCCGACGAGGATGCCAACCGAGCCCTAAGGCGGATCGAATGGATCATGGACGGAGGTCTGACGGGCATGGACCTAGCCATGTGTTGGTTTGTTAGGCGGATCCATCCTTTGTAGCATCGCACCGAGTTGATGTGCAAGTACACCCAGGACAGGAGGGATCCCATGCGAATTTCACAGGACAACTTCTCCATGGACTCTATCAGACTTTGGCTTAAGGACATCGTCAAGGTGAAGGACGGGAAGTATGGCTTCAAGATCACCTATGACATGTTCAACTACGACAAATACCTAGAGGTAGATTTTGTTTTCTTTGTTGCTTGTTATATACTCTAGGTTTTTCCGTCTTGAAGTTGTCAGTCTAACACTCCTTTGTTTCCTAGCTGGCGACCTTGGCGGAAGATCAGATGGCCTCCCAGGTCTATGATCCCAAGATGAAGGATATCCATGTGGTCTACGACGATGACACCCCCAAGGATCAGCTAGCTCCGGCAGCGCAAAAGCAGAAGAGATCCACCTCTAACGTTGATGTTGAGGCCAAGAAGAAGAAGAAATCGGAGAGTGGAGTCTCCAAATGATCCATCGCCGGCTTAGAGGCAGAGAAGAAGAGATCCACCGGCATACCCATCACCAAGGCTCCTGTCGTGGAGTAAGTATATTCATTCTCCGATTTGTATTTTTAGCTCATACCTTTTTTCAACTCTTGTACTTATGCTTTGTATGTTTCAGGAGGAAAGTTGGTGCTAGCTTGAAGCGATCCTACAGAAATGCTGGAGGGTCAAAAAACATTCATGATATGCTTACCAGGGATGTGGCCGCCAAGCCTTCTCCTGCTACTTCTCCCCCTACTCCTATCGCCAAGCCCTTTGTTGTCCTACTGGGGCTTCGTCCCGTGTCATCCCTGATATCTCCGCCATGGAGATAGATGTCAATCCAATCTTTGATATCTCATGCTCTATCGAGGTGGACGTTGCTCCCAGCGGTCAGGCAACGCAGGAGAGTACCTCCTCCAAAGTGGCTGAAACTCTGGCTAAGGATGCCACCAAGAAAGGGAAATAGGTAATGGAAGGAGAGGAGGCGGAGGCGGTTGTGGAAACAGACAAGGCGGGAGCCTCTGAGCCATCAACTACTATGCTAACACAGCAGGCGGCTAGGGCATCATCCATGCCTCTGGCTTCAACAACTCCTCTGGCCGCGACTCCTCCGACATTGTGCTTGGATGACCTTATTGCACAGGCAGATGCCGTGTATAACAATGCCGGCGTCTTCCATACTGCATATGCTAATCTGGCCAACAATCTCAAAGTTATTGCCATTGTAAGTCTTTTAAACTTCACTTCTTTTACTTCGTGTAACATATCCCTCTGTAGCCCCCGAGATCTTAGGTAGATAAACAAAAGTTATTGGCCTGAGTGCTCCAAAGAACTAAGAGTAGAAATTGATAATGTAGCCCCCAAGCATCTAGGTGGAAACTTAGAAAAGTTTCGGCTAGATGCTCTAAGAGTAGCATACTTGCTAATTAAAATCTTGTACTGTAGCCCCCGAGCATGTAGTTGAAACTAGATAGTTCTGACTATATGCTCTAGAGAAACTAAGCATGTTTACTTGTTGCACAATGAGAAGAGATGGAGGATAACCGCCAATGAGAGGTTTGATGTCTTGTGGAAGTAACTAGACCTTGAACAAGGTAAAAGAGCCTTCCTGAAGCAACAGATCAAAAATAGCCAGAGTCTGTTTCCTTTAACAACTCCTTGCTTTTTCTCACGGATCCATTTCTGCCGTCTTCTCATAATGCTTTCATTTTTCATCTTACAGAGGCCATTGCCAAAGCCAAGAGCATCGTCAAGCAATCCAAGCATATTAAAGAGCTTGATGATGAAAATTAAATCTTGAAGAAAGACCTGGCTGATGCTGTCAAGGGCCATGAAGAGGCGACGAGGCTGCTGAAGAGTCTGTTGATGCCGAGATGCAATGCCTGAAGAACGAAATTGCACAATTGAAGGAATAGAACCAAGCTGCCAAAGAGCAGAATGAGAGGAACCTTGAGATGTAGAAGACAGTTCAGAAGGAGAGGGACGTCTTGGTGGAGACATGCAAGCAAGCTGAGACGAGCATCTTTGGTAACTTTTCCCCGTCTTGGTCAATTATGTACTTTGGATAAATGTTTGATTTGCTTGTACTCATGATCCTTGTATATAATGCACACCACATCGGGATTGTTGGTTTGCGGTACCAAAGTTCCTGGGCGAGTGCATCCCGGAACCCGAGTTGTCATCAATCTCGTGGAGGGGCCGTAGTAGAATCGCCAATTGTCTAGAAGGGTCAAGTGGGGGTGAATACAAATCTAATGGCCAAACAGTCATTTGAACCAAACGAAAAATGGTTGAACTCAAATACCGCCGTTAGGTCAACTCTTCTTGGCCTTCCCTGTTAGTATTCCCCGTTATCTTTTGCACCATGGACTAGTTTACCCATGCATGGACCAGATCTATTTCTTTGCTCTGCTCTACTCTTCGCCCCTGCTCCCCTCCCCATAACCTTTGCTCATCTTCGGTTGCTCGTCTCAGATGAGAGATCGCACTTTCTCTAATTTGCGTCCCCCATATCCGGTCAACCTCCCACGCCTCTAATCGAAGCTCGGAGCCGTCATCGTCTCATCGTCCACCATATCGGAGCTTCATGTCCCCAGACTAATATCTGGCCTCTAGCTAGTCCTTGTCGCATAGCGGAGCGCGTCCCGTCGGGCGATCCTAGACGGCGACCAGCCTCTGGCAGTTGCGTGCTGTCGTGCACCCCGTGCATGGTAGCCCTGGCACAGCAGTTTGACGACCATGCTCTCATGGCCATCGTGCTGGGTGTCCGTCCCGCCGTGTCGTCGGCAGAGTTGCTGTCGGCTTTCAAGTCTCGTTTTGGGATCAGACGAAATGAGGTCAAGATTGAGGTATGTGTGCTGCCATTCGATTTTTTTGTCCGGTTTGAGCACAGCTCATACACCGAGCGTGTTCTACATTCTTCCCGTTCTTTCGAGTGCTGCAGGGAGAAAATGAGCTTCATGCGTTGGCATCGCGCCTGTGAGTGGGACGATCGCTTGGGGCAGCTTCATTTCTTCTCCAAACTCGGCTTTGATGGCCTCCCATTGGATGCTTGGGAGTCGGAGGCCCTCAAGCAGGTCGTCAGTAGCCTTGGCGACGAGCTGGTGGAAATCGTGCCACCGAGCAATAGATGGGTCATCGACGTAAAGGCGTAGCTGAAAGATCCTGACGCCATTCCTAAGATGTACGAGGTGCAGATTCCAAGCAGGGCAGGGAGAAAACTTTGCTGGAAGCACCAGGTCATCATCCACCTAGAGGAGGTTCTGGAATTGGTACATGGCATTCATGGCCCCGAAGAGCTGGCCAGAAAGAATCCATGTTTCCTGTAGTGTTGGCCTAGAAGGATCGATGGTATAGGACCACCACCATTTCGCAATGGCGCACACAGTTTCGGTGGGGGAACTGGGCTTGGACAAGCTGGTGGTTCTGATTTCCCTCGAGTGAAGACAGAGCTCTAGTGAATTGTTGTAGTATGTGGCTAATGAATTTGTAGTATGGAGAGCATAGCAGGAAGTTAGCATCGACTAAAAATGTGTAATAGTTTGAATCCATGTAGTATGTGTGGGTAATGAATTTGAAGTAGTATATGTATGTAATAGTTTGAATCATTGTAGTATGTGTGGGTAATGAATTTGATGTAGTATGTGTGTAATAGTTTGAATCAATGTAGTTGAACACCGTGCTTTATAATTTCTATGAATAACCAAGGACAATCTCATGAAAAGAGGGTGGACTGGCAATGAGCAATGTCAATTCTGTGGATGCCATGAAAATGTAGTGCATCTCCTCTTCAAGTACAAGGTAGCTAGATTTTTAACATGTTGAACTACAGGACCATTTTGCAGACAGCACAAGACAAATGAAAAATGGTTTATAGCACAGACAGCAGAAGCAAAATATGTAGATAAACTATCGTCTGAATTTTATCTATCTGGGATAAAAATGGCAGTTAACTGGATTTAACCACAAGTAGTAATTGAAGGAAATATATACTTGATAGTATTTGTTTACAACAGTAGTACTTCCATACAAAAGGGTCTTTTATCTGCACAAAAGTGAGCTAAACTTCCTACTAGTTTATAGAACAATGCGTCAGCATTTCATCTACAAAAGACATTCTTCAGTCTGAACTTAACTATTCTACACTAAAGAAACTGCAGATCTCCACCAGAAAAGTTGGCTGGCCAATTGCCTTGAGAGGATGTAAGTTCTTTGAACATTTAACCCAAACTGATCTATTGCCTTCCTGCCAAACTTCAAGAAATCTGCATCGTTCATGCATGACCGCTTTGCATGCGCCAGTCCCGGTTCAGTTTGACCATCTGCGCCGCTGCAACGATTTCTTCGAAACTAAAATTCAGCATCTTCTTTTTGGGATCGTAGGTCTGTGTGAACTGGAACCTGAATTCCGGTGCTGAGCTGTTGCCCGCCGCCAGCTCCAGCTGCCGAACAATCCAACATGCTGAGTGTAGACGCTTGGTCGTCGCTGCGGTACGGCCTCCGACGGTGTGTTGGATGGAGCGTCTTTGCCGCAGACGGCGTGTTCCCAGCCTCCCCCACTGCGGTAAGGTAGCCCGTGCCGAAGCATGGAGGAGAGAGTTCCTAGACCTTGGCGCTACCCTATTCGAGGGTTTGTACCCTCGACGGCATGCTCTCATGAATGATTTGATACATACCTTGTTCCCCCTGCCTAGAGCATGCTGTAATGCCACCGCACAATTTCTCCACAGCGCTCTCTTGGCCCTGCTCCCCGCATCCGGTGTCGATGCTGCCGGCGCCGCTGCCACAGCCGAGTTGTCACATTTGGCGAAATCATCCACCTGGCAGGGCAATGGGAGACCGGCCTTGAAGTAGAGCTTCATGTCCTGCCTTAGAGGGGCTAAATACACCAGTTTCGGCGGCTGTCGCGGTGGCGGCGGCTGCTTAGGCGGGGCCATGTTACCCTGCATGGTGCGGCGTGGTGGAGATGCGCAAGGTGAACTATGGTTTATCGAAGAAGGGGAGTGACAAACTGACAGTAGGTTTGGACTATGGGCACACGTAAAAATAATCATCTCCCATTTCCTGAGAGGGTAATAATTCGACACTCGTTACATTAACCGCTCAATCTTTATTCCCCTTCTTAGCATAAGAGTGCAAACGTATTAAAAAGATCAGTCGTGGTTATCCACCTCATTGGGAAATGTACCAGGACAGGTAGGAGACATGGTTCCATTTAGAAATGTTGACGACTGTGCCTTTATGTTTATACGATATTATTTCCATGACACTATGAACCGTCGAATTATAGCAACACCATTAGAAACAGGGGATGACGACGTGGCATGTTTTCTTTTTTTAAAGGGAATCCGAAACAGGGGATGACGACGTGGCATGCTTCTGATTGGTAGGCCCGCCTCCTCCACCTTTGACGGCGCGCATCCCAGGTTCGAGGGCTAGTGCCGCCCACCAAAACATTTTTGTGCATTTTCCATGTTCTGTCACAACTAGCTCCGCTGCTCCTGCCGCCGCCACTCCGTTCAGTTGTGCACCGCTCTTGTCCTCCCCTTGGTCCATCATCCTCCTGCCCTCCCCTCCCTGCCATCCCCTCATGTCCCCTCCCCTCCCCCCTGCCCTGTCTCCTTGCCGTCGTCCATCGCCCAGGCATGTCTGGAAACGAAAACCAAAACACGTCCATTGGGTTAGGAGCCCAACGATGTTGGTGATCCGGATCACGCTCGGAGATAGATCCCGCGAGGCTTGAGAACACGGAGATGGGTCCTGCGTGGCTGGAGAGCACGGAATCTCCTTCAAGTCTAGAGAGCACAAAGGAGAACAAAACAGGGGAAGAGGAAGTGGGGTGTAGAGCTTTGGAGGTATGGAGCCCGGAGAAGGTGCCGTATGTCCCCATTGAAGGGTTAGAACTGTGATTCCTTTTTTGCATACCCCAATTAGCTTTTCTAGTCCCGTGGTGATGGCAAGGATATGTGATGGTAACCGCAGGACGTCTGTACAATTTGTCCTTGAGCATGATGCTTTGTCAAGCGAGTATGAAGACACTGAAATGTGTGGCGGTGCGGATGATGATGAGAAAGCATATCCAGACGTGGCTGCTAACCCTGATAGGATGGAGAGTAGGGGATATTTGGTTGATTCGAACTTTGAGCCTGACTATGGTACTGATGAGGAAGACGAATGTGAGGATGTGGAAATGGTATGTAGATACGACGACGAAGAGGAGGACAGGATAGTGATACACTTTGACAGGGACAATCATACAATTGATGAGGGGACTGTCTTTGAGGATGTGGAGGACTGCAGATATGGAGTTGCAACATATGCAATCAGAGTTGGGTTCGAATTTATCATTGAAAAGAGCGACCAAAAGAGATTTAGGGTGCATTGTAGGGAAAGTAATGTGTGTAAATGGAGATTACATGCATCTCCAATGCAGGGTGGACACCCATTTCAGGTTGCAATAGCTACATTTAATTTCAGTCTTTCTCATATTTATTCAGCTGATAATTAGCTCTGATTTATTTGGATTCTTATTGAATGCATATCAAAGTAAACACAAACAAACACAACATCCCTAATACTTCTTTAAGTGATAAGATTAGACCAGCGACTACCAAGTGGATTGCTACTACTATACTTGACTGGGTGAGGCAAGATCATAACATTGGACCAACTGAACTCAGTGCAAAGATTTGCAAAAAGTTTAACGTTCTGATTTCTTACAACAGAGTCTTTGATGGGAAGGAGATGGATCTAGACTTCTTTCAAGGCAAGTGGAATGACAGTTTTCACATGTTGTATAGTTTCAAAGCTCAGGTAGAGAAAACATCACCTGGTAGTGTTGTTGACATAGATTACGAGGTTGTGAAAGGAAGAGAAAAGGTGTCAAGGGGGGTCAGGTATAAGCATGCAGATAAGAAATGCTTCATGAGATGTTTTGTCTACCTGAAGGCATGCTGGAAGGGGTTCCTAGATGGCTGCAGGCCATACTTGGCAATAGGCACAATTTCTTTAACAGGGAAGTTCAGAGGACATGTGTCTTCTGCTTGTGCTTTGGACGCGCATAATTGGCTTCTACCAGTATCTTATGTTGTTGTTGAGGGTGAATCAAATGAAAGCTAGACATGGTTCATGCAGAGACTATGGGTAGTAATTAGTCCCCCTGAAGGCTTGGTGATACACACTGGTGCATGCAAGGGTCTTGAGAATGTTGTTGGTGCTGTGTTTCCTCGGGTTGAGCATAGGGAATGCATGCGGCACCTCACTACTAACTTCACGAAGAAGTTCAAAGGAAAGATATTTGAAGAGGACTTGTGGCGATCATCATACACATACACCCCAAGCATGCATGCTACTTACTTGCAGAACATGTATGTGGTGCCAAAGGTGAAAAAATACCATGAAGAATATCACACCAAGCTATGGGCCAGAAGCAAGTTTGGTGAGTTATGCAAGGTGGATTTTTTTTGCAATAATTTGGCGGAGAGTTTAAATGCTAAGATTTTGGCATGAAGACACTTGGAATTGTTGTTTTCTGGTAGTTGCTCGTCTTCATCTTATTCTCATTGTCTTCACCGAGTTCTAAATCCTCGTTATTTATAGTCCGTAGGTTTGAAGTTGGGACGAGAGTTAGAGGAAACCATTTTCAAAAGCATTTACTTAGAATAAGGGAAGAAGTAGAACTTTTTGAAACTCATTGAGAAACTAGTTTTTGAATGTCGGGGTTTTCAAAATAAGTTCCCTGTCTAGTGACCATGCTAACTAAGGTTCTCCTACAGTCAGGATGGCTCTGATACCAAGTCTGTGGGGCCCCCGGATTAATCCTTCGGGAATCCCTGTTATGGGTACAACCACGATCCCATGATCAGTTAGTCGTGGCACATAACCGACAAGTATCATTACAACATCCGAGAATATACCGAATTACAAGACTTACATGAATGCCGTTATGGCTACATCAATAATCATCAGCGGAACTTCCTCAAGCGTAGAGCCCGAGCCATGCCTTAACCTACATGCAACTGACTGGGAGAACGTCCTAGCTCGCATAGTCATCCATTTCACCTTCGTCTTGATATCTAACTACGTTAATAGCCAGGGACAATGCCAGTGAGTACATTGAATGTACTCGCAAACCACCTTAAGGTAACAATAATAACAAGAGGATATGCATTATGGCTATGGTAGTAGGAGGGATCCAAGAGAGGTTCTTTTCTCAAATAGTTTCTCTTGTAGATATAGCATCTACATATCTTTGTTGAAAACTTTTGTAAACCATTTTGGAAAAACATTTTGAAAAGTTTTGGAAAACATCAGGACTGGGTCACCCATTTGTTCCTGTTTTCAGGTCGTCCCACGACCAAACTCCTTCCATACCTCTCTGACCATCCCATGGTCAAAGCAGGTATCCTTCCCGACCATCCCATGTTCAAAACTTTTCAAAGTCATTTCTTTTCCGAAATCCTTTTTGAAAACAAAACCAACACCGCTCTACAGAAGTTTGTCCAACCCGTCCATGACCGCGGACACGGCTATTCAAATAGATTTACACTCTGCAGAGGTTGTACACTTTACCCACACCATCTGGGTACACTACCCTGATCTTCACCGATCGTGGGTCGAGTAACCGATCAAGACTCTCCGGATGCCCACTCCAGTATAAGTGCCTACCCTATAAGTGTTAATCCCCTCAAAACCGGGACGTCGGGCGAGGACCAACTGGATCGCTTATTGCACGTCCCACTACGCGCTTTCAATGAGGGGCTCATAGTAATGCGTGGAGTCCTACCGACTCTTTGTTCCTTCTCCAGGTCGATGTCCTGCATGGACCTTTATCGGAGAAGGCCCGCCCTCCAGGGATCCCCGATCCCCTGTAGTTGTTGCTAGGTAGCTTATACCGGAATAGAAAAACCTCAAATCCAGCCCTGTCCCATACCAGAGTAATGTGGTTGCACGGGTTAAGTTGTTATAGCTAAACTGCAAAGAACCAGGTGCGTTTTTGTAAACCTTTTTCCTCCGGTTTTCCTCCAGCATTTTATAAGAACAAGACTCTTATCTCTTTCTCAACATCTCTTGGGAAGTCCCACTTCACCAAGGTTTTATCATAAAACATTTGGTAAAACTTTTTCTGGGGTCTTCCCATCCTCTAGCTTTGCTTCGGCTAAATCAGGGTCTCCAAGTGGGTATGGTGTATTACACCATCTATTCCACTACGGACAAGTAGGTATCACCAAGGGGGGTTGTACTTAGTAGTACAGAAGTGTAATAGTTCGGAGGAGCCAAACCACTACCATATATACATAAACATATAATAAACAATGCTGTTTCAGAAATAGTAGATAAAACATGAATAAGTAAAATAGTAGGACAAGGCTTATGAGCAAGAAGGTGGCTTGCCTGAAATCAGTAATATGGCATAATTGTCCCTGGACTTCTTCTTTAGATAACCTAGAATACCAATTCCAATTATAAATACCACTTCTTCTGTTCTCCGATTTCATCATCACTATCGTCGTCATCGAGTATACATGCAAACAAACAAGACCACAATCAAGACAAGGCATACAAGCACCAATACCATTCAGCAAACAAGCAATGGGATAAACTCCAATTAAGGTTCAATAGTTTTAGAGAGGATTGGATTTAGGAGGTTGAGATGGTCTTGGAGAAGGGGATGAAAATCCCTTAGGATTTATAGTCTAGAAGCTAGCTAAGAGATGGATTTTGGAGCAAGACCATATTCTGTATGGTACCATTGTAAAAACATGATACCAACAGATAGGTATTGATAAGATTAACTCAACCGAAGTGGTTTCACTATTTTATCATTTTTCTTGAAATACTTATGAATATTCTAGTGCTAAAGGCTCTAGTATTAGGAAATAATTCACTAGAAAGGTTCGGGAGCTCCAAAAATTATTTCCTTGGATGGTTCAGTAGGGTTTTATGTACTTGATCACCGAGAGTTGGAATCAGGTCAAGATAATTACCAGAATGCCCTCAGGAAATTCCCAAAGGCAGTTCTGTAGACAGCTTGTCTTTTTCACCAGATTTAGTCTATAGAGGATTTTGATATGAGGAAATGGGCAATGGATAGGTATTGCAAATAACTCCCAGTACCAACTACATTCACTCTTTTTGGAGTTGCAAATCTACTGTAGTGATTATTCTACTGAAAATACCCTAGCCAGAGATGATTAATTCACCAAAGTGGGAGAGAGCCTTAATAAAATTTAATTCACCACATCACAGGGAGTTGGAATTGGGTCAATACCTCTGTTGGTTTGACCTAGAGAAATTTCTAAAGTCAGATCAGAGATATTTTTGTTATTTTTACTAAAGACAAACTACTATTCATCTTGGCATGAGACCAAGGTTCAGAGATGGGTGTATTCAAAAGCTACCAGTGGCACTTAATTTCATTCCATTTGGAGATGTGAATCTCATAGAGGAAATTTAATTATTGGGATAGACACATTTTGGTGGAAATAATGCCCATAAATAATGAAAATTACTTTGGGCAAAAGAATAATTCTGCATGTTGCACAAAACACACATGAACATGGTAGGATTTATAGCTAGACATTTCCATCAGTTTTACATTTTATTTGAGAATTAAAATGATTGGAAGTTTTTAGATCTGGGAAAATAAAACGAAAAGGGTAAATGATTTTACCATGTCGGGTCGGTATTGACCAGGAACTGCCCACAGAGGGGTTCAAATCGCCGCGGGAGAGGCGGGTTCAAATCGCCGCGGCAGGGCCCAGGCATCAGCGGGCCGACGGGGCGTACAGGTAAGGAGCAAAGGGAGCCGCTCGATTAGATCGAGATCGACGGCTCCCGACCGTCTTCCACCTCGTGGCAGGGCGCGAGGGCGGGAACCCTAGCTGATGGCGGCGCGCACTGGCGGCTCACCGGAGGGCTCGCCATCGTCGGGGAGGCAGCGGAGGGACGTGGTGCACGATGGTGGTCCCAAAGAGGGGCGGCAAGGGCCCCTTCCGCGACGAGGGTTGGCTCAGGCGATGAAGGCCGAGGCGAAGTCGTCGGTCTGTGCTGGTGAGGCTAGAAGGGATGATCCTGGTCGATAAAAAGGGCTCAGAGGGACATGCAGGAGGGTAGGGGGCGAGGAGAGAGGGCTTAGCTCGAGTTTTGGAGATGGCCGAAGCTTCTCCCTTGCTCTCTCTCAAGCAGGGCAGAGTAGTGGGGGAGAGGGGTGCTCTAGGGTGGTGAGGTAGAGTGTGAGGAGGCAAATGAGGGGAAGGGGAGCGCCACAGTGGCCTCAGGAAATATATACCGAGAGGGAGAGGTCCTTGATGGACTTGGTCCATCGATCATGTGGGGGAGGGAGGTGAAACCAGAGGCTCGTTGCTGTCGGTGGGGAGAGTGGTATCTGGTCTGGATGCAGGTCAGAGAGAGCAATGTGCCTCAGCTGCAAGGGGAGAAGAAGTTTTGCAAGACAAGACACTCATATGAGGCTAAGCACTAGTGTCCAAGCACTAGAGGACAAGATGCTACAATGATTAGCTATAGTGATCCCGACCAGAGAAGATGGTTGTTGCTGTGGTGAGTGTTGGTGAGCCTTGGTGCTGATTGATCTTTGGTCTAGATCAATAATTTCCTAGTTTGCCATATTTGATTGATTTGAGGCTTGTGAAGGAAGTTGGATAAATTATATAAGACAAGGTAGGTAAATGGTACTGGTAGATAGGTGAGGTCAAGGTAGATATCCAGGAATTATTTGGGATTTTTCAAAGGATTTAAAGTCCACTTAAATCCATTTACACAAAAACTGGAGAGATGAAGTATTGGAGCTCAATTGATATTTTTACATTGGACTTTGTTGGATTTGATGTGAGATGGTCCTAGATACTATATTACACCTTGGGGAATTTTATTGGGATTTATTGAGGTGGGAAAGTATTTTTAAAGAATTATTTCTTGTTTCTGCCATTTAAGAAAATGGGAAAAAAGAAATAATAAAGCTCTTCAAAATATTTATTTTTGAAGTGTGAATATAGGGTATGATATATAGGACTCAATTGAGCCAAAAGTTGGGGAAGTGTTTTGGCAAAAACCAAACATTCCTTTATGGGAGAAGTTTTGGAGATATTGACTATTAAAGGGATTAATTAGATTGGGAGCCATAATAATTATGGATAATATTTGATAAATCTTGATGATCAATGTAGAGGATGTAGAAAAGGTGTAACAAGCAATTGCAACCTTGGGATTGGAGAATCCAAGTTGATTTAGGTGGAATACCCTAGATTAAGAATCTAGGGTGATGTTAATTTCATACCATCAAAACATGGTTGTATCTTGGATCTCAGACCTCACCTTGATGCAAGGGATATATGGATGGGTAGACCAAGTGATGTACATCAACATGGTATAGAATTTTGAGCTTGATCCTGCTTGAGCTTACCAAGATAGGCTTTCAAACTTTGAATAAAATAAGCCTCCAAAGCAGATTATCAACTAGCCTTCAAAACCTTGTGGGTTTTAGTAGCACAAAGATCCACTTGGAACAAGTGAAGTAGATTTTGATAGAACTATATGAGTATAACATAACCATGCAAAGATTTGGTCCATAGAAGGTTGGATGGTGGTGTGAGCTTCTACCAAAGAAGGCATGCTGACTAGATTTGGAGGAATAGTTATTTTCTTGCCTGCAAAACCATCAAGAACAAGTGTGTTGGAGGAGGATCTAACCAAGGGAAAGAGTGGGCCTTGGTAGTACTTAGGATGGTTAACAAGCTGGTTAAAGTGCATTACCAAAAATGCACAAGGGTAGAGAAAGGGAGGCATTCAAAAAGGTGATACTGGAAATATTTTTCCAGACGTAGCCACATTTGGCAGATTTGAGGATTTTGACTAGAGTGTTGGTGGAGATGATTTTGATGGGTTGCAAGGTACCAAAGCATCATCAAGTGGTTGATCTTGAAGTGTATATTGAGTAGAAAGTATCCTTGCTTGATATGTGTCTTCATTGACTTGGAAGCTTCTAGAATGGATCTCTTCAGAATTGCTCTGGTTAAGGATTTTAGCTGAACACCTAGTAGCTATGGATCATATCCAGATTGGTCTTCTTTCTTAGGGTGTGTTGTTTTGGAAACACCTTGGTCCTAGTGATGACCTCCTAGTGTAGCTCATACTACCTCTAAGCAATCAAGTCAAACAGCAGATCAAGGCAACTCATCTTACAACCAAATCAGCTACTACTAGGGTTACAACCAAGCTTAGCTTGAGGTAAGGATGGCTATTTTGAAATAGGTTGGAGTTTGAACAAGGTAAGGTCCTTCGTATCTCTACCAAGAGTATAATTCAAAAGTTTACAAAAAGGTTTTGTTAAATCTAGAGGTAAGAGTATTAGAAGGTTCTGTCTTGAAAACATAAGGAGATAGTATTCTATAGCTCTCCGTAGTTTGATCAATAGAAGCTACTAAAATAGTTGGTTTGCAAAGGCTTCTTGGCTCAGGTTTTGAAATGCCAGAACATTTGAGAATATGGAAATTAAGCCAAGACAGTTTTGGAAAGTAGCTTTTGTCAACTAGTGTTGAGGTAAGGAGTATATCAACTAATACACATTCGTATGCATAAGCATATCCAAACAACAAGCAAACACTTCAGCATTAAACAAGAAAAAGTTTTTGTTCCCCCTGATTTTTGCACTCTGGACCACTAATCAGGGTTACTGAAATTGGGATGCTACAATATGCCAGTAAAGCATGAACTTTATTTTCAGGATCGGACGAGTTTCGACCTGTTTCAAAGACAAAGACACCTAAAACATGGCCAACATATATAGATTATGACGCTAATCGACTATGACTCAAGTAACCGCGATCCAAAGAGGGCATTAAGATACCGTACATAGGTTTAGTTTAGGCTTAAGTGGCCCTAATTGACTATGATGCTCCCGTAGTCTCCATCATCGACGATGTTGTCCACGTTGCCATCAGCCTCCTCCGTGTCGGAATCGCTGCTGACTTTCGAGACAGCGTTCCTCCTCCTCATGGATTCTTCACGGGACGCCGCATCGATAATGGTGGAGGTCGTATGCCTAGGCACTGCCCAGAAGCGCTGCCTCCCTTTGGGGTTGCGCAGATTCGGGTGGATCTCCCGCCGGTGGGTTCCGCACAGCTCAATCAACGCCATTCGCTCCTGCTTGAACAGCTTTCGCCAGTACGCGCTCGTGCGCGAGTACCGTGCCATTGCCCTCTTCGCTCCATCAGCTGGCGATGGTGCTCATCGATCTTTCTCGCTAACGCGTTGTCACGCAAGAGCGGCACGACAGGCACCCCAGCTTAGCTAAGCTCGAAGACGGCAGGAAGCCTCGGGAACTGTGGCGCGAGTATGTCATAGTGGGCGAACATCTGAGCCTCGTGCAAGCTAAGTTTGGGCCTCTCCTTCTCCATGGTGATGAAGGAACACGATTTAAGCTTCGGCCCCGAGGTTAAGGGTATAAGGGCAAGGACATAGGCCTAGTCGTGGATGCCACTACCAATCAGTTCGGAGAATAGACTTCTCGCGGATCGCCCTCATGAAGGACATGCTTATCATCCATGCAGCCTGATCTAATGGCGCCTAACAATCGGAGATCTGGTCTTCTAGAAGCCCGGAGCGGTTGATGGTTAGGTTTGTGTCCCAATTGTTTGGGCCAACCGCTATCATTGAAAAGAAAACACGTGCAAATGACTCTAGTGGATCCATGTGGTTTATGGAAAGAACACACATGCAATGACACTGGTGGTGGTTTATGAAAAGAAAACACATGCAAAGACATGCAATGACACTGGTGTATCCATTTGGTTTATGAGAAGGACACACATGCAATGACAACTGGTGGATCCATGTGGTTTATGAAAAGAACACCACATGCTAGAGTGGCATCATTGCATGTGTTCTTTTCAAAAACCACAGTGATGCGCACTAACGCACACACATGCAATGACTCTAGTGGTGGTTTATGAAAAGGGCACCACATACAATGACTCCGGTGGATCCAGGTGGTTTATGAAAAGAACAACACATCCAATGACTCTAGTTGTGGTTTATAAAAAGTACACCACATGTAGTGACTCTGGTGGATCCAAGTGGTCGTTTATCAAAAGGACACCATCTGCAGTGACTCTGGTTGTGGTTTATGAAAAGGACATAGATGCAATGACACTGGTGGATCCAAGTGGTGGTTTATGAAAAGAACAAACATGCAATGACTCTCGTGGTGGTTTATGAAAAGGACACACATGCAATGACATGCATTGGATCCAAGTGGTGGTTTATGAAAAGAACAAACATGCAATGACTCTGGTTGTGGTTTATGAAAAGGACACACATGCAATGACACGAGTGGTGGTTTATGAAAAGAACACACATGAAAAGACATGCAATGACACTAGTGGATCCATTTGGTTTATGAGAAGGACACACATGCAATGACAACTAGTGGATCCATGTGGTTTATGAAAATAACAAAACATGCTGGAGTGGCATCATTGCATTTTTTCTTTTCAAAAACCATAGTGATGCACAGAGACACAGACACATGCAATGTCCCTAGTGGTTGTTTATGAAAAGGACACCGCATGAAGTGACTCTGGGGGATCCAAGTGGTGGTTTATGAAAAGAACACATATGCAATGACTCTAGTGGTGGTTTATGAAAAGGACACCACATGTAGAGACTCTGGTGGATCCAAGTGGTGGTTTATGAAAAGGACACCAAATGGAGTGACTCTGGTTGTGGTTTATGAAAAGTACACACATGCAATGAAACTCGTGGATCCAAATGGTGGTTTATGAAAAGAACAAACGTGTTGTGACTCTAGTGGTGGTCTATGAAAAGGACACACATGCAATGCCACTTGTGGATCCAAGTGGTGGTTTATGAAAAGAACAGACATGCAATGACCCTAGTTGTGGTTTATGAAAATGACACAAAATGCAATGACTCTAGTTGTGGTTTATGAAAAGGGCAGACATGCCAAGACATGCAATGACAATGGTGGATCCATTTGGTTTATGAGAAGGACACACATGCAATGACAACTGGTGGATCCATGTGGTTTATGAAAACAACACCACATAAAGTGACTCTGGTGGTGGTTTATGAAAAGTACATACATGCAATCACACTGGTGGATCCTAGTGGTGGTTTATGAAAAGAACAAACATTCAATGACCCTAGTTATGGTTTATGAAAAGGACACCAAATGTAATGACTCTGGTTGTGGTTTATGAAAAGGACACACATGCAATGACACTGGTGGATCCAAGTGGTGGTTTATGAAAAGAACAAACATGCAGTGACCCTAGTTGTGGTTTATGAAAAGGACACACATGCAATGACACTAGTGGTGGTTTATGAAAAGAACACACATGCAAAGACATGCAATGACACTGGTGGATCCATTTGGTTTATGAGAAGGACAAAAATGCAATGACAACTAGTGGATCCATGTGGTTTATGAAAAGAACAGTACATGTTGGAGTGGCCTCATTGCATGTGTTCTTTTCAAAAATCATAGTGATGCACACTGACACACATACACATATACAATGACTCTAGTGGTGGTTTATGGAAAAGACACCACACACAATGACTCTGGTGGATCCAGGTGGTTTACGAAAAGAACAACAAATGCAATGACTCTAGTGGTGGTTTATAAAAAGAAAACCACATCAAGTGACTCTGGTGGATCCAAGTGGTGGTTTATGAAAAGGGCACCACATACAATGACTCCGGTGGATCCAGGTGGTTTATGAAAAGAACAACACATCCAATGACTCTAGTTGTGGTTTATAAAAAGTACACCACATGTAGTGACTCTGGTGGATCCAAGTGGTCGTTTATCAAAAGGACACCATCTGCAGTGACTCTGGTTGTGGTTTATGAAAAGGACATAGATGCAATGACACTGGTGGATCCAAGTGGTGGTTTATGAAAAGAACAAACATGCAATGACTCTAGTGGTGGTTTATGAAAAGGACACACATGCAATAACATGCATTGGATCCAAGTGGTGGTTTATGAAAAGAACAAACATGCAATGACTCTGGTTGTGGTTTATGAAAAGGACACACATGCAATGACACGAGTGGTGGTTTATGAAAAGAACACACATGAAAAGACATGCAATGACACTAGTGGATCCATTTGGTTTATGAGAAGGACACACATGCAATGACAACTAGTGGATCCATGTGGTTTATGAAAATAACAAAACATGCTGGAGTGGCATCATTGCATTTTTTCTTTTCAAAAACCATAGTGATGCACAGAGACACAGACACATGCAATGTCCCTTGTGGTTGTTTATGAAAAGGACACCGCATGAAGTGACTCTGGGGGATCCAAGTGGTGGTTTATGAAAAGAACACATATGCAATGACTCTAGTGGTGGTTTATGAAAAGGACACCACATGTAGAGACTCTGGTGGATCCAAGTGGTGGTTTATGAAAAGGACACCAAATGGAGTGACTCTGGTTGTGGTTTATGAAAAGTACACACATGCAATGAAACTCGTGGATCCAAATGGTGGTTTATGAAAAGAACAAACGTGTTGTGACTCTAGTGGTGGTCTATGAAAAGGACACACATGCAATGCCACTTGTGGATCCAAGTGGTGGTTTATGAAAAGAACAGACATGCAATGACCCTAGTTGTGGTTTATGAAAAGGACACAAAATGCAATGACTCTAGTTGTGGTTTATGAAAAGGGCAGACATGCCAAGACATGCAATGACAATGGTGGATCCATTTGGTTTATGAGAAGGACACACATGCAATGACAACTGGTGGATCCATGTGGTTTATGAAAACAACACCACATACAGTGACTCTGGTGGTGGTTTATGAAAAGTACATACATGCAATCACACTGGTGGATCCTAGTGGTGGTTTATGAAAAGAACAAACATTCAATGACCCTAGTTATGGTTTACGAAAAGGACACCAAATGTAATGACTCTGGTTGTGGTTTATGAAAAGGACACACATGCAATGACACTGGTGGATCCAAGTGGTGGTTTATGAAAAGAACAAACATGCAGTGACCCTAGTTGTGGTTTATGAAAAGGACACACATGCAATGACACTAGTGGTGGTTTATGAAAAGAACACACATGCAAAGACATGCAATGACACTGGTGGATCCATTTGGTTTATGAGAAGGACAAAAATGCAATGACAACTAGTGGATCCATGTGGTTTATGAAAAGAACAGTACATGTTGGAGTGGCCTCATTGCATGTGTTCTTTTCAAAAATCATAGTGATGCACACTGACACACATACACATATACAATGACTCTAGTGGTGGTTTATGGAAAAGGCACCACACACAATGACTCTGGTGGATCCAGGTGGTTTACGAAAAGAACAACAAATGCAATGACTCTAGTGGTGGTTTATAAAAAGAAAACCACATGAAGTGACTCTGGTGGATCCAAGTGGTGGTTTATGAAAAGGGCACCACATACAATGACTCTGGTTGTGGTTTATGAAAAGGACACACATGCAATGACATGCATTGGATCCAAGTGGTGGTTTATGAAAAGAACAAACATGCAATGACTCTGGTTGTGGTTTATGAAAAGGACACACATGCAATGACACGAGTGGTGGTTTCTGAAAAGAACACACATGAAAAGACATGCAATGACACTAGTGGATCCATTTGGTTTATGAGAAGGACACACATGCAATGACAACTAGTGGATCCATGTGGTTTATGAAAATAACAAAACATGCTGGAGTGGCATCATTGCATTTGTTCTTTTCAAAAACCATAGTGATGCACAGTGACACAGACACATGCAATGACCCTAGTTGTTGTTTAGGAAAAGGACACCGCATGAAGTGACTCTAGTGGATCCAAGTGGTGGTTTATGAAAAGAACACATATGCAATGACTCTAGTGGTGGTTTATGAAAAGGACACCACATGTAGAGACTCTGGTGGATCCAAGTGGTGGTTTATGAAAAGGACACCAAATGCAGTGACTCTGGTTGTGGTCTATGAAAAGTACACACATGCAATGAAACTGGTGGATCCAAATGGTGGTTTATGAAAAGAACAAACGTGTTGTGACTCTAGTGGTGGTCTGTGAAAAGGACACACATGCAATGCCACTTGTGGATCCAAGTGGTGGTTTATGAAAAGAACAGACATGCAATGACCCTAGTTGTGGTTTATGAAAAGGACACAAAATGCAGTGACTCTAGTTGTGGTTTATGAAAAGGGCACACATGCAAAGAGATGCAATGACAATGGTGGATCCATTTGGTTTATGAGAAGGACACACATGCAATGACAACTGGTGGATCCATGTGGTTTATGAAAACAACACCACATATGGTGACTCTGGTGGTGGTTTCTGAAAAGTACATACATGCAATGACACTGGTGGATCCTAGTGGTGGTTTATGAAAAGAACAAACATTCAATGACCCTAGTTATGGTTTATGAAAAGGACACCAAATGTAATGACTCTGGTTGTGGTTTATGAAAAGGACACACATGCAATGACATTGGTGGATCCAAGTGGTGGTTTATGAAAAGAACAAACATGCAGTGACCCTAGTTGTGGTTTATGAAAAGGACACACATGCAATGACACTAGTGGTGGTTTATGAAAATAACACACATGCAATGACACAGGTGGATCCATTTGGTTTATGAGAAGGACACAAATGCAATGACAACTGGTGGATCCATGTCGTTTATGAAAAGAACAGTACATGTTGGAGTGGCCTCATTGCATGTGTTCTTTTCAAAAATCACAGTGATGCACACTGACACACATACACATATAGAATGACTCTAGTGGTGGTTTATGGAAAGGACACCGCATACAATGACTCTGGTGGATCCAGGTGGTTTATGAAAAGAACAACACATGCAATGACTCTAGTGGTGGTTTATAAAAAGGACACCACATGAAGTGACTCTGGTGGATCCAAGTGGTGGTTTATGAAAAGGACACCAAATCCAGTGACTCTGGTTGTGGTTTATGAAAAGGACACACATGCAATGACACCGGTGGATCGAAGTGGTGGTTTATGAAAAGCACAAACATGCAGTGACTCTAGTGGTGGTTTATGAAAAGGACACACATGCAATGACACTGGTGGATCCAAGTGGTGGTTTATCAAAAAAACAAACATGCAATTACCCTAGTTGTGGTTTATGAAAAGGAAACACATGCAATGACATTCATTGGATCCAAGTGGTGGTTTATGAAAAGAACAAACATGCAATGACTCTGGTTGTGGTTTATGAAAAGGACACACATGCAATGACACGAGTGGTGGTTTCTGAAAAGAACACACATGAAAAGACATGCAATGACACCAGTGGATCCATTTGGTTTATGAGAAGGACACACATGCAATGACAACTAGTGGATCCATGCGGTTTATGAAAATAACAAAACATGCTGGAGTGGCATCATTGCATTTGTTCTTTTCAAAAACCATAGTGATGCACAGTGACACAGACACATGCAATGACCCTAGTTGTTGTTTAGGAAAAGGACACCGCATGAAGTGACTCTAGTGGATCTAAGTGGTGGTTTATGAAAAGAACACATATGCAATGACTCTAGTGGTGGTTTATGAAAAGGACACCACATGTAGAGACTCTGGTGGATCCAAGTGGTGGTTTATGAAAAGGACACCGAATCCAGTGACTCTGGTTGTGGTTTATGAAAAGGACACACATGCAATGACATGCATTGGATCCAAGTGGTGGTTTATTAAAAGACCAAACATGCAATGACTCTGGTTGTGGTTTATGAAAAGGACACACATGCAATGACACGAGTGGTGGTTTCTGAAAAGAACACACATGAAAAGACATGCAATGACACTAGTGGATCCATTTGGTTTATGAGAAGGACACACATGCAATGACAACTAGTGGATCCATGTGGTTTATGAAAATAACAAAACATGCTGGAGTGGAATCATTGCATTTGTTCTTTTCAAAAACCATAGTGATGCACAGTGACACAGACACATGCAATGACCCTAGTTGTTGTTTAGGAAAAGGACACCGCATGAAGTGACTCTAGTGGATACAAGTGGTGGTTTATGAAAAGAACACATATGCAATGACTCTAGTGGTTGTTTATGAAAAGGACACCACATGTAGAGACTCTGGTGGATCCAAGTGGTGGTTTATGAAAAGGACACCAAATGGAGTGACTCTGGTTGTGGTTTATGAAAAGTACACACATGCAATGAAACTGGTGGATCCAAATGGTGGTTTATGAAAAGAACAAACGTGTTGTGACTCTAGTGGTGGTCTATGAAAAGGACACACATGCAATGCCACTTGTGGATCCAAGTGGTGGTTTATGAAAAGAACAGATATGCAATGACCCTAGTTGTGGTTTATGAAAAGGACACAAAATGCAGTGACTCTAGTTGTGGTTTATGAAAAGGGCACACATGCAAAGAGATGCAATGACAATGGTGGATCCATTTGGTTTATGAGAAGGACACACATGCAATGACAACTGGTGGATCCATGTGGTTTATGAAAACAACACCACATACAGTGACTCTGGTGGTGGTTTATGAAAAGTACATACATGCAATGACACTGGTGGATCCTAGTGGTGGTTTATGAAAAGAACAAACATTCAATGACCCTAGTTATGGTTTATGAAAAGGACACCAAATGTAATGACTCTGGTTGTGGTTTATGAAAAGGACACACATGCAATGACACTGGTGGATCCAAGTGGTGGTTTATGAAAAGAACAAACATGCAGTGACCCTAGTTGTGGTTTATGAAAAGGACACACATGCAATGACACTAGTGGTGGTTTATGAAAATAACACACATGCAATGACACTGGTGGATCCATTTGGTTTATGAGAAGGACACAAATGCAATGACAACTGGTGGATCCATGTAGTTTATGAAAAGAACAGTACATGTTTGAGTGGCCTCATTGCATGTGTTCCTTTCAAAAATCACAGTGATGCACACTGACACACATACACATATACAATGACTCTAGTGGTGGTTTATGGAAAGGACACCACATACAATGACTATGGTGGATCCAGGTGGTTTATGAAAAGAACAACACATGCAATGACTCTAGTGGTGGTTTATAAAAAGGACACCACATGAAGTGACTCTGGTGGATCCAAGTGGTGGTTTATGAAAAGGACACCAAATCCAGTGACTCTGGTTGTGGTTTATGAAAAGGACACACATGCAATGACACCGGTGGATCGAAGTGGTGGTTTATGAAAAGCACAAACATGCAGTGACTCTAGTGGTGGTTTATGAAAAGGACACACATGCAATGACACTGGTGGATCCAAGTGGTGCTTTATCAAAAAACAAACATGCAATTACCCTAGTTGTGGTTTATGAAAAGGAAACACATGCAATGACATTCATTGGATCCAAGTGGTGGTTTATGAAAAGAACAAACATGCAATGACTCTGGTTGTGGTTTATGAAAAGGACACACATGCAATGACACGAGTGGTGGTTTCTGAAAAGAACACACATGAAAAGACATGCAATGACACCAGTGGATCCATTTGGTTTATGAGAAGGACACACATGCAATGACAACTAGTGGATCCATGTGGTTTATGAAAATAACAAAACATGCTGGAGTGGCATCATTGCATTTGTTCTTTTCAAAAACCACAGTGATGCACAGTGACACAGACACATGCAATGACCCTAGTTGTTGTTTATGAAGAGGACACCGCATGAAGTGACTCTGGGGGATCCAAGTGGTGGTTTATGAAAAGAACACATATGCAATGACTCTAGTGGTGGTTTATGAAAAGGACACCACATGTAGAGACTCTGGTGGATCCAAGTGGTGGTTTATGAAAAGGACACCAAATGGAGTGACTCTGGTTGTGGTTTATGAAAAGTACACACATGCAATAAAACTCGTGAATCCAAATGGTGGTTTATGAAAAGAACAAACGTGTTGTGACTCTAGTGGTGGTCTATGAAAAGGACACACATGCAATGCCACTTGTGGATCCAAGTGGTTGTTTATGAAAAGAACAGACATGCAATGACCCTAGTTGTGGTTTATGAAAAGGACACAAAATGCAGTGACTCTAGTTGTGGTTTATGAAAACGGAACACATGCAAAGACATGCAATGACAATGGTGGATCCATTTGGTTTATGAGAAGGACACACATGCAATGACAACTGGTGGATCCATGTGGTTTATGAAAACAACACCACATACAGTGACTCTGGTGGTGGTTTATGAAAAGTACATACATGCAATGACACTGGTGGATCCTAGTGGTGGTTTATGAAAAGTACATACATGCAATGACACTGGTGGATCCTAGTGGTGGTTTATGAAAAGAACAAACATTCAATGACCCTAGTTATGGTTTATGAAAAGGACACCAAATGTAATGACTCTGGTTGTGGTTTATGAAAAGGACACACATGCAATGACACTGGTGGATCCAAGTGGTGGTTTATGAAAAGAACAAACATGAAGTGACCCTAGTTGTGGTTTATGAAAAGGACACACATGCAATGACACTAGTGGTGGTTTATGAAAAGAACACACATGCAAAGACATGCAATGACAGTGGTGGATCCATTTGGTTTATGAGAAGGACACAAATGCAATGACAACTGGTGGATCCATGTGGTTTATGAAAACAACACCACATACAGTGAATCTGGTGGTGGTTTATGAAAAGTACATACATGCAATGACACTGGTGGATCCTAGTGGTGGTTTATGAAAAGAACAAACATTCAATGACCCTAGTTATGGTTTATGAAAAGGACACCAAATGTAGTGACTCTAGTTGTGGTTTATGAAAAGGACACACATGCAATGACACTGGTGGATCCAAGTGGTGGTTTATGAAAAGAACAAACATGCAGTGACCCTAGTTGTGGTTTATGAAAAGGACACACATGCAATGACACTAGTGGTGGTTTATGAAAAGAACACACATGCAAAGACATGCAATGACACTGGTGGATCCATTTGGTTTATGAGAAGGACACACATGCAATGACAACTGGTGGATCCATGTGGTTTATGAAAATAACATCACATGTTGGACTGGCCTCATTGCATGTGTTCTTTTCAAAAACCACAGTGATGCACACTGACACACATACACATATACAATGACTCTAGTGGTGGTTTATGGAAAGGACACCACATACAATGACTCTGGTGGATCCAGGTGGTTTATGAAAAGAACAACACATGCAATGACTCTAGTGGTGGTTGATAAAAAGGACACCACCTGAAGTGACTCTGGTGGATCCAAGTGGTGGTTTATGAAAAGGACACCAAATCCAGTGACTCTGGTTGTGGTTTATGAAAAGGACAGACATGCAATGAGACCGGTGGATCCAAGTGGTGGTTTATGAAAAGCACAAACATGCAGTGACTCTAGTGGTGGTTTATGAAAAGGACACACATGCAATGACACTGGTGGATCCAAGTGGTGGTTTATCAAAAAAACAAACATGCAATGACCCTAGTTCTGGTTTATGAAAAGTAAACACATGCAATGACATTCATTGGATCCAAGTGGTGGTTTACAAAAATAACAAACATGCAATGTCTCTGGTTGTGGTTTATGAAAAGGGCACACATGCAATGTCAACTGGTGGATCCATGTGGTTTATGAAAAGAACACCACATGCTAGAGTTACATCATTGCATGTGTTCTTTTGAAAAACCACAGTGATGCACACTGTCACACACACTCATGCAATGACTCTAGTGGTGGTTTATTAAAAGGACACCACATGCAGTGACTCTGGTGGATCGAGGAGGTTTATGAAAAGAACAACACATGTAATGACTCTAGTGGTGGTTTATAAAAAGGACACCACATGAAGTGACTTTGGTGGATCCAAGTGGTGGTTTATGAAAAGGACACCACATGTAGTGACTGTAGTGATGGTTTATCAAAAGTACACACATGCAATAACACTGGTGGATCCAAGTGGTGGTTTATGAAAAGAACAAACATGCAATAACCCTAGTTATGGTTTATGAAAAGGACACCAAATGCAGTGACTCTGGTTGTGGTTTATGAAAAGGACACACATGCAATTACATGGGTGGATCCAAGTGGTGGTTTATGAAAAGAAGAAACATGCAGTGAACCTAGTTGTGGTTTATGAAAAGGACACACATGCAATGACATACATTGGTTCCAAGTGGTGGTTTATAAAAAGAACAAACATGCAATGACTCTGGTTGTGGTTTAAGAAAAGGACACACATGCAATGACACAAGTGGTGGTTTATGAAAAGGACACCACATACAATGACTCCGGTGGATCCAGGTGGTTTATGAAAAGAACAACACATCCAATGACTCTAGTGGTGGTTTATATAAAGGACACCACATGTAGTGACTCTGGTGGATCCAAGTGGTGGTTGATGAAAAGGACACGAAATGCAGTGACTCTGGTTGTGGTTTATGAAAAGGACACAGATGCAATGACACTGCTGGATCCAAGTGGTGGTTTATGAAAAGAACAAACATGAAGTGACTCTGGTTGTGGTTTATGAAAAGAACACACATGTACTGACATGAATTGGATCCAAGTGGTGGTTTATGAAAAGAACAAACATGCAATGACTCTGGTTGTGGTTTATGAAAAGGACACACATGCAATGACACTAGTGGTGGTTTATGAAAAGAACACACATGCAAAGACATGCAATGACACTAGTGGATCCATTTGGTTTATGAGAAGGACACACATGCAATGACAACTGGTGGATCCATGTGGTTTATGAAAACAACACCACATACAGTGACTCTGGTGGTGGTTTATGAAAAGTACATACACGCAATGACACTGGTGGATCCTAGTGGTGGTTTATGAAAAGAACAAACATTCAATGACCCTAGTTATGGTTTATGAAAAGGACACCAAATGTAGTGACTCTGGTTGTGGTTTATGACAAGGACACACATGCAATGACACTGGTGGATCCAAGTGGTGGTTTATGAAAATAACAAACATGCAGTGACCCTAGTTGTGGTTTATGAAAAGGACACACATGCAATGACATTCATTGGATCCAAGTGGTGGTTTACGAAAAGAACAAACATGCAATGACTCTGGTTGTGGTTTATGAAAAGGGCACGCATGAAATGTCAACTGGTGGATCCATGTGGTTTATGAAAAGAACACCACATGCTAGAGTGACATCATTGCATGTGTTCTTTTCAAAAACCACAGTGATGCACACTGTCACACACACACATGCAATGACTCTAGTGGTGGTTTATGAAAAGGAAACCACATGTAGTGAATCTGGTGGATCGAGGTGGTTTATGAAAAGAACAACACATGCAATGGCTCTAGTGGTGGTTTTATAAAAAGGGCAGCACATGAAGTGACTTTGGTGGATCCAAGTGGTGGTTTATGAAAAGAACACCACATGTAGTGACTATAGTGATGGTTTATCAAAAGTACACACATGCAATAACACTGGTGGATCCAAGTGGTGGTTTATGAAAAGAACAAACATGCAATGACCCTAGTTATGGTTTATGAAAAGGACACCAAATGCAGTGACTCTGGTTGTGGTTTATGAAAAGGACACACATGCAATTACATGGGTGGATCCAAGTGGTGGTTTATGAAAAGAAGAAACATGCAGTGAACCTAGTTATGGTTTATGAAAAGGACACACATGCAATGACATACATTGGTTCCAAGTGGTGGTTTATAAAAAGAACAAACATGCAATGACTCTGGTTGTGGTTTATGAAAAGGACACACATGCAATGACATACATTGGTTCCAAGTGGTGGTTTATAAAAAGAACAAACATGCAATGACTCTGGTTGTGGTTTAAGAAAAGGACACACATGCAATGACACAAGTGGTGGTTTATGAAAAGTACACCACATACAATGACTCCGGTGGATCCAGGTGGTTTATGAAAAGAACAACACATCCAATGACTCTAGTGGTGGTTTATATAAAGGACACCACATGTAGTGACTCTGGTGGATCCAAGTGGTGGTTGATGAAAAGGACACGAAATGCAGTGACTCTGGTTGTGGTTTATGAAAAGGACACAGATGCAATGACACTGCTGGATCCAAGTGGTGGTTTATGAAAAGAACAAACATGAAGTGACTCTGGTTGTGGTTTATGAAAAGAACACACATGTACTGACATGCATTGGATCCAAGTGGTGGTTTATGAAAAGAACAAATATGCAATGACTCTGGTTGTGGTTTATGAAAAGGACACACATGCAATGACACTAGTGGTGGTTTATGAAAAGAACACACATGCAAAGACATGCAATGACACTGGTGGATCCATTTGGTTTATGAGAAGGACACACATGCAATGACAACTGGTGGATCCATGTGGTTTATGAAAACAACACCACATACAGTGACTCTGGTGGTGGTTTATGAAAAGTACATACACGCAATGACACTGGAGGATCCTAGTGGTGGTTTATGAAAAGAACAAACATTCAATGACCCTAGTTATGGTTTATGAAAAGGACACCAAATGTAGTGACTCTGGTTGTGGTTTATGACAAGGACACACATGCAATGACACTGGTGGATCCAAGTGGTGGTTTATGAAAAGAACAAACATGCAGTGACCCTAGTTGTGGTTTATGAAAAGGACACACATGCAATGACACTAGTGGTGGTTTATGAAAAGAACACACATGCAAAGACATGCAATGACACTGGTGGATCCATTTGGTTTATGAGAAGGACACACATGCAAGGACAACTGGTGGATCCATGTGGATTATGAAAAGAACAGCACATGTTGGAGTGGCCTCATTGCATGTGTTCTTTTCAAAAACCACAGTGATGCACACTGACACACATACACATATACAATGATTCTAGTGGTGGTTTATGGAAAGGACACCACATACAATGACTCTGTTGGATCCAGGTGGTTTAGGAAAAGAACAACACATGCAATGACTCTAGTGGTGGTTTATAAAAACTACACCACATTAAGTGACTCTGGTGGATCCAAGTGGTGGTTTATGAAAAGGACACCAAATCCAGTGATTCTGGTCTTGGTTTATGAAAAGGACACACATGCAATGACACCGGTGGATCCAAGTGGTGGTTTATGAAAAGCACAAACATGCAGTGACTCTAGTGGTGGTTTATGAAAAGGACACACATGCAATGACACTGGTGGATCCAAGTGGTGGTTTATCAAAAAAACAAACATGCAATGACCCTAGTTGTGATTTATGAAAAGGAAACACATGCAATGACATTCATTGGATCCAAGTGGTGGTTTATGAAGAGAACAAACATGCAATGACTCTGGTTGTGGTTTATGAAAAGGGCACACATGCAATGTCAACTGGTGGATCCATGTGATTTATGAAAAGAACACCACATGCTAGAGTGACATCATTGCATGTGTTCTTTTCAAAAACCACAGTGATGCACACTGTCACACACACACATGCAATGACTCTAGTGGTGGTTTATGAAAAGGACACCACATGCAGTGACTCTGGTGGATCGAGGTGGTTTATGAAAAGAACAACACATGCAATGGCTCTAGTGGTGGTTTTATAAAAAGGAGAGCACATGAAGTGACTTTGGTGGATCCAAGTGGTGGTTTATGAAAAGGACACCACATGTAGTGACTCTAGTGGTGGTTTATCAAAAGTACACACATGCAATGACACTGGTGGATCCAAGTGGTGGTTTATGAAAAGAACAAACATGCAATGACCCTAGTTATGGTTTATGAAAAGGACACCAAATGTAGTGACTCTAGTTGTGGTTTATGAAAAGGACACACATGCAATTACATGGGTGGATCCAAGTGGTGGTTTATGAAAAGAAGAAACATACAGTGACCCTAGTTGTGGATTATGAAAAGGACACACATGCAATGACATACATTGGTTCCAAGTGGTGGTTTATAAAAAGAACAAACATGCAATGATTCTGGTTGTGGTTTAAGAAAAGGACACACATGCAATGACACAAGTGGTGGTTTATGAAAAGGACACCACATACAATTACTCCGGTGGATCCAGGTGGTTTATGAAAAGAACAACACATCCAATGACTCTAGTGGTGGTTTATATAAAGGACACCACATGTAGTGACTCTGGTGGATCCAAGTGGTGGTTGATAAAAAGGACACGAAATGCAGTGACTCTGGTTGTGGTTTATGAAAAGGACACAAATGCAATGACACTGCTGGATCCAAGTGGTGGTTTATGAAAAGAACAAACATGAAGTGACTCTGGTTGTGGTTTATGAAAAGAACACACATGTACTGACATGAATTGGATCCAAGTGGTGGTTTATGAAAAGAACAAACATGCAATGACTCTGGTTGTGGTTTATGAAAAGGACACACATGCAATGACACTAGTGGTGGTTTATGAAAAGAACACACATGCAAAGACATGCAATGACACTGGTGGATCCATTTGGTTTATGAGAAGGACACACATGCAATGATAACTGGTGGATCCATGTGGTTTATGAAAACAACACCACATACAGTGACTCTGGTGGTGGTTTATGAAAAGTACATACACGCAATGACACTGGTGGATCCTAGTGGTGGTTTATGAAAAGAACAAACATTCAATGACCCTAGTTATGGTTTATGAAAAGGACACCAAATGTAATTACTCTGGTTGTGGTTTATGAAAAGGACACACATGCAATGACACTGGTGGATCCAAGTGGTGGTTTATCAAAAAAACAAACATGCAATGACCCTAGTTGTGTTTATGAAAAGGAAACACATGCAATGACATTCATTGGATCCAAGTGGTGGTTTACGAAAATAATAAACATGCAATGACTCTGGTTGTGGTTTATGAAAAGGGCACACATGCAATGTCAACTGGTGGATCCATGTGGTTTATGAAAAGAACACCACATGCTAGAGTTACATCATTGCATGTGTTCTTTTGAAAAACCACAGTGATGCACACTGTCACACACACTCATGCAATGACTCTAGTGGTGGTTTATGAAAAGGACACCACATGCAGTGACTCTGGTGGATCGAGGAGGTTTATGAAAAGACCAATACATGTAATGACTCTAGTGGTGGTTTATAAAAAGGACACCACATGAAGTGACTTTGGTGGATCCAAGTGGTGGTTTATGAAAAGGACACCACATGTAGTGACTCTAGTGATGGTTTATCAAAAGTACACACATGCAATAACACTGGTGGATCCAAGTGGTGGTTTATGAAAAGAACAAGCATGCAATGACCCTAGTTATGGTTTATGAAAAGGACACCAAATGCAGTGACTCTGGTTGTGGTTTATGAAAAGGACACACATGCAATTACATGGGTGGATCCAAGTGGTGGTATATGAAAAGGACACAGATGCAATGACACTGCTGGATCCAAGTGGTGGTTTATGAAAAGAACAAACATGAAGTGACTCTGGTTGTGGTTTATGAAAAGAACACACATGTACTGACATGCATTGGATCCAAGTGGTGGTTTATGAAAAGAACAAACATGCAATGACTCTGGTTGTGGTTTATGAAAAGGACACACATGCAATGACACTAGTGGTGGTTTATGAAAAGAACACACATGCAAAGACATGCAATGACACTGGTGGATCCATTTGGTTTATGAGAAGGACACACATGCAATGACAACTGGTGGATCCATGTGGTTTATGAAAATAACATCACATGTTGGAGTGGCCTCATTGCATGTGTTCTTTTCAAAAACCAAAGTGATGCACACTGGCACACATACACATATACAATGACTCTAGTGGTGGTTTATGGAAAGGACACCACATACAATGACTCTCGTGGATCCAGGTGGTTTATGAAAAGAACAACACATGCAATGACTCTAGTGGTGGTTTATAAAAAGGACACCACATGAAGTGACTCTGGTGGATCCAAGTGATGGTTTATGAAAAGGACACCAAATCCAGTGACTCTGGTTGTGGTTTATGAAAAGGACACACATGCAATGACACCGGTGGATCCAAGTGGTGGTTTATGAAAAGCACAAACATGTAGTGACTCTAGTGGTGGTTTATGAAAATGACACACATGTAATGACACTGGTGGATCCAAGTGGTGGTTTCTCAAAAAAAAATGCAATGACCCTAGTTATGGTTTATGAAAAGGAAACACATGCAATGACATTCATTGGATCCAAGTGGTGGTTTATGAAAAGAACAAACATGCAATGACTCTGGTTGTGGTTTATGAAAAGGGCACACATGCAATGTCAACTTGTGGAACCATGT
The DNA here is from genome assembly GCA_023614405.1 of Avena insularis. Classification (NCBI taxonomy): domain Eukaryota; kingdom Viridiplantae; phylum Streptophyta; class Magnoliopsida; order Poales; family Poaceae; genus Avena; species Avena insularis. The sequence goes on from CM042690.1 coordinate 285,141,548, forward strand.
GGTTTATGAAAAGAACACCACATGCTAGAGTGACATCATTGCATGTGTTCTTTTCAAAAACCACAGTGATGCACACTGTCACACACACACATGCAATGACTCTAGTGGTGGTTTATGAAAAGGACACCACATGCAGTGAATCTGGTGGATCGAGGTGGTTTATGAGAAGAACAACACATGCAATGGCTCTAGTGGTGGTTTATAAAAAGGACACCACATGAAGTGACTTTGGTGGATCCAAGTGGTGGTTTATGAAAAGGACACCACATGTAGTGACTCTAGTGGTGGTTTATCAAAAGTACACACATGCAATGACACTGGTGGATCCAAGTGGTGGTTTATGAAAAGAACAAACATGCAATGACCCTAGTTATGGTTTATGAAAAGAACACCAAATGTAGTGACTCTGGTTGTGGTTTATGAAAAGGACACACATGCAATTACATGGGTGGATCCAAGTGGTGGTTTATGAAAAGATGAAACATGCAGTGACCCTAGTTGTGGATTATGAAAAGGACACACATGCAATGACATACATTGGTTCCAAGTGGTGGTTTATAAAATGAACAAACATGCAATGACTCTGGTTGTGGTTTAAGAAAAGGACACACATACAATGACACAAGTGGTGGTTTATGAAAAGGACACCACATACAATGACTCCGGTGGATACAGGTGGTTTATGAAAAGAACAACACATCCAATGACTCTAGTGGTGGTTTATATAAAGGACACCACATGTAGTGACTCTGGTGGATCCAAGTGGTGGTTTATGAAAAGGACACCAAATGCAGTGACTCTGGTTGTTGTTTTTGAAAAGGACACACATGCAATGACACTGGTGGATCCAAGTGGTGGTTTATGAAAAGAACAACACATGCAATGGCTCTAGTGGTGGTTTATAAAAAGGACACCACATGAAGTGACTTTGGTGGATCCAAGTGGTGGTTTATGAAAAGGACACCACATGTAGTGACTCTAGTGGTGGTTTATCAAAAGTATACACATGCAATGACACTGGTGGATCCAAGTGGTGGTTTATGAAAAGAACAAACATGCAATGACCCTAGTTATGGTTTATGAAAGGACACCAAATGTAGTGACTCTAGTTGTGGTTTATGAAAAGGACACACATGCAATTACATGGGTGGATCCAAGTGGTGGTTTATGAAAAGATGAAACATGCAGTTACCCTAGTTGTGGTTTATGAAAAGGACACACATGCAATGACATACATTTGTTCCAAGTGGTGGTTTATAAAAAGAACAAACATGCAATGACTCTGGTTGTGGTTTAAGAAAAGGACACACGTGCAATGACACAAGTGGTGGTTTATGAAAAGGACACCACATACAATGACTCCGGTGGATACAGGTGGTTTATGAAAAGAACAACACATCCAATGACTCTAGTGGTGGTTTATATAAAGGACACCAGATGTAGTGACTCTGGTGGATCCAAGTGGTGGTTAATGAAAAGGACACCAAATGCAGTGACTCTGGTTGTGGTTTTTGAAAAGGACACACATGCAATGACACTGGTGGATCCAAGTGGTGGTTTATGAAAAGAACACACATGTAGTGACATGCATTGGATCCAAGTGGTGGTTTATGAAAAGAACAACACATGCAATGACTCTGGTTGTGGTTTATGAAAAGGACACCACATGAAGTGACTGTAGTGGTGGTTTATCAAAAGTACACACATGCAATGACACTGGTGGATCCAAGTGGTGGTTTATGAAAAGAACAAACATGCAATGACCCTAGTTATGGTTTATGAAAAGGACACCAAATGCAGTGACTCTGGTTGTGGTTTATGAAAAGGACACACATGCAATGACACCGGTGGATCCAAGTGGTGGTTTATGAAAAGAACAAACATGAAGTGACTCTGGTTGTGGTTTATGAAAAGAACACACATGTACTGACATGCATTGGATCCAAGTGGTGGTTTATGAAAAGAACAAACATGCAATGACTCTGGTTGTGGTTTATGAAAAGGACACACATGCAATGACACTAGTGGTGGTTTATGAAAAGAACACACATGCAAAGACATGCAATGACACTGGTGGATCCATTTGGTTTATGAGAAGGACACACATGCAATGACAACTGGTGGATCCATGTGGTTTATGAAAAGAACATCACATGTTGGAGTGGCCTCATTGCATGTGTTCTTTTCAAAAACCAAAGTGATGCACACTGGCACACATACACATATACAATGACTCTAGTGGTGGTTTATGGAAAGGACACCACATACAATGACTCTCGTGGATCCAGGTGGTTTATGAAAAGAACAACACATGCAATGACTCTAGTGGTGGTTTATAAAAAGGACACCACATGAAGTGACTCTGGTGGATCCAAGTGATGGTTTATGAAAAGGACACCAAATCCAGTGACTCTGGTTGTGGTTTATGAAAAGGACACACATGCAATGACACCGGTGGATCCAAGTGGTGGTTTATGAAAAGCACAAACATGTAGTGACTCTAGTGGTGGTTTATGAAAATGACACACATGTAATGACACTGGTGGATCCAAGTGGTGGTTTCTCAAAAAAAAATGCAATGACCCTAGTTGTGGTTTATGAAAAGGAAACACAATGACATTCATTGGATCCAAGTGGTGGTTTATGAAAAGAACAAACATGCAATGACTACGGTTGTGGTTTATGAAAGGCACATGCAATGTCAACTTGTGGAACCATGTGGTTTATGAAAAGAACACCACATGCTAGAGTGACATCATTGCATGTGTTCTTTTCAAAACCACGATGATGCACACACACACACACATGCAATGACTCTAGTGGTGGTTTATGAAAAGGACACCACATGCAGTGAATCTGGTGGATCGAGGTGGTTTATGAGAAGAACAACACATGCAATGGCTCTAGTGGTGGTTTATAAAAAGGACACCACATGAAGTGACTTTGGTGGATCCAAGTGGTGGTTTATGAAAAGGACACCACATGTAGTGACTCTAGTGGTGGTTTATCAAAAGTACACACATGCAATGACACTGGTGGATCCAAGTGGTGGTTTATGAAAAGAACAAACATGCAATGACCCTAGTTATGGTTTATGAAAAGGACACCAAATGTAGTGACTCTGGTTGTGGTTTATGAAAAGGACACACATGCAATTACATGGGTGGATCCAAGTGGTGGTTTATGAAAAGATGAAACATGCAGTGACCCTAGTTGTTGATTATGAAAAGGACACATGCAATGACATACATTGGTTCCAAGTGGTGGTTTATAAAATGAACAAACATGCAATGACTCTGGTTGTGGTTTAAGAAAAGGACACACATACAATGACACAAGTGGTGGTTTATGAAAAGGACACCACATACAATGACTCCGGTGGATACAGGTGGTTTATGAAAAGAACAACACATCCAATGACTCTAGTGGTGGTTTATATAAAGGACACCACATGTAGTGACTCTGGTGGATCCAAGTGGTGGTTTATGAAAAGTACACCAAATGCAGTGACTCTGGTTGTTGTTTTTGAAAAGGACACACATGCAATGACACTGGTGGATCCAAGTGGTGGTTTATGAAAAGAACAACACATGCAATGGCTCTAGTGGTGGTTTATAAAAAGGACACCACATGAAGTGACTTTGGTGGATCCAAGTGGTGGTTTATGAAAAGGACACCACATGTAGTGACTCTAGTGGTGGTTTATCAAAAGTATACACATGCAATGACACTGGTGGATCCAAGTGGTGGTTTATGAAAAGAACAAACATGCAATGACCCTAGTTATGGTTTATGAAAGGACACCAAATGTAGTGACTCTAGTTGTGGTTTATGAAAAGGACACACATGCAATTACATGGGTGGATCCAAGTGGTGGTTTATGAAAAGATGAAACATGCAGTTACCCTAGTTGTGGTTTATGAAAAGGACACACATGCAATGACATACATTTGTTCCAAGTGGTGGTTTATAAAAAGAACAAACATGCAATGACTCTGGTTGTGGTTTAAGAAAAGGACACACGTGCAATGACACAAGTGGTGGTTTATGAAAAGGACACCACATACAATGACTCCGGTGGATACAGGTGGTTTATGAAAAGAACAACACATCCAATGACTCTAGTGGTGGTTTATATAAAGGACACCAGATGTAGTGACTCTGGTGGATCCAAGTGGTGGTTAATGAAAAGGACACCAAATGCAGTGACTCTGGTTGTGGTTTTTGAAAAGGACACACATGCAATGACACTGGTGGATCCAAGTGGTGGTTTATGAAAAGAACACACATGTAGTGACATGCATTGGATCCAAGTGGTGGTTTATGAAAAGAACAACACATGCAATGACTCTGGTTGTGGTTTATGAAAAGGACACCACATGAAGTGACTGTAGTGGTGGTTTATCAAAAGTACACACATGCAATGACACTGGTGGATCCAAGTGGTGGTTTATGAAAAGAACAAACATGCAATGACCCTAGTTATGGTTTATGAAAAGGACACCAAATGCAGTGACTCTGGTTGTGGTTTATGAAAAGGACACACATGCAATGACACCGGTGGATCCAAGTGGTGGTTTATGAAAAGCACAAACATGCAGTGACTCTAGTGGTGGTTTATGAAAAGGACACACATGCAATTACATGGGTGGATCCAAGTGGTGGTTTATGAAAAGAAGAAACATGGAGTGACCCTAGTTGTGGTTTATGAAAAGGACACACATGCAATGACATACATTGGTTCCAAGTGGTGGTTTATAAAAAGAACAAACATGCAATGACTCTGGTTGTGGTATAAGAAAAGGACACACATGCAATGACACAAGTGGTGGTTTATGAAAAGGACACCACATACAATGACTCCGATGGATCCAGGTGGTTTATGAAAAGAACAACACATCCAATGACTCTAGTGGTGGTTTATATAAAGGACACCACATGTAGTGACTCTGGTGGATCCAAGTGGTCGTTGATGAAAAGGACACGAAATTCAGTGACTCTGGTTGTGGTTTATGAAAAGGACATAGATGCAATGACACTGGTGGATCCAAGTGGAGGTTTATGAAAAGCACACACATGTAGTGACATGCATTGGATACAAGTAGTGGTTTATGAAAAGTACAAACATGCAATGACTCTGGTTGTGGTTTATGAAAAGGACACACATGCAATGACACTAGTGGTGGTTTATGAAAAGAACACACATGCAAAGACATGCAATGACACTGGTGGACCAATTTGGTTTATGAGAAGGACACACATGCAATGACAACTGGTGGATCCATGTGGTTTATGAAAACAACACCACATATAGTGACTCTGGTGGTGGTTTATGAAAAGTACATACACGCAATGACACTTGTGGATCCTAGTGGTGGTTTATGAAAAGAACAAACATTCAATGACCCTATTTATGGTTTATGAAAAGGACACCAAATGTAGTGACTCTAGTTGTGGTTTATGAAAAGGACACACATGCAATGACACTGGTGGATCCAAGTGGTGGTTTATGAAAAGAACAACCATGCAGTGACCCTAGTTGTGGTTTATGAAAAGGACACACATGCAATGACACTAGTGGTGGTTTATGAAAAGAACACACATGCAAAGACATGCAATGACACTGGTGGATCCATTTGGTTTATGAGAAGGACACACATGCAATGACAACTGGTGGATCCATGTGGATTATGAAAAGAACAGCACATGTTGGAGTGGCCTCATTGCATGTGTTCTTTTCAAAAACCACAGTGATGCACACTGACACACATACACATATACAATGATTCTAGTGGTGGTTTATGGAAAGGACACCACATACAATGACTCTGTTGGATCCAGGTGGTTTATGAAAAGAACAACACATGCAATGACTCTAGTGGTGGTTTATAAAAACTACACCACATGAAGTGACTCTGGTGGATCCAAGTGGTGGTTTATGAAAAGGACACCAAATCCAGTGATTCTGGTCTTGGTTTATGAAAAGGACACACATGCAATGACACCGGTGGATCCAAGTGGTGGTTTATGAAAAGCACAAACATGCAGTGACTCTAGTGGTGGTTTATGAAAAGGACACACATGCAATGACACTGGTGGATCCAAGTGGTGGTTTATCAAAAAAACAAACATGCAATGACCCTAGTTGTGATTTATGAAAAGGAAACACATGCAATGACATTCATTGGATCCAAGTGGTGGTTTATGAAGAGAACAAACATGCAATGACTCTGGTTGTGGTTTATGAAAAGGGCACACATGCAATGTCAACTGGTGGATCCATGTGGTTTATGAAAAGAACACCACATGCTAGAGTGACATCATTGCATGTGTTCTTTTCAAAAACCACAGTGATGCACACTGTCACACACACACATGCATTGACTCTAGTGGTGGTTTATGAAAAGGACACCACATGCAGTGACTCTGGTGGATTGAGGTGGTTTATGAAAAGAACAACACATGCAATGACTCTAGTGGTGGTTTATAAAAAGGACACCACATTAAGTGACTTTGGTGGATCCAAGTGGTGGTTTATGAAAAGGACACCACATGTAGTGACTCTAGTGGTGGTTTATCAAAAGTACACACATGTAATGACACTGGTGGATCCAAGTGGTGGTTTATGAAAAGAACAAACATGCAATGAACCTAGTTATGGTTTATGAAAAGGACACGAAATGTAGTGACTCTGGTTGTGGTTTATGAAAAGGACACACGTGCAATTACATGGGTGGATCCAAGTGGTGGTTTATGAAAAGAAGAAACATGAAGTGACCCTAGTTGTGGTTTATGAAAAGGACACACATGCAATGACATACATTGGTTCCAAGAGGTGGTTTATGGAAAGAACAAACATGCAATGACTCTGGTTGTGGTTTAAGAAAAGCACACACATGCAATGACACAAGTGGTGGTTTATGAAAAGGACACCACATACAATGACTCCGGTGGATCCAGGTGGTTTATGAAAAGAACAACACATCCAATCACTCTAGTGGTGGTTTATATAAAGGACACCACATGTAGTGACTCTGGTGGACCCAAGTGGTGGTTTATGAAAAGGACACCAAATGCAGTGACTCTGGTTGTGGTTTTTGAAAAGGACACACATGCAATGACACTGGTGGATCCAAGTGGTGGTTTATGAAAAGAACAAACATGCAGTGACCCTAGTTGTCGTTTATGAAAAGGACACACTTGTAATGACACTAGTGGTGGTTTATGAAAAGAACACACATGCAAAGACATGCAATGACACTGGTGGATCCATTTGGTTTATGAGAAGGACACACATGCAATGACAACTGGCGGATCCATGTGGTTTATGAAAAGAACACCACATGTTGGAGTGGCATCATTGCATGTCTTCTTTTCAAAAACCACAGTGATGCACACTAACACACATACACATATACAATGACTCTAGTGGTGGTTTATGAAAAGGACACCACATACAATGACTCTGGTGGATCCAGGTGGTTTATGAAAAGAACAACACATGCAATGACTCTAGAGGTGGTTTATAAAACGGACACCACATGAAGTGACTCTGGTGGATCCAAGTGGTGGTTTATGAAAAGGACACCAAATCCAGTGAATTTGGTTGTGGTTTATGAAAAGGACACACATGCAATGACACTGGTGGTTCCAAGTGGTGGTTTATGAAAAGCACAAGCATGCAGTTACTCTAGTGGTGGTTTATGAAAATGACACACATGCAATGACACTAGTGGATCCAAGTGGTGGTTTATGAAAAGAATAAACATGCAATGACCCTAGTTGTGTTTTATGAAAAGGACACACATGTAATGACATGCATTGGATCCAAGTGGTGGTTTATGAAAAGAACAAACATGCAATGACTCTGGTTGTGGTTTATGAAAATGACACATATGTAATGCCAACTGGTGGATCCATGTGGTTTATGAAAAGAACACCACATGCTAGAGTGACATCAATGCATGTATTCTTTTAAAAAACCACAGTGATGCACATTGTCACACACACACACACATGCAATGACACTAGTGGTGGTTTATGAAAAGGACACCACATGCACTGTCTCTGGTGGATCGAGGTGGTTTATGAAAAGAACAACACATGCAATGACTCTAGTGTGGTTTATAAAAAGGACACCACATGAAGTGACTCTGGTGGATCCAAGTGGTGGTTTATGAAAAGGACACCACATGCAGTGACACTAGTGGTGGTTTATGAAAAGTACACACATGCAATGACACTGGTGGATCCAAGTGGTGGTTTATGAAAAGAACAAACATTCAATGACCCGAGTTATGGTTTATGAAAAGGACACCAAATGAAGGGACTCTGGTTGTGGCTTATGAAAACGACACACATTCAATTACACGGGCGGATCCAAGTGGTGGTTTATGAAAAGAAGAATCATGTAGTGACCCTAGTTGTGGTTTATGAAAAGGACACACATGCAATGACATACATTGGTTCCAAGTGGTGTTTTATGAAAAGAACAAACATGCAATGACTCTGGTTGTGGTTTATGAAAAGGACACACATGCAATGACACTAGTGGTGGTTTATGAAAAGGACACCACATACAATCACTCTAGTGGATCCAGGTGGTTTTAGAAAAGAACAACACATCCAATGACTCTAGTGGTGGTTTATAAAAAGGACACCTCATGTAGTGACTCTGGTGGATCCAACTGGTGGTTTATGAAATGGACACGAAATGCACTGACTCTGGTTGTGGTTTATGAAAAGGACACATATGTGTAACACCCTCGAATCGGCACTATGCAAGTTTTAGTGCTTCCCGCCAATCCCGCATAGAAACAATTCAAGGACGCCTACCAAGCACTTTCATGCGGGTGGAAAACAAAGTAATACCATTACACAACAGTCCTCGATGGGACCCACAGAACATATATATATATATATATATAATAGCGACTCACCAAGTCAAGAATAAAGATATACAATACAAAGATCCAAATCACCTTGAAACCAATACAGCGTTCGGGTACGGACAAGATGCAAATGGGGCTAAGAGCCCTGAAGAATAACCAATGGCGTCCATAACCCTGCCTAGGCCAAACCGGAAGCGTAACCCTGCTAACAACCTATAGAGACTAGAATTCGGCGGCTCTTGCCTACATAGGTAAGGTGGAATGTAGCGGCAGCGAAGCATGCACTAAACAACCTATAGAGAATCGATAAACTTTCGGCTATTGGAGAGAGATAAGAAAGACCTATTTGGAACCACCTGATACTAACACCAAACATACCCATCCTGGTATTCCCCCTCGAGACCAAACGAGGAAGTCAACCGAGGAACTCACACAGTTGGCAGTTTTATTCATTCCATTATAGTTGAAGCACTTACTAGTCAGATATAGATAGCACGAGTCATCCTAATAGCATAAGTAGTGGGCAGTTTTAATCACCATTCCATTGTAGTTGGACATTTACTAGTCAGATATAATTGTCCTAAGGAATCCCAAAACCCAGCAATTGTTGGCACTTTTATCACATTCAATTGGAGTTGCAATACTTACTAGGCAGGTATAGTATGACACAGATCACCACGGATCCCCCAGTTGTTGGCATTTTTATTATCCATTCCATTGTAGTGAAGCTGAATTACTAGTCACATATTAAGTCAAATATATAACACTACTTTAGTTATGCTTATCTATGGTCGAGATACTGTGCTCCAAGTCGTCCATAACCGCGGACACGGCTTTTAGAAAGATTTACCCTGCAGGGGTACACAAATAGCAACACACACACGATCAACCTCGGAAAAACCAAATCAAAACCCAACGAGGCTTTCACGACAAAGCAATCACAGGATTCATAAATTATTTTAGGGGGCCACCCCATTAAGCTACCCGCAACAAAGTTCGCCAGCTCCGAGACGGACCCAAGGTTTGTGTGGATGGCTGTAAATGACTGGGAACCCGAAAGTGTGACTGGGCTTGTCGATAAAGCAAAAACGTGTCACGATCCTAAACAGTACAGGTGCTCCACGCACAATCGTAAATAAAGCTGTAAAGCATGGCATTAGTACAAGATAGTAATAAAGCCCCAAACTAGTTTGTGGCCCCAAGAAATAAGAAATGAATCAAGCTCTGGCTAAGGGGGATTCATAGAGTCTCCCGTATGTGGATAGTGCGAAAGTTCAAGGAACAGGTATCAAGTACTCGGGGCCTATGGGACACAAGTGAGCATGAAAAACCAAATAGCATGTAATAGCCCACCGGTGCCACTTTCATTAGTTATCATAGAAATTTAATAGTTGTAATTAAAGACATGATCAACTCCACCATAATCATCTGCCAGTATTCCAACAACTGTGGTACTTGACAACACGAGATCGCACCTGAGCAAGCAACTACGACTCGCAAGACCAGCTATCTACCAAACACAGGTAATAGGAGGTGTCCAAGGCAATATAGAGGCTGCACGGGATATAACTGGTGTACGGAAACTAAAGCATCACGACACGGATAGCAATAGATCAGCATGAGGAAATAAAGACTATAAATGCAAAATAGGTAGAAGGGGGAGAGATGCTCCCCTGGGAAACACTATCGGAGATTCATCCGGAGAACTTGTCGATACTCGCATCCACTCATCGGCCTAGTCCGTGAAGAAGCAAACACTAGAAGAAACACAGAATGCACTATTTAATACTATGGCAAAAGATCCGGCATGATTATGATATTATGCAGATGCGGTGCAATTAGGCGGTATTAAGCGGAACCAGGGTCCCGACAATTAATTAATAGGTTCGAGTTATTTAGCTACCCTGCATTTTAAATGTTGACTTAACAAGGCAAAACATGGCATCGGTTCGCTACACAATTTAAATGGAGTCCGGAATAAGACAACAATATACCGTATATAGACTCCATATTTAATCATGCGGTGAATCGTCATAATGCCCCCAACCCACATGATATGCATGCGAGATGAACAATTAATATGCAACAAGTTTTATATATAACATTTATAAAATTGGGGCTAGGGAAAAGGGTTCACACACGTCAGATCGACGAACTTGGTTTTGAGGGTTTGGTTTGCCAGGATAGGGCTTCGAACTCCGAGGGCGGCGCCTTGGCGTCTATGAAGGGGGCCTCGACGGGATCGGTCTCGGACACCGGGATCATTCTCGGGAATCTCAGCGCCTTCGGCTCTAGGAAGGAGAACTTGGTGCTCAGTGCCCGTGAAGCAGATCTTGGTGTTCCGTGGGGTTCGGGTTTTGAAAAGAGGGGCTTGTGCGACTTGTCGCTCTTAGCCTCCGAAAAGGGTTCAGAGATCTTGTCTGCAAGTCTTGTTGGTCTTCACTTCGCCTTGCAACACCGCTATAGCATCACCACACACTAGCCTGGAACAACATTTTCCAACACATGGTCACCAGATCAACTCAACATTATACTACCATCACAAACCAAAAACGGAGATAGCCGACAACAAAGACGAGTTGCGGTGCCGTACGGAGGTACACGAGGATGCGGGCTAGAGAGCGCTCGTGTGGCGGGGTAGACTAGACACGGGGAGAGGAGGAGGTCGCAACCGATGGTTGTGGCATGGCCGGGCGCTAGCGGGGCGGACGCGGCTTGGCCGGAGAACTTGGCGACAACTCGGTGCTCAAGGGAGATCGAGGACGACGGCGGGGTCCCGACGGTGAGGTGGACTGGGCCGGTGCGGACGGCCGGAGGCGATCGAGGCGAGGCGACAAGGAAGGAGAGGAGGCGGCTACTGTGGCCGGGGACGAGCCGGACGACGGCGGCCCGGGGATGCGACCTTGTTGGCGGCGGAGGGAGAGCCGCGTGAGGGAAGGGGGAGAGAACCAGAGCTTGGCGGCGAGCGTGACCGCCAGCGGAGGAGGCGATGGATCAAGAGGTGGATGCGGTGGCGCTGGACTAGAGCGGGGCGGGCCGGTCACTGGCCGCGGTGGTCGGTGGATTGAGACGGGAGGGAGGAATAGCGAGAGGGGGCGCGGGGTTCGAGGGGAGAGGGCGGACGCGGGGCGCGTCGGTGGGGTGGCTAAGCATGTGCGATGGAGCGGGGTAGGGCCCGGGAAAGGGAGCGTGTCGGGGAAGTGGCCAGGTGGCGATGGTTTGGTGGCGTCTTGTGGAGCCACTGCCGGCCAGAGGAGCATCTGAGGCGAGCAGAGAGGAGAAAAAATTAGGCGGCTGGTGGCTCGAGGGGAAGCGACACGGGAGCATGGGGATTGGGCCCAGGTGGCGGCTGGTGTGGGCCAGACTGGCTGGGTGGGTGGCATTGGTCGGTAGGAGGGCGGGAGATGGTGGTGGTGCGCGAGAGGTGGGTCGGATTAGCCAGGTGGTGGCGTTGGGTGTGTGTGTGGCTGGGAAGTGGGCCAGGCGGGGTGAGGTGGCGAGCAGGGATTGGCTGGAGTGAGGTGGAGATGGGGTGGGAGTGGGTGCAGTTGTGACTCGTTCGGTGAGGGCGATGCGTGTGTGTTGGGGCACCGCAGTGTGCGGGTTGGGTCGGTACAAGCAGTGGAGTGTATGTGTGGACAGGGTGGTGGTTGGTTAGGGTAAGATAGGCTTGGGGCTCGATTGGGGTAGGTAGGATTTAGATAGGGTTTTTATCTGGAGGTGGCAGGCTGGGCTTTCGGGCCTGGCTGGCTGCCTCTCAAAAATAATATAAATATTTTATTTTTTTAAAACGGGGCTTTTGAAACCCGATTGTAGACGAAACAAAATATTCCGGACAAACCGGGGATTTTGTATTTGAATAAAGACGGGGCTTATTTAGAAAAACAAAATAGGTTTTCGAAAATAGTTTTATACAAACACATGCATAATGATGACGATGCTCAAATGCAATGTGGCATGATGACATGAGCATGCATTCATGATGATGCAATGCACAAAACACAGTGATTTTCTATTAGTGGTTTTTGCGGGATGCCACAATTCGACACCACTAACAAGGGATCTCGCCCTCGAGATCCGCCTCATGGTGCCGGGAAGAAGGTCGACAATCTGAATCTTCTCGCTTCGTGTCGATCCTCGCGACACCACTAACAAGGGTCGTTATCCGTGATCGTCGGGAAAACACTCCGGTAACAAAGGACGAAGGTAAAGGTATCCACAAATAAATCCACCCCTAGCTTCCGTGGACGGAGTAAAATTGCTGGATCCACAAGAGGGAATGATAAGAGTAGTCGGATGGTGATCAGTACATCGCGCACCCAAAGCATTACTCTGCACATGAATAGGAGAATTATGCAACCAACTCTCGGAACCAGACTGAAGATCTCGACAAGCGAGGTTCGGAAACAAGGAGTGATGCAGACTCTGCATCGGATCTGGCGTAGCTGATGTCGTCGCGTCGGAAAACACCGGAAGGCACAAACAAGGAACAAAGAATGGTACCACAGAAAACGGATTCCTAAGATAGCATGAAGACCGGATGTAGAAGCACCGTTGCCAAAGGAGGAAGCGAAACCCTGAAGGTATGATGGAAACCCAACCACGAGAATTCCTGGACTCGAAGAAAGATAAGAGAGCAGATTCAAACATGCAGGGGTAAGAGGAGAATAGCACAGGGGTATGGAGTAAAAGCATACCTAATCAGATCTATCCTACCAAGTTTGCAAAATAGTTTTTACACTCTACTTCGTGCTGTTAGCTAGGTTATCCTATAGGCTGGACTTGTGGGGTATCGCAACTGCTGAGCTCTGATACCACTCTGTAACACCCTCGAATCGGCACTATGCAAGTTTTAGCGCTTCCCGCCAATCGCTCATAGAAACGATTCAAGGACGCCTACCAAGCACTTTCGTGCAGGTGGAAAACGAAGTAATACCATTACACAACAGTCCTCGATGGGACCCATAGAATAGATATATATACAACAGCGACTCACCGAGTCAAGAATACAGATATACAGTACAAAGAACCAAATCACCTTGAAACCGATACAGCGTCCGAGTACGGACAAGATGCAAATGGGGCTAAGAGCCCTGAAGAATAACCAATGGCGTCCATAACCCTGCCCAGGCCAAGCCGGAAGGGTAACCCTGCTAACGACGTCGATCTCAACCTGCTAAAACAAAAGGGGTGCCAACAAAGGGCGAAGGAAAAAGAGGAGTGTCAGTACTGAGGCCAGTACACGGCGAGGCTAGAATTCGGTGGCTCTCGCCTACATAGGTATGGTGGACTGTAGCGGCAGCGAAGCATGCACTAAATAACCTATAGAGACTCGATAAACTGTCGGCTATTGGAGAGACATAAGAAAGACCTATTCGGAACCACCTGATACTAACACCAAACATACCCATCCTAGTATTCCCCCTCGAGACCAAACGAGGAAGTCAACCGAGGAACTCACACAGTTGGCAGTTTTATTCATTCCATTATAGTTGAAGCACTTACTAGTCAGATATAGATAGCATGAGTCATCCTGATAGCATAAGTAGTGGGCAGTTTTAATCACCATTCCGTTGTAGTTGGACATTTACTAGTCAGATATCATTGTCCTGAGGAATCCCAAAACCCAGAAATTGTTGGCACTTTTATCACATTCCATTGGAGTTGCAACACTTGCTAGGCAGGTATAGTATGACACAGATCACCACGGATCCCCCAGTTGTTGGCATTTTTATTATCCATTCCATTGTAGTGAAGCTAAATTACTAGTCACATATTAAGTCAAATTTATAACACTACTTTAGTTATGCTTGTCTATGGTCGAGATACTGTTCTCCAAGTCATCAATAACCGTGGACACGGCTTTCAAAAAGATTTACCCTGCAGGGGTGCACAAATAGCAACACACACACGATCAACCTCGGAAAAACCAAATCAAAACCCAACGAGGCTTTCACGACAAAGCAATCATAGGATTCATAAATTATTTCAGGGGGCCACCACATTAAGCTACCCGCAACGAAGTTGGCCGGCTCCAAGACGGACCCAAGGTTTGTGTGGACGGCTGTAAATGACTGGGAACCCAAAAGTGTGGCTGGGCTTGTCGATACAGCAAAAATGTGTCCGGATCCTAAACAGTACAGGTGCTCCACGCACAATCGTAAATAAAGCTGTAAAGCATGGCATAAGTATATGATAGTAATAAAGCCCCAAACTAGTTCGTGGCCCCAAGAAATAAGAAATGACTCAAGCTCTGGCTAAGGGGGATTCATAGAGTCTCCCATATGTGGATAGTGCGAAAGTTCAAGGAACATGTCTCAAGTACTCGGGGCATACGGGACACAAGTGAGCTTGAAAAACCAAATAGCATGTAATAGCCCACCGGTGCCACTTTCATTAGTTATCACAGCAATTTAATAGTTGTAATTAAAGACATGATCAACTCCACCATAATCATCTGCCAGCATTCCAACAACTGTGGTACTTGACAACACGAGATCGCACCTGAGCAAGCAACTACGACTCGCAAGGCCACCTATCTACCAAACACAGGTAATAGGAGGTGTCCAAGGCAATATAGAGGCTGCACGGGATATAACTGGTGTACGGAAACTAAAGCATCACGACACGGATAGCAATAGATCAGCATGAGGAAATAAAGACTATAAATGCAAAATAGGTAGAAGGGGGAGAGATGCTCCCCTGGGAAACACTATCGGAGATTCATCCGGAGAACTTGTCGATACTCGCATCCACTCATCGGCCTAGTCCGTGAAGAAGCAAACACTAGAAGAAACACAGAATGCACTATTTAATACTATGGCAAAAGATCCGGCATGATTATGATATTATGCAGATGCGGTGCAATTAGGCGGTATTAAGCGGAACCAGGGTCCCGACAATTAATTAATAGGTTCGAGTTATTTAGCTACCCTGCATTTTAAATGTTGACTTAACAAGGCAAAACATGGCATCGGTTCGCTACACAATTTAAATGGAGTCCGGAATAAGACAACAATATCCCGTATATAGACTCCATATTTAATCATGCGGTGAATCGGCATAATGCCCCCAACCCAGATGATATGCATGCGAGATGAACAATTAATATGCAACAAGTTTTATATAGAGCATTTATAAAATAGGGGCTCGGGAAAAGGGTTCACACATGTCAGATCGACGAACTTGGTTTTGAGGGTTTGGTTCGCCAGGATCGGGCTTCGAACTCCAAGGGCGGCGCCTTGGCGTCCGTAAAGGGGGCCTCGACGGGATCGATGTCGGACATCGGGATCGTTCTCGGGAATCCCCCTTCGGCTCTAGGAAGGAGAACTTGGTGCTCAGTGCCCACGAAGCAGATCTCAGTGTTCCGTGGGGTTCGGGTTTCGAAACGAGGGGCTTGTGCGACTTGTCGCTCTTATCCTCCGAAAAGGGTTCAGAGATCTTGTCTGCAAGTCTTGTTGGTCTTCACTTCGCCTTGTAACACCGCTATAGCATCACCACACACTAGCCTGGAACAAAAGTTTCTAACACATGGTCACCAGATCAACTCAACATTATACTACCATCGCAAACCAAAAACAGAGATAGCCGACAACAAAGACGAGCTGCGGTGCCGTATGGAGGTACGCGAGGATGCGGGCCAGAGAGCGCTCGTGTGGCCAGGTAGACTAGACACGGGAAGAAGAGGAGGTCGCAGCCGACGATTGCGACGTGGCCGGGCGCTAGCGGGCCGGACGCGGCTCGGCCGGAGAACTTGGCGACGGCTCGGTGCTCGAGGGAGATCGAGGATGGCGGCGGGGTCCCGACGGTGAGGTGGACTGGGCCGGCGCGGACGGCCGGAGGCGGTCGAGGCGAGGCATCGAGGAACGGGAGGAGGCTGCTGCTGTGGCCGGGGACGAGCCGGGCGACGGCGGCCCGGGGATGCGACCTCGTTGGCGGTGGACGAAGATCCGCGCGAGGGAAGGGGGAGAGAACCAGAGCTTGGTGGCGAGCGTGACCACCGGCAGAGGAGGTGACGGAGCAAGAGGTGGATGCGGTGGTGCTGGACTGGAGCGGGGCAGGCCGGTCACTGGTGGCGGTGGTCAGTGGATTGAGACGGGGGAGGAGGAATAGCGAGAGGGGGCGCGGGGATCTAGGGGAGAAGGCGGATGTGGGGCGCGACGGTGGGGTGGCCAGGCGTGTGCGATGGAGCAGGGTGGGGCCCCGGAAAGGGAGCATGTCGGGGAAGTGGCCAGGTGGCGAAGGTTTGGTGGCATGCACGCGAGAGCGACCGGCTCGGTCGGAGGAGCATGCGGGAGGCGAGCGGTTGAGGAGAAAAATTGGGCGGGCGCGCGCGGGGCTCGAGGGGAAGCGACACGGGAGCATGGGGATTGGGCCCAGGTGGTGGCTGGTGTGGGCCAAACTGGCGGGGTGGGTGGCGTTGGTCGGCAAGAGGGCGGGAGATGGTGGTGGTGTGCGGGAGGTGGGTCGGATTGGCCAGGTGGTGGCGTTGGGTGTGTGTGCGGCTAGGAAGTGGGCCAGGCGGGGTGAGGTGGCGAGCAGGGATTGGCTGGAGTGAGGTGGCGATGGGGTGGGAGTGTGGGCAGGTGTGACGCGTTTGGTGAGGGCGACGCATGTGTGTTGGGGCATCGCAGTGTGCGGGTTGGGTCGGTACATGCAGTGGAGTGTATGTGTGGACAGGGTGGTGGTTGGTTAAGGTAAGATATGCTTGGGGCTAGATTGGGGTAGGTAGGATTTAGATAGGGTTTTTATCTAGAGGTGGTCGGCTGGGCTTTCGGGCCTGGCTAGCTGCCTCCCAAAAATAATATAAATATTTTATTTGTTTAAAACGGGGCTTTTGAAACCTGATTGTAGACCAAACAAAATATTCCGGACAAACCCGGGGTTTTGTATTTGAATAAAGACAGGGCTTATTTAGAAAAACAAAATAGGTTTTCAAAAATAGTTTTATACAAACACATGCATAATGATGACGATGCTCAAATGCAATGTGGCATGATGCCATGAGCATGTGGTCATGATAATGCAATACACAAAACACAGCGATTTTCTAGTAGTGGTTTTTGCGGGATGCCACAATATGCAATGACACTGGTGGATCGAAGTTGTGGTTTATGAAAAGCACAAACATGATGTGACTCTAGTGGTGGTTTATGAAAAGGACACACATGCAATGACATGCATTGGATCCAAGTGGTGGTTTAAGAAAAGAACAAACATGCAATGACTCTGGTTGTGGTTTATGAAAAGGACACACATGCAATGACACTAGTGGTAGTTTATGAAAAGAACACACATGCAAAGACATGCAATGACACTGGTGGATCCATTTGGTTTATGAGAAGGACACACATGCAATGACAACTGGTGAATCCATGTGGTTTATGCAAAGAACAAAACTTGCTGGAGTGGCCTCATTGCATTTGTTCTTTTCGAAAACCACAGTGATGCACACTGACACACACACATGCAATGACCCTAGTTGTTGTTAATGAAAAGGACCCCGCATGAAGTGGGTCTCGTGGATCCAAGTTGTGGTTTATAAAAAGAACACACATGCAATGACTCTAGTGGTGGTTCATGCAAAGGACACCACATCTAGAGACTCTGGTGGATCCAAGTGGTGGTTTATGAAAAGGACACCAAATGCAGTGACTCTGGTTGTGGTTTATGAAAAGTACACACACGCAATGACTGGTGGATCCAAGTGGTGGTTTATGAAAAGATCAAACATGTTGTGACTCTAGTGGTGGTCTATGAAAAGGAAACACATGCAATGACACTTGTGGATCCAAGTGGTGGTTTATGAAAAGAACAAACATGCAATGACCCTAGTTGTCGTTTATGAAAAGGACACACATGCAAAGACATGCAATGACACTGGTGGATCCATTTGGTTTATGAGAAGGAGACACATGCAATGACAACTGGTGGATCCATGTGGTTTATGAAAACAACACCACATATAGTGACTCTGGTGGTGGTTTATGAAAAGTACACACATGCAATGACAGTGGTGGATCCAAGTGGTGGTTTATGAAAAGAACAAACATTCAATGACCCTAGTTGTGTTTTATGAAAAGGACACCAAATGCAGTGACTCTCGTTGTGGTTTATGAAAAGCACACACATGCAATGACACTGGTGGATCCAAGTGGTGGTTTATGAAAAGAACAAACATGCAGTGACCCTAGTTGTGGTTTATGAAAAGGACACACTTGTAATGACACTAGTGGTGGTTTATGAAAAGAACACACATGCAAAGACATGCAATGACACTGGTGGATCCATTTGGTTTATGAGAAGGACACACATGCAATGACAACTGGTGGATCCATGTGGTTTATGAAAATAACGCCACATGTTGGAGCGGAATCATTGCATGTGTTCTTTTCAAAAACCACACTGATGCACACTGACACACATACACATATACAATGACTCTAGTGGTGGTTTATGAAAAGGACACCACATACAATGACTCTCGTGGATCCATGTGGTTTATGAAAAGAATAACACATGCAATGAATCTACCGGTGGTTTATAAAAAGGACACCACGTGAAGTGACTCTAGTGGATCCAAGTGGTAGTTTATGAAAAAGGACACCAAATCCAGTGACTCTGGTTGTGGTTTATGAAAAGGACACACATGCAATGACACTGGTGGATCCAAGTGGTGGTTTATGAACAGAACAAACAAGCAATGACCCTAGTTGTGGTTTATGAAAAGGACACACATGCAATGACACTAGTGGTGGTTTATGAAAAGAACACACATGCAAAGACATGCAATGACACTGGTGGATCCATTTGGTTTATGAGAAGGACACACATGCAATGACAACTAGTGGATCCATGTGGTTTATGAAAAGAACAAAACATGCTGGAGTGGCATCATTACATTTGTTCTTTTCAAGAACCATAGTGATGCACACTGACACACACACACATGCAATGACCCTAGTTGTTGTTTATGAAAAGGACACCGCATGAAGTGACTCTGGTGGATCCAAGTGGTGGTTTATGCAAAGAAGACACATACAATACCTCTAGTCGTGGTTTATGAAAAGGACACCACATGTAGAGACTCTGGTGAATCCAAGTGGTGGTTTATGAAAAGGACACCAAATGTAGTGCCTCTGGTTGTGGTTTATGAAAAGTACACACATGCAATGACACTGGTGGATCCAAGTGGTGGTTTATGAAAAGAACAAACATGTTGTGACTCTAATGGTAGTCTATGAAAAGGACACACATGCAATGACACTGGTGGATCCAAGTGGTGGTTTATGAAAATAACAAACATGCAGTGACCCTAGTTGTGGTTTATGAAAAGGACACACTTCTAATGACACTAGTGGTGGTTTATGAAAAGAACACACATGCAAAGACATGCAATGACACTGGTGGATCCATTTGGTTTGTGAGAAGGACACACATGCAATGACAACTGGTGGATCCATGTGGTTTATGAAAATAACGCCACATGTTGGAGCGGAATCATTGCATGTGTTCTTTTCAAAAACCACACTGATGCACACTGACACACATACACATATACAATGACTCTAGTGGTGGTTTATGAAAAGTACACCACATACAATGACTCTCGTGGATCCATGTGGTTTATGAAAAGAATAACACATGCAATGAATCTACCGGTGGTTTATAAAAAGGACACCACGTGAAGTGACTCTAGTGGATCCAAGTGGTAGTTTATGAAAAAGGACACCAAATCCAGTGACTCTGGTTGTGGTTTATGAAAAGGACACACATGCAATGACACTGGTGGATCCAAGTGGTGGTTTATGAACAGAACAAACAAGCAATGACCCTAGTTGTGGTTTATGAAAAGGACACACATGCAATGACACTAGTGGTGGTTTATGAAAAGAACACACATGCAAAGACATGCAATGACACTGGTGGATCCATTTGGTTTATGAGAAGGACACACATGCAATGACAACTAGTGGATCCATGTGGTTTATGAAAAGAACAAAACATGCTGGAGTGGCATCATTACATTTGTTCTTTTCAAGAACCATAGTGATGCACACTGACACACACACACATGCAATGACCCTAGTTGTTGTTTATGAAAAGGACACCGCATGAAGTGACTCTGGTGGATCCAAGTGGTGGTTTATGCAAAGAAGACACATACAATACCTCTAGTCGTGGTTTATGAAAAGGACACCACATGTAGAGACTCTGGTGAATCCAAGTGGTGGTTTATGAAAAGGACACCAAATGTAGTGCCTCTGGTTGTGGTTTATGAAAAGAACACACATGCAATGACATTGGTGGATCCAAGTGGTGGTTTATGAAAAGAACAAACATGTTGTGACTCTAATGGTAGTCTATGAAAAGGACACACATGCAATGACACTGGTGGATCCAAGTGGTGGTTTATGAAAAGAACAAACATGCAGTGACCCTAGTTGTGGTTTATGAAAAGGACACACTTCTAATGACACTAGTGGTGGTTTATGAAAAGAACACACATGCAAAGATATGCAATGACACTGGTGTATCCATTTGGTTTATGAGAAGGACACACATGCTATGACAACTGGTGGATCCATATGGTTTATGAAAATAACACCACATGTTCGAGTGGAATCATTGCATGTGTTCTTTTCAAAAACCACACTGATGCACACTGACACACATACACATATACAATGACTCTAGTGGTGGTTTATGAAAATGACACAACATACAATGACTCTCGTGGATCCATGTGGTTCATGAAAAGAATAACACATGCAATGAATCTACCGGTGGTTTATAAAAAGGACACCACATGAAGTGACTCTGGTGGATCCAAGTGGTAGTTTATGAAAAAGGACACCAAATCCAGTGACTCTGGTTGTGGTTTATGAAAAGTACACACATGCAATGACACTGGTGGATCCAAGTGGTGGGTTATGAACAGAACAAACAAGCAATGACCCTAGTTGTGGTTTATGAAAAGGACACACATGCAATGACACTAGTGGTGGTTTATGAAAAGAACACACATGCAAAGACATGCAATGACACTGGTGGATCCCTTTGGTTTATGAGAAGGACACACATGCAATGAAAACTAGTGGATCCATGTGGTTTATGAAAAGAACAAAACATGCTGGAGTGGCATCATTACATTTGTTCCTTTCAAGAACCATAGTGATGCACACTGACACACACATGCAATGACCCTAGTTGTTGTTTATGAAAAGGACACCGCATGAAGTGACTCTTGTGGATCCAAGTGGTGGTTTATGCAAATAAGACACATGCAATGACTCTAGTCGTGGTTTATGAAAAGGACACCACATGTAGGTACTCTGGTGGATCCAAGTGGTGGTTTATGAAAAGGACACCAAATGTAGTGACTCTTGTTGTGGTTTATGAAAAGTACACACATGCAATGACACTGGTGGATCCAAGTGGTGGTTTATGAAAAAAAACATGCTGTGACTCTAGTGGTGGTCTATGAAAAGGACACACATGCAATGACACTGGTGGATCCAAGTGGTGGTTTATGAAAAGAACAAACATGCAATGACCCTAGTTGTGGTTTATGAAAATGACACCAAATGTAGTAACTCTGGTTGTGGTTTATGAAAAGGACACACATGCAAAGACATGCAATGACACTGGTGGATCCATTTGGTTTCTAAGAAGGACATACATGCAATGACAACTGGTGGATCCATGTGGTTTATGAAAACAACACCACATATAGTGACTATGGTGGTTTATGAAAAGTACACACATGCAATGACACTGGTGGATTCAAGTGGTGGTTTATGAAAAGAACAAACATTCAATGACCCTAGTTGTGGTTTATGAAAGGGACAACAAATGTAGTGACTCTGGTTGTGGTTTATGAAAAGGACACACATGCAATGACACTGGTGGATCCAAGTGGTGGTTTATGAAAAGAACAAACATGTAGTGACCATAGTTGTGGTTTATGAAAAGGACACACTTGCTGTAACATCCCCATTTCAGCAACCCTGATTTGTTGTCCAGAATGCAAAAATCAGGGGGAACAAAAACTTTTTCTTGTGCAATGGTGCAGTGCTTGCTTATTGTTTGTCTACCCTTGTGCTTATGAGAATGTATCTTATGATACTCCTTACCTCACCCTCAGTTGACAAAAGCTATTTACCCAAAACTATCCTAGCTCATTTTACATATTCTTAAACGTTCTGGCATTTCAAAACATGAGCCAAGATGCCTATGTAACCAAAACTATTTTGGTAGCTTCTATTGACAAAACTATGGAGAGATATATAATACAATCTCCTTATGTTTTCAAGACAGAACACTCAAGTAATCTTATCTCTAGTTTCCCCAAAACACCTTTTCCAAGCATTTGAATTCTACTCTTGGTAGAGATACCAAGGACTCTCACCTTATTCAAAACTCAACCTCTTCAAAATGCCCCAACCCTACCTCAAGCTAAGCTTGATGGTAACCCTAGAGTAGTTGTTTTGTTTATAAGATGAGTTGCCTTGATCTGTTGTCTAATGAGTTGTTTTGATCTGCTGTTTGACTTGTTTGCTTAGGAAGTAGTATGAGCCACTCTAGGAGCTCATCACTAGGATCCAGATGTTTCCAAATCATCAATCCCTAAGCAAGAATACAAACCTAGATATGATCCCTAGCCACTAGGTGATCATCTAAAACCCTTCACCAGATCAATTCTGAGGATCTCCATTCTAGATGTTTCCAAGTCCTTGAAGACCAATATTCAGCTTGGAACCCTTCCACTCAATCTACTCTTCAACATCATCCACGTGTTGATGCTTTGATACTTTGCAACTCCTCCAAGAACATTCCCTCTCATACTCTAGTTAAAATCCTCAAAACTGTCAAATTTGACTAAGTCTAGAAACAGTTTCAACATCACCTTTTTCAATGCCTCCTTTTATAAAACCAGGTGCATTTTTGGAAATGCACTTGAACCATATTGTTACCCATCCTAAGGAATACCAAGGCCCATATTTGCCTCTAGTTATATCATCCTCCAACCCACTCATCCTTGATGGTTTTGCAGACAAGAAAATAACATTTCCTGCAAAACTAATCATCATGCCTAGTTTGGTAGAAGCTCACACCCTCATACAACCTCCTATGGACCAACTCTCTGAATGGTTGCGATCTACTCATTGATGTCTATCAAAACCAACTTCACTTGCCCCTAGTGAATCTCTGTGTTGCCTAAACCCACATGGTTTATAAGGCATCATGACTTATTTTGCCTGGCAGCCTTAATTTCAACAAAGTTTGCCATCACCTGTAGATCACCTCAAATGCTATTAATTCAAACTACTCCTGCCATGATCATCTATATGACCTGGTCTACCTGTCCATCTATCCCTTGCACCAAGGTGAGCTCTGAGCTCCAAGATGCAAGCATGTTTTGGTGGTATAAAAAAATAACATCACCCTAGATCATTAACTCCTTGTTTTCCATCTTATTCAAGTTGGAATTTCATTCCACAAGGTTGCATATGCTTGATACACCATGTCCAAATCACCTACCTTGATCACCAAGATTTATCAATAATTCCCCATAATTATTATGGCCCCAAAACTATTTAATTCTTTTAATAGTCAAAATCTCCAAAAACTCCCTCCCTAAAGGAAAGTTTGGTTTTTGCCAAAACACTTCTCCAACTTTTGGCTTATGTGATTTCCATATATAATAGCCCATATTTCCATATCAAAAATAAATATTTTTGAGAAGCCTCATTATTTCTTTTTGCCCATTTTCTTAAAATGGCTGAATTGGAATAATATTTGTTTTAATTACTTCTAGTCCCCAATAAATCTTGGGAAAATTACCCTAAGTGTGTATTCACATCTAGGACCCTTCCACATAAAAAACCAACCTTGTCCAATGCAAATTTATCAAATGATCTTCTAGAAACCACTTCTGCCCTTTTTGAGTAAATGGATTTAAGTGGACTAAGACCCCTTATAAAAATCCCAAATAAATCCTAGGAGTATACCTTGACCTCATCTATCTACCAGTACCATTTCCTCCTCGATTACAATGCAAGATTGTGAACTTACTTCACAACCATGAATTGGATCAAAATTGTCAATTAAGCAAATCCACTACTCCAACCATTTCCAAATTCCATCAAAACTTGTCCAATGCTTATCCTTAACATCAAGGCACACCCCTGGTTGACCACCACTGTAGCTCCACCTCAGACCTCCCCATTTTTCCCTTGTACTAGTAGTAAGAAAGAGAGAGGGACAACAAATCTTACAAGGATTTGCCACAATAAATTACCACAGCAGCCCTCCCACCCTCTATGAGCTCCAGCACAAGCAAATACCAATACTACCCCTCTCCACCGACCCTTCGACCAATCTGTGGCCAGCAATCCTCTCCCTCTTGTCCTAAATGGTCTTTTACACCATATACCCCTCCCTCCTTGGTATTTAGGCCAGAGGCCTCCCCCAGCTCGCCTCTGCCCCGCATTTGCTCCTATCCCCTCCCACTCAACTCCCCCAGCACTCCCTCCCTCTCCCTTGTGATGTTCTGTCCGAAGGAAGGAGAAGCAGTATCTTCGGCCTCCTCAAGAAAATCGAGAAAGGCCTCCCCTCCCCTCTGGTTCTCCCTCTGGATGTCACACCCCTGGGGTTCCCTCTTCCTTCTATACGTAACCATGGTTCTTTTCTGGTCCAGGACCGCCTCCTCTGACCTCGACGGCGAAGCTCGACGAGCTCACCTTAGACGTTCCTGCGCGAGCCGGTTCAAGTCACGGAAACCACCACTGCCGCCCATCGCCAGGACCGCCGTCAAGCACCGCGTCGTCTCCATAGTCTTCCATCCCATCCCCGACCCTCTGGTGAGCACCCTGACCTCGCAGGCGCCGCCCTAGGGTTCCTTCTCTGTCGGCTTCAAACAGAGGAAGGAGAAGCACCTGGGCCGTCGATCTGCACTAGATCTGACGGCTAGCAGTCGCCTATACCCCCATGTGCCCCCTCGCTCGCTGATAGCGGTCCCCACTTGCCAGGTTCAAGCGCTGCATCATGCGCGTCGCGCTGCTGCAGTGGGCTGATTCTCCTCCTGCGGCCCATTTCCTATTCAGATCCAGCCCAACTACACCGTTCCTTTTTCTTTTGTTTTCAGATCCAGAGAATTACCAGTAGATTTAAATCCTTTTGAAAATGTAAATGAACTCCAAATGAATATATTCAAATTTCTAGGGGTACTCTGATGTTTTCTCAAACATGCAGAGGCAACCCCAAGTTCAAAATAATTCTTATTAATTGCTGGTAATTATTCTGCTAAAATGTATCTGGTACACTAATTAATTTCCTCAGATAGTTTCACATCTCCATTTGAGATGAACCAAGGCTCTACTAGAAGGTATTTGAAATACCTATCATCCAGCACAGGTCATATGCCAAGGTGAACAAAGAGATGCCTTTAACAAAAATAACAAAATCAGCCTTTATCTGCCTTACATAAATTTTCTAGGCCAAACCAAATGCGTTCTTGACCTAATTCCACCTCCCAGTACCTCATATTATCAATATATATCAAGTCCTAGCAGATCAGAATTTATTGAGCTCTGGTTGAATTTATGTGATTTAAATACTTCTCAAAGGGGTATTTTCACTAAATAAATCACTCCAGGAGCTTGGCAACTCCAAACTGAGTGCATCCAATTCCTACAGGAAGGCACTCCAAGTGTCTACCACATGCCCTTGGAACCAACGCCATAGCTTCTGTAGAATTAATCTGGTGAAAAAGAGAAAAACTGTACAGAACTGCCTTTGGGAATTTCCTGAGGGCATTCTGGTGATTCTTTGGACACGGTTCCCTCTATGGGTGGTTCAGTACAGCAAATATTACCAAACCATCCAAGGAAATAATTTTTGGAGCTCCATAACTCTTCTGGTGAATTATTTCCTCAAACTAGAGTTTAATCCACTATTAAAAGCATAACTAAATCTAGGAAATTGATATTCAAGTGAAACCACTTGTAATGGTTTTGTCTTGTCAAGACCAATCTGACGATATCATGGTTACCCTTTGGAGGCCTACTGACCTCAGAACCCTAATCCAAATGCATTGTATCTAACCTTGACAACTATCTTCCAAGAGAAAAACACTACAATGGCAATCTAGTAAATTCCACCGGTAGTACCCCACTTTTCCAAAACCTCCCAAGTTCAGTAGTATTCAGTATGCTTGTTTGCTGCATGGTTTGTTTTTTGTATGCCTTGTATTGATTATGGACTTGTCTCCTTGCATGTGTGCCCGATGACGACGATAGTGTGAGTGTTGGACGCCAAGAAGGAAGGGACTTCTTATTATTTGTTTATTGGGTATTCTTGGTCATCTGAAGAAGTCCAGGGACTTATTGCTAACCACAGGCAAGCCACCATTCCTGGACTCTGATATATGTCCTATTCTCTTTTACCTGTTTTATATCCTCTTTATAAATTGCATTATCTACCTGCATGTTTTGTTTTACAAATACTACGATAGTAACTTGGCTCCTCCAAGTGATGACTTCGTGTCCTTCGAGGCACCACCCCGACGTACCTACCATTTTATCCCTTTAGATCAAGAGTATGATGGTTAGCATCCTACCTTGTTGGAAACCCCAATTTTGAGAAAATAAACTATTTTGGGGATTTATCCCACTACAAATGTTTCTAAACTGTTTTGTAAAAACCCTTGGAAAAAGGCATCATTCCAAGCGGATGTTTTAGCAAAAGAAATGGCGATGATGAGACATGAGGATGTGCTGGGATGTTCTATGCCTTTATCGGAACAATTTTTATCCGCGCAAACACATTACCCCAGGTGTTGGCGCTTAGCTTCTGCATTAGCCGAGGCAGCTTCTACCATGCTTATAGGGAGAGATCCCTGGAATTCTGGGCAGGCGCCACCAGATCATGGATCTGAAGCCTATCGCTTGCTTCGGCAAGAGTGAGCCTGAACTGGCAGGAGGCCGGTGCAACAATTGGGTCTCCTGCGGACGGTGTGACTTGGAGTACGGAAGGAAGTGGAGTCACCAGATTTAAGGTATACGCCAAGTTGTGGCTTTGGTATGCGTGTGTACGGAAGGCAGGACTATGGCTGGGAGCCACATACTCGTTGTCGGGGAGAACAAACCCAAAAGGAAAAGCATGCATTTGCTAGGGTAGACAAGAGAAAGGTTAGGTTTGATTATCCGGACCCCCAATCTACCGTGGTGGTGGGCCATGGTTGTATCCCGGCGGATGTATTTATTCTTGTGGGGAAAGTGCACAAACTCTGCAGAGTATAACCTATTCGAATAGTTGTGTCCATGGTCAATGACGGTTGTAAAGGTGTTGTCTAGGAGTACCCAAACTGTGCTTGTTTGGGAAACAAGTACTATGAGGACGAAGGTTCTGGGGGAACCCGAGTTCGAAAGCTTTGTTTTGACCCGAGGTGGTCGAAGAGGTTTAAAAAGGGTTTTTACTCCAAAACTATTTTCGAAACTCTTTTCAACAAAGATATGGAGGTGTCTTGATTTATAAAACAGAAGCATGTTTTCAAAACTCTTTTTCAACAAAGATGTGGAGATGCCATAACTATAGGAGGTAGTCTAGGATGGTTCAAAAACAACTCCAGATAAGGCTATCTCGCCACAGCCAGATTTGCATTTCGTTACTTCATTTATCCTGGTGGTTTGCGAGTACATTCAAAAGTACTCACGGCTGTGTCCCTGGCTATTTACTTGGCTAGACTTTCAGAGTTTCGACTTCAGGAGATTAAGGTGACGTCCAGCGAGCTAGGCCGTCTTCCCAGTCAGCTGCGTATAGGTTGAGGCACGGTTGGGCTCTGCGTATGCTGATATTCTGTTGCTAAGGATGATGTAGCCAGAATGGCATTTATGTAAGTCTTGTAATTCGTTATGTTTCGGATGTTGTAATGATACCTGTCGGTTATGTTCCACGGCTCACTGATCATGGGAACGTGGATGTATGCATAACAGGGATTTCTTGGATGAATAATCCGGGGGAGCCCACAGACTTGGTATCAGAGCCATCCTGACTATAGGAGACCTCAGTTAGCATGGACGTTAGACAGGGAGCGACAAACCTATTTTATAAAAGACAAAGGTAAGAGATGACTATTTGCAAAAGTACTTAGGTCCTTTCCCCTATGATTTTGAAAACTACTTGCATTAATATGATTTCATAATCTTAAAATCCTACACCCTTGTCACTAACCCAACCCCATCTCAAAAATCTGCTGTAGATGGCCTCTTTCTGTTCAGAGCGCATCATCATTGGAGGCAGTTTCTGGCCCTTTGAAGTGAAGCTTCACAACCTACTGAAGATAGTCAAGAGGCCCCCGCTAACTATTGAAGGAACCGAACTTCCTCGCAGTAACACCAATGTGATGCAATGGGTCATCAAGGCTGTGATTCCTTCCCCTGATGAAGACACCGCGCCCACAATCTTCACCTTCCTCGATAGCAACTGGGTAGATGGTGTGGTGCGAGCCATACAGGAGATCATGGCGCGCCTCTGCAAGATCCACAAAGATGAGTTGAAAGATACTCCCTACCACTTGTTTGGAAAGCGCGATGAAGATGGACTACCTACTGAGTCTTTCCTCACCTGCTTCATTGGGAATCAGCTGGAGAATATGGAGTACCTACTCCAACGCTCCCAGGAAGATCTTGACAAGGCCAGACGCGAGAATCTACTTCTAAAGATGGATATCAACCTACTCCGTAAGCGCGAAAGAAGTCTTCAAGCCACCAATGCTCGCTTGGAGAAGAAGCTGACAATTGAAGTACCCCCAACTCCTGAAGACAAGAATCTCGGGACTAACGACGAACTCTCCTTCCTTAGTGAGTACCACCCTATCGTCCAGTCACTCGCGCCGACCGAGTCAACATCCAACCCTGCACCATGGGAAGGCACCACTCTCACCTTCACCGAAGACGAGCTGAATATCCTGCAAACCCAGAGGATCTGCAGTAGTTGGAACCCCGGAGTCAGCACGAACCACAGATGCACCCTTCGAATAATCACCCGCGTTGTGATACTCGCCCGTTTAGCAATAGGGTAGAGTCATGTATCGTCCCTAAATGCGTTTTGTAATGCCTACGTACTATTAGCACCTTTGGGTGCAGATAGGTTAGTTATGTAATAACTTCCTTGAATTGATATTCTTGCTTGAATTGTTTTCCCTTTTTGCGTGTTTTAGTAAAAACCCTTTTTAAACCTCGTCGACCACCTCGAGTCAAAACAAAGCTTTCGAAACTCCTCTTTCAACAAAGATATGGAGATGTCTTGACTTATAAAATAGAAGCATGTTTTCAAAACTCTTTTTCAACAAAGATATGGAGATGCCATAACTACAAGAGGTAGACTAGGATTTTCAAAACCAACCCCAGATAAAGCTATCTCGCCACAGCCAGACTTGCATTTCCTTACTTCATTTATCCTGGTGGTTGGCGAGTACATTCAAATGAACTCACGGCTTTGTCCCTGGCTATTTACTTGGCCAGACTTTCAGAGGTTCGACATCGGAGGATTCAGGTGATGTCCAGCGAGCTAGGCCGTCTTCCCAGTCAGCTGCCTGTAGGTTGAGGCACGGTTGGGCTCTAAGTATGCTGATATTCCGCTGCTAAGGATGATGTCGCCATAATGTCATTTATGTAAGTCTTGTAATTCGTTATGTTTCAGATGTCGTAATGATATCTGTCAGTTATGTTCCACATCTCACTGATCATGGGAACATGGATGTATGCATAACAGGGATTTCTCGGATGAATAATCCGGGGGAGCCCACATATTTAGTATCAAAGCATCAACAAGTGGATGATATTGAAGAGTAGATTGAGTGGAAGGGTTCCAAGCTGAATATTGGTCTTCAAGGACTTGGAAACATCTAGAATGGAGATCCTCAGAATTGATCTGGTGAAGGGTTTTAGATGATCACCTAGTGGCTAGGGATCATATCTAGGTTTGTATTCTTGCTTAGGAATTGATGATTTGGAAACCTCTGGATCCTAGTGATGAGCTCCTAGAGTGGCTCATACTACTTCCTAAGCAAACAAGTCAAACATCAGATCAAAACAACTCATCAGACAGCAGATCAAGGCAACTCATCTTATAAAAAAATCAACTACTCTAGGGTTACCATCAAGCTTAGCTTGAGGTAGGTTTGGGGCATTTTGAATAGGTTGAGTTTTGAATAAGGTGAGAGACCTTGGTATATCTACCAAGAGTAGAATTCAAATGCTTGGAAAAGGTGTTTTGGGGAAACTAGAGATAGGATTAGTTGAGTGTTCTGTCTTGAAAACATAAGGAGATTGTATTATATATCTCTCCATAGTTTTGTAAATAGAAGCTACCAAAATAGTTTTGGTTACATAGGCATCTTGGCTCATGTTTCGAAATGCCAGAACGTTTGAAAATATGTAAAATGAGCCAGGATAGTTTTGGGTAAATAGCTTTTGTCAACTGAGGGTGAGGTAAGGAGTATCATAAGATACATTCTCATAAGCACAAGGTTAGACAAACAATAAGCAAGCACTGCACCATTGCACAAGAAAAAGTTTTAGTTCCCCCTGATTTTTGCATTCTAGACAACAAATCAGGGTTGCTGAAATTGGGATGTTACAGACCTTTCCCCCTTAAAAGAATCTCGTCCCGAGATTCGGGAGAGTACAGTTAGGGCATTTGCTTTGGAGGTAGTGCTAGGTGCTCTTGCATACTAACTGGCCGTCTTGGTCTTCGAATAGAAGCACCTCGATAGTGAGGTTGAACTTCAATCTTCTTGAAACTCGGGGGTCGAGCTGGCTTCAACCATGACTGCGGGGAGGGATCATTCTTCTGTAAGAGTCTACGGCGTTTACTCTTAAGTGGGTTATTGTATCCAAGACTGTGTCTTAAATTTTGTGTCTTCGGGTCCTATGGTGGGATTTTCTTCTAGCAGAGCGGTAATCTATTTGCGGGAAAGACGCAGTCTTTCCCCCTTAGGATTGGACTTGGGTAGAGTCGAGAGTTACCAGTCGGGGACTTACTTAAGAGGGTGGCAAAAGATAGTTCTCAAGGTAGCGGAGGACACCATAAGGGAGGGTGGCATCATAGCTGTCTTTCCAGGAAAATGTATTGATTCGTGTGGGGAAAGTGCGCAAACTCTGCAGAGTATAACCTATTCGAATAGCCGTGTCCATGGTCAAGGACGGTTGTAAAGGTGTTGGCTAGGAGTACCCAAACTGTGCTTGTTTGGGAAACAAGTACTATGAGGACGAAGGTTCCGGGGGAACCCGAGTTCGAAAGCTTTGTTTTGACCAGAGGTGGTCGAAGAGGTTTAAAAAGGGTTTTTACTCCAAAACTATTTTCGAAACTCTTTTTCAACAAAGATATGGAGGTGTCTTGATTTATAAAACAGAAGCATGTTTTCAAAACTCTTTTTCAACAAAGATGTGGAGATGCCATAACTACAAGAGGTAGTCTAGGATGGTTCAAAAACAACTCCAGATAAAGCTATCTCGCCACAGCCAGATTTGCATTTCCTTACTTCATTTATCCTGGTGGTTTGCGAGTACATTCAAAAGTACTCACGGCTGTGTCCCTGGCTATTTACTTGGCTAGACTTTCAGAGTTTGGACTTCAGGAGATTAAGGTGACGTCCAGCGAGCTAGGCCGTCTTCCTAGTCAGCTTCCTATAGGTTGAGGCACGGTTGGGCTCTGCGTATGCTGATATTCTGCTGCTAAGGATGATGTAGCCAGAATGGCATTTATGTAAGTCTTGTAATTCGTTATGTTTCGGATGTTGTAATGATACCTGTCGGTTATGTTCCACGGCTCACTGATCATGGGAACGTGGATGTATGCATAACAGGGATTTCTTGGATGAATAATCCCGGGGAGCCCACAGACTTGGTATTAGAGCCATCCTGACTGTAGGAGACCTCAGTTAGCATGGACGTTAGACAGGGAGCGACAAACCTATTTTATAAAAGACAAAGGGAAGAGATGACTATTTGCAAAAGTACTTAGGTCCTTTCCCCTCTGATTTTGAAAACTACTTGCATTAATATGATTTCATAATCTTAAAATCCTACACCCTTGTCACTAACCCAACCCCATCTCAAAAATCTGCTGTAGATGGCCTCTTTCCGTTCAGAGCGCATCATCGTTGGAGACAGTTTCTGGCCCTTTGAAGTGAACCTTCACAACCTACTAAAGATAGTCAAGAGGCCCCCGCCAACTATTAAAGGAACCGAACTTCCTCGCAGTAAAACAATGTGATGCAATGGGTCATTAAGGCTATGATTCCTTCCCCTGATGAAGACACCGCGCCCACAATCTTCATCTTCCTCGACAGCAACTGGGTAGATGGTGTGGTGCGAGCCATACAGGAGATCATGGAGATGTCTTGATTTATAAAACAGAAGCATGTTTTCAAAACTCTTTTTCAACAAAGATGTGGAGATGCCATAACTACAAGAGGTAGTCTAGGATGGTTCAGAAACAACTCCAGATAAAGCTATCTTGCCACAGCCAGATTTGCATTTCCTTACTTCATTTATCCTGGTGGTTTGCGAGTACATTCAAAAGTACTCACGGCTGTGTCCTTGGCTATTTATTTGGCTAGACTTTCAGAGTTTCGACTTCAGGAGATTAAGGTGACGTCCAGCAAGCTAGGCTATCTTCCCAGTCAACTGCCTGTAGGTTGAGGCACGGTTGGGCTCTACGTATGCTGATATTCCGCTGCTAAGGATGATGTAGCCAGAATGGCATTTATGTAAGTCCTGTAATTCGTTATGTTTCGGATGTTGTAATGATACTTGTCGGTTATGTTCCATGGCTCACTAATCATGGGAACATGGATGTATGCATAACAGGGATTTCTCGGATGAATAATTCGGGGGACCCCACACATGCAATGACACTAGTGGTGGTTTATGAAAAGAACACACATGCAAAGACATGCAATGACACTGGTGGATCCATTTTGTTTATGAGATGGACACACATGCAATGACAACTGGTGGATCCATGTGGTTTATGAAAAGAACACCACATGCTGGAGTGGCATCATTGCATGTGTTCTTTTCAAAAACCACAGTGATGCACACTGACACACATACACATATACAATGACTCTAGTGGTGGTTTATGAAAAGAACACCACATACAATGACTCTAGTGGATCCAGGTGGTTTATGAAAAGAACAACACATGCAATGACTCTAGAGGTGGTTTATAAAAAGGACACCACATTAAGTGACTCTGGTGGATCCAAGTGGTGGTTTATGAAAAGGACACCAAATCCAGTGACTCTGGTTGTGGTTTATGAAAAGGACACACATGCAATGACACTGGTGGATCCAAGTGGTGGTTTATGAAAAGCACAAACATGAAGTGACTCTAGTGGTGGTTTATGAAAAGGACACACATGCAACAACACTTGTGGATCCAAGTGGTAGTTTATGAAAAGAACAAACATGCAATGACCCTAATTGTGGTTTATGAAAAGGACACACATGCAATGACATGCATTGGATCCAAGTGGTGGTTTATGAAAAGAACAAACATGCAATGACTCTGGTTGTGGTTTATGAAAAGAACACACATGCAATGTCAACTGGTGGATCCATGTGGTTTATGAAAAGAACACCACATGCTAGAATGACATCATTGCATGTGTTCTTTTAAAAAACCACAGTGATGCACACTGTCACACAGACACATGCAATGACTCTAGTGGTGGTTTATGAAAAGGACACCACATGTAGTGACTCTGGTGGATCGAGGTGGTTTATGAAAAGAACAACACATGCAATGACTCTAGTGGTGGTTTATAAAAAGGACACCACATGAAGTGACTCTGGTGGATCTAAGTGGTGGTTTATGAAAAGGACACCACATGAAGTGACTCTAGTGGTGGTTATGGAAAAGTACACACATGCAATGACACTGGTGGATCCAAGTGGTGGTTCATGAAAAGAACAAACATGCAATGACCCTAGTTATGGTTTATGAAAAGGACACCAAATGTAGTGACTCTGGTTGTGGTTTATGAAAAGGACACACATGCAATTACACGGGTGGTTCCAAGTGGTGGTTAATGAAAAGAAGAAACATGCAGTGACCCTAGTTGTGGTTTATGAAAAGGACACCCATGCAATGACATACATTGGTTCCAAGTGATGGTCTATGAAAAGAACAAACATGCAATGAATCTGGTTGTGGTTTATGAAAAGGACACACATGCAATGACACTAGTGGTGGTTTATGAAAAGGACACCAGATATAATCACTTCGGTGGATCCAGGTGGTTTATGAAAAGAACAACACATCCAATGACTCTAGTGGTGGTTTATATAAAGGACACCACATGTAGTGACTCTGGTGGATCCAAGTGGTGGTTGATGAAAAGGACACGAAATGCAGTGACTCTGGTTGTGGTTTATGAAAAGGACACAGATGCAATGACACTGCTGGATCCAAGTGGTGGTTTATGAAAAGAACAAACATGAAGTGACTCTGGTTGTGGTTTATGAAAAGTACACACATGCAATGACACTGGTGGATCCAAGTGGTGGTTTATGAAAATAACAAACATGCAATGACTGTATTGTGGTTTATGAAAAGGACACACATGCAATGACACTGGTGGTGGTTTATGAAAAGAACACACATGCAAAGACATGCAATGACACAGATGGATCCATTTGGTTTATGAGAAGGACAAACATGCAATGACAATTGATGGATCCATGTGGTTTATGAAAAGAACAAAACATGCTGGAGTGGCATCATTACATTTGTTCTTTTCAAAAACCACAGTGATGCACACTGACACACACACATGCAATGACCCTAGTTGTTGTTTATGAAAAGGACACTGCATGAAGAGACTCTGGTGGATCCAAGTGGTGCTTTATGAAAAGAACACACATGCAATGACTCTAGTGGTGGTTTACAAAAAGGACACCACATGTAGAGACTCTGGTGGATCCAAGTGGTGGTTTATGAAAAGGAAACCAAATGTAGTGACTCTGGTTGTGGTTTATGAAAAGTACACACATGCAATGACACTGGTGGATCCAAGTGGTGGTTGATGAAAAGAACAAACATGCTGTGACTCTAGTGGTGGTCTATTAAAAGGACACACATGCAATGACACTGGTGGATCCAAGTGGTGGTTTATAAAAAGAACAAACATGCAATGACCCTAGTTGTGGTTTATGAAAAGGACACCAAATGTAGTGACTCTGGTTGTGGTTTATGAAAAGGACACACATGCAAAGACATGCAATGACACAGATGGATCCATTTTGTTTCTGAGAAGGACACACATGCAATAACCCTAGTTGTGGTTTATGAAAAGAACAAACATGCAATGACAACTGGTGGATCCATGTGGTTCTTGAAAACAACACCACATATTGACTCTGGTGGTGGTTTATGAAAAGTACACACATGCATTGACATTGGTGGATCCAAGTGGTGGTTTATGAAAAGAACAAAAACGCAATGACCC
Organism: Avena insularis; assembly: GCA_023614405.1. Taxonomy (NCBI): domain Eukaryota; kingdom Viridiplantae; phylum Streptophyta; class Magnoliopsida; order Poales; family Poaceae; genus Avena; species Avena insularis. Next base: position 285,177,962 of record CM042690.1, read on the forward strand.
TAGTTGTGGTTTATGAAAAGGACACCAAATGCAGTGACTCTAGTTGTGGTTTATGAACAGGACACACATGCAATGACACTGGTGGATCCAAGTGGTGGTTTATGAAAAGAACAAAGATGTAGTGACCCTAGTTGTGGTTTATGAAAAGGACACATTTGCAATGACACTAGTTGTGGTGTATGAAAAGAACACACTTGCAAAGACATGCAATGACACTGGTGGATACATTTGGTTTATGAGAATGACACACATGCAATGACAACTGGTGGATCCATGTGGTTTATGAAAAGAACACCACATGCAATAACTCTAGAGGTGGTTTATAAAAAGGACACCACATGAAGTGACTCAGGTGGATCCAAGTGGTGGTTTATGAAAAGGACACACATGCAATGACATGCCTTGGTTCCAAGTGGTGGGTTATGGAAAGAACAAACATGCAATGACTCTGGTTGTGGTTTATGAAAAGGACACACATGCAATGAAACTAGTGGTGGTTTATGAAAATAACAAACATGGAAAGAAATGCAATGACACCGGTGGATCCATTTGGTTTATGAGAAGGACACACATGAAATGAATATAACACAACAAGCTGGAGGGGCATCATTGCATGTGTTCTGTTCAAAAATCACAGTAATGCACACTAACACACACACATGCAATGACTCTAGTGGTGGTTTATGAAAAGGACACCACATGCAATGACTTTGGTGGATTTTGGTGGTTTATGAAAAGAACACATGAAATGACTCTCGTGGTGGTTTATAAAAAGGACACCACATGCAATGACACTGGTGGATCCAAGTGGTGGTTTATGAAAAGGACACCAAATGCAGTGATTCTGGTTATGATTTATGAAAAGGACACACATGCAATGACATTGGTGGATCCAAGTGGCGGTTTATGAAAAGAACAAACATGCACTGACACTAGTGGTGGTTTATGAAAGGTACACACATGCAATGACACTGGTGGATCCAAGTGGTGGTTTATGAAAAGAACAAACATGCAATGTCCCTAGTTGTGGTTTATGAAAAGGACACACATGCAATGACATGCATTGGATACAAGTGGTCGTTTATGAAAAGAACAAACGTCAATGACTCTAGTTGTGGTTTATGAAGAGGACACACATGCAATGACACTAGTGGTGGTTTATGAAAAGAACACACATGCAAAGACATGCAATGACACTTGTGGATCCATTTGGTTTATGAGAAGGACACACATGCAATGACAACTGGTGGATCCATGTGGTTTATGAAAAGCACACCACATGTTGGAGTGGCATCGTTGCATGTGTTCTTTTCAAAAACCAAAATGATGCACACTGACACATGCAATGATCGTACTTGTGGTTTGAAAAGGACACCACATGCATTGACTCTGGTAGATCCAAGTGGTGGTTAATGAAAAGAACACACAAGCAATGACTCTAGTGGTGGTTTATGAAAAGAACAAACATGTAGTGTCTATAGTGGTGGTTTATGAAAAGAACAAACATGTAGTGTCTCTAGTGGTGGTTTATGAAAAGGACACACATGCAATGACACTGGTGGATCCAAGTGGTGGTTTATGAAAATAACAAACATGCAATGACTCTGGTGGATCAATGTGGTTTATGAAAATAACACCACATGCAGGAGTGGCATTAGTGGATCCATGTGGTTTATGAAAAGGACACACATGCAATGACACTAGTGGTGGTTTATGAAAAGAACAGACATGCAAAGACATGCAATGACACCGGTGGATCCATTTGGTTTATGAGAAGGACACATGCAATGCCAACTGGTGGATCCATGTGGTTTATGAAAAGAACACAACATGTAGTGACTCTGGTGGTGGTTTATGAAAAGTACACACATGCAATGACACTGGTGGATCGAGTTGGTGGTTTATGAACATAACAAACATGCAATGACCCTAGTTGTGGTGTAGTAGAAGGAGACCAAATGCAATTATTCTGGTTGTGGTTTATGAAAAGGATACACATGCAATGACACTAGTGGTGGTTTATGAAAATAACACATGCAAAGAAATGCAATGACTGGTGGATCCATGTGCTTTACGAGAAGGACCCACACGCAATGACAACTGGTGGATCCATGTGGTTTATGAAAAGAACACCACATGCTGGAGTGGCATCATTGCATGTGTTCTTTTCAAAAACCACACTGATGCACACTTACAAACACATGCAATGACCCTAGTTGTGGTTTATGAAAAGGAAACCACATGCAAGAACTCTGGTGGATCCAAGTGGTGGTTTCTGAAAAGGACACCAAATGCAAGCCTCTGGTTGTGGTCTATGAAAAGTACACGCGTCAATGACACTGATGGATCCAAGTGGTGGTTTATGAAAGAACAAACATGTAGTGACTCTAGTGGTGGTTTATCAAAAGGACACACGTGCAATGACACTGATGGATCCAAGTGGTGGTTTATGAAAAGAACAAACATGAAATGACTGGTGGATCAATGTGGTTTATGAAAATAAAACCAAATGCAGGAGTGGCATTACTGGATCCATGTGCTTTGTGAAAAGGACACACATGTAGATGAAACTAGTGGTGGTTTATGAAAAGAACACACATGCAGATGACACTGGTGGTGGTTTATGAAAAGGACACACATGCAATGACTCTCGTTGTGGTTTATGAAAATGATGCACATGCAATGACACTGGTGGATCCAAGTGGTGGTTTATGAAAAGAACAAACATGCAATGACTCTGGTTGTGATTTATGAAAAGGACACACATGCAATGACACTAGTGGTGGTTTATGAAAAGAACGCACATGCAAAGACATTCAATGACACCGGTGGATCCATTTGGTTTATGAGAAGGACACACATGCAATGACAACTGGTGGATCCATGGTGGTGGTTTATGAAATGTAAACACATGCAATGACACTAGTGGATCCAGGTGGTGGTTTATGAAAAGAACAAACTTTCAATGACCCTAGATGCGGTTTTTGAAAAGGACACCTAATGCAGTGACTCTGGTTGTGGTTTATGAAAAGGACACACAAAAAATGACACTGGTGGATCAAAGTGGTAGTTTATGAAAAGAACAAACACGCAATGACCCTAGTTGTGGTTTATGAAAAGGACACCAAATGCAGTGACTCTAGTTGTGGTTTATGAACAGGACACACATGCAATGACACTGGTGGATCCAAGTGGTGGTTTATGAAAAGAACAAAGATGTAGTGACCCTAGTTGTGGTTTATGAAAAGGACACATTTGCAATGACACTAGTGGTGGTGTATGAAAAGAACACACTTGCAAAGACATGCAATGACACTGGTGGATACATTTGGTTTATGAGAATGACACACATGCAATGACAACTGGTGGATCCATGTGGTTTATGAAAAGAACACCACATGCAATAACTCTAGAGGTGGTTTATAAAAAGGACACCACATGAAGTGACTCAGGTGGATCCAAGTGGTGGTTTATGAAAAGTACACACATGCAATGACATGCCTTGGTTCCAAGTGGTGGGTTATGGAAAGAACAAACATGCAATGACTCTGGTTGTGGTTTATGAAAAGGACACACATGCAATGAAACTAGTGGTGGTTTATGAAAATAACAAACATGGAAAGAAATGCAATGACACGGTGGATCCATTTGGTTTATGAGAAGGACACATGCAATGAATATAACACAACAAGTGGAGGGCATCATTGCATGTGTTCTGTTCAAAAATCACAGTAATGCACACTAACACACACACATGCAATGACTCTAGTGGTGGTTTATGAAAAGGACACCACATGCAATGACTTTGGTGGATTTTGGTGGTTTATGAAAAGAACAACACATGAAATGACTCTCGTGGTGGTTTATAAAAAGGACACCACATGCAATGACACTGTGGATCCAAGTGGTGGTTTATGAAAAGGACACCAAATGCAGTGATTCTGGTTATGATTTATGAAAAGGACACACATGCAATGACATTGGTGGATCCAAGTGGCGGTTTATGAAAAGAACAAACATGCACTGACACTAGTGGTGGTTTATGAAAGGTACACACATGCAATGACACTGGTGGATCCAAGTGGTGGTTTATGAAAAGAACAAACATGCAATGTCCCTAGTTGTGGTTTATGAAAAGGACACACATGCAAAGAAATGAATTGGATACAAGTGGTCGTTTAAGAAAAGAACAAACGTCTGATGACTCTAGTTGTGGTTTATGAAGAGGACACACATGCAATGACACTAGTGGTGGTTTATGAAAAGAACACACATGCAAAGACATGCAATGACACTTGTGGATACATTTGGTTTATGAGAAGGACACACATGCAATGACAACTGGTGGATCCATGTGGTTTATGAAAAGCACACCACATGTTGGAGTGGCATCGTTGCATGTGTTCTTTTCAAAAACCAAAATGATGCACACTGACACACACATGCAATGATCGTACTTGTGGTTTACGAAAAGGACACCACATGCAGTGACTCTGGTAGATCCAAGTGGTGGTTAATGAAAATAACACACAAGCAATGACTCTAGTGGTGGTTTATGAAAAGAACAAACATGTAGTGTCTATAGTGGTGGTTTATGAAAAGAACAAACATGTAGTGTCTCTAGTGGTGGTTTATGAAAAGGACACACATGCAATGACACTGGTGGATCCAAGTGGTGGTTTATGAAAATAACAAACATGCAATGACTCTGGTGGATCAATGTGGTTTATGAAAATAACACCACATGCAGGAGTGGCATTAGTGGATCCATGTGGTTTATGAAAAGGACACACATGCAATGACACTAGTGGTGGTTTATGAAAAGAACAGACATGCAAAGACATGCAATGACACCGGTGGATCCATTTGGTTTATGAGAAGGACACACATGCAATGCCAACTGGTGGATCCATGTGGTTTATGAAAAGAACACAACATGTAGTGACTCTAGTGGTGGTTTATCAAAAGGACACACATGCAATGACACTGGTGGATCGAGTTGGTGGTTTATGAACATAACAAACATGCAATGACCCTAGTTGTGGTGTAGTAGAAGGAGACCAAATGCAATTATTCTGGTTGTGGTTTATGAAAAGGATACACATGCAATGACACTAGTGGTGGTTTATGAAAATAACGCACATGCAAAGAAATGCAATGACACCGGTGGATCCATTTGGTTTATGAGAAGGACGACATGCAATGACAACCGGTGGATCCATGTGGTTTATGAAAGAACACCACATGCTGGAGTGGCATCATTGCATGTGTTCTTTTCAAAAACCACACTGATGCACACTTACAAACACACATGCAATGACCCTAGTTGTGGTTTATGAAAAGGAAACCACATGCAGCAACTCTGGTGGATCCAAGTGGTGGTTTACGAAAAGGACACCACATGCAAGTGCCTCTGGTTGTGGTCTATGAAAAGTACACACGTGCAATGACACTGATGGATCCAAGTGGTGGTTTATGAAAAGAACAAACATGTAGTGACTCTAGTGGTGGTTTATCAAAAGGACACACGTGCAATGACACTGATGGATCCAAGTGGTGGTTTATGAAAAGAACAAACATGAAATGACTCTGGTGGATCAATGTGGTTTATGAAAATAAAACCAAATGCAGGAGTGGCATTACTGGATCCATGTGCTTTGTGAAAAGGACACACATGTAGATGAAACTAGTGGTGGTTTATGAAAAGAACACACATGCAGATGACACTGGTGGTGGTTTATGAAAAGGACACACATGCAATGACTCTCGTTGTGGTTTATGAAAATGATGCACATGCAATGACACTGGTGGATCCAAGTGGTGGTTTATGAAAAGAACAAACATGCAATGACTCTGGTTGTGATTTATGAAAAGGACACACATGCAATGACACTAGTGGCGGTTTATGAAAAGAACGCACATGCAAAGACATTCAATGACACTGGTGGATCCATTTGGTTTATGAGAAGGACACACATGCAATGACAACTGGTGGATCCATGGTGGTGGTTTATGAAATGTAAACACATGCAATGACACTAGTGGATCCAGGTGGTGGTTTATGAAAAGAACAAACTTTCAATGACCCTAGATGCGGTTTTTGAAAAGGACACCTAATGCAGTGACTCTGGTTGTGGTTTATGAAAAGGACACACAAAAAATGACACTGGTGGATCAAAGTGGTAGTTTATGAAAAGAACAAACACGCAATGACCCTAGTTGTGGTTTATGAAAAGGACACCAAATGCAGTGACTCTAGTTGTGGTTTATGAACAGGACACACATGCAATGACACTGGTGGATCCAAGTGGTGGTTTATGAAAAGAACAAAGATGTAGTGACCCTAGTTGTGGTTTATGAAAAGGACACATTTGCAATGACACTAGTGGTGGTGTATGAAAAGAACACACTTGCAAAGACATGCAATGACACTGGTGGATACATTTGGTTTATGAGAATGACACACATGCAATGACAACTGGTGGATCCATGTGGTTTATGAAAAGAACACCACATGCAATAACTCTAGAGGTGGTTTATAAAAAGGACACCACATGAAGTGACTCAGGTGGATCCAAGTGGTGGTTTATGAAAAGTACACACATGCAATGACATGCCTTGGTTCCAAGTGGTGGGTTATGGAAAGAACAAACATGCAATGACTCTGGTTGTGGTTTATGAAAAGGACACACATGCAATGAAACTAGTGGTGGTTTATGAAAATAACAAACATGGAAAGAAATGCAATGACACCGGTGGATCCATTTGGTTTATGAGAAGGACACACATGCAATGAATATAACACAACAAGCTGGAGGGGCATCATTGCATGTGTTCTGTTCAAAAACCACAGTAATGCACACTAACACACACACATGCAATGACTCTAGTGGTGGTTTATGAAAAGGACACCACATGCAATGACTTTGGTGGATTTTGGTGGTTTATGAAAAGAACAACACATGAAATGACTCTCGTGGTGGTTTATAAAAAGGACACCACATGCAATGACACTGGTGGATCCAAGTGGTGGTTTATGAAAAGGACACCAAATGCAGTGATTCTGGTTATGATTTATGAAAAGGACACACATGCAATGACATTGGTGGATCCAAGTGGCGGTTTATGAAAAGAACAAACATGCACTGACACTAGTGGTGGTTTATGAAAGGTACACACATGCAATGACACTGGTGGATCCAAGTGGTGGTTTATGAAAAGAACAAACATGCAATGTCCCTAGTTGTGGTTTATGAAAAGGACACACATGCAATGACATGCATTGGATACAAGTGGTCGTTTATGAAAAGAACAAACGTGCAATGACTCTAGTTGTGGTTTATGAAGAGGACACACATGCAATGACACTAGTGGTGGTTTATGAAAAGAACACACATGCAAAGACATGCAATGACACTTGTGGATCCATTTGGTTTATGAGAAGGACACACATGCAATGACAACTGGTGGATCCATGTGGTTTATGAAAAGCACACCACATGTTGGAGTGGCATCGTTGCATGTGTTCTTTTCAAAAACCAAAATGATGCACACTGACACACACATGCAATGATCGTACTTGTGGTTTACGAAAAGGACACCACATGCAGTGACTCTGGTAGATCCAAGTGGTGGTTAATGAAAAGAACACACAAGCAATGACTCTAGTGGTGGTTTATGAAAAGAACAAACATGTAGTGTCTATAGTGGTGGTTTATGAAAAGAACAAACATGTAGTGTCTCTAGTGGTGGTTTATGAAAAGGACACACATGCAATGACACTGGTGGATCCAAGTGGTGGTTTATGAAAATAACAAACATGCAATGACTCTGGTGGATCAATGTGGTTTATGAAAATAACACCACATGCAGGAGTGGCATTAGTGGATCCATGTGGTTTATGAAAAGGACACACATGCAATGACACTAGTGGTGGTTTATGAAAAGAACAGACATGCAAAGACATGCAATGACACCGGTGGATCCATTTGGTTTATGAGAAGGACACACATGCAATGCCAACTGGTGGATCCATGTGGTTTATGAAAAGAACACAACATGTAGTGACTCTGGTGGTGGTTTATGAAAAGTACACACATGCAATGACACTGGTGGATCGAGTTGGTGGTTTATGAACATAACAAACATGCAATGACCCTAGTTGTGGTGTAGTAGAAGGAGACCAAATGCAATTATTCTGGTTGTGGTTTATGAAAAGGATACACATGCAATGACACTAGTGGTGGTTTATGAAAATAACGCACATGCAAAGAAATGCAATGACACTGGTGGATCCATTTGGTTTATGAGAAGGACGCACATGCAATGACAACTGGTGGATCCATGTGGTTTATGAAAAGAACACCACATGCTGGAGTGGCATCATTGCATGTGTTCTTTTCAAAAACCACACTGATGCACACTTACAAACACACATGCAATGACCCTAGTTGTGGTTTATGAAAAGGAAACCACATGCAGCAACTCTGGTGGATCCAAGTGGTGGTTTACGAAAAGGACACCAAATGCAGTGCCTCTGGTTGTGGTCTATGAAAAGTACACACGTGCAATGACACTGATGGATCCAAGTGGTGGTTTATGAAAAGAACAAACATGTAGTGACTCTAGTGGTGGTTTATCAAAAGGACACACGTGCAATGACACTGATGGATCCAAGTGGTGGTTTATGAAAAGAACAAACATGAAATGACTCTGGTGGATCAATGTGGTTTATGAAAATAAAACCAAATGCAGGAGTGGCATTACTGGATCCATGTGCTTTGTGAAAAGGACACACATGTAGATGAAACTAGTGGTGGTTTATGAAAAGAACACACATGCAGATGACACTGGTGGTGGTTTATGAAAAGGACACACATGCAATGACTCTCGTTGTGGTTTATGAAAATGATGCACATGCAATGACACTGGTGGATCCAAGTGGTGGTTTATGAAAAGAACAAACATGCAATGACTCTGGTTGTGATTTATGAAAAGGACACACATGCAATGACACTAGTGGTGGTTTATGAAAAGAACGCACATGCAAAGACATTCAATGACACCGGTGGATCCATTTGGTTTATGAGAAGGACACACATGCAATGACAACTGGTGGATCCATGGTGGTGGTTTATGAAATGTAAACACATGCAATGACACTAGTGGATCCAGGTGGTGGTTTATGAAAAGAACAAACTTTCAATGACCCTAGATGCGGTTTTTGAAAAGGACACCTAATGCAGTGACTCTGGTTGTGGTTTATGAAAAGGACACACAAAAAATGACACTGGTGGATCAAAGTGGTAGTTTATGAAAAGAACAAACATGCAATGACCCTAGTTGTGGTTTATGAAAAGGACACACATGCAATGACATGCACTGGATCCAAGTGGTGGTTTATGAAAAGAAAAAACATGCAATGACCCTAGTTGTGGTTTATGAAAACGACACACATGCAATGACATGCATTGGATCCAAGTGGTGGTTTATGAAAAGAAAAAACATGCAATGACTCTGGTTATGGTTTATGAAAAGGACACACAAGCAATGACACTAGTGGTGGTTTATGAAAAGAACACATGTGCAAAGACATGCAATGACACTGGTGGATTCATTTCGTTTATGAGAGCGATACACATGCAATGGCAACGGGTGGATCAATGTGGTTCATGAAAAGAACACCACATGTAGTGACTCTGGTGGTGGTTTATGAAAAGTACACACATGCAATGACACTGGTTGATCCAAGTGGTGGTTGATGAAAAGAACAAACATGCAATGCCCCTAGTTGTGGTTTATGAAAAGGACACCAAATGCAGTGACTCTGGTTGTTGTTTATGAAAAGGACACACATGCAATGACACTGGTGGATCCAAGTGGTGGTTTATGAAAAGAACAAACATGAAGTGACCCTAGTTTTGGTTTATGAAAAGGACAAACATGTAATGACATGCATTGGATCCAAGTGGTGATTTATGAAAAGAACAAACATGCAATGAACATAGATGTGGTTTATGAAAAGAACACCACATGCAATGACTCTAGTGGTGGTTTATGAAAAGGACACCATGTGGAGTGACTCTAGTGGATCCAAGTGGTGGTTTATGAAAAGGACACCAAATGCAGTTACTCTGGTTGTTGTTCATGAAAAGTACACACATGGAATGATACTAGTGGATCCAAGTGGTGTTTTATGAAAAGAAAAAGCATGCAGTGCCCCTAGTTATTGTTTATGAAAAGGACACACATGTAATGGCATGCATTGGATCCAAGTGGTGGTTTATGAAAAGAACAAACATGCAATGACCCTAGTTGTGGTTTATGAAAAGGACACACATGCAATGACATGCATTGGATCCAAGTGGTGGGTTATGAAAAGAACAAACATGCAATGACTCTGGTTGTGGTTTATGAAAATGACACACATGCAATGACACTGGTGGTGGTTTATGAAAAGAACACACATGCAAAGACATGCAATGACACTGGTGGATCCATTTGGTTTATGACAGGACACACATGCAATGACAATTGGTGGATCCATGTGGTTTATGAAAAGAACACCACATGCTGGAGTGGCATCTCTGCATGTGTTCTTTTCAAAAACCATACTGATGCACACTGACACACACACACATATGCAATGACCCTAGTTGTGGTTTATGAAAAGGACACCATATGTAGTGACTTTGGTGGATCTAAGTCGTGGTTTATGAAAATAACACACATGCAATGTCTCTCGTGGTGGTTTATGAAAAGGACACCACATGCAGTGACTCTGGTGGATCCAAGTGGTGGTTTATGAAAATTACACCAAATGCAGTAACTCTGGTTGTGGTTTATGTAAAGTACACACATGCAATGATACTGGTGGATCCAAGTGGTGGTTTATAAAAAGAACAAACATGAAGTGACTCTAGTGGTGTTTTATGAAAATGACACCACATGCAATGACTCTAGTGGATCCAGGTGGTTTATGAAAATGACACACATGCAATGACATGCAGTGGATCCAAGTGGTGGTTTATGAAAAGAACACACATGCATTGATTATGTTGGAATAATGTGGTTTATTAATGAACACCACATGCGGGAGTGGCATTAGTGGATCCATGTGGTTTATGAAAAGGACACACATGCATATGACACATGTGGTGGTTTATGAAAAGAACACACATGAAGATGACACTGGTGGTGGTTTATGAAAAGAACACACATGCAATGACTCTACTCGTGGTTTATGAAAAGAAGACAACATGCAAATGACACTAGTTGATCCATGTGGTTTAGTACGAAACATGCATTTTCCATTTCTAAAAGGAACACACGTGCCTACTCTTTCTATTTTCTATTTGAATCCCTTATTCTGTCTTGCCCTTAGTTTTCTGATACTACTCAGTTTTTCCCTCTCTCTCGGTCACAAATCTCACAAAGCTCAAATGTGTGCTCATTCTGGGTGCTACGCCATGATTGGCTGAAACAGATGTCATGCGGATCATGCCCACCAACAGTTGATCCTCTGTGATCCAACGGGCAGGATAACCACTCCCTTCTCCATTTTTTTGCAGGGTCTATCTGTGCCACCTCTATATCCGTGCCACCAATAGTTTACCTCCATAAACAAGTAAAAATCCATCTCAAAAAATAAAACAAATAAATGATCATATTTCGAACAGCCTCTTGTCTTCGTCTTCCGGTTCATCATCGTCTTCATCAATGTCCTGGTCCTTGCCATCGCTGCCATCGGTGTCCTCCTCTGATGACTCGACACCGCCCCCTTCTTCGTATAGGCGCGCTATCTCCTCATCGGAGTCCTCCTCCTCCTCTTCGTAGTCCCACGGGTCCACGTCACTCTCCTCCGCTTCTGCCTCAACTGATCGATGAACGCCTCCTCATTGGCTGAGTCGAACTCATGCATAGCTGTCTCCTCTCTTCTTCCTGGTCTTCTTCTTGTTCCTCTTCTTGTCTGTTGATACGTTGCAAACGTATCTAATTTTTTTGATGTTCCATGCTTGTTTTATATCTACTTTCTTATGTTTTGTCCATACTTTGGAGTATTTTTATACACTTTCTTGGACTAACCTATTAACAAGATGCCATAGTGCCAGTTGCCTGTTTTCTGCTGGTTTTGGTTCCAGGAAAGTCAGAAAATCAATATTCTCGGAATTGGACGGGACAAAAGCCAAAGTCAATATTTTACTGGGAGACACATGGAGTCCGAAGGAGAGACGAAGGGGGGCCACAGGGCGGCCACACCACCCCTTGGCGCGGGCAACCCTAGGCCGCACTAGGGCATGGTGTGGGCCCCCTGGGCGGCTACCGACCTCGCCCCTTCGCCTATAAGAAGCCCCTGGGACAAAAACCATTAATCGAACAACCTCCAGCCACGAAAAGTTCCACAACGCTGCTAATGTCTACGCACTTCTATTCTTGTAGACAGTTGTTGGGCCTCCAAGTGCAGAGGTTTGTAGAACAACAACAAGTTTTCCCTTAAGTGGATCACCCAAGGTTTATCGAACTCAGGGAAGAAGTGGTCAAAGGTATTCCATCTCAAGCAACCATGCAATCAAGATACAAGAAGTATCTTGTGTCCCCAACACACCCAATACACTTGTCAGGTGTATAGGTGCACTAGTTCGGCAAAGAGATAGTGAAATACAAGTGGTATGGATAATTATAAGTGGTAACGGTGATAGAGAATAGCTTGATGGCGTGGAAAAGACTAAAGTAAAACTGAAATAACGAAGGAAGCAAGCAAACATGTAACAGATCTAATTGCAAATGGTGTATCAATGCTTAGAAACAAGGCCTAGGGATCATCAATGCTTAGAAACAAGGCCTAGGGATCATACTTTCACTAGTTAACACTCTCTCATAAATATATTATCTTCATGATACTACTCTTAACTACTCTCCGGTTGGACACTCTAATCGATGGTAGGGCTATAACAACACACCTCAAAGTAAGCCTTTCCCATCTAGATAACCCCACACTGTCACCTTGAGCACTAGATGGTTCCAACAAACACCACAATTTCATAAAGACATCCAACTCCAAATATAACTCATAACAAGTATTTGTAATCTCTAGCCTAAGTGCCACCATGGTGTGCACACTGTCAACTTCACACACATGGGGAGAGATCTATTAAAGAACTTGAGTAGAAAGGTAGATCTATAGATTACAAGCTCATGATCTCAATAATATCATGCATATAGAGATAGATGAACACATAGCTACCGGTAGAACCCTTAGCCTCGAGAGAGAACTACTCCCTCCTCCTCATGGGAATCAGCAATGGTGATGGAGATGGCGGTGGAGATCGATGGAGATGGCTCCGGGGGAACTTCCCCGTCCGGACAGGGTGCCGGAACAGAGACTTTCTATCCCCTGAATCTCCTTTTCGGTGGCAGGGCATTGTGGAACTTTTCGTGGCTGGAGGCTTGACTTTCTAGGGTTTTGGTATCAGGAGGCTCTTATAGCGAAGGAGGCAAGGTCGGTGGCTAGCCAAGGGGCCCACACCATGTCCTAGCGCGGCCTAGGGTTGCCCACGCCTAGGGATGGTGTGGCCACCTTGTGGCCCCTCTCCGACTCTCGTTCTAGCTCCGTGAGTCTTCCGGGGAAATAGTAACTTTGGCTTTTGTCCCGTCCAATTCCGAGAATATTCATTTTCTGACTTCCTGGAACCAAAAACAGCAGAAAACAGGCAACTGGCACTGTGGCATCTTGTTAATAGGTTAGTCCAAGAAATCATATGAAAAGTACTCCAAAGTTGGAACAAAACACAAGAAAGTGGATAAAACCAAGCATGGAACATCAAAAATTATAGATACATTTGCGACGTATCAACATCCCCAAGCTTAACTCCTGCTCGTCCTCGAGTAGGTAAGTGATAAAAAGAAAGAATATTTTTTGAGGTGACATGCACCATCAAAGACTTGATCAAAGTATTTGTAAAATATTCAAAGCTGGGATCATAGTACTTCAATCATAACATGAAAGACAAAGTTCTAGCAATAAGACAAAGAAACTATGATGCAACATGAAAAGGCACAAACAAAAGATTCATGAATAACAATGCTTTGCAAGACGTTTGTTTGTTTCACATAAAGAAAACATAGCATAATAGTATTCAGCTTGTCCCTCATAGAGTAGCAAATAAAATTGCATAGGACACCTTCAAATTTCATAAGTGTGACTGGATACAAATACTTTAAAACAAGCAATATCAAGTTATGCATCAATCAACTAGTCTTGGGACAATGCACATAGAACTAAGAATGGACACTATGCTCTCAAAGTAGGTGCATAAAGATAGAAGGTGGAGACTCAATATAATGGTGGAAGAAAGGCCTTTGTAAAAGGAAGTAGGGATTCAAGTCTCATAAAGAGCTTCCAAAAATTATGGTACTTATAGCTTTCAGCTCTCATTACCCCTATCATAAGCATCTTTAAGGTGATTAAGGTTAAAGTGACACAACTAAGAGGATATGCTTGACAAGTTATAAACCGAAATCTCATGCCCCTTACTTACGAAGACCGATCCTCATGCTACTCAACTTTAGTCACGAGTAAGCTCTTGTCATTGTAAGTACATGTGTATCATTAAGAACCGCCAACGGGGTACCCCTTGCGCATGATACGGGAGCTTTCCCATAATCAAAATGACAAGGCAAGCAGACAATGAGCATCTCAAATGATCTTTTATTTGCTATTTGCATAGGTTTTTATTGAGGATGCTTCATAGAGTGCTCATTATGGTGATGCTGCAAGTTTCCACCATGATTAGGCATGGCTTAGGCTAGTGGCCCAGGCGTTTCTCTAACACACATACAAACTCCATGATCTTACAATTTCCACTTTTATTTCACATCGCCGAGATCTGTAAGCAAAAGAACATGATATCAACGGGGTACAAAGTACAAGTGCAATGTTGAAAGCGTTCCCCCTGAAACATGGTTCTGCTAATTTAAACTTATAAAGCGCAAGCATATACGCAACAAAGAAGAACCCAATGGTTCAAGTTTATTAGATGCAAAAAGTAAAGTGTGCCATCAAGTTCGTGAGAGCTTTAATCACTAGTTTTCTCATAACAAGATTAATTTGGAAGGTAAACAAAAGCATGAATATACTTGGAATAGCATAAGCTAGTAGGTAGGTATGGTGGACTCTTTGGAATAACTTGGTTTAGGGAGTTGGATGCATGACTAGAACTCATACTTTGTTGTGGAGGCTAGCAAAAGATTGGGAGCGACAAACTAAGAGAGGAATAATGGCCATAATCATGTAGAGCGACAAAACATCATTGATCAAAGCATAAAGTGATACTACAAGTTCAAAACTAAAGGATCATAAAGTCTTATGGTGACTTGAGATAGTCATAACATGGTGTGAGCATGCGCCAAGTCAACCCAAATAAAGCATCAAAGGAGAATACCACTATACTATGCTTTAATATGCTAAAACAACACATGATCCTTCCAAGGCACATTAAGCAATCTCAATTGTTTATAACAAGTCATGCTACAACAAAGAATACTAAGCATTAAGCCAAAACAATATCAAGCATGGCATGACAAAGCATGGGCCACAGTCAAAAACAAACTCTCTTTACCACTTAAGCATGAACTTTCCTACTCTTTTCCAATCCAAACCAAACTATTTGAAAACCAATGTATGAAAGAGGGAGTCTAACCAATTTATTAAGAAAACTAAGAAAACCAAAGCAAACGAAAACCCAAACGAAAACGAAAAAGAAGACGCTCCAAGAAAAACACAACTGTGCATGAAACAATAAAAATGAAGTGTTTGGAACAAACCTGGGATTTTTATTGATGAAGAAGGGGATGCCTTGGGCATCCCCAAGCTTTGACGCTTGTACTTCTTGGATATTTCTTGGGGTGACACGTGTGGCATCCCCAAGCTTGAGCTTTAGTCCATTCTTCATCTCATTACTCATTCCTTCCATACACCTAAAAATTTTTCCTTCATACAAAACTTCAAACAATCTTTATTAGCAACATTAGTGCAATCAAGATAAATAAGTCTTAAGGTTCAGTTATAACACCAAATAAACTTCCATTAAAACACAAGCTACTGTAGCACTTTCCTCAAAAATTCTATTCCCCAAAGAGAACCAAAAAAGGAAGCAACAAGAAGCAAATGCATATAATGGCAGAAATCTGTCAAAACAGACTAGCAGGTAAAGACGAATTTTTTCGAAGACCTTATGTTGCTCAAATCAAAAAGTGTTGAACTAACGAAAGTTAGAAAACAACCTGGGGAAGAAGCACAAAAATCACGCCTCAAAAAGATGTTCGGATATTTTACACGAATTTTTACGGTGAAGGACAGAAATCTGTTTCCGGACAGCAACTTTCCCAATCATTACTTCTCTCTCATTAGAGGTTACTCTTGGCACAAAAAGCAAATAAAAAGGATAAGGAGCGGTTATTACTAAAGTATCCAAGACTCATCTAAAACTTTTGGGTTATTTCCCAATAAGTACTTTTTTAACGCCTTTAAGCTAGGTATGATAGTTTGAGAAGATGCTCACATAAGAAATATGAATTAAGGTAAAAGAGAGCATCAAGAAGAAAATTCAAAGCACATTTAAGTCTAACCCACTTCCTATGCATAGGAATCTTGTAAAGAAACAAGTCATGAAAGCACAAAGCAACGAGCATAGTAAAGCAAAACAAGTGCAACTTCAAAATTTATCAACATAAAGAGGGGAAACTTAATATTATTGAGATGCATGAAACCATGTTTCCCTCTCTCATAATAACTTTCAGTAGCATCATGAATAAAAGTAACAATATAACTATCACAAGAAACATTCTTATCACGATCCACATGCATAAAAGAATTAATACTCCCCACATAAACATAGTCATTCTTATTGATTGTAGTGGGAGCAAATTCAACAAAATAGCTATCATTATTATTTTCATCACGATAATCATCAAATATAGGAGGCATATTGTAATCATAATTAATTTCCTCCTCAATAGTAGGTGGACTGAAAATATCATATTCATCTTTGCAATCATCATATATTGGAGGTATAGTATCATCATAAGCAATAGAATAGTTATACTCCAAAGTGTGTTTATTTGTATCATCATTGAAAGGATCATGGATAGCACTAATAGTATAGCAATTAGTAATATCATCATTTTCAGAATTGGTACCGAAGAGATTTTCAATATCAAAGGTAGTGTGCTTTTCCCAATCATGATCACTACTATAGGTAATTGGCATAGGAACATCATCGAGTTCAGACTCATCAAAAACTATAATAGGAGCAACATGCTTAGGGGAAAATACCGTATCCTCGCTCCTTTTACTCCTCCTTTTCTTCTTTTTCTTCTTCTCTTTAGGAGGGAGAGGCTTGAAAGGAAGCTTCTCCATATACCCTGGTTGATTCTTAGAGACAATAGAAGAAACTTTGGAGGATTCCTCCTTTTCATTAATAAGACAAAAACACGTATTAGTCATGTCATATTTTGGTAAAATCTCATCTTTTATAATATTTTGTATGTAAGTATTTTGTGTGGCAATTATCAACACAATAAAGATGACAACCATGCATGACACTATTTATACCAAAAGCACTCATATCTACCAAAGAAGTTTTTCTTGATAACTCTTCACACCCCAAAAATAATGTAAGTTCATCATGCTGATTAGGAGTGATCATGTCATCACAATACAAACTTGCAGCACTCATTGGATTAGAAGGGCTATTAATATGGCATGAGCATTGAAAATTGAAATGACCCACTTCAAAGCAAAGTTCACAAACAAAAGGATAGAGGGCACAAACTTTTTTACCAAGATCATTTAGAGCCCTATACCACGTTCTAGTTTTTTCATTCCTGTGGGTGATATAATATTCTTTTTCAATTTGATTATTCTCACAAGGTCTATGTATTACACAAAAATTAACATCCTTATAAGAAGTAGTACTTTTAGAGGTTTGAGCATGTTTATTTCTATCATTAATAACGATTTCATTTTCCATGCAAGTGTCTTTAAAAGGCTCATGATACATGTCCCATTTTTCTTTAGGAGCATTAATATGAGAAGCAAAGGATCTAAAACAATCAATAAGAATTTGAGGATCAAGACCATATTTAGCACTAAGCTCTTGAAAATCAACAGTTTCAGCGAAAGACTTAATGCAATCATACTCATAGTTTATACCTGGTTCTTTACCTTTGTTGCTATCCCAATCTTCAGTATTGCTTTGAATTGTTTCAAGGAGATCCCACTTAGCTTTGACCTCCTTACTTGTGAACAATCCCTCTAAACAAGTATCTAGATAGTCCTTGTAATGTCCTTAAAAGCCTTGCATAGAAATTATTAATAACAATATTACTGGGGAGCTCATGAATGGGGCATTTGAGCATTAGTGACTTCAATCTCCCCCATGCTTGGGAAATACTTTCTCCATCATGAGGATGTAAATTATAAATATAACTCCTATGTTTATGAATTTCATGAGGAGGATAAAATTTAGAGTAAAAGAGATTCAAGTTCCTTCGACTCCAAATGATGAGGATCATCTAGTAGCTCATACCACTACCTTGATTTGCCCTTAAGTGAAATAGGGAATAGCTTGCTCTTAACTTGGTTCATTGAAATACCTGCACACTTGAACAACTCACATAATTCATGTATAAAGATTAAATGATCACCAGGATGGACAGTTCCATCTCCAAAATAGCAATTAATCATAACACGTTCAACGATTTTTATAGGTATTTTAAAAGGGATGATTTCAGTATGTGGATTTAAAATATCACAAGTATCATCAGAATTACCACATATGGGAGATAAAGTATCATCGGAGCAAATTTTCTTCTTTAAAGCTGGGGAACTAAAAAGATCATTTTCATAAGAACCAAGTTCCCCAAGCTTAGACGTTACCATAGCATTAGTAACAAAGGTGTTCAAAAGATTCATACTAATAACATTGCTATTAGCATGCAAAGAAAGTTCCATGGGTGTTTTAATTTTCTTTTCAGACAATTCATGTTCTAACTTAGGAAAAATACTAAAAAGCGCTCTAACTTTTTTGTTGTTTTCCATTAAGCCTAAATAGTGAAAACAAGAAACAAAAAGGCAAAATTGCAGAATCTAAAGGAAATAACTTCGAGCACTCACACCGGAGGATGTGAGTACCTTTTACCTTACCTCCCCGCCAATGGCGCCAGAAAATAGCTTGATGTCTACGCACTTCTATTCTTGTAGACAGTTGTTGGGCCTCCAAGTGCAGAGGTTTGTAGAACAACAGCAAGTTTTCCCTTAAGTGGATCACCCAAGGTTTATCGAACTCAGGGAGGAAGTGGTCAAAGGTATTCCCTCTCAAGCAACCCTGCAATCAAGATACAAGAAGTCTCTTGTATCCCCAACACACCCAATACACTTGTCAGGTGTATAGGTGCACTAGTTCGGCGAAGAGATAGTGAAATACAAGTGGTAACGGTGATAGAGAATAGCTTGATGACGTGGAAAAGACTAAAGTAAAACTGAAATAACGAAGGAAGCAAGCAAACATGTAACAGATCTAATTGCAAACGGTGTATCAATGCTTAGAAACAAGGCCTAGGGATCATACTTTCACTAGTGAACACTCTCTCATAAATATATTATCTTCATGATACTACTCTTAACTACTCTTCGGTTGGACACTCAAATCGATGGTAGGGCTATAACATCACACCTCAAAGTAAGCCTTTCCCATCTAGATAACCCCACACTATCACCTTGAGCACTAGAGGGTTCCAACAAACACCACAATTTCATAAAGACATCCAACTCCAAATATAACTCATAACAAGTATTTGTAATCTCTAGCCTAAGTGCCACCATGGTGTGCACACTGTCAACTTCACACACATGGGGAGAGCAGAGATCTATTAAAGCACTTGAGTAGCAAGGTAGATCTATAGATTACAAGCTCATGATCTCAATAAGATCATGCATAGAGACAGATATGAACACATAGCTACCGATAGAACCCTTAGCCTCGAGAGAGAACTACTCCCTCCTCATTATGGGAATCAGCAATGGTGATGGAGATGGCGGTGGAGATCGACGGAGATGGCTCTGGGGGCACTTCCCTGTCCCGGCAGGGTGCCGGAACAGAGACTTTCTGTCCCCCCAATCTCCTTTTCGGTGGCGGTGGCGCTGCGGAACTTTTCATGGCTGGAGGCTTGAATTTCTAGGGTTTTGGTATCGAGAGGCTCTTATAGGCGAAGGAGGCAAGGTCGGTGGCCAGCCAGGGGTCCCACACCATGCCCTGGCGCGGCCTAGGGTTGCCCGCCCCTAGGGGTGGTGTGGCCACCCTGTGGCCCCTCTCCGACACTCCTTCTGGCTTCGTGAGTCTTCCAGGAAAATAGTAACTTTGCCTTTTGTCCCGTCCAATTCCGAGAATATTCATTTTCTGACTTCCTGGAACCAAAAACAGTAGAAAACAGGCAACTGGTACTTTGGCATCTTGTTAATAGGTTAGTCCAAGAAATCATATGAAAAGTACTCCAAAGTTGGAACAAAACACAAGAAAGTAGATAAAACCAAGCATGGAACATCAAAAATTATAGATACATTTGCACTGTATCAACCGCCGCCACCGAAGAGGAGATTCAGGGGACAGAAGTCCCTGTTCGGGCACCCTGCCGGGACGGGAAGTGCCCCTGGAGCCATCTCCATCGATCTCCACCACCATCTCCATCGTTGTTGCTGATTCCCATGATGATGAGGGAGTAGTTCTTCCTCGAGGATAAGGGCTCTACCGGTAGCTATGTGTTCATCTCTCTCTCTATGCATGATCATATTGTGATCATGAGCTTTGTAATGAAGTAGATCTACCTTGCTACTCATGTGCTTTAATAGATCTCTGCTCTCCCCATGTGTGTGAAAGTGACAGAGTGCACACCATGGTGGCACTTAGCCTAGAGATTACAAAACACAAGAAAGTGGATAAAACCAAGCATGGAACATCAAAAATTATAGATACATTTGCGATGTATCAACATCCCCAAGCTTAACTCCTGCTCGTCCTCAAGTAGGTAAGTGATAAAAAGAAAGAATAATTTTTGAGGTGACATGCACCATCAAAGGCTTTATCAAAGTATTTGTAAAATATTCAAAGCTGGGATCATAGTACTTCAATCATAACATGAAAGACAAAGTTCTAGCAATAAGACAAAGAAACTATGATGCAACATGAAAAGGCACAATCAAAAGATTCATGAATAACAATGCTTTGCAAGACGTTTGTTTGTTTCACATAAAGAAAACATAGCATAATAGTATTCAGCTTGTCCCTCATAGAGTAGCAAATAAAATTGCATAGGACACCTTCAAAGTTCATAAGTGTGACTAGATACAAATAGTTTAAAACAAGCAATATCAAGTTATGCATCAATCAACTAGTCTTGGGACAATGCACATAGAACTAAGAATGGACACTATGCTCTCAAAGAAGGTGCATAAAGATAGAAGGTGGAGACTCAATATAATGGTGGAAGAAAGGCCTTTGTAAAAGGAAGTAGGGATTCAAGTCTCATAAAGAGCTTCCAAAAATTATGGTACTTATAGCTTTCAGCTCTCATTACCCCTATCATAAGCATCTTTAAGGTGATTAAGGTTAAAGTGACACAACTAAGAGGATATGCTTGACAAGTTATAAACCAAAATCTCATGCCCCTTACTTACGAAGACCGATCCTCATGCTACTCAACTTCAGTCACGAGTAAGCTCTTGTCATTGTAAGTACATGTGTATCATTAAGAACCGCCAGCAGGTACCCTTGCGCATGATCTGAGCTTTCCCATAATCAAAATGACAAGGCAAGAAGACAATGAGCATCTCAGCGATCTTTTTATTTGCTATTTGCATAGGTTTTTATTGAGGATGCTTCATAGAGTGCTCATTATGGTGATGCTGCAAGTTTCCACCATGATTAGGCATGGCTTAGGCTAGTGGCCCTGGCGTTTCTCTAACACACATACAAACTCCATGATCTTACAAGTTCCACTTTTATTTCACACCGCCGGGATCTGTAAGCAAAAGAACATGATATCAACGGGGTACAAAGTACAAGTGCAATGTTGAAAGCGTTCCCCTGAAACATGGTTCTACTAATTTAAACTTATAAAGCGCAAGCATATACGCAACAAAGAAGAACCCAATGGTTCAAGTTTATTAGATGCAAAAAGTAAAGTGTGCCATCAAGTTCGTGAGAGCTTTAATCACTAGTTTTCTCATAACAAGATTAATTTGGAAGGTAAACAAAAGCATGAATATACTTGGAATAGCATAAGCTAGTAGGTAGGTATGGTGGACTCTTTGGAATAACTTGGTTTAGGGAGTTGGATGCATGAATAGAACTCATACTTTGTTGTGGAGGCTAGCAAAAGATTGGGAGCGACAAACTAAGAGAGCAATAATGGCCATAATCATGTAGAGCGACAAAACAGCATTGATCAAAGCATAAAGTGATACTACAAGTTCAAAACTAAAGGATCATAAAGTCTTATGGTGACTTGAGATAGTCATAACATGGTGTGAGCATGCGCCAAGTCAACCCAAATAAAGCATCAAAGGAGAATACCACTATACTATGATTTAATATGCTAAAACAACACATGATCCTTCCAAGGCACATTAAGCAATCTCAATTGTTTATAACAAGTCATGCTACAACAAAGAATACTAAGCATTAAGCCAAAACAATATCAAGCATGGCATGACAAAGCATGGGCCACAGTCAAAAACAAACTCTCTTTACCACTTAAGCATGAACTTTCCTACTCTTTTCCAATCCAAACCAAACTATTTGAAAACCAATGTATGAAAGAGGGGGTCTAACCAATTTATTAAGAAAACTAAGAAAACCAAAGCAAACGAAAACCCAAACGAAAACGAAAAAGAAGACGCTCCAAGAAAAACACAACTGTGCATGAAACAATAAAAATGAAGTGTTTGGAACAAACCTGGGATTTTTATTGATGAAGAAGGGGATGCCTTGGGCATCCCCAAGCTTTGACGCTTGTACTTCTTGGATATTTCTTGGGGTGACACGTGTGGCATCCCCAAGCTTGAGCTTTAGTCCATTCTTCATCTCATTACTCATTCCTTCCATACACCAGAAATTTTTTCCTTCATACAAAACTTCACACAATCTTTATTAGCAACATTAGTGCAATCAAGATAAATAAGTCTTAAGGTTCAGTTATAACACCAAATAAACTTCCATTAAAACACAAGCTACTGTAGCACTTTCCTCAAAAATTCTATTCCCCAAAGAGAACCCAAAAAGGAAGCAACAAGAAGCAAATGCATATAATGGCAGAAATCTGTCAAAACAGACTAGCAGGTAAAGACGAATTTTTTCGAAGACCTTATGTTGCTCAAATCAAAAAGTGTTGAACTAACGAAAGTTAGAAAGCAACCTGGGGCAGAAGCACAAAAATCACGCCTCAAAAAGATGTTCGGAGATTTTACACGAATTTTTACGGTGAAGGACAGAAATCTGTTTTCGGACAGCAACTTTCCCAATCATTACATCTCTCTCATTAGAGGTTACTGTTGGCACAAAAAGCAAATAAAAAGGATAAGGAGCGGTTATTACTAAAGTATCCAAGACTCATCTAAAACTTTTGGGTTATTTCCCAATAAGTACTTTTTTTAACGCCTTTAAGTTAGGTATGATAGTTTGAGAAGATGCTCACATAAGAAATATGAATTGAGGTAAAAGAGAGCATCAAGAAGAAAATTCAAAGCACATTTAAGTCTAACCCACTCCTATGCATAGGAATCTTGTAAAGAAACAAGTCATGAAAGCACAAAGCAATGAGCATAGTAAAGCAAAACAAGTGCAACTTCAAAATTTATCAACATAAAGAGGGGAAACTTAATATTATTGAGATGCATGAAACCATGTTTCCCTCTCTCATAATAACTTTCAGTAGCATCATGAATAAAAGTAACAATATAACTATCACAAGAAACATTCTTATCACGAGCCACATGCATAAAAGAATTAATACTCCCCACATAAACATAGTCATTCTTATTGATTGTAGTGGGAGCAAATTCAACAAAATAGCTATCATTATTATTTTCATCACGATAATCATCAAATATAGGAGGCATATTGTAATCATAATTAATTTCCTCCTCAATAGTAGGTGGACTGAAAATATCATATTCATCTTTGCAATCATCATATATTGGAGGTATAGTATCATCATAAGCAATAGAATAGTTATACTCCAAAGTGTGTTTATTTGTATCATCATTGAAAGGATCATGGATAGCACTAATAGTATAGCAATTAGTAATATCATCATTTTCAGAATTGGTACCAAAGAGATTTTCAATATCAAAGGTAGTGTGATTTTCCCAATCATGATCACTACTATAGGTAATTGGCATAGGAACATCATCGAGTTCAGACTCATCAAAAACTACAATAGGAGCAACATGCTTAGGGGAAAATACCGTATACTCTCTCCTTTTACTCCTCCTTTTCTTATTTTTCTTCTTCTCTTTAGGAGGGAGAGGCTTGAAAGGAAGCTTCTCCATATACCCTGGTTGATTCTTAGAGACAATAGAAGAAACTTTGGAGGATTCCTCCTTTTCATTAATAAGACAAAAACACATATTAGTCATGTCATATTTTGGTAAAATCTCATCTTTTATAATATTTTGTATGTAAGTATTTGTGTGGCAATTATCAACACAATAAAGATGACAACCATGCATGACACTATTTATACCAAAAGCACTCATATCTACCAAAGAAGTTTTTCTTGATAACTCTTCACACCCCAAAAATAATGTAAGTTCATCATGCTGATTAGGAGTGATCATGTCATCACAATACAAACTTGCAGCACTCATTGGATTAGAAGGGCTATTAATATGGCATGAGCATTGAAAATTGAAATGACCCACTTCAAAGCAAAGTTCACAAACAAAAGGATAGAGGGCACAAACTTTTTTACCAAGATCATTTAGAGCCCTATACCACGTTCTAGTTTTTTCATTCCTGTGGGTGATATAATATTCTTTTTCAATTTGATTATTCTCACAAGGTCTATGTATTACACAAAAATTAACATCCTTATAAGAAGTAGTACTTTTAGAGGTTTGAGCATGTTTATTTCTATCATTAATAACGATTTCATTTTCCATGCAAGTGTCTTTAAAAGGCTCATGATACATGTCCCATTTTTCTTTAGGAGCATTAATATGAGAAGCAAAGGATCTAAAACAATCAATAAGAATTTGAGGATCAAGACCATATTTAGCACTAAGCTCTTGAAAATCAACAGTTTCAGCGAAAGACTTAATGCAATCATACTCATAGTTTATACCTGGTTCTTTACCTTTGTTGCTATCCCAATCTTCAGTATTGCTTTGAATTGTTTCAAGGAGATCCCACTTAGCTTTGACCTCCTTACTTGTGAACAATCCCTCTAAACAAGTATCTAGATAGTCCTTGTAATGTCCTGAAAGCCTTGCATAGAAATTATTAATAACAATATTACGGGGGAGCTCATGAATGGGACATTTGAGCATTAGTGACTTCAATCTCCCCCATGTTTGGGAAATACTTTCTCCATCATGAGGATGAAAATTATAAATATAACTCCTATGTTTATGAATTTCATGAGGAGGATAAAATTTAGAGTAAAAGAGAGATTCAAGTTCCTTCCACTCCAAATGATGAGGATCATCTAGTAGCTCATACCACTACCTTGCTTTGCCCTTAAGTGAAATAGGGAATAGCTTGCTCTTAACTTGGTTCATTGAAATACCTGCACACTTGAACAACTCACATAATTCATGTATAAAGATTAAATGATCACCAGGATGGACAGTTCCATCTCCAAAATAGCAGTTAATCATAACACGTTCAACGATTTTTATAGGTATTTTAAAAGGGATGATTTCAGTATGTGGATTTAAAATATCACAAGTATCATCAGAATTACCACATATGGGAGATAAAGTATCATCGGAGCAAATTTTCTTCTTTAAAGCTGGGGAACTAAAAAGATCATTTTCATAAGAACCAAGTTCCCCAAGCTTAGACGTTACCATAGCATTAGTAACAAAGGTGTTCAAAAGATTCATACTAATAACATTGCTATTAGCATGCAAAGAAAGTTCCATGGGTTTTTTAATTTTATTTTCAGATAATTCATGTTCTAACTTAGGAAAAATACTAAAAAGCGCTCTAACTTTTTTGTTGTTTTCCATTAAGCCTAAATAGTGAAAACAAGAAATAAAAGGCAAAATTGCAGAATCTAATGGAAATAACTTTGAGCACTCACACCGGAGGATGTGAGTACCTTTTACCTTACCTCCCAAGACAGCTTTGAAAATAACTTGATGTCTATGCACTTCTATTCTTGTAGACAGTTGTTGGGCCTCCAGGTGCAGAGGTTTATAGAACAACAGCAAGTTTTCCCTTAAGTGGATCACCCAAGGTTTATCGAACTCAGGGAGGAAGTGTTCAAAGGTATTCCCTCTCAAACAACCCTGCAATCAAGATACAAGAAGTCTCTTGTATCCCCAACACACCCAATACACTTGTCAGGTGTATAGGTGCACTAGTTCAGCGAAGAGATAGTGAAATACAAGTGGTATGGATAATTATAAGTGGTAACGGTGATAGAGAATAGCTTGATGGCGTGGAAAAGACTAAAGTAAAACTGAAATAATGAAGGAAGCAAGCAAACATGTAACAGATCTAATTGCAAATGGTGTATCAATGCTTAGAAACAAGGCCTAGGGATCATACTTTCACTAGTGAACACTCTCTCATAAATATATTATCTTCATGATACTACTCTTAACTACTCTTCGGTTGGACACTCTAATCGATGGTAGGGCTATAACATCACACCTCAAAGTAAGCCTTTCCCATCTAGATAACCCCACACAATCACCTTGAGCACTAGAGGGTTCCAACAAACACCACAATTTCATAAAGACATGCAACTCCAAATATAACTCATAATAAGTATTTGTAATCTCTAGCCTAAGTGCCACCATGGTGTGCACACTATCAACTTCACACACATGGGGAGAGCAGAGATCTATTAAAGCACTTGAGTAGCAAGGTAGATCTATAGATTA
Organism: Avena insularis; assembly: GCA_023614405.1. NCBI lineage: Eukaryota > Viridiplantae > Streptophyta > Magnoliopsida > Poales > Poaceae > Avena > Avena insularis. The sequence continues at coordinate 285,205,131 of CM042690.1, forward strand.
CAAGCTCATGATCTCAATAAGATCATGCATAGAGAGAGAGATGAACACATTGCTACCGGTAGAACCCTTAGCCTCGAGAGAGAACTACTTCCTCCTCATCATGGGAATCAGCAATGGTGATGGAGATAGCGGTGGTGATCGATGGAGATGGCTCCGGGGGCACTTCCCTGTCCCGGCAGGGTGCCAGAACAGAGACTTTCTGTCCCCCCAATCTCCTTTTCGGTGGCGGTGGCGCTGCGGACCTTTTCATGGCTGGAGGCTTGAATTTCTAGGGTTTTGGTATCGAGAGGCTCTTATAGGCGAAGGAGGCAAGGTCGGTGGCCAGCCAGGGGGCCCACACCATGCCCTGGCGCGGCCTAGGGTTGCCCGCCCCTAGGGGTGGTGTGGCCACCCTGTGGCCCCTCTCCGACACTCCTTCTGGCTTCGTGAGTCTTCCAGGAAAAATAGTAACTTTGCCTTTTGTCCCGTCCAATTCCGAGAATATTCATTTTCTGACTTCCTGGAACCAAAAATAGTAGAAAACAGGCAACTGGCACTGTGGCATCTTGTTAATAGGTTAGTCCAAGAAATCATATGAAAAGTACTCCAAAGTTGGAACAAAACACAAGAAAGTAGATAAAACCAAGCATGGAACATCAAAAATTATAGATACATTTGCAATGTATCAGCCGCCGCCACCGAAGAGGAGATTCAGGGGACAGAAGTCCATGTTCGGGCACCCTGCCGGGACGGGAAGTGCCCCTGGAGCCATCTCCATCGATCTCCACCACCATCTCCATCGTTGTTGCTGATTCCCATGATGATGAGGGAGTAGTTCTTCCTCGAGGCTAAGGGCTCTACCGGTAGCTATGTGTTCATCTCTCTCTCTATGCATGATCATATTGTGATCATGAGATTTGTAATGAAGTAGATCTACCTTGTTACTCGAGTGCTTTAATAGATCTCTGCTCCCCCCATGTGTGTGAAAGTGACAGAGTGCACACCATGGTGGCACTTAGGCTAGAGATTACAAATACTTGTTATGAGTTATATTTGGAGCTGGATGTCTCTATGAAATTGTGGTGTTTGTTGGAACCATCTAGTGCTCAAGGTGACAGTGTGGGGTTATCTAGATGGGGAAATCGAACTTTGAGGAGTGATGTTATAGCCCTACCATGGATTAGAGTGTCCAACCGGAGAGTGGTTCAGAGTAGTATCATAAAGAGAAGATATTTATATGAGAGTGTTCACTAGTAAAAGTATGATCCCTAGGCCATCTTTATTTCAGTTTGCCTTTAGTCTCTTCCACACCATCAAGCTATTTTCTGGCACCATTGTCTTATATCCATATCACTTGTATTTTACTATCTCTTCGCCAAACTAGTGCACCTATACACCTGAAAAGTGTATTGGGTGTGTTGAGGACACAAGAGACTTCTTGTATCTTGATTGCAGGGTTGCTTGAGAGGGGATACCTTTGACCACTTCCTCCCTGAGTTTGATAAACCTTGGGTGATCCACTTAAGGGAAACTTGCTGATGTTCTACAAACCTCTGCACTTGGAGGCCCAACAACTATCTACAAGAATAGAAGTGTGTATACATCAAGCTATTTTATGGCGCCGTTGCCGGGGAGGTAAGGTAAAAGGTACTCACATTCTCCGGTGTGAGTGGTCCAAGTTATTTCCTTTAGATTCTGCAATTTTGTCTTTTTTTTTCTTGTTTTCACTAGTTAGGCTTAGTGGAAAACAACAACAAAAATAGAGAGCTTTATAGTATTTATCTTGAGTTAGGACATGAAGAGTTTGAAGAGAAAATTAAAAAACCTATGGAACTTTATTTGCATGCTAATAGCAATGTTGTTAGTATGAATTCTTTGGACACTATTATTGCTTATGCTATCGAAAAGTCTAATCTTGGGGAAGCTAGTTTTTATTAAAATGATCTTTTTAGTTCTCCGGCTTTGGAAGATAGTTATTCTATTGCTTATGATGATACCAAACCTCCAATATATGATGATTACAATGATGAATATGATATTTTCAGTCCACCTACTATTGAGGAGAAAATTAATTATGATTACAATATGCCTCCTATATTTGATGATTATTGGTGATGAGAATAATAATGATAGCTATTTTGTTGAATTTTCTCCCACTACAATTAATAAGAATGACTATGCTTATGTGGAGAGTAATAATTATTATATGCATGTGGCTCATGATAAGATGTTTTATGTGATAGTTATATTGTTAATTTTATTCATGTTGCTACTGGAAGTTATTAAGAGAGAGGGAAACATGGTTTTATGCATCTCAATAATATTAAGTTTCCCCTCTTTATGTTGAAAGTCTTGAAGTTACACTTGTTTTGCTTTACTATGCTAGTTGCTTTGTGCTTTCATGACTTGTTTCTTTACAAGATTCCTATGCATAGGAAGTGGGTTAGACTTAAATGTGCTTTGAATTTGCTTCTTGATGCTCTCTTTTACTTCAATTCATATTTCCTATGTGAGCATCTTCTCAAACTATCATGCCTAACTTAAAGGCGTTAAAGAAAAGTACTTATTGGGAGATAACCTCTAATGAGAGAGAAGTAATGCTTGGGAAAGTTGCTATCCCAAAACAGATTTTCGTGCTTCGCTGTAAAAATTTGTGAAAAATCTATGTACGTCGGTTTGAGCTGTAAGTTTTTGTGCTTCTGCCCAAGTTGTTACCCAACTTTTGTTAGTTCAGCACTTTTTGATTTGAGCAACAGAATGTCTTCGAAAAAATTGGTTTTTACCTGCTGGTCTGTTTTGAGAGATTTCTGCCTTTATTTGCATTTGCCTCTTAATCTCTTTCTCTTTGATCATTTGAACTTTTTAAAGGAAGTGCTACAGTAGCTTGTGTTTCAATGGAAGTTTTACTTGTGTTGAAACTGAACCAAAAGTCTTATTATCTTGAGTACACTAATGTTGCTAATGAAGATTGTGTGATGTTTTGTATGAAGGAAAAATTTTAGGTGTAGGGAAAGAATGATGTAATGAGATGAAGAATGGACAAAAGCTCAAGCTTGGGGATGCCACCCCGTGTCACCCCAAGAAATATCCAAGATGTACAAGCGTCAAAGCTTGGGGATGCCCAAGGCATCCCCTTCTTCATCAATAAAAATCTCACGTTTCTTCCAAACACTTCGTTTTTATTGTTTCATGCACAGTTGTGTTGTTCTTGGAGCGTCTTCGTTTTTGTTTTTAGTTTTTGTTTGCTTGGTTTGCTTAGTTTTCTTGAATAAACTGGTTGGACCCCCTCTTTCATACATTAGTTTTCAAATAGGTTGGTTTAGATTGGAAAAGAGTAGGAAAAGTTCATGCTTAAGTGGTAAAAGGAGCTTGTTTTTGACTATGGCCTATGCTTTGTCATGTCATGCTTGGTATTGTTTTGGCTTTATGCTTAGTGATTTTTGTTGTAGCATGACATGTTATAAACAATTGAGATTGCTTAATGTGCCTTGAAAGAATCATGCGTTGCTTTAGCATATTAAAGCATACTATTGTGGTATTCTCCTTTGATGCTTTATTTGGGTTGACTTGGTGCATGCTCACACCATGTTATGACTATCCCAAGTCACCATAAGCCTTTATGATCCTTTGGTTTTCGACTTGTAGTATCACTTGATGCTTTAATTAATGATGTTTTGTCACTTTGCATGATTATGGCCTTTATTGCTTTCTTAGTTGGTCTCTCCCAGTCTTTTGCTAGACTCCATAACCAAGTATGAGTTCCACTCATGCATCCAACTCCAAATAAAACCAAGTTATTCCAAAGAGTCCACCATACCTACCTATTAGCATTTGCTATTCCAAGTATATTCATGTTTTTATCTACCTTCCGGATTAAACTTGTTATGAGAAAACTAGTGATTAAAGCTCTCACGAACCTGATGGCACACTTTACTTTTCTCGCCCTTAATAAACTTGAACCATTGTGTCGTCTATGTTGTATATGCTTGCACTTATATGTTGGGGATTAGCAGAACCATGCTATCATGGGGAACACTTTCAACATTGCACTTGTACTTTGTACCTAGTTGATATCATGCTCTTTTGTCTATGGATGTCATCGGTGTGAAATGAAAGGGGAGATTGTAAGTCCATGGAGTTATGTATGTGTGTTAGAGAAACGCCTGGGCGGATGGTCTAATCCATGCCTAATCATGGTGGAAACCTGCAGCGTAACCATAATGAGTAATCTATGAAGCATTCTTCTTATAAAAAAGATATAGAGATTGAGAAAAAGAGAAAAAGGAAAAAAAAGATGAGAAAAGAGGAAAGAGAGAAAAAAAAACACCATTTTCCCATGGTAAATAAGAAGATTAGTGAGATGCTCGTTGTTTGCTTGCCTTGTCATTTTGATATGGGGATTCTTCCGTATCATCGGGCAAGGGGTACCCCATTGGTGGTTCTCTATGATACACATGTACTTACTATGACAAGAACTTACAGCTAACTAAACTTGAGTAGCATGAGGAGCGGCCCCTGTATTCAAGGGACATGAGATTTCCAACTTATACTTTGTCAAGCATATACTCCATAGTTTGTTCACTTTAACCTTAATCACTTCAAGATGCTTATGATAGGGGCAATGAGAGCTGAAAGCTAATAAGTACCATAATTTTTGGAAGCTCTTTATGAAACTTGAATCCCTGCTTCATTCTATGAAGGCCTTTCTTTTACTTTTATGTTGAGTCTCCATATTCTATGTTTATGCACCTATTGAGAGAGAATGGTGACGATTCTTAGTTTAATGTGCATTGTCCCAAGACTTGTTGATTGATTCATAACTTTGATATTGCTTGTTCTTGAACTATTTGTATCTAGTTACCCTTATGAACTTTGAAGGTGTCCTATGCATTTATGTTTTACTACTCCATAAGGGACAAGCTAAGTGCCACTATGCTATGTTTTCTATATGTGAAACAAACAAACTTCTTTCAATGCATTGTTATTCATGAATCTTTTGTTTGTACCTTTTCATGTTACAACATAGTTGCTAGGTCTTATTGTTAGAACTATATCTTTCATGCCTATGTTAGAGTTCTTTGATCCCAGCTATCCATGTTTTAAAAATACCTTCATCAAGATTGTGATGGTGCATGTCACCTCAAAAACTATTCTTTTTATCACTTACCTACTCGAGGACGAGCAGGAGTTAAGCTTGGAGATGTTGATACGTTGCAAACGTATCATAATTTTTGATGTTCCATGCTTGTTTTATATTTACTTTCTTATCTTTTGTCCATACTTTGGAGTATTTTTATACACTTTATTGGACTAACCTATTAACAAGATGCCATAGTGCCAGTTGCCTATTTTCTGCTGTTTTTGGTTCCAGCAAAGTCAAAAATTCAATATTCTTAGAATTTGACGGGACAAAAGCCAAAGTCAATATTTTACTAGGAGACACATGGAGTCCGAAGGAGAGACGAAGGGGGGACACAGGGCAGCCACACCATCCCTTGGCGCGGGCAACCCTAGGCCACGCCAAGGCATGGTGTGGGCCCCCTGGCCAGCCACTGACCTTGCCCCTTCGCCTATAAGAAGCCCCTGGGACGAAAACCCTAAATCGAACAGCCTCCAGCCACAAAAAGTTCCACAGTGACGCCGCCACCGAAGAGGAGATTCAGGGGACAGAAGTCTCTGTTCCGACACCCTACCGGGACGGGGAAGTTCCCCCGGAGCCATCTCCATCTATCTCCACCACCATCTCCATCGCCGTTGCTTATTCCCATGATGATGAGGGAGTAGTACTTCCTCGAGGCTATGGACTCTACCGGTAGCTATGCGTTCATCTCTCTCTCTATGCATGATCATACTGTGATCATGAGCTTTGTAATCAAGTAGATCTACCTTGCTACTCAAGTGGTTTAATAGATCTCTTCTCTCCCCATGTGTGTGTAAGTGACAGCGTGCACACCATGGTGGCATTTTGGCTAGAGATTACAAATACTTGTTATGAGTTATATTTGGAGTTGGATGTCTCTATGAAATTGTGGTGTTTGCTGGAACCATCTAGTGCTCAAGGTGACAGTGTGGGGTTATCTAGATGGGGAAAGCGAACTTTGAGGAGTGTTGTTATAGCCATACCATGAATTAGAATGTCCAACCAGAGAGTGTTTCAGAGTAGTATCATAAAGAGAAGATATTTATATGAGAGTGTTCACTAGTGAAAGTATGATCTCAAGGCCTTGTTTCTAAGCATTGAAACACCGTTTTCAACTAGATATGTTACATGTTTGCTTGCTGCCATCTTTATTTCAGTTTGCCTTTAGTCTCTTCCACGCCATCAAGCTATTTTCTGGCACCGTTGTCTTATATCCATATCACTTGTATTTTACTATCTCTTCGCCGAACTAGTGCACCTATACACTTGACAAGTGTATTGGGTGTGTTGGGGACACAAGAGACTTCTTGTATCTTGATTGCAGGGTTGCTTAGAGGGGATACCTTTGACCACTTCCTCGCTGAGTTTGATAAACCTTGGATGATCCACTTAAGGGGAACTTGCTGCTGTTCTATAAACCTCTGCACTTGGAGGCCCAACAACTGTCTACAAGAATAGAAGTGCGTAGACATCATCCGTACTCACCGGTGCAACATGCGCCCCCGTCCTGGCTACTGCTTTGCGCTCATCTATTGCTGTAGGTACCCCACGCTCCTCCTGCGCAGCCGGTACGAGCTTCGACATCGTGGTGTCCTCGAGTGCCACTATCGATGGATCCTAGTGCGGTCGGACACGGCGAGCTGCCTCAGTAGGCGACTCGTGAGCACGAACGATGCAGCAAAGAGTAGGGGACGCAGGACGGTCAGTGGATGGCTTGGACCTGCCATTGCCACAGCGAGGGGGCATCGTGCTTGAGGAAGTTGTTTGGAATGAGCGATGGTGCGTACACAGAGTTGGGCGCCGAATCTAATCAAGGGACGGGAAGCGGTTTCGTGCGTCGTGTACATGCATGCATTTGTTGATTATTAAAAAAAGTAATATCTCCAGTACTAAACATAATTTGATCACAACAAAAGTGACACATCGTATTCTAGACTCGTAAATATCCCGTGCGTGTCTGTCGACGTGGAGTTCAATAGATTTCGACATGCCGACGTGATAGTGCAGCAGTTGCGCACGTCATTGCCCCATCAACACGTGACACACGCACGCGGTACGTGCATGCCGATGCCCATGATTACCACCCGGCTCCACTCATTTTTTTAACGGTAAGCTCGCACTCCTCTTATTATATACTGGATTTTAGGCGGTGCCGAAGACCATTGAACTGTCCATCGCAATAAAGACAAGTCCCATCGATTCCCTATCCCTGCCTCCCTGGCTTCTTTGAGAATGTAGACCATACACGGTGGTCTTGTATAATAGTAGTAGTACTAATGGACCATGGCCTGTACTCTTTGACTCTTCTCCCACACTAATCACTATCGTCTTCCTCCTGTTGCCACCTCCCTCCCCCTGTAAGCCATGGCTCCCCTGAGGAGAGGCCGGTCGACCATCCTCGCGGAGAAAAAGGAGAGAGCTCGCCGCGAGGAAGTTATTTCTCTACCAGACCCTCAAGCCCCCTCTCACTGAGGCCCAATCTCTTCCGACATTGGTACTGAATGTTCTAGCAGGCTAGGGCTCCTCCTGGTACAGTCTTCTTGTTCTACTTCTTCTCCATCTCCTTCTCCATCATGATCTTATTATGCTTCTTCTTGTTTTTTTATTCTTCTTGCTCTTCCTCTTCTATGTATTACAGGCCGGGCGTGGAGCCATAATCCACCAAGATGGAGGCATTGCAGGACCCGTTCGGTCCTGTTCCACGTCTCAGCGAGGTAGCAAATCACCACACTATTATTTCTCTGAGTTGTGATGTGGATTTCTTAGATCGTGTCTGCCCCGCATTGGTTTTTTCTTCTTTTGCGAGTTGTATTAGTTTTCATGATTATGACTAGATCTCTTGGTCTTTCCTTAATACCGATGTTCATAGATTCAATATAGATTTTTTGTGATTAGGATTAGTTTATCGTGGTTATGACTAGATCTGCAGGTCCATTTTTAACACTGCTGTCCATAGATTCAACAGGAATTTTTTGGTTTGTATTAGTATTCACCTAGAACCTGGAGCGTAATTATAGAATTTCTATTTCAATTAACATGAACGATGCAGCGATCAAAGGACGAGTACCGTGACAATGTGGCCGCGATCAATGCCAAGATTGACAACCAACAAGAGATTACACACTCCCTCACCCTAGCTATTGCAGGATGAAGTCACTGAGGCACTCAGAGGATGCATCGAGGAAACCAAGGCTGCGATCCGAGCCTACCATGACAGAAACCGTTGCTTGGATGCAGTGAAAGAGATGAAGGAGGACATGAGCAGAGGGATCACCATACTCGAGGGTGATCGGAAAGAGAGCGAGGAGCTAAGGGCTTGTCTGGAGGCGTATCGGAGCAATGCCCAAGTCTGATGGGTGTTAGAGGGGCACGAATATCAATTCGTGCTCCACTCTTTTTGTAATTTTTAGGGTTCAGGGAGCAATGCCCAAGTCTGATTCCCATTATAGGGTGCAATAAGAATCCTAGGGAAACTCCTTATCTATCTGGACATGTGTTGGTGTTCATGTTCATGAATGGAAACGATGAGCTCTTTCCTTTTTGGATCTAGACATGGGTTTCTGCATTATGAGTTTGCCACTACTATTTGGTGACATGGGAAAAAACCCATAGCACCCTAAACTGCAGATAAACCTTATTTGTCTTTGAAATTGAAATTATGACAGTGCCACTAGTCGATTCATAAAATGTTGATTAGTCCTAGATTGCTTCTTCATTGAAATTATGACAGTGCCACTAGTCGATTCAGTTAATTATGGAAACTAATCAGCTTGTCCTGGTGAATGGAACAAAACATACTATATATTTTTGTTGCAGGGAAAGATGCGTAAGCTCAACCAGGACCTAGCAACCTGGCTAAATGACAAGAGAGCCATCCAAAGAGAGAAGCATAATTCCCAGAAAATGGCCTTTGAGCATCTGCGCACTGAAGTTGCGGTCCTTTCTGAAAAGTGCCAAAAATTGAAGGAGGTAAACACCGACTAGGAGAAGCTTCACAGGGAAGGTCGCACCTCGGCTAGTAAGCAGACGTAGATGATGAAAGGGATCTTGAAGGAAATCATATGGCTACGGACCAACTTCTCGATCCGTGACGGAGCGCTGGAACCTGTTGCTGGCGCACGACAAAATACTGAAGGAGCTGGCGGATCTTAGGGAGGAAAACAAGCAGCTCCAGGCCAGGCTCGCTTGAACCCAACATATGTCTATGTAGTACTGAACTACCTAGTTTATCCTCTGAAGTAGTGATTTTGTAAGCGTGAACTTAACTCTATACACGATATGTGTGTTCGTCTGAAATTAATTTGCTCGAGGATTGAGTTTGGCTTAGTTAAGAAAGCGCAACTGCAAGTCTTACAGTTAACTAGTTTTAGGCATTGGCACAACATCAATTATTCATCTCGAATTTCCTTTATCCTCTGTAGTCTGTCCTTGTTCACCCTCACGCGCCTTCTTCAGTTCCTTCAACAGATCCGCAATGCAGTACTCTAGTTTCTTCTTGTCTTCCCTGAGCTGATCCCTCTCCTTTTCTGCATTATGAATCAGCAACCTGTGACTATCATGAAGCTTCTTTGCAGTTCCAACAACCAAGCTCCAATTAATTATATCACTTAGTTCTGACTGCAACTTCTCGATTTCTTGTTCCAGCACCTTATTTCGTACCGATATATTGTAATTTTTTCAGTTGCATCACAAGCATCAGTAAATCTCCCCGACCTTTCCAACTCATACATCTCCCATAACTGTGCCAAACATTTCTTAAGTGCATCTGGCCATGCAAGATCCACCCACTCTACTGCTTTACACACCGGGCCAACCTAAAAAAACACACACTATAGTGTTATGAACATACACGATACATTTTTCTTCATGTCACTGTTGCACATAATGTAAACAAACCTGATTTGTACAGCCCAAAAACGTTCTCCCAATGTTATTGCCTTCGAATGCAACATATCTCCTCAGTTTTAGCCCATGGTCACATGGTACTTCTCCATCGAGATCTAGGCCCTCCCATTCGGAGTCATAGATCGTCTGTGGTAACTATAGGTAAACGCAAAGCTGGAACTGAACACGACTGCATGCACATATGGAGCTCAGATCGAAAGATTTACCAATGCTTAACCCTAGCCCGAGAAAACAGAGGAACTCATATCATGGAAGGAATTCTTGATGTCGAGGAGAAGGCTGTCACTGCTCGACTGGTCGTCCTCATCGTTCTAGGACAGGATGGCGAATGCGTCGTCGCCGGTGATGGCATCGGTGTCGGTGAGGAGAGATAGAGAGCATCCCTTCTACCGCTGCAACAATGACTAAATTGGCATGTTACAATATTTTAATGGATACCATACCCTTCCCCTGGATTACTGTCTCATGCCTAATATGGTTTCTCTTCATACATTCTTATTCAAATATTAAACCTGTACTCCCTCCATACCAATTTCATTGCCTAAGGAAAACATACTAGTATATTACATCATCTAAAGAAACAAAATCATGTCAACTACAAGGTACATATGCATAACTTGTTCAGTCATGGTTTCACAAAACATTACATTACAATCACTCAACAAACATAATCATAGAAACAATTATATTACATCATCTAAAGAAACAAAATCATGTCAACTACAAGGTACTTATGCATCACTTGTTCAGTCATGGTTTCACAAAACATTACATTACAATCTCTCAACAAACATAATCACGGAAACAAGTACATTACATCAACTCAAGAAACAAAATCACGTCGACTACAAGGTACTTACGCATCACTTGTCAAGTCATGGTTTCACAAAACATCACATTGCATTCTATCAACAAACATAATCACAGAAACAAGTATATTACATCAACTCAAGAAACAAAATCATGTCGACTACAAGGTACTTACGCATCACTTGTCCAGTCATGGTTTCACAAAACATTACAATACAATATCTCAACAAACAAAATAACAAAAACAAGTACAGTACATCATCTCAAGAAACATAATCATGTCAACTACAATGTATTTATGCATTACTTGTCTAGTCATGGTTTCACAAAACATTACATTACAATGTCCCAACAAACATGATAATAGAAACAAGTATAGTACGTCATCTCAAGAAACATAATCATGTCAACTACAATATACTTATGTCTTATTACAACAATGATGGTTTCAGTGAGTGACATGTCCGAAAATCTCAACAGCTCGCACAACATTATGTCGCAATCTCTCAACAAACATAATCACAGAAACACAGTCTAAATGCAACAGCAGTCAATGTTACAAATACAGGCAGGGGAACCCCGTGGTCCATATGACAAGCCTAGGGTAGCAGCTCTCATAAGATCTCATCAACATCGACCACCTCATTCTGTTCAGCCACTACAGGGGCCTCTACATCCACTATAACCTGTTCAATAACATAAAAAATGGTACCAAGGAAGAACACCTTCCTAGTTCGCTTCTTTCGTTGCATAATCTGCATAAGATCTTCAGTATCCAAAACATCTATGAATTGCTTCTTCTTATGATGCCACCACTGGATAAGTGCCATATGCTTAGGCCAATACTGATTTCCTTACCGATCATCTCTCTCATTTCATCAAGAGTTATGTTTTTGGAATCGATAATGATCTCCATAGTACATGATGAAACTGGCTTATTAACTCCCTCATCAAGTTTTGCAATGTATGAATCCACCTCTAAGCGTATACTGAACTTATCTAGATCAGCATCTATTGGTCTATAGTCTCTAGGAGCCGAAGCTCTGGCAGCAAGATCTCCAGCATCTTTATACATATCATCAATCATCAATTCAACTTTCACCTTATGATCAGCTGCACAACACTCCCAAACCATATGAAGCTCATGGGAGTGCTCAAATTGCTGATAGGTATCATTCATGTTGCACCACACCAATTTTGTCCTCTGTCTAGAACCACAGGGAATCCTAGCAGCAAACATATCTACCAGCCGTGAAATAGACACAAGCTCTTTGCAATTCACAAGAAGATGCACATCTTGCCCGAACACAACCCTCTTGCAACCAAAATCAAGTTTTGCAGTGTACTGGCAAACATGAACTGTGAACTCATATAGGTCCCTTGTATTAAAGTTGTGCCTAATTTGATTAAAAAGGGGAACTTTTCAGTTCATTCGATTCTATTATGCCGTAACTAATCTACTTGTAAGATAAGGCACAAATAATAAAAAAATCACCTCTCGCTCTTCTCCTGGGTTTTTTACTTCGAGATCTGGGTGCCGCATCCGCCCACCGGAGCCGAACAATCCGCCGCCGGCCTTGCTTTTCTCTTCAACCCGCTGCTCGCTAACCGAGGTTAAAGACCTCGTCGTTGCTTCGTGTTGAGCCGTAGACTCTGGCCCCGAAGAACCTGAATTAGTCGGTGACGTAGCTACAATTGTCTCCTTGCAAGACATGCTGGGCCTCTACCGTCAGATTCAGTGTCAGGGGAGGGAGAAAAAAGGTCCTCCGCCGCTAGTAGATTCAGGGTCGGGGAAGGGAAGAAAAAGGACCGCCGCCGGCACAGCCAGATTCAGTGTCGAGCATTAGGAAAATACAGTAATGTATTTGCCCCTACGACACGTGCAGGGTGGCTAAGAAGAGTGACCAACGAAGAAGGTGCACAACTGGAACTAGTGTAACGAAATATCCTAACTTAACGGGCACAATTTGAAAATGTTGGGTTTAGCCATCATTCACCCGAAACACCCCTCTCAGCAATTGGCACCCCAACTTTTTGAATCGCGGTGATTAAAATCAACTCGTGTACCGTGGTGCACTAGCGTCTCAACTTTCTGGCCACAAAATGATATTCTCACAGCAGCTTCTATTGGCTTGGCCAACTTGCGTGAAGGTGCTCCAGATCCCAAGGAATGCATGATTCTTGCCGGCAACTTTGTCAGCATCGCCATTTCCTTAGGCCAAGGAGATAGCCCAGCCTCTAGGAATAAATATCAACACTAGTGGAAAATTGCTTATCAGTGGAGCATATTTTTTGCTATCAATGGCGCATATGGAATGCGCCACTAGCGTTGCGCCACTGCTAATTAGATATCAATGGCACATATACAATATGCGCCATTGATAATAGGCCCACCAGTGGCGCACCTAAGATATGCGCCATTGATATTTTACCAGTGGCGCATATAGCCAACTGCGCCACTGATACTATTTCGTCTACTTCGTCTTGATATGGCACCATCATAGGGTTCCAAGCGTTCTAGGTGTCAGCTACTTGCTGGGCAACCAAGTCGGAATCTCCATAACAAACTATGCGCTTGATGCCAATATCCTTGGCTACTCGAAGTCTGTGAATGAGGGCCTCGTATTCCGCCATGTTGTTGGTAGCATTGAAGTGGATCTGCAGGACATATTGCAACTTATCTCCTGTTGGTGATTGTAGTAATACACCAGCCCCCGAGCCTTTGAGTAGCTTTGCTCCGTCAAAGTGCATGACCCAAGATTCTAGCTCTAGCACAGGAGTGTCTTCTAGAAGTTCTGTCCAATCTGCAATAAAATTTGCCAATGCTTGTGACTTATAGCATTGCGTCTCTTGTAACAGATTTCAAAGGCAGTAAGTTCAATTCCCCACTTTGCCACTTTTCCTGTAGCGTCGCTATTGTTGATGATGTCGGAGAGTGGAGCTTTGCTCACCACTGTGATGGGGTGCTCTTGGAAGTAATGCCTTAGCTTCCGAGAAGCAAGGAAAACTCCGTAAGCTATCTTTTGGTAGCGCAGGTAATGCTGCTTGGATTCCGTCAAGACCTTGCTTATGTAGTAAACTGGTCGCTGAACTCCGTATTCATACGTTGGCTCCTTGAGCTCTACCACGATGATGATACTAATGACTCGGTTGGTTGCCGCCATAGGCTCCTTGACACCTGTGCTGCAAGTATTGGTGGGGAGGAGAGTATTCTCTTCAACTCCTGAAGTGTTGTGTCAGCTTCGTCTGTCCATATGAATTTGTCCTCCTTTTTGAGCAACTTGTAGAGCAACATAGCCTTCTCCCCAAGTTGGCTGATGGATCATCTTACTGCTACTATGCAGCCTGTGAGCCTTTGTATGTCCTTCAGGCATGTCAGACGCTTGATGTTGATGATGGCCTTGATTTTCTCCGTGTTCACCTCGATTCCGCGGTGCGAAATGATAAAACCCAATAGCTTGCTGGAAGGTACCGCGAAGACGCACTTCTTGGGGTTCACCATCATGTTGTATTTTTGGATATTGTCGAAGGTTTCCTACAAGTTGGTGATAAGATCATTTGATTTCTTTGACATTACCGCGATATCGTCCATGTAAGAGTGTATGTTGAGATCTATTTGGTCGTGTAGGCAGTGTTGCATTGTCCGCTGGTAAGTGGCACCAGCATTTTTCAGCCCAAAGGGCGTCGTAACATAGCAATATGTGTCGTAGGACATGGTGAACGAAGTGGCCAGTTGGTCCGACTTTCGCATCTGGATTTGATGGTAACCTGAGTAGGCATGAAGAAAACACAGAAGTTCCGAGCCAGTTGTCGACTCAATGACTTGGTCAATGCAAGGCAAAGGAAACGAATCCTTCGGACATGCTTTGTTCAAGCCGGTGTAATCAACGCACATTCTTAATTAGTTGGTTCCATTTTTGGGGACAAGTACATGACTTGCCACCCATCGGGTATGAATAACTTCTCGAATAAAGCCATTCTTAATTAACCTAGCTATTTCTTTGCCTATAGCCCTTCGTCTTTCGTCACCAAAGCATCGTAGAGGTTGTTTCACGGTTTAGCATTAGGATCAATATTCAAGCTATGCTCGGCAAGTTCCCTAGGTACACCTTTCATGTTGGCAGGTTGCCAAGCAAAGATGTCTCTGTTCCCACGGAGGAACATGATGAGCGCGCTTTCCTATTTGGGATGCATGTCCGTGGCAATGGCGGTGCTCTTGGAGGAATCTCCTTCAACAAGCTCCACCTTCTTGGTCTTGATGGCGGCCTTGAAGGCGGGTTCGGCAACAGTGATCTGATTCTTGGAAGTGGGCATCTCCGAGGCATTAACCTGGTTCTGGATCTCCCTGAACTCCTCACCGTAGAGAACTGCTTCAGCGAAGGCGGCTTCACTGAGATCGCAGTCCCATGCCTTGGTGAAGCTCCCATCAACGGTGATGATGCCGTTTGGTCCGGGTATCTTGAGCTTTTGTAGACAAAGCATGGCCTTGCGAGGAAAGAGTGGAAGATGTCGCGTCCAAAGAAGATGTGGTACATGCTCTTGAAAGGCACCACTTCAAAGGTCATGCACTCTTGGCTGTAATTGTTAACATCACCAAAAGCGACCGAAAGGGTGATGCAGCCTAGGGAATTTGCTTGTCAGCCAGGGACAACCCCATGGAACACGGTGTTGCTCTTCCTTAGATGGGTCTCCATAAAGTTCATCTTGTGCAGTGTATCCAGGTACATGATGTTGATGTTGCTTCCACTATCGACGAGGCACTTGGTGAACCCTGTGCCGTCAATCAAAGGGTTGATGACCATGGCATACTGGTTCTATGTTGGGATAAGGTTTGGGTGATGCTTCCTATCCAAAATAATTGGAATCTCGGACCACTTAACGTACTGGGGAACCGGAGGGAGGGTAGCCATCAATATCCTCGGTGAGGTTTTATGGGCCTGGACGGTGGGAGTGCTAAGGAAAGTGTGGTAGACTGGAGCCTTCTTCTCGAAGGGGTTTTTCCCTTTACCCTCTCCCTTGTCGGAGGATTTGGGCTCCATGTCTTCATCCATATCACTTTATTCTTTGGATTCCTCCCCCTACTTCTTCTTCCCTTTGCCCTTTTCTGTGGGGTCTGTTCTTCCGACTTCGTTTGTAGCCAAACTCAGGGTCTTCCTTGAGATCATTGACAAACTTGCATTGGTGGTTGGTGTGGGTGGCTTTGCCGTTTGTGTCAAGGTGGACGAAACACGGCATATCACGGTACTCTTCATACATTTGGGGAACGCGGGGTGCTGAGGGTGTAGAATCACTCCTCTTCGTACATTTGTGGTTCGAGAACTCAGCGTGGTTACGTGGAGATCATTTTGTGGCTCGAAAGTTGGGGTGTCCAGGCAACGCGGTACCCGAGTTCCCTGATATCATCTGTGATGACTATAGTTGGTGTGCCAAATACTCAG
This sequence comes from Avena insularis, assembly GCA_023614405.1. Lineage (NCBI taxonomy): Eukaryota > Viridiplantae > Streptophyta > Magnoliopsida > Poales > Poaceae > Avena > Avena insularis. The sequence goes on from CM042690.1 coordinate 285,221,403, forward strand.
AGGGTCTTTTTCGGCACGAATTAAACTTTATGTTTCAATACAGAAAATCAGGCTAACGGCCGTCAAGTTGGGCCCCCTGTCAGTTCTCGCCGTTATGTCGCTCCTGTCGCTTAGGTGTTAATTAAGCTTACAGCGTTGGCGCCTGCATCCATTACGTGTCTTATTCTTCCCTGGAGCGGCAATCTGTGGCGCGTCACAGCCATGGCACGGAGCTGGGACGTGGACGAACCTGCTCGGCCCAGCTCTCCTCCCTATAGGCTTGTAGCGTTGGCACCTCCATTACTCGTCTTCCTCCCCAGAGCGGCAATCTGTGGTCACGGCCATGGCGCAGAGCTGGGAAGTGACGAAGCTGCTCGGTCCCGCTCTCCTCCCCATCCCGAGTCGGAGCTCGCCCTTACCATGGACGCACCCATGGCACAGTCGGGGACGAGAATTGGTTCCCGGTGAGATCTATCACCTTGTCGACCATGCTCGGTTCTGTTTTCCTCCTCTAGAATCCGAGCTCGCCGTCACCGTGGTTGCACCCGCACCAATTCTGCCACCTCTGCCGAGGTCTCTGTGGTAGCTCAAGTTCTGGGGCTCTCCAAGTTCTGCCATGTTGGGCCTGTAAGTGTTGTTGTATGTTAATCTAGCAAATCTCGTTTGTTCAAATCTCTTGGGATGTACCAACTTCATTGTGTTTAATTATGAAAGACAAAATATAAATGACTTCTCTCAATTTCTCGCATAGAAAAATGCACAGCTAATTTCATATTCTCGCAGGAACTGGCCCCACTTGTTGAACCGGCAGCACTGCCACGATCTCCACGTAACCATGGTGAGTTCTCGAACCGAAAGTTGCAGTTACCACGTTTCTTCTGCAGTCATTCCTCTTCCTCAGTCATTCCTCTGTAGTTTTTCCTGGGTGCTTCTTCTTCCTCTGTTCTGGAACCGTCGGTTCATCTTCTTCTTCATGTCGAAGGCAGTTCCTTGCAGGCAGTTCCTTTCACCCATTTCCTTGCAGGAATGGACGATCGGAAACGCACAACAGAGACCCACTTGGTCCCTGCCCATGGCACCACGACTTTGACAGTGGTGTACACAAATGATGAAGCGAATGTGGAGACAACTCTCGCCAAGTTTGAGCAATTGAGAAAGAGAAGCACAAGTTTGTGGGGCTAGACTTGGAGTACACCCGTGCAAATAAGCGAAAAAATCCTCCACAAGAGATCGCTGTCGTGCAAATCGCCATACATGAGGAGGTCCTCGTTTACCACCTCTGCAGGTATGTGAAATTTAAATTTGAGATCACCACTTTTGCATCCCTTGTTCCCTTACATCCCTAGAACCATCTAAGTGCAGGAGTAAACCAATTGAGATGCGTTGTCCGGCTCTGGTCGAGTTCAGGTGTAGGAAAGGGATAACTTTCACTAGCGTGGATATCACAAATGACACAATTATGCTTTCTCGTGCGTTGATAAAAATCCCAGAGGGGCACCACATCGACATCCAAAATCTGTACAAGATCAAATCATACCCAGCGAAGGATGGCATGGGTGATCTGGCAGCAGAAATCATTGATAAATCCTATGAAAAACTGAAGAAATTGAAGAGACTCGATCACGACTACTGGGAGTGGAAGCCGCCGAGTATGCAGCCAGAGACGCCTACATGGCGTCGAGTTGTATAGTAAGCTCATTACCATGAAAGATTGGATAGTTAAGGCGGGTTTTTCGAGAGCTATGCCTGTTGCAAGCTAGCCTAGGAGAAGAAGCGAGGAGGACGGTACGGCTTTCGAGATTTAGCAGGGATCTTCGGACGGTGGCGACATCAAGCGGCTAAAGGGGAAGCAAGTCAAGGACGACAACAAGTGGTGGTGATACATTATGTGTTTGAACTAGATTTTAGTTTCTAGTTTATTATGTGTGTGATACATTTAGTTACTTCAATACAAAATTTGAACCAATTTAACTTGTTGATGTATTTCTTGAAAATTATAATATAATCGAGCACTAGAAATATTTAGTAGTGTGCATGAGCATGATCAATAAATATAATTTAACACTAGAAACTTTAAGGCACTCCATATAAAGGAGTAGATTAATATATAAGGTTCACCAGAGACACCACGGATATATTGTCTTACATGCCACACACAGGTAATAATTAACTAGAACAAAATAAAAGAAGGGGCTACAGCAGGAGACCGGGACACGGAGACGCCTAGCAGGTGGGTTTATCGAGGAGGCATGACAGCCCTAGTCGATGGGATACAGGCCAGTACTGACATACTTCTGGAGGAATTTGCCGTAGGCTGCGTGCCGCACCAAGGCAATCGGCCTATGGCTTTTGCCTCTGCCTCTACAACGCCCTCCGCGTGCTGGATCATGCTGTTGAGGTCCACGTTGATTGCTCTACCACAGAATGGGCAAAACAGTCTCCCCCTACGGTGGAAACGGATTATCCCACACCGTAACCGCCTCAGCACGTAGAGGCTCTTGTTGTCCCTAGATTCCTTGCTATCGTCCACTTCATCATCATCCTCCTATTGATTTTTAAGAACATAACTTAGAACTTGTACATATGATTGAATTGTATTACAACTCAAGAATTGACAACGTGTATATGTAAGACAATATATCCGTGGATATCAAAGATAAAGCATCTTAGCAATAGTTTGATCGGTTCATATATCATTTCATCTCAACACAATGACAAATAATTGCATCAGATTGTGGCCTCATAAGTTTATTCAGGGACGGTGTGAGTGAACCAAGTAACAATTGCACAGCCTGTATTGTTGTTGTATATCGCCCCAGGTTCACTAACTCGTCCCTGAAAAAATTTGACACCAATGTGTCTGCCTCTCTTTTGGGACAAATTTGAATCATTGGCCACAATAAGAAATTGAAATGTAATCGTACAAAACATTATTCAGGGATATACATAGTCAGGTAGAAAAACAATCCTAAATATTGTAATTATAAATTAAAAAAAAAACAATTAATCCTCAGGTGCATGTTAAAAATACTTATGATCAAAACCATTCATATACATATGCATCATACCAATCATTAAAAGATCAGAAACAATTCATGGATCATATATGTAGTTCCACATGAGAATAAATCTAGGGCCTCATAATTTGTTTTAGAGATGGAGTAGGCGAACCAAAGTACCAACAGCACAACCTATATTGTTTGTGTGCATTGCTGCCTCAGGTTCACCAACTCATCCCTAAAACACGACACCATCATACGTGTCTCCCCTTGAACTCTTTTGGGGCAAATTTCAACCATCGGCCTCGGTGACAAACTAAAATGTAATTCTTATACACTATGAATGCATGGAATAGAAAATTTGAATATCATAGTTCGATGAATGTAGAATAAAGATTGTGGCCTCATAAGTTTATTCAGGGACGGCGTGAGTGAACCAAGTAACAATTTCACAACATGTATTGTTGTTGTACATCGCCCCAGGTTCACTAACTCGTCCCTGAAAAAATCTGACACCAATGTGTCTGCCTCTCTTTTGGGACAAATTTGAATCATTGGCCACAATAAGAAATTGAAATGTAATCGTACAAAACATTATTCAGGGATATACATAGTCAGGTACAAAAACAAGCCTAAATATTGTAATTATAAATAAAAACCAAACAATTAATCCTCAGGTGCATGTTAAAAATACTTATGATCAAAAAAATTCATATACATATGCATCATACCAATCATTAAAAGATCAGAAACAATTCAAGGATCATATATGTAGTTCCACATGAGAATAAATCTAGGGCCTCATAATTTGTTTTAGAGATGGAGTAGGCGAACCAAAGTACCAACAGCACAACCTATATTGTTTGTGTGCATTGCTGCCTCAGGTTCACCAACCCATCCCTAAAACAACCATCATACGTGTCTCCCATTGAACTCTTTTGGGGGCAAATTTCAATCATCGGCCTCGGTGACAAACTAAAATGTAATTCTTATACACTATGAATGCATGGAATAGATAATTTGAATATCATAGTTCTATGAATGTAGAATAAAGATTGCGGCCTCATAAGTTTATTCAGGGACGACGTGAGTGAACCAAGTAACAATTGCACAGCCTATATTGTTGTTGTACATTGCCCCAGGTTCACTAACTCGTCCCTGAAAAAATCTGACACCAATGTGTCTGCCTCTCTTTTGGGGCAAATTTGAATGATTGGCCAAATAAGAAATTGAAATGTAATCGTACAAAACATTATTCAGGGATATACATAGTCAGGTACAAAAACAAGCCTAAATATTGTAATTATAAATAAAAAACCAAACAATTAATCTTTAGGTGCATGTTAAAAATACTTATGATCAAAACCATTCATATACATATGCATCATACCAATCATTAAAAGATCAGAAACAATTCAAGGATCATATATGTAGTTCCATATGAGAATAAATCTAGGGTCTCAAAATTTGTTTTAGAGGTGGAGTTGGGGAACCAAAGTAACAGCACAACCTATATTGTTTGTGTGCATTGCTACCTCAGGTTCACCAATCCATCCCTAAAACATGACACCATCATACGTGTCTCCACTTGAACTCTTTTAGGGAAAATTTCAATCATCGGCCTCGGTGACAAACTAAAATGTAATTCTTATACACTATGAGTGCATGGAATAGATAATTCAAATATCATAGTTCTATGAATGTAGAATAAAGATTGCAGCCTCATAAGTTTCTACAGAGATGGCGTAAGTGAACCAAGTAACAAGTGCACAGCTTATATTGATCTTGTACATGGCCCCATATTCGCTCACTCATCCCTGTAAAAATTTGAAACCAATGTGTCTGCCTCTCTTTGGGGCAAATTTGAATCATTGGCCACAATAAGAAATTGAAATGTAATCGTACCAAACAATATTCAGGGATATACAAATGCATCATACAACGCATTCATAAATTAGAAACAATACAAATATTATATATTTAGGTTCCATATGAGAGAAAAAATTAGGGCCTCATTTTTTTAGCGATGGAGTCGGAGAACCAAAATACCAACAACATAACCTATATTGTTTATGTGCATTGCTGCCTCAGGGCCACTAACCATCCCTAAGAAAACGAGACCATCAGATGCCCTTACACTATTTTGGGGCAAAATTGAATCATTGTGCTCAGTAAGGAATAGAAATATAATGTTATAGGCCTGCTGTGTATCAAAATCAATAGTCAACTAGCAAACTCAACTAGATGGCAGATGAGCAGATTGGGGTTTTGTGACTAGACGGATTGGGGTTTTGTGACTAGATGGCAGATGCATCAATCAACCGATCAAATCATATATATACTACCCTACTTCAAGAGAAAAAGAATTTGTACACGATTGAGCAAATCCTATGTATGAACAGTGAAAACTGCGGCTGCGACTAGAGAAGCTAGCAATGTAGTACCTCAGACTCCTCATCAGGGACCTCCTCCTCGAACTCATCATTCTCCACGATTGCGTCGAAGATTGCTTGAACAACGATGGGGTCGTCGATGTAGATCACCGGATTGCCTCCGCCTGCCGCCTGCCCCCCAACCAGATTTGCCGCTGGCACCACAACATTGTCGTCCATGATGTTGTCGGCCACCTACTGCTCGGCGGCGACGACTACCAACTGCTGCTCGGTGGCGACGACTACCACCTGCTGCTCGGCAGCGATGGCTACTGGCTGGACGGATGAGTTCGCACCCTCGATGGCGCGGCGACGAGCGGCGTTCGTGCCCGGAGAAGACGCCTCCGTCTGCTTGGCGACGACCGAGCCATTTGCTGCTTCGCCTTCAACTGGCTTCACCTCCGGATCTTCTCCACGCGTACGCTTCATGGCGCACCAAGGAAAGGAGGTAGTGCAAACGAGGGAGATTCAGCGCACGCGGCAGGTGTAGATTGGGGTCTTGGGACTAGACAGACTGGGGGAAAATGACACGAGCTCATGGAAGAAGAAGGTCGAGGGGGGTTATAAACACCGGACAGTTCGTAGTCCGCGAGTGGACACGTGTGGTGGGCGGGGGGGGGCAGGGGGCTACCACGATCTCCACCCTTTTTTTCGGTTCCCTTTTTTTTTGAAACAGCCACGATCTCCACTTTAGAGCTGCATTGAAAACACGCTCATGGCAGACCTCGATTCCACTGCATGCAAGTGGCGCGGAACTAATTGCTAGCAACGTTAGATCTACTCGAGGGGGGCCCTTGACTCATGGAATTTACTAGAGATAGGTCCCAATTGGAAGTGAGATTGAGAGCGCTGTGTATAAATGGGATATGTCTGATTAAAATCAAGTGGCAATAAATTGCAGCGTCCCGTCGACAACCGTGCACTCGATGACCCCGTTGCCCTGTGCATGAGTTGTAGTAGCAGTAGTAGGCTTTTCAGACTTGATTAAACTTTACATGACCGCTCGACGACTTTTTCGATGGACGACATCGTGTTCCTTCCTCTAGAAGTCTCGCGGAGGGAGACGTCCATGCTGTCTCACGCTGTACTGTGAAGGGCACGAGATGTGCAACAATCATCGTTGGATCGCATAGAATCAACGGTTGGTGCGCACAATCCGCGTGACAACTGTGACAACCAATTAGGGAGTAGCAGACAGGGTGAGCACAGTTTTGGGCTTCTACGAAAGATAGAGAGGGGGGTGGGCAAAACTAAGTAGTACCACATAAAACCAAGGGCGAAACTGAGTAGTATAAAAATGGAAAGTGTCTTGTACAATGAAATACATCGTGGAATACATCATATTATGCCAAGATAGATCCACTAGAGTTCATTGGATGTGTGTTCTTCTCATAAACCACGCATGGATCCACCAGTGGTATTGCATGTCTGTTCCTCTAAAAAAACCACATAAGGATCCACCAGTTTCATTGCATGTCTATTCTTTTCATGAACCATATAAGGATCTACCAGTGTCATTGCATGTCTGTTCTTTTCATGAACCACACCCAGTGTCATTGCATGTGTGTTACTTCCATAAACCACATGTGGATCCACCGGTATCATTGCATGTCTGTTCCTTCCATAAACCACATAAGGATCCACCAGTGTCATTGCCTGTTTGTTCTTCTCATGAACCACTCCTAGTGTCAGTGCATGTTTGTTCTTTTCATGAACCACACCCAGTGTCACTGCATGTCAGTTCTTTTCATGAACCACATAAGGATCCACCGGTGTCATTGGATGTGTGTTCTTCTCATGAACCTTCTTCTTCCATGAGCTCGTGTCATTTCCCCCCACCTAGAGTCATTGGATGTGTGTTCTTCTCATGAACCACACGTGGATCCACCGGCGTCATTGCATGTCTGTTCCTCTAAACAAACCACATAAGGATCCACCAGTGTCATTGCGTGTGTGTTCTTTTCATGAACCACACCCAGTGTCATTGCATGTCTGTTCTTCTAAACAAACCACATAAGGATCCACCAGTGTCATTGCATGTCTATTCTTTTCATGAACCACACCCAGTGCCAGTGCATGTCTGTTCTATTCATGAACCACACCCAGTTTTACTGCATGTCTGTTCCTCTAAACAAACCACATAAGGATCCACTAGTGTCATTGCATGTCTATTCTTTTCATGAACCACACCCAGTATCATTGCATCTGTGTTACTTCCATTAACCACATATGGATCCACCTAGTGTGATTGCATGTCTGTTCCTTCCATAAACCATATAAGGATCCACCAGTGTCATTGCATGTCTGTTCTTTTCATGAACCACTCCTAGTGTCATTGCATGTCTGTTCTTTTCATGAACCACACCAAGTGTCACTGCATGTCAGTTCTTTTCATGAACCACATAAGGATCTACTAGAGTCATTGGATGTGTGTTCTTCTCATGAACCACACGTGGATCCACCGGTGTCATTGCATGTTTGTTCCTCTAAACAAACCACATAAGGATCCACCAGTGTCATTGCGTGTGTGTTACTTTCATGAACCACACCCGGTGTCATTGCATGTGTGTTCTTCTAAAGGAACCACATAAGGATCCACCAGTGTCATTGCCTGTCTGTTCTTTTCATGAACCACATAAGGATGGGCCCACCAGTGTCATTGCATGTATGTTCTTTTCATGAACCACACCTAGTGTCAGTGCATGTATGTTCTATTCATGAACCACACCCAGTTTCACTGCATGTCTATTCTTTTCATGAACCACATAAGGATCTACCAGTGTCATTGCATGTCTTTTACTTCCATAAACCACATGTGGATCCACCGGTGTCATTGCATGTGTGTTCTTCAAAACAAACCTCATAAGGATCCACTAGTGTCATTGCCTGTCTGTTCTTTTCATGAACCACATAAGGATGGGCCCACCGGTGTCATTGCATGTCTGTTCTTTTCATGAACCACACCCAATGTCAGTGCATGTCTGTTCTATTCATGAACCACACCCAGTTTCACTGCATGTCTGTTCTTTTCATGAACCACATAAGGCTCTACCAGTGTCATTGCATGCCTTTTACTTCCATAAACCACATGTGGTTCCACCGGTGTCATTGCATGTCTGTTCCTCTAAACAAACCACATGAGGATCCACCAGTGTCATTGCGTGTGTGTTCTTCTCATGAACCACACCCAGTGTCATTGCATGTGTGTTCTTCTAAACAAAACACATAAGGATCCACCAGTGTCATTGCTTGCCTATTATTTTCATGAACCACATAAGGATCCACCAGTGCCATTGCATGTCTGTTCTTTTCATGAATCACAGCTAGATTCTTTGCATGTCTTTTACTTCCATAAATCACATATGGATCCACCTAGTGTGATTGCATGTCTGTTCCTCTAAACAAACCACATAAGGATCCACCAGTGTCATTGAATGTCTGTTCTTTTCATGAACCACACCCAGTGTCATTGCATCCGTGTTCTTCTAAACAAACCACATAAGGATCCACTAGTGTCATTGCCTATATGTTCTTTTCATGAACCACACCCAGTGTCATTGCATGTGTGTTATTCTAAACAAACCACATAAGTCATTGCATGTCTGTTCTTTTCATGAACCACACCTGGTTTCATTGCATGTCTGTTCTTTTCATGAACCATGGCTAGAGTCATTGCATGTCTGTTCCTCTAAACAAACCACATAAGGATCCACCGGTGTCATTGCATGTCTGTTATTTTCTTGAACCACATAAGGATCTACCAGTGTCATTGCATGTGTGTTACTTCCATAGACCACATGTGGATCCACCGGTGTCATTGCCTGTCTGTTCCTCTAAACAAACCACATAAGGATCCACTAGTGTCATTGCCTATCTGTTCTTCTCATGAACTACTCCTAGTGTCAGTGCATGTCTGTTCTTTTCATGAACCACACCCAGTGTCACTGCATGTCAGTTATTTTCATGAACCACATAAGGATCCACCGGTGTCATTGGATGTGTGTTCTTCTCATGAACCTTCTTCTACCATGAGCTCGTGTCATTTCCCCCCACCTAGAGTCATTGGATGTGTGTTCTTCTCATGAACAACACGTGGATCCACCGGTGTCATTGCATGTCTGTTCCTCTAAACAAACCACATAAGGATCCACCAGTGTCATTGCGTGTGTATTCTTTTCATGAACCACACCCAGTGTCATGGCATGTGTGTTCTTCTATACAAACCACATAAGGATCCACCAGTGTCATTGCATGTCTGTTCTTTTCATGAACCACCTAAGGATGGGACCACCAGTGTCATTGCATGTCTATTCTTTTCATGAACCACACCCAGTGTCAGTGCATGTCTGTTCTATTCATGAACCACACCCAGTTTCACGGCATGTCTGTTCCTCTAAACAAACCACATAAGGATCCACTAGTGTCATTGCATGTCTGTTCTTTTCATGAACCACATAAGGATCTACCAGTGTCATTGCATGTCTGTTCTTTTCATGAACCACAACTCGTGTCATTGCATGTGTGTCACTTCCATAAACCACATACGGATCCACCTAGTGTGATTGCATGTCTGTTCCTTCCATAAACCATATAAGGATCCACCAGTGTCATTGCATGTCTGTTCTTTTCATGAACCACTCCTAGTGTCATTGCATGTCTGTTCTTTTCATGAACCACACCGAGTGTCACTGCATGTCAGTTATTTTCATGAACCACATAAGGATCTACTAGAGTCATTGGATGTATGTTCTTCTCATGAACCACACGTGGATCCACCGGTGTCATTGCATGTCTGTTCCTCTAAACAAACCACATAAGGATCCACCAGTGTCATTGCGTGTGTGTTCCTTTCATGAACCACACCCGGTGTCATTGCATGTGTGTTCTTCTAAAGGAACCACATAAGGATCCACCAGTGTAATTGCCTGTTTGTTCTTTTCATGAACCACATAAGGATGGGCCCACCAGTGTCATTGCATGTATGTTCTTTTCATGAACCACACCCAGTGTCAGTGCATGTATGTTCTATTCATGAACCACACCCAGTTTCACTGCATGTCTGTTCTTTTCATGAACCACATAAGGATCTACCAGTGTCATTGCATGTCTTTTACTTCCATAAACCACATGTGGATCCACCGGTGTCATTGCATGTGTGTTCTTATAAACAAACCTCATAAGGATCCACTAGTGTCATTGCCTGTCTGTTCTTTTCATGAACCACATAAGGATGGGCCCACCGGTGTCATTGCATGTCTGTTCTTTTCATGAACCACACCTAGTTTCACTGGATGTCTGTTCTTTTCATGAACCACATAAGGATCTACCAGTGTCATTGCATGCCTTTTACTTCCATAAACCACATGTGGATCCACCGGTGTCATTGCATGTCTGTTCCTCTAAACAAACCACATAAGGATCCACCAGTGTCATTGCGTGTGTGTTCTTCTCATGAACCACACCCAGTGTCATTGCATGTGTGTTCTTCTAAACAAACCACATAAGGATCCACCAGTGTCATTGCTTGTCTATTCTTTTCATGAACCACATAAGGATACACCAGTGCCATTGCATGTATGTTCTTTTCATGAATCACATCTAGAGTCTTTGCATGTCTTTTAATTCCATAAACCACATATGGATCCACCTAGTGTGATTGCATGTCTGTTCCTCTAAACAAACCACATAAGGATCCACCAGTGTCATTGCATGTCTGTTCTTTTCATGAACCACACCTAGTGTCATTGCATGCGTGTTCTTCTAAACAAACCACACAAGGATCCACTAGTGTCATTGCCTATATGTTCTTTTCATGAACCACACTCAGTGTCATTGCATGTGTGTTACTTCCATAAACCACATATGGATCCACCGGTGTGATTGCATGTTTGTTCCTTCCATAAACCACATAAGGATCCACCAGTGTCATTGCATGTCTGTTCTTTTCATGAACCACTCCTAGTGTCAGTGCATGTCTGTTCTTTTCATGAACCACACCCAGTGTCACTGCATGTCAGTTCTTTTCATGAACCACATAAGGATCTACCAGAGTCATTGGATGTGTGTTCTTCTCATGAACCACACGTGGATCCACCGGTGACATTGCATGTCTAATCCTCTAAACAAACCACATAAGGATCCACCAGTGTCATTGCGTGTGTGTTCTTTTCATGAACCACACCTGGTGTCATTGCATGTGTTTTCTTTTAAACAAACCACATAAGGATCCACTAGTGTCATTCCATGTCTGTTCTTTTCATGAACCACATAAGTATGGGCCCACCAGTGTCATTGCATGTCTATTCTTTTCATGAACCACACCCAGTGTTAGTGCATGTCCGTTCTATTCATGAACCACACCCAGTTTCACTGCATGTCTGTTCTTTTCATGAACCACATAAGGATCTACCAGTGTCATTTCATGTCTTTTACTTCATAAACCACATGTGGATCCACCGGTGTCATTGCATGTTTGTTCCTCTAAACAAACCACATAAGGATCCACCAGTGTCATTGCGTGTGTTTTCTTCTCATGAACCACATAAGGATCTACCAGTGTCATTGCATGTCTATTCTTTTTATGAACCACACCTAGTATCATTGCATGTGTGTTACTTCCATAAACCATATATGGATCCACCACTGTGATTCCATGTCTGTTCCTTCCATAAACCACATAAGGATCCACCTGTGTCATTGCATGTCTGTTCTTTACATGAACCACTCCTAGTGTCAGTGCATGTCTGTTCTTTTCATGAACCACTCCCAGTCTCACTGCATGTCAGTTCTTTTCATGAACCACATAAGGATCTGCCAGAGTCATTGGATGTGTGTTCTTCTCATGAACCACACGTGGATCCACCGGTGTCATTGCATGTCTGTTCCTCTCCACAAACCACATAAGGATCCACCAGTGTCATTGCTTGTCTGTTCTTTTCATGAACCACATAAGGATGGGCCCACCAGTGTCATTGCATGTCTGTTCGTTTCATGAACCACACCCAGTGTTAGTGCATGTCTGTTCTATTCATGAACCACACCCAGTTTGACTGCATGTCTGTTCTTTTCATGAACCACATAAGGATCTACCAGTGTCATTGCATGTCTTTTACTTCCATAAACCACATGTGGATCCACCGGTGTCATTGCATGTCTGTTCCTCTAAACAAAACACATAAGGATCCACCAGTGTCATTGCGTGTGTGTTCTTCTCGTGAACCACATAAGGATCTACCAGTGTCATTGCATGTCTGTTCTTTTCATGAACCACACCCAGTGTCATTGCATGTGTCTTACTTCCATAAACCACATATGGATCCACCGGTGTGATTGCATGTCTGTTCCTTCCATAAACCACATAAGGATCCACCAGTGTCATTGCATGTCTGTTCTTTTCATGAACCACTCCTAGTGTCAGTGCATGTCTGTTCTTTTCATGAACCACACCCAGTGTCACTGCATGTCAGTTCTTTTCATGAACCACATAAGGATCTACCAGAGTCATTGGATGTGTGTTCTTCTCATGAACCACACGTGGATCCACCGGTGACATTGCATGTCTAATCCTCTAAACAAACCACATAAGGATCCACCAGTGTCATTGCGTGTGTGTTCTTTTCATGAACCACACCTGGTGTCATTGCATGTGTGTTCTTCTAAACAAACCACATAAGGATCCACCAGTGTCATTCCATGTCTGTTCTTTTCATGAACCACATAAGGATGGGCCCACCAGTGTCATTCCATGTCTGTTCTTTTCATGAACCACACCTAGTGTCAGTGCATATTCGTTCTATTCATGAACCACACCCAGTTTCACTGCATGTCTATTCTTTTCATGAACCACATAAGGATCTACCAGTGTCATTGCATGTCTTTTACTTCCATAAACCACATGTGGATCCACCGGTGTCATTGCATGTCTTTTCCTCTAAACAAACCACATAAGGATCCACCAGTGGAATTGCGTGTGTGTTCTTCTCATGAACCACACCCAGTGTCATTGCATGTGTGTTCTTCTAAACAAACCACATAAGGATCGACCAGTGTCATTGCCCGTATGTTCTTTTCATGAACCACATAAGGATCCTCAAGTGTCATTGCATGTCTGTTCTTTTCATGAATCACAGCTAGAGTAATTGAATGTCTTTTACTTCCATAAACCACACATGGATCCACCTAGTGTGATTGCATGTTTGTTCCTCTAAACAAACCTCATAAGGATCCACCAGTGTCATAGCGTGTCTGTTCTTTTCATTAACCACACCTAGTGTCATTGCATGCGTGTTCTTCTAAACAAACCACATAAGGATCCACCAGTCATTGCCTATATGTTCTTTTCATGAACCACACCCAGTGTCATTGCATGTGTGTTATTCTAAAAAAACCACATAAGTCATTACATGTCTGTTTTTTTCATGAACCACACCCGGTGTCAGTGCATGTCTATTCTTTTCATGAACCACGGCTAGAGTCATTGCATGTCTGTTCCTCTAAACAAACCACATAAGGATCCACCAGTGTCATTGCATGTTTGTTCTTTTCATGAACCACATAAGGATCTACTAGTGTCATTGCATGTCTATTCTTTTCATGAACCACACCTAGTGTCATTGCATGTGTGTTACTTCCATAAACCACATGTGGATCCACCAGTGTCATTGCATGTCTGTTCCTCTAAACAGACCACATAAGGATCCACCAGTGTCATTGTCTGTCTGTTCTTCTCATGAACCACTTAAGGATGGGCCCACCACTGTCATTGCATGTCTGTTCTTTTCATGAGCCACACCCAGTGTTAGTGCATGTCTGTTCTATTCATGAACCACACCCAGTTTCACTGCATGTCTGTTCTTTTCATGAACCACATAAGGATGGGCCCACCAGTGTCATTGCATGTCTGTTCTTTTCATGAACCACACCCAGTGTTAGTGCATGTCTGTTCTATTCATGAACCACACCCAGTTTCACTGCATGTCTGTTATTTTCATGAACCACATAAGGATCTACCAGTGTCATTGCATGTCTTTTACTTCCATAAACCACATGTGGATCCACCGGGGTCATTGCATGTCTGTTCCTCTAAACAAACCACATATGGATCCACCAGTGTCATTGCGTGTGTGTTCTTCTCATGAACCACATAAGGATCTACCAGTGTCATTGCATGTCTGTTCTTTTCATGAACCACACCCAGTATCATTGCATGTGTGTTACTTCCATAAACCACATATGGATCCACCGGTGTGATTCCATGTCTGTTCCTTCCATAAACCACATAAGGATCCACCAGTGTCATTACCTGTCTGTTCTTTACATGAACCACTCCTAGTGTCAGTGCATGTCTGTTCTTTTCAAGAACCACTCCTAGTGTCACTGCATGTCAGTTCTTTTCATGAACCACATAAGGATCTACCAGAGGCATTGGATGTGTGTTCTTCTCATGAACCACACGTGGATCCACCGGTGTCATTGCATGTTTGTTCCTCTCCACAAACCACATAAGGATCCACCAGTGTCATTACATGTGTGTTCTTTTCATGAACCACACCCAGTGTCATTGCATGTGTGTTCTTTTAAACAAACCACATAAGGATCCACTAGTGTCATTGCTTGTCTGTTCTTTTCATGAACCACATAAGGATGGGCCCACCAGTGTCATTGCATGTCTGTTGTTTTCATGAACCACACCCAGTGTCAGTGCATGTCTATTCTATTCATGAACCACACCCAGTTTGACTGCATGTCTGTTCTTTTCATGAACCACATAAGGATCTACCAGTGTCATTGCATGTCTTTTACTTCCATAAACCACATGTGGATCCACCGGTGTCATTGCATGTCTGTTCTTCTAAACAAACCACATAAGGATCCACCAGTGTCATTGCGTGTGTGTTCTTCTCGTGAACCACATAAGGATCTACCAGTGTCATTGCATGTCTGTTCATTTCATGAACTACACCCTGTGTCATTGCATGTGTGTTACTTCCATAAACCACATATGGATCCACCGGTGTGATTGCATGTCTGTTCCTTCCATAAACCACATAAGGATCCACCAGTGTCATTGCACATCATTCTTTTCATGAACCACTCCTAGTGTCAGTGCATGTCTGTTATTTTCATGAACCACACCCAGTGTCACTGCATGTCAGTTCTTTTCATGAACCACATAAGGATCTACTAGAGTCATTGGATGTGTGTTCTTCTCATGAACCACACGTGGATCCACCTGTGTCATTACATGTCTATTCCTCTAAACAAACCACAAAAGGATCCACCAGTGTCATTGCGTGTGTGTTCTTTTCATGAACCTCACCTGGTGTCATTGCATGGGTGTTCTTCTAAACAAACCACATAAGGATCCACCAGTGTCATTCCATGTCTATTCTTTTCATGAACCACATAAGGATGGGCCCACTAGTATCATTGCATGTCTATTCTTTTCATGAACCACACCTATTGTTAGTGCATGTCCGTTCTATTCATGAACCACACCCAGTTTCACTGCATGTCTATTCTTTTCATGAACCACATAAGGATCTACCAGTGTCATTGCATGTCTTTTACTTCCATAAACCACATGTGGATCCACCGGTGTCATTGTATGTCTGTTCCTCTAAACAAACCACATAAGGATCCACCAGTGGCATTGCGTGTGTGTTCTTCTCATGAACCACACCTAGTGTCATTGCAAATGTGTTCTTCTAAACAAACCACATAAGGATCCATGAGTGTCATTGCCTGTCTATTCTTTTCATGAACCACAAAAGGATCCTCAAGTGTCATTGCATGTCTGTTCTTTTCATGAATCACAGCTAGAGTCATTGCATGTCTTTTACTTCCATAAACCACATATGGATCCACCTAGTGTGATTGCATGTTTGTTCCTCTAAACAAACCACATAAGGATCCACCAGTGTCATTGCGTGTCTGTTCTTTTCATGAACCACACCTAGTGTCATCGCATGTGTGTTCTTCTAAACAAACCACATAAGGATCCACTAGTGTCATTGCCTATATGTTCTTTTCATGAACTACACCCAGTGTCATTGCATGTGTGTTATTCTAAACAAACCACATAAG
The DNA here is from genome assembly GCA_023614405.1 of Avena insularis. Lineage (NCBI taxonomy): Eukaryota > Viridiplantae > Streptophyta > Magnoliopsida > Poales > Poaceae > Avena > Avena insularis. Next base: position 285,237,898 of record CM042690.1, read on the forward strand.
TCATTGCATGTCTGTTCTTTTCATGAACCACACCCGGTGTCATTGCATGTCTATTCTTTTCATGAACCACGACTAGAGTCATTGCATGTCTGTTCCTCTAAATAAACCACATAAGGATCCACCAGTGTCATTGCATGTTTGCTCTTTTCATGAACCACATAAGGATCTACTAGTGTCATTGCATGTCTATTCTTTTCATGAACCACACCTAGTGTCATTGCATGTGTGTTACTTCCATAAACCACATGTGGATCCACCGGTGTCATTGCATGTCAGTTCCTCTAAACATACCACATAAGGATCCACCAGTGTCATTGTCTGTCTATTCTTCTCATGAACCACATAAGGATGGGCCCACCAGTGTCATTGCATGTCTGTTCTTTTCATGAACCACACCCAGTGTCAGTGTATGTTTGTTCTATTCATGAACCACACCCAGTTTTACTGCATGTCTGTTCTTTTCATGAACCATATAAGGATCTACCAGTGTCATTGCATGTCTTTTACTTCCATAAACCATATGTGGATCCACCGGTGTCATTGCATGTCTGTTCCTCTAAACAAACCACATAAGGATCCACCAGTGTCATTGCATGTGTGTTCTTCTCATGAAACACATAAGGATCTACCAGTGTCATTGCATGTCTATTCTTTTCATGAACCACACCCAGTGTCATTCCATGTGTGTTACTTCCATAAACCACATATGGATCCACCGGTGTGATTGCATGTTTGTTCCTTCCATAAACCACATAAGGATCCACCAGTGTCATTGCCTGTCTGTTCTTTTCATGAACCACTCCTAGTGTCAGTGCATGTCTGTTCTTTTCATGAACCACACCCAGTGTCACTGCATGTCAGTTCTTTTCATGAACCACATAAGGATCTACCAGTGACATTGGATGTGTGTTCTTCTCATGAACCACACGTGGATCCACCGGTGTCATTGCATGTATGTTCCTCTCCACAAACCACATAAGGATCCACCAGTGTCATTACGTGTGTGTTCTTTTCATGAACCACACCCAGTGTCATTTTATGTGTGTTCTTCTAAACAAACCACATAAGGATCCACCAGTGTCATTGCCTGTCTGTTCTTTTCATGAACCACATAAGGATGGGCCCACCAGTGTCATTGCATGTCTGTTCTTTTCATGAACCACTAGTGTCAGTGCATGTCTATTCTATTCATGAACCACACCCAGTTTCACTGCATGTTTATTCTTTTCATGAACCACATAAGGATCTACCAGTGTCATTGCATGTCTTTTACTTCCATAAACCACATGTGGATCCACTGGTGTCATTGCATGTCTGTTCTTTTCATGAACCACGGCTAGAGTCATTGTATGTTTGTTCCTCTAAACAAACCACATAAGGATCCACCGGTATCATTGCATGTATGTTCTTTTCATGAACCACATAAGGATCCACCAGTGCCATTGGATGTATGTTCTTTTCATGAACCACACCTAGTGTCATTGCATGCGTGTTCTTTTCATTAACCATAGCTAGATTCATTGCATGTCTGTTACTTCCATAAACCACGCATGGATCCACCGATGTCATTGCATGTCTGTTCTTTTCATGAACCACACCCAGTGTCATTGCATAAGCAGCCGTTAGACTAAGTCTTCTAGAAGGCATGCCCTAACATAGTTGTTCTGCTCGACGATTGTTACATACCGTTCGATTGGGGCGCTTGGACGATTGGGATGGTCTTCGTGAGAGCGATCCGCGAGTAGGCTGTTCTGCGGCATGATTGGCCACGCTTGCTTTGGACAAACTGGCAACACCGGGTGCTCCCCTGTTTCGAGTGTCACGTCTCACGAGTTCAGTGGGCCACCTCCCAGTGTCACGTCCCCATTACTTCTCTTCCTCCCCATACTTCTCTTCCTTACCCTCGAAGCCACTTTCCCCACTTCACTCCCATCCCGCCGTAGCCGCTAGCCGACAGCGCCTCCATCCCAATCCCCTCTCCGGTAGCCACCCCTCCCACCCCTCTTGCCATGGGTTCAAGGGGAGACAGCAAGGAAACGCGTCGTGATGACAGGGACGGTGATTACGATGTGAGTCGTCTCATCTCTATTTCTATCATATGTGGCCAGTTATCTATTTTTTGAGCTAGATATAATCTGTTTACTCATGCGCATATGATGTGTTAGGCCAACCAGACGATGTATGACTCTGACTATCACGGTTTGGAGGATGAAGACAGTCCTCTGGTATGTAAACATGGATATGTGCCCGCTAAATTTATAGCCTTCGAAGGACGAAACGCAGGCAGGAGGTTTCTACGGTGTCTAGGACATCGTGCAATGATGCAAGGAGGAAGTTGCGGTGTTGTCAAATGGGTAGATCCAGAGTGGCCCAAATCGATGCAGAAAACGCTGGACAAACTATGGGAAATGACTGTCGAGTTGAAATAATCCGTATTCAGCTCACTTCTTAACAGTGTTGAGATGAATCTATGGGAACCACTTGACACGACCAAGCATAAGCGAGATCTCGGGTGGGTGCAAGACAAGGTTATCAAAGTCAAGAAGGAGAGGGACGCGGCGTTGGCCCTGAAGGCTAAAGCAGAGCAAGAATTGACTCAAGCAAGGAACGATCTCCACCAGGCCAAAGTCCTGCAGTACACAACTACGAGTATTGACAAGTGCATGAGGAAAAATGCAGAGAAACAATTGAAGTTGTGCAAGGAAGATGCTAAAAGGAAGGAGCAGACAATTCGATCCTTGCTCTCGCATGAAGATGCGCATCGGGCCAAGATTAGGAAGATCAAGGAGATGTGTGATAACTAGTTCTATTTAGCTTCAGCTCCATGCCTTTTTAATTTGTAATATTTGTACTTGTTGACCTAGCGGTCTGAACTATTGGTCCTGGATTCCATGGAGGAAAAAAATTGCTCTGACCCCGCATTAATTTGTGGAAGAATTTGTGATTTAGATCAATTTCTGCCTCGATTTAGATCTCTGTCCCGGATTGGGAACGTAACCGTGGACCAAAGACACCTTTTCTACTAGTGTATTCTGACACTGGTGGTTTGTTTAAATGAAATCTACGTGGATTGTGCCGCATGCAAATGGCATAACCACAATTTATAAATTGGAAGCATGTACACCCGGTTACTAGAGATCCGGGAGCTTCGCCAGATGCAGGGGATGCAGGAGCAGAGTGGCGGTGAGATAGACGGGCTCAAGATTAGGCCAGAAAGTGGTATCCATTTCCTCCTCATCCGGGCATTATCGGTGAGAACATTGTTGTTTATGTTGCCACGTCATTGTGCAGCATCTGAAATAAGTTGCTGCTTCGTGGAGTGTGGCAGCTTAAATAATTTATTTATATGCCACTTACATTCCGTCGTGTTTGGAGACCTCCTGCCCCTCAGCAATCATGGAACCGGTGGATCATTATTTTTAGATAGCAGTGGCACAATCACAATTTCGGATTCAACTACCAACTCGGGCGTTTCCGAACCCTAAGTCACGGTACATTTTAGTCAGAGAACGTGGGTAGATTGTTTCGCCCAGCAACGTACCACACACAGAGCAATCAGAATTTAACAGAATTACATATATAGGTTCAAGTTCAACACATTACTATGCATCTTCATTGCTAGCAGCCTTCTTCCGCAGCCTGGGTGCCAAGCCTTCACGTCCAATGGCTTCTTCATTTCCTGCCTTCTTCCTCTTCCTCGGTGCCAATTTTCTTAGCTTCACGTACTTTGCATCGTCGGGACAATGGGCACCAGAATCGTGTCCAGCATCATCTTTCCACTTGTTTTTATTTTCTTCAGCAAAAATGTTGACCCGCAATCATGTTTCTAACCTTGCGCGCTCTGTCAAAGAAACAAGATCTTGCATAACTGCCCAATATCTACAGAGTAAATAAAACAAAAATTACAATTCAGCACAAACATGCGAACCCTAAGCGACCTTTGCTTACCAGAGCTAATTATGCTCGAGCAACCAATTCTGTCCAAGAATAGAAGGGCGACTCCCAGTTGCAGCAGCTTCCACATCTAGTACATCACAATTCAGCTCAAACATGCAATCCGAAGCATACCTTTTCATCAACCCAATTAGCTGACTGTCACACGATATAGGAACATGGATGCCATGTTCATCCATGAAGCTGAACTTTGCAGTCTGCTTCGGCCATACTTCAACATGATTACGTAGAGTAGTAACCATACAAGATATAGTGCAGATCTGCGCAGGCGCTTCTTCCATCGTGAAACAATGGTGTCCATACCAGTTGCCCTTAGAGTCGTACCTATAGAGGACTACAGTAAACAGGTAAGGGGGGTCCGTGCAGATCCCACTTGACAGAAAACTGTGGAAAAAATATGTTTGTCAGCGATGGGCTAACAAACAATTTGAGTTTCAGTAGCCAGCTAGCAGTTGTAACTAGTGCGAATAGCAAAGAGAAGGGTAGATCACCCTCTTGTAGACAAAACTTCTTCTTTCTTGATAGTAGGATCTGCCATCCTCCGAGCTACTCGGCTCGTCGGTTGCGGAGGCGGGCTAGAGCCTCGCAACGGTGGCTACGGCATGCGCCATTGGAGCTTGGTATCAGCGACTAGGCGCAGCAACTGGGCCCCAGAAGTCAAATGTCCGAAGGGATCGTCCTGCCTGGAGGGTGGATTCCGACGCCGCCGGTGGTAGGGGAAAGTTGGGAATGGATTTGTGAAATTGGTCAATGCATCCAATCCACTTAGCTGCTCGATTTGCCTAAGAGGTTACCGTGTTGGCGCCCGCGTCACGGACAGATAACCGACATGTGGGTCCCGACCGTCTACTTCACGGGGCGGTTAAACGAAATGTTTGTATTTGGCAGGGGTGAGATGAGTTTGCCTCGAAATGTCCCCTCTCAGTAGTTGGTGGCCCAACTTTTCGAAACGCGATAATTTCAGGCAACTTAGGTACCGCCATGCGCTGGCCTGCCAACTTTGGTACCGCAGACGAACAAGCCCCCGGCCACGTCCACGTTGTCCGCCTCCGCCTCCGCCTCTGCAAGTGAACGTAGCAACGACCATGTCAATTGTTTGCTTTTCTTCAGGCATTGTCTTCTGCTTGTTATTATTGTTCTTCCTGGCCTAGGTAGGGATTGCTATTGCCGACAATGATCCGCGCGCATCGTCATCAGCAGCGGCGGACTCGCTAGCCATGGCGATCATTGCATTGAGGTTGAGCTCATTGTTGTCTTGCTTTCGCTTCAACATATGCCAGAGCAAAGTTCCCTTTTCCAGACCATCGATGAAGGTGGCCATAGCGGTTTGTTCGTGCAACCCTGGGCAGGAATGTTTCATACCTAGCCAGCGAGAGAGGTAGGCACGAGAGGTTTCATCCTTTTCTTGTACGCACCACTGTAGGTCTCCGACAGTGCAGGGACGCTTGTACGTACCCTCAAAGTTGTGAATGCTTCATGCATATCCAGCCAGCTGCATATTTATTTCTCTAGCAAGTCGTCAATCCATTATCGGGCGGTACCAGCGAGCATAAGTGGGAGGTACTTGACGGTGACATTGGGGTTTCCTCCTATGATGTGAATCACTTTGCTATAGTCCTTCAACCATGTAACTGGTCTGGCGGTGCCGTCATAGGGCTTGATAGTCTTGTCTATCTGAAGACCCTGGGGTAGGTTGTTGCCCATATTACTGGTCCAAAACAACGTGGCCCAAGGTATGGGAGCTCCCGAGCTTCTTGGATCTTGTCCAGCTATGAACATGCATCGTACTGCTCTGGTTGCTCCCCTTTTCGTCATGGGGAGGGGAATTGCGGTGCGATATATGAGATCCTCCGTGTCCTCCGCCATGATGGATGCTAGGTGGTGATAGTGGCGGTGGAGGCGGTGGGTTAGCTTTCTTGCCATTGCCCTCATACGACTCCTCGTGCTTGTCACGGTTGCTTCTCGGACATGGCGCTTCCTTGTAGGATTTACTCCAGTGTCCTTCAATGCGGCTGTGCTCTCCGGCATGTCAGGGCTACTCACCTTGGTCGCGTATGACAATACCAACCTAGGGGCGCCTAGGTGGTGGCATGCTTGTACGATGGCACGACTCTAGTTCCTCATGACGCTAGGATGGTGGTGGAGGTGGCGACCTACGAGGGCGAGCCTTTTCTCCGTGATCGGAGGATATGGGTATGGCATCAGCCCTGTTGCGCGCCTCCCTCCATCTTCGCTCCATAGAGCCTGTGTAAGATCCTTCATCACGGGGAGATCTTGGCCTTCTACCGTTGTTCAGGGTTGACTAGGAAAGCTTCGGGTTGGACTCAAGCCTCTGCGAGGTAGCCTTTTCCTAGTGCTTTCATGCCTTGGCAACGATATCATACACCTGAGCAACTGCTTCTGGCGACCTATCCTGCTCCATGAGGGTCTTGGTGATGACAATGTTGAGGGCGGGAGTTGGCATGACTTGCCTCCCCTCTGAATCAATGTTTCAGGTGGTTTTTGTCGGTTTAGATCCGCCATACCCCAACCTGCGCTGAGCTGGTGCTTTCTTTGACTTGTGCTTCAACAACGACTTCTTGTATTCAGCCTCCATAGCTATTGCCGCCTTGATAGATTGTTGCGCCTTTGCCACATCTTTGTCTAGCTTAGCGCCTTGTTCTACGATGCACTTGGCCCCTGCTAGGATTGTCGCATGCTTCTCATCAAGCTCCATGACGCTGTGGATATGGGCGACGGTAATGGGCTCAACGAGGAGTGCGCCATAGATTGCATTGTCGTCGGGAGTAACCAATGGGTTTCTAGCTGCAGACGTTGATGGTGGCATTAGCGGCTGGTTTGACTGCCTGGCCGTGGTGAGTTCCTGCACCGGTTGTGGGCAGATAACCAGAGGGGGCAAGGCCTTGGCCAGAGCCGGAGGCTTGATGTCTACGCACTTCTATTCTTGTAGATAGTTGTTGGGCCTCCAAGTGCAGAGGTTTGTAGAACAGCAGCAAGTTTCCCTTAAGTGGATCACCCAAGGTTTATCGAACTCAGGGAGGAAGTGGTCAAAGGTATCCCTCTCAAGCAACCCTGCAATCAAGATACAAGAAGTGTCTTGTGTCCCCAACACACTCAATACACTTGTCAGATTTATAGGTGCACTAGTTCGGCAAAGAGATAGTGAAATACAAGTGGTATGGATAATTATAAGTGGTAACGGTGCCAGAAAATAGCTTTGATGGCGAGTGGTTGACGTGGGAAGAGACTAAAGGCAATCTGAAATAAAGATGGAAGCAAGAAAACATCTAACAGATCTAGTTGCAAATGGTGTTTCAATGCTTAGAAACAAAGCCTAGGGATCATACTTTCACTAGTGAACACTCTCATATAAATATCTTCTGTTCATGATACTACTCTAAACTACTCTCCGATTGGACACTCTAATCCATGGTAGGGCTATAATAGCACACCTCAAAGTTTGCTTTCCCCATCTAGATAAGCCCACACTATCACCTTGAGCTCTAGATGGTTCCAACAAACACCACAATTTCATAGAGACATCCAAATCCAAATATAACTCATAACAAGTATTTGTAATCTCTAGCCTAAGTGCCACCATGGTGTGCATGTTGTCACTTTCACACACATCGGGATAAGCAGAGATTCATTAAAGCACTTTAGTAGCAGAATAGATCTATAGATTACAAAGCTCATGATCTCATAAGATAACGCATAGAGAGAGAGATGAACACATAGCTACCGGTAGAGCCCTTAGCCTCGAGGAAGAACTACTCCCTCATCATGATGGGAATCAGAAACGGCGATGGATCTGGTGGTGGAGATCGATGGAGATGGCTCCAGGGGCACTTCCCGTCCCGGCAGGGTGCCGGAACAGAGACTTTCTGTCCCCCGAATCTCCCCTTCAGTGGTCGTGGCGCTGTGGAACTTTTCATAGCTGGAGGTTGTCCGATTTAAGGTTTTCGTCCCAGGGGCCTCTTATAGGCGAAGGGGCAAGGTCCGTGGCCGGTCAGGGGGCCCACACCATACCCTGGCACGTCCTAGGGCTGCCTGCACAAAGGGGTGGTGTGGCCGCCCTGTGGTCCCCCTTCGTCTCTCCTTCGGACTCCATGTGTCTTCTGGTAAAATATCATGTTTGCCTTTTGTGTGGTCCAATTCCGAGAATATTGATTTTCTGCCTTTTCTGGAACAAAAAACAGAAGAAAACAGGCAACTGGCACTGTGGCATCTTGTTAATAGGTTAGTCCAAGAAAGTGTATAAAAATATTCCAAAGTGTGGACAAAACATAAGAAAGTAGATATAAAACAAGCATGGAACATCAAAAATTATAGAAACTTTAGCAACGTATCAACATCCCCAAGCTTAACTCATGCTCGTCCTCGAGTAGGTAAGTGATAAAAAGGAAGACTGATTTTTAAGGTGACATGCACCATCATAAACTTGATCAAAGTATTTGTAGAACATTGATAGCTGGGATCATAGTACTTCAACATAGCATGAAAGATAAAGTTCTAACAATAAGACGTAGCAACTATGTTGTAACATGAAAAGGCACAAACAAAAGATTCATGAATAACAATGCTTTGCAAGCCGTTTGTTTGTTTCACATAAAGAAAACATAACATAGTGGCATTTAGCTTGTCCATCATAATGTAGCAAATCATAATTGCATAGGACACCTTCAAAGTTTATAAGGGTGACTAGATACAAATAGTTTAAGAACAAGAAATATCAAAGTTAAGCATCAATCAACAAGTCTTGGTACAATGCACATTAAACTAAGAATGGCCACTATGCTCCCTCACTAGGTGCATAAAGATAGAAGGTGGAGACTCAACATAAAAGTAAAAGTAAGGCATTCATAGAAGGAAGCAGGGATTCAAGTTTCATAAAGAGCTTCCAAAAATTATGGTACTTATTAGATTTCAGCTCTCATTGCCCCTATCATAAGCATCTTGAAGTGATTAAGGTTAACATGAACAAACTATGGAGTATATGCTTGACAAAGTATAAGTTGGAAATCTCATGTCCCTTGAATACTAGGGCTGCTCTTCATGCTCCTCAAGTTTAGTTACCCGTAAGTTCTTGTCATAGTAAGTACATGTGTATCATAGAGAACCGCCAACGGGGTACCCCTTGCCCGATGATACGGAAGAATCCCCATGTCAAAATGACAAGGCAAGCAGACAACGAACATCTCAGCAATCTTCTTATTTACCATGGGAAAATGGTTCTTTTTTCTCTCTTTCCTATTTTCTCATATCTCTTTTTTTCTTTTTTCTGTTTTTCTCAATATCTATCTCTTTTTTTATAAGAAGAATGCTTCATTATGGTTACGATGTAGGTTTCCACCATGATTAGGCATGGATTAGACCAGCATCCCAGGCATTTCTCTAACACACATACATAACTCCATGGACTTACAAGCTCCCCTTTCATTTCACACCGACGACATCCATAGACAAAAGAGCATGATATCAACTAGGTACAAAGTACAAGTGCAATGTTGAAAGCATTCCCCATGACAGCATGGTTCTACTAATCCTGAACATATAAGTGCAAGCATATACAACATAGACGACACAATGGTTCAAGTTTATTAAGGGCAAGAAAAGTAAATTGTGCCATCAAGTTCGTGAGAGCTTTAATCACTAGTTTTATCATAATAAGTTTAATTCGGGAGGTAGATAAAAACATGAATATACTAGGAATAGCAAATGCTAATAGGTAGGTATGATGGACTCTTGGGAATAACTTGGTTTTATTTGGAGTTGGATGCATGAGTGGAACTCATACTTGGTTATGGAGGCTAGCAAAAGACTGGGAGCGACCAACTAAGAGAGTAATAAAGGCCATAATCATGCAAAGCGACAAAACATCATTAATTAAAGCATAAAGTGATACTACAAGTAGAAAACCAAAGGATCATAAAGGCTTATGGTGACTTGGGATAGTCATAACGTGGTGTGAGCATGCTCCAAGTCAACCCAAATAAAGAATCAAAAGAGAATACCACAATACTATGCTTTAATATGCTAAAACAACGAATGATTATTTCAAGGACATTAAGCAATCTCAATTGTTTATAACATGTCATGCTACAGCCAAAATCACTAAGCATAAAGCCAAAATAATACGAAGCATGACATGACAAAGCATAGGCCACAGTCAAAAACAAGCTCTCTTTACCACTTAAGCATGAACTTTTCCTACTCTTTTCCAAACCAAACCAACTTATTTGAAAAGTAATGTATGAAATATGGGATCCAAACAATTTATTCAAGCAAACTAAGAAAACCAAGCAAACAAAAAACCAAAAACAAAAACAAAGGCGCTCCAAGAACAACACAACTGTGCATGAAACAATAAAAATGAAGTGTTTGGAAGAAACCTAGGATTTTTATTGATGAAGAAGGGGATGCCTTGGGCATCCCCAAACTTTGACTCTTGTACTTCTTGGATATTTCTTGGGGTGACACGGGTGGCATCCCCAAGCTTGAGATTTTATCCATACTTCATCTTATCACATTGTTCTTCCCTACACTTTAAAATTTCCTTCATACAAAACTTCACACAATCTTCATTAGCAACATTAGTGCATTCAAAAGGTATAAACCTTTTGGGTTTAGTTTTAAAACATGAAAACTTTCATTAAAAACACAAGCTACTGTAGTAATTCCCTCAAAAAGCTCAATTCACCAGAAAGAACCCAAAAGAAATCGATAAAGAGGCACAAATAATGGCAGAAATCTGTCAAAACAGACCAGCAGATGAAAACCAATTTTTTAGATGACCTTCTGTTGCTCAAATCGAAAAGTGTTGAACTAACGAAAGTTGGATAACAACCTGGGGCAGAAGCACAAAAAATAACATCTCAGGTAGACGTACAGAGATTTTACACGAATTTTTACAGCGAAGCACAAAAATCTGTTTCAGGATAGCACTTCCCCAAATCTTACTTCCCTGTCATTAGAGGTTATTCCTGGCACAAAAATCAAATAAAAAAAGGATAAGAAGAGGTTATTACAGAAGTAATAACTTCCAAGACTCAAGAAAACTATTGGGTTATCTCCCAAGAAGTACTTTTCTTTAACGCCTTTAAGTTAGGCATGATAGTTTGAGAAGATGCTCACATAAGAAATATGAATTGAAGTAAAAGAGAGCATCAAGAAGAAAATTCAAAGCACATTTAAGTCTAACCCACTTACTATGCATAGGAATCTTGTAAAGAAACAAGTCATGAAAGCACAAAGCAACAAACATAGTAAAGCAAAACATGTGCAACTTCAAGACTTTCAACATAAAGAGGGGAAACTTAATATTATTGAGATGCATAAAACCATGTTTCCCTCTCTCATAATAACTTTCAGTAGCATCAAGAATAAAATTAACAATATAACTATCACATAAAACATTCTTATCATGAGCCACATGGATAAAAGAATTAATACTCCCAACATAAACATAGTCATTCTTATTAATTGTAGTGGGAGCAAATTCAACAAAATAGCTATCATTATTATTCTCATTGCCATAATCATCAAATATAGGAGGCATATTGTAATCATAATTAATTTTCTCCTCAATAGTAGGTGGACTGAAAATATCATACTCATCATTGTAATCATCATATATTGGAGGCATAGTATCATCAAAGTAAATTTTCTCCTCCGTGCATGGGGGATTAAAAATATCATGCTCATCAAAACCAGCTTCCCCAAGCTTAGACTTTTCCATAGCATTAGCAATAATGGTGTTCAAAGAATTCATACTAATAACATTGCTATTAGCATGCAAATAAAGTTCCACATGTTTTTTAATTTTCTCTTCAAACACTTCATGTCCTAACTCAAGATAAATACTATAAAGCTCTCTAATTTTGTTGTTGTTTTCCATTAAGCCAAACTAGTGAAAATAAAAACAAGAAACAAAAAGATATAATTGCAGAATCTAAATGAAATAACTTCGAGCACTCACACACCAGCTATAGTACTAGAAGATAGCTTAGTAGCCAGAGGATGTGAGTACCTTTTACCTTACCTCCCCGGCAACGGCGCCAGAAAATAGCTTAATGTCTATGCACTTCTATTCTTGTAGACAGTTGTTGGGAGGTTTGTAGAATAGCAGAAAGTTTCCCTTAAGTGGATCACCCAAGGTTTATCGAACTTAGGGAGGAAGTGGTCAAAGGTATCCCTCTCAAGCAACCCTGCAATCAAGATACAAGAAGTTTCTTGTGTCCCTAACACACCCAATACACTTGTTAGGTGTATAGGTGCACTTGTTCGGCGAAGAGATAGTGAAATGCAAGTGGTATGGATAATTATAAGTGGTAACAATCCCAGAAAATAGCTTTGATGGTGAGTGGTTGACGTGGGAAGAGACTAAAGGCAATCTGAAATAAAGATGGAAGCAAGCAAACATGTAACAGTTCTAGTTGCAAACGATGTTTCAATGCTTAGAAACAAAACCTAGGGATCATACTTTCACTAGTGAACACTCTCATATAAATATCTTCTCGTCATGATACTACTGTAAACTATTCTCTGGTTGGACACTCTAATCCATGGCAGGGCTATAACAACACACCTCAAAGTTTGCTTTCCCCATCTAGATAACCCCACACTGTCACCTTGAGCTCTAGATGGTTCCAAATAACACCACAATTTCATAGAGACATCCAACTCTAAATATAACTCATGACAAGTATTTGTAATCTCTAGCCTAAGTGCCACCATGGTGTGCACATTGTCACTTTCACACACATGGGGATAAGCAGAGATTCATTAAAGCACTTGAATAGCATAATATATCTATAGATTACAAAGCTCATGATCTCATATGATCACGCATAGAGAGATAGATGAACACATAGCTACCGGTAGAGCACTTAGCCTCGAGGAAGAGATCGATGGAGATGGCTCCGGGGGCACTTATCCGTCCTGATAGGGTGCCGGAATAGAGACTTTCTGTCCCCCGAATATCCCCTTCGGTGGCGGCGGAGCTGCAGAACTTTTCGTGGCTGGAGGCTATTCGATTTAGGGTTTTCATCCCAGGGGCTTCTTATAGGCGAAGGGGCGAGGTCGGTGGCCGGCCAAGGGGCCCACACCATGCCCTGGCGCGGCCTAGGGCTACCCGCACCAAGGGGTGGTGTGGCCGCCCTATGGGCCCCCTTCGTCTCTCCTTCGGATTCCATGTGTCTTCCGGTAAAATATCAAATTTGCCTTTTGTCCGGTCCAATTCCGAGAATATTGATTTTCTACCTTCTTTGGAACCAAAAATAGAAGAAAACAGGCAACTGGCACTATGGCATGTTGTTAATAGGTTAGTCCAATAAAGTGTATAAAAATACTCCAAAAGTGTGGACAAAACATAAGAAAGTAGATATAAAACAAGCATGGAACATCAAAATTATAGATACGTTAGCAACGTATCAAGGCTCGACGGCTTTCTTGGCTGATGCTGGTCTGGTGACCGCTAGCGTGGGGGGAGCTCTCTCACGGCCCGGTTCCTGTCGATCTTCTTCCATCACACTCCCAATTGCGACTAGAACTTGGTGGGACATGTTGGCCTTCTCGGCATGCTCCTCCTTCTCGATCTTCTGCTCGATCTCCCTCATAACAGCATCATATTCCTCCGAGTTAGCGTCTGAGCCGCCACCATCCATATTGATGTTGGCGTATAGCGTGTCAAGGACGGAGTCGGAGTTGGCTTCAGTGTTGTTGAAGGCATATGTGGAGGGTGATGGAGGTGGGCTGTTGTTGTTGTTGTTTCCTCCTCTGCCTACGACAGCGATCGTGGCCTCAGCCTCCTCATTATCGTCTGCATATTCATTGACGATTGGGACCATCTCACCAAGGGTGAGAGGACCCGCGGCCTGCCGCCTTCGGAGGGTATGCCGGAGGAGTGTTCCAGGTGTAAGCCCTTGCACGAAGTGGTACACAAGCTCATCGGCACGGTCGCCCTCTAGGGTTTCCCTCACCCTCATCCATCTAGCAAGGTATTCGCGGGGAGGCTCTCCATCCCTTTGAATGCATCTGGCTAGATCAAAGATGGTGATGATACCGACAAAGTGTGACCTGCGCATCTCTATTGCTCAGGGAAGCCAAGCGGATTTTCGGGGTCCTTCCACCTTTATATCCTGCACAGGGGCGGTTTGCGTGGGCCTTGAATATTCCTGATCTGAGCTGCCATACTCTAGAGAGAGGTACAACCCAGATCCTTCCGTGAATCTGTCCTGCCTGTAGGCGGTCCGTGCGGGGCTTGACAAGTTTCCAACTTCCTAGGAGCAGCGCGTACGGTTCGTCTTCACTAGCACCCATAACTCGTCTAGAGGGATGATCGGGACTTTGCCGGAGAAGAGAATGCGTCCGATGGCTACGGTGTCTCTGATTCCCGCGAAGATATTGGACCTCGCCCAGTGTAGAGCTCGAAGCGCCTCTTGCCCCGTGGTGGGCGCCAACTGTCGTGGTATTGCCAATGAGTATGCCATGGAGGGGTCCTCATAGTGCGTGTTTAGAGACGTGGGGTAAGGCGGAGAGTTGGCGGGTACGAGGTAACACAGTTTTCCCAGGTTTAAGTCCCACAACGGTGGCGGAACTCTACTCCTGCTATAAATCACTATAATGGCAATACACCGAGTTACAGAGATAGGTTCACTGTGCGAGGTGTTGCACGTTGTACGTAGCAATCTAAGTTGTGCCCTAAAGGCTCCTACAGGTCCAGTTTATAAAGGCACCAGAACCTAGGGTTACAAGGGAAAGACCTTGCCGGACAAGGTAACGAGTCCTACACTAATACGAACTAGTCTTTTGTGTCTTGTACTCCAAGGCTCCGAGTATGTCGGTGAATCCTACATAGCCTTCCTTTATCCGGCATGGGCATCCCTTCTGGATCAGTCTAACTGGGCCGCCCCGTAGGCCATAGGCCTTACTACCAACTATGGGCCACCCGAGTTAGTCGGAATAAGGACATGACATGGTGATACCCATTTAGCATATCCCCAACATAGACCCTTGCCATTACATGCTGACAAGCGGGGCCGTGTTCAGTCGGTTCCTGTAATGGACACCTCTCTCCACTTATCTAGGTCAGCATCGGACCCATAGCTTATCCACGTGAGCGCCGGACCCACAGCTTACCCAGGTTGGTGTTGCAAGATGGGACCCCGAGCCAGCCCCGCGCCCATGCCGTTGCCTCCCCTTTTTCTTCTTCTCTAGCGACGGTGACCCTTTGTCTAGCTTCATTTTCATATAGTGAAATTTAATGCATATACAAAAATTATACACCTTGAACTCTTTGAAACCGCACTTAGGACATTATAATGTTGTGCTAATAGAATCCTAATCATTTATCATTTCCCTGTAGTGAAATATAATGCATAAACTTGCGTATACAAAAATTATAAACCTTTGAACACTGTGCAATGTCACTTAATACGTGATAATGATGTGCTAACAAAATTTCGAGAGATTATCATTTTCTCCCCCATTTTCATAGAGTGGAATTTAATGCATAAACGCACATATACGAAAATTATACACCTTTGAACTCTTTGAAATCATACTTAATACATGATAATGTTGTGCTAAGGAAATTTTGAGAGATTATCATTTTCATAGAGTGGAATGTAATGCACAAACTTGCATATGCAAAAATTATAAACCTTTGAACACTCTGAAATCGCACTTAATACGTGATAATAATGTGCTAACAAAATTTTGAGAGATTATCATTTTCTCCCATATTTTCATAGAGTGGAATGTAATGCATAAACTTGCATATATGAAAATTATACACATTTTACCTCTTTAAAATCACACTTAATACATGATAATGGTGTACTAAGAAACTCTTGAGAGATTGTCATTTTCATATAGTGGAATGTAAAGCATAAACCTGAATATACGAAAATTATAAACCTTTAAACTCTTTGAAATTGCATTTAGGACATGATAATGTTGTGCTAATAAAATCCTGATCATTTATCATTACCATGGAGTGAAATATAATGCATAAACTGGCGTATACTAAAATTATAAACCTTTAAACTCCATGAAATGGCACTTAATAACGAGATAATGATATGCTCGCAAAACTTTAAGAGATTATCATTTTATCCCCCATTTTCATAGAGTGGAATGTAATGTATAAACTTGCATATACGGAAATAATACATATTTGAACTCTCTGAAATCGCACTTAATACGTGATAATATTGTGCTAACAAAATCTTGAGAGATTATCATTTTCATATAGTGAAATTTAATGCACAAATTATATACTTTTGAACACATTCCCTTCAAATGTATTTGTTTATGGAGTTAAAGTACCAATGGTAAACTCGTTATTTTGCCCCCCGACAGATATAGGGGTTATACTATCTGCTAGATCACAAAGGATCAACGGTTGGTGGGCATGATCCGTGTGACAACTGTCTCAACCAATCAGAGTGTAGCAGCCAAGATGAGCACATGTGTGAGAGATTGTGACTAAGAGTGGGGAAAACTAAGTAGAACTTAAGAACCAAGGGCAAAACTAATAAAGGGATTCAAATAGAAAATAGATTTTAAAATGGAAAATGCGTATTTTATACAATAAAATACATCTTGTCATACATCAAACTACTTGCAATTCAATTTTATGGGGAGGGGATGTTTTGGGAAGAGGCTTGAGTAGAAAGTAGAAAGCCATGAACCTTCATACATAGTAGGTGATTTGAGAAGTGGTGATTTAGGTTAAAACCAGATTTATATACATTTCTTATGGTGACAGGTCACATAGTAATACTCCCTGGGTAGATTCCACTATGTTTTGATCTTTTTGAATCTGTTGTGCATAAAATGACTCAATTAGCTAGTTAAAATCCATTCATTGACTATCTCTTGAGCAGCCACCAGAGGGTAAAACTGAGTATATTGCAGATGGTAGTGTTAGTACTAGAGGGTAAAATTGAGTACAACCAAACTGCCAGTGTTACTCTCGAGGGAAAAACTGAGCACAACTAAGTCGCTAGGGTTAGACACGAGGGAAACACGTGACTCGTGGTACGCGTGTGCGGTGCACGGGGCGGTAGCGGACACGTGTGGCCATGCACGGTGTAGTAGCATACACGATGTATGGTGGTGCAATGGAACTTCGCTTCCCTTCTCCTTTCTAGAGGCGTCCTCACTCTCACTCATCACTCACTCGCTCACTCAAGCGTCTCCATTGTCACATCACCTTCTGCAAACCCCTAGGGAAACCGCAACCATGCCAACGATGGAGAAGAATGGCATGGTGGCCATCAGCGATGAGGCCCCGGTACCCGTACAGGATCCCGTCAAGGCATCGAAGGCAGCCGTCGTCCCCGTCCAGACCCCCGTCTTCGCTTCTTCCATAGCCGCCAGCGAGGAGGCCCCCGCCGGTCTCGGGAAGATCCCGCTCGGCTGGGACCCCTACGAGGAGGTTGATTACATAAGGCCAGAGAAACCCTACGACACCAGCATCGCCGACCCATGGTCGGAGGTAACCATGGTTTTCTCCCCTTCCCTTGTTCTTCCCCCATTCCCATCATTGGATGCTAGATCGAATGTTATTAGGGTTCAGCTATTCATATTTTTACAGTAGCTAATCCTCTTGTGTTAGATCTTGTATTTCGATGAATTCCCTGTTCGTATTTCGATGATTCCCCCTGTTCATAGTTGCGATAAGTATTCGATTTGGTTTGAGATTTGGGGAATAATCAGGGGATCTCAATCGGTTAATTCATGTCCTTATTGCACTCTACTGTTTTTTTGCAATAGGAGGCTAGCAGGAACGTCCGCGGCGATGATGAGTCCAAGGACACCAAGACTCGTCATGTGCTGAGGAGGCTGAAGTCTGGCCAGTACGACAACTTCTTTGCCAGCGACGTCTATAGGTGCCCCTTCTGCACCGCTAGGAGGCTCCACGCCACCGACTTCAACTCCCTCGTGAAGCATGCCGAGGACGTGAGGACCTGCGGCGAGTCTGTGAACATCCACGGCTTCATAGCCAAGCACTAGGCGCTCAGTATTCACCTTCGCAACCTCTAGAAGGTGGCCATCAAGGAGGGTCACAAGCCTCTGATCAAGCCCAAGGTGCCCAAGATCAAGGGACTGGGCAGCAAGAAGTGGAGGAGGCGCCAGAGGGAGGAGGCGGAGGCCCTCCTGGTAGAGGCCATGAGGGGCCACTGATCTTGTGCTGCTGCTATTGCTATTGCTTTAAAGCATCTTCTTTTGTCTTGTCTGTGTTGAACTTGTCCGCTGCAACTGCTGAGCAGTCTAATTGTCGAACGTAGTTAAGTACCATACTATATATCCTATATTAGCTACTTTATCTACATCTGTTCTGTTTACTAAATTTATGTATGTTGCTGGTTAGATTTTCTGCTCTAGATTTGATACCCGATTGGGGAAAAACAAGGGCCAAAAGGAACAATGAATGAAGAGAGAAGCCACTCTAGATTTTCTACTTTTTGGGCAAAAAGAACACAATTGTTAGCGAGAGAGAGTTGAAAAGACGCTCTTAAAAAGGCCAATCATAAAAATAACAAAAAAGAAAACTTCCAATTTAGGCGACCGGGAACACGTAAACCACCAAACGTGCCCCACATGGTCCCACACCACGTCCCCAATAACGCATTCCCAACAAACCGGCCACACATGGCACGGCCCCACACGTCAGCATAACGCGTCCCTGAACAAACGGCCCCACGTGGTCCCAGACCATGCGGCCCCACATGTTAGCCAACGGTCAACCTGACGGTAGCTGCTGTTCGAGCTCTTAGATGAGTTTCTGAGAAGGAGAGGGGCAAAAGTGAGGAAAAGTTAAGCGGCTGGGGAAAACTTAGTACAACTAACGAACCAGGGGCACGAAAATTGAAATACCTAGATTAAATGTAGGCTCAAGTGTCCCTAATCGACTATGATGCTCCCGCCGTCTTCATCATCGATGACGTTCTCCTCGTCACCGTCTAACTCCTCTGTGTCGAATTCGATGCCGATGTTCCTCGCCGTGCTCATACTCCTCATGAATTCTTCATGGCGTGCCGCCTCGATGACGGTGGAGGGCGTATGCCCAGGCACTACCTAGAAGCGTTGCCTCCCTTCAGGGTTACATAGATCTGGGGGATCTCCCGCTGGTGGGTTCAACAGAGCTCAATCAACACCATCCACTCCTTCTTGAACATCTTTGACCAGTACGCGCTCGTGCACGAGTACCAGTCCATTGCCTTCTTCCACTCCGGCAACTGGTGGCGCTGCTCCTCGATCTGCCTCGCTAACGCCTTGCCGTGCAAGAGTAGCGCGACAGGCACCCCTGCGTAGCTGGGCTCGAAGCCATCCGGAAGCCTCACGTGTGGCGGTGTGAGTATGTCATAGTGGCGAACATCTGAGCTTCGTACAACCTAAGTTTGGGCCTCTCCATGGTGATGAAGGAACATAATCTGAGCTTCTCCCCTGAAGTCACGGGGATAAGAGCAAGGACGTAGGCCCACTCGTGGTTGCCACTGCCAATCAGGTCATGGAATAGAGTACTCACGGATCGCCCTTACGAAGGATATCCTTATCGTCCATGCTCCCTGATCCAATGACGCCTAACAGTCGGGACGCATAACTGACTTGCAACCGCTCGGGCCTTCCAGGAGGGGCTCTCTCCTAGAAGACCCGATCCGATGTTGATCAGTATGTGTGGCCATGTGGATTAGTGTGATTTAGGAGAAGAACACATGCAATGACACTATAGATCAGTGTGATTTAGAAGAAGAACACATGCAATGACACTAGTACATCTGTGTAGTTTAGGAGAACACATGCAATGACTCTAGTGGATCAGTGTGGTTTAGGAGAAGAACACATGCAATGGTACTGGTGGATCAGTGTGTCAAAACATGGTTAGATAGACCAAAAACACATAGGAAAGCAACTTGCACATTTCATATTGCACGAGTGTGATAGAAGCTGCACCACATAATTCACTAGTAATGACATATAGTGGATCCATGTGCTATAGGAAAAGAACACACATGCAATTACATGCAATTGAAACCCAACATGCTGGTAGAGTTCCTAGACATGGTTGGACACCACATGGTGTAGTGGCATCATGGCACGTTTTCTTTTCCAAAACCACAATGATGCACACTGATACACACACACACATCCAAGTGGGTGTGGTGATGTACCATCTTTCAAACTGATGATACAATGCATATTGAAGTTGAATCCCACCATGTTGCTAGGGTTCCTGGATATGGCTGGACACCACATGCTGGAGTGGCATCATTGCATGTGTTCTTTTCCAAAACCACAACGATGCACACTGATACACACACATCCAAGTGGGTGTGGTGATATATCATCTTTCAAACTGGTGATACAATGCATGTTGCAATTGAATCCCAGCATGCTGCTAGGGTTCCTGGACATGGTTAGACACCACATGATGGAGTGGCATCATTGCATGTGGTCTTTTCCAAAACCACACATATGCACACTGACACACACACACATCCAAGTGGGTGTTGTGATGCAGCATCTTTCAAACTAGTTATACAATGCATGCTGTAGTTGAATCCCAACATGCTGCTAGGGTTCCTAGACATGGTTGGACATCACATGCTCGAGTGGCATCACTGCATGTGTTCTTTTCCAAAACCACAATGATGCACACTGATACACACACATATCCAATGACTAGTGGATCCATGTGGTTTATGAAAAGAACACACATGAAATGAAATATAGTCGATCCATGTGGTTTAGGAAAAGAACACACATGCAATGACTCTACTGGATCCATGTGGTTTAGGAAAAGAACACACATGCAATGACATCTACTGGATCCATGTCGTTTATGAAAAGAACACACATGCAATGACATCTACTGGATCCATATGGTTTATGAAAAGAACACACATGCAATGACTCTAGTGGATCCATGTGGTTTATGAAAAGGACACAATGCAATGACATGTAGTTGAATCCCATCATGCTGTTAGGGTTCCTGGACATGGTTGGACACCACATGATGGAGTGGCATCATTGCGTACGTTATTTTCCAAAACTACAATGATGCACACTAATACACACACATCCAAGTGTGGTGTGGTGATGCAGCATCTTTCAAACTAGTGATAAATTGCATGTTGAAGTTGAATCCCATAATGCTGCTAGGGTTCCTGGACATGGTTGGACACCACATGCTGGATTGGCATCATTACATGTGTTCTTTTCCAAAACCACATTGGTGCACACTGAGAAACACACACACATCCAATGACTCTAGTGGATCCATGTGGTTTATGATAAGAACACACATGCAATGACATATAGTGGATCCATGTTGTTTAGGAAAAGAAAAAACATGCAATTACATCTAGTGGATCCATGTGGTTTATGAAAAGAACACACATCCAATGACTCTAGTGGATCCATGTGGTTTAGCAAAATAACACACATGCAATGACATCTACTGGTTCCATGTGGTTTATGAAAATAACATACATGCAATGACTCTAGTGGATACATGTGGTTTATGAAAAGGACACACATGCAATGACATGAAGTAGAATCCTAGCATGTTGCTAGGGTTCCTGGATATGGTTGGACACCACATGCAGTGGCATCATTGAATGTGTTCTTTTCCAAAACCACAATGATGCACACTAACACACACATCCAAATGGGTGTGTGATGACCCACAATTATAGGGGGTGTATCGCAGTATTTTCGAGGAAGTGAAACCCAATTTATTGATTCGACACAAGGGGAGCCAAAGAATATTTATAAGCCTTAACAATTGAGTTGTCAATTCAGCTACACCTGGAAACAATCTTGCTCACAGCAGTTTATCAGTAGCAACAGTTTTGTAGTAGCAATAGTAAAGTAATGGCAGTAGTAAAAGTTGCAGTAAACAGTAGGATTAAAGCGCGGTAGGCATAGGGATGGATGGCCGGGCGTTGCATGGAGAAGACAATTCACATGGCAATCAAGACATAGGGCATTTGCGGATAAATAAGATAAAGCATCCAGGTACTAGATAATCATAGTCATGTGTTCCATATATAGTCATACGTGCTCGCAATGAGAACTTGCACAACATATTTTGTCCTGCCAGCCCGTTTGCAGCGGGGCCTCAAGGGAACTACTGGCAATTAAGGTGCTCCTTTTAATATAGCACCAGAGCAAAGAATTAACACTCCGTGAACACACGTGACCCTCACATCAAAACCATTCCCTCCGGTTATCCCGATTGCTATCACTTCAGGGCCTTTGGTTCTGGACAACAATATGTGTATACAACTTGCAGGTAAGACCATAAACAATACTATCATAATGAATCAATAACATGTTCAGATCTGAAATCATGGCACTTGGGCCCTAGTGACAAGCATTAAGCATAACAAGTTGCAACAAAGTCAAAAAACACTAATAATAGATACTAGGCACCATGCCCTAATAATCTGATGCCATTACATGAACGATCTCATCCAATCCCTACCATCCCCATAGCCTACAGCAGGGGATTACTCACTCATGGATGGGGGAACATGGATGGTCGATGGAGAAGCGATGGTGATAATGATGGCGATGATCTCCTCCAATTCCCCGTCCC